>CM060693.1:76033216-77233216 GCA_030686995.1 Artemisia argyi | reverse complement strand
ATTTTTGCAAAAATCTGAACTACGCATTTTTGACTTTTTAGGTAAAACTTGCAGTTTAACTTTTGTGAAACTTAGATGATCATTACTGGTTGAGAGGTGTATAACAAGTAATATTACAACTGTATTAGGCTAAAGTTACTAATTATGAACCAATGTGAGGAGTTTATGACTAATAATACCCTCACAGTTAACAGTGAGGGTGAAATGAGTATGCTTTTGACTTTCCTTTGGTTGAAACTTGGTTTTGAGACTGAAAATGGCCTATTGTGACTTATTTGAGTATACCAATACCATAACCACATCAAAACACTCACAAGATAGTCCAGGACAGATATGATCCAAACACCCCCTTAAACAACTGTGAATGGACTTTTTCAAAGCGAATGAAGGTTTTAAACAAAACTACCAACATAGACACATGACTTATGATTACTTAAGCTTATTTAAGCACACTTAGACCAAGAACTACAATAATAACACAGATTACAACAAAATGCTAAGTTTTACTTGAAAATTAAAAATGCTAGCAACTATTGATTTTAATTAACAACTAAGCTCCTTAAGATTATATCCACACTAAATGACTTTAACTAAGTAAAAATCACAAAGAAATAGGCAATGACAACTACTGTTATGAAAAATGAACTTGAAATGAAAATGAAGCTTACAAAGTGAACTGTGAGCACCAAAGATAAGAACCAAGAGAACCAATTTGTCCTAACTCCTCCCTGAGGATCTAAACCAATATTCCAAAGCTGCTTCTCTTCCCAAATCAACTCTGAATCAGAATCCAAACCTAAGACTCTCAGTTTGACTTTGGTTGACCAGTTTTTGATTTGTGATTTTTTTGTTAACTAAATGGAATTTTAAGATAACTAGAAGCTCTTATAAGCTTCCTGGGAGCCTAAGTGATCTAATTCAGTCCATAATAACAACATACACTATATTAAACCATATTTTAAAATTTCAATGAAAATTGTACACAATGGATTTTAAACTGAATTACTGGATAAATAAAAAAGGTTCACATTACACTGATATCACTAAATTTGATAATAAAAAGCTTAAAGATACAATTACAACTTAAAAATATTACAAACGACCTAATTTATGATAAGTTATACTACATACTTCTCTACACTGCTTCTCCTCACTTTTTATAGCTGCCAATGGCTTCATTAAGCTTCTCTGAGTGAATCCCACCCATTGGATTGGGTGGGAGTGATCCTAGCCATCAAAAGTGGTTTTGGCGCCATTTTTCCTTCTTTGTCAGATTGAGGTGGAGTGTGGCAAAAATGGGCAATTAAAGCCCTTTGGAGTCTTGTTATTAGTCAATGGGGGAGGTATGGATGCTGAGGTGGAAGAGGGGGGGAGCAGGTTTGCAAGTTGAAGGGGGGAGGTGATGGTGTGACTTGCTTTGACTAGGAAAGGGGGGTAATAAAACGGGGTGTTTGTTTTTATTATTTTGAAGTGGTGGGTTGTGGTGTTGATAGGCTGTGAAGGAGTTATAAGGGTGAATGGTCCTGGTGGATTGGAGTGGGCTTGGGTGGTGTTGGGTTTGAATTTGGTTTTGGTTGTAAAAATTATTAAGGGTCCGGTTGGAATTGTTGTAAACATAGGGACCAAAAGTGAAATTTCCACCAAACCAAGGGACTGAAATTGTACTTCTGCCAAAATATCACAAGGGACCAATATTGCCAAGTTTGATATTCCAAGATCAATTTTTTCAATTTTTTAATTTTCAAAATTCCGAGGGACTATTTCTGCAAATTTCCAAACTCCAGGGACCAATCATGTAAATTTTCCAAACTTTTCACCCAAAGTCCGTTTTTGATAACTTTTGATTTTTTTAGGACTTGGGTTGACTTTTCTTTCAAAATAAATGCATAGGGACTATTTTTGACAAATTTTGAAACTTGGGGGACTGAAACTGCCAATATTACAAACTTTGATCGTTTTTCATATGTTTTTGCTCGTTTTGCATTTAAAACACATAAAACACAATCCCTGGGATTATTTAAGTATTTTGATAACTTTTTGATTGTTTTTGTATATTTTGGCAGTTTAAATACGATAAAAATGATGAGTGTTTGCGCACTCATCACCATGCCATGAGACTTGCTAGGAAGAAGGGTGTGAAGGGGAAAGCCATCCTTTGTGGTCTAGATGCAACACATATTCCGAGGTCTGATGGAGTACCTGTTAGTGTGGCGACGGTGTCACCCAGGGATAGTGATTTACTGAAGAAGCTTGAGGAAGCTGGGAGTGATGTGCACCGGGTTGGTAGCTTAAAGCTTTAGCGTTCCCATAGTATGTAGGTTGTTTTGGTTTTGTTTTGTAATAGATTAACATTTTTGTTGCACATGTGCATGTTAAATCTATGTTTTGTATAAACTCGTGGTTTATAATAAAATGTTTATTTTGAAGGTGTAATTTGTACGTATGAAGTTTGTACTTAGTTATTTTGTCTTTACGTAAAAGACATCCATGTTATCTCCAAGAATCACTTATAACATAATTGTATATGAAATCCATAACTTAATGTATATGTGAATATAAAATTTACAAGTGTATGGGTTAAGATGCAGCGTACTGCAAATACAATATCAAGGAGTCAAGAGTCTTGACTCCTAATTTGTTAAACGCGCACAGTATGCATTGTTGTGTATGCATCGTGGGATGCGCATTGAACTTACTCCAACGTCTTGAGAGTAAGGTGTTCAACAAGGATGCGTGATCTGATGTTTATGGGTTTGCAACCCTCTTACTCAACGAGTTATTTAGTAGGTTTTGTAAAACCCGCATTTCCATAACATGTTTAAATTACCAAAATGCCCTTATAACTTAAAACTTAAATAAAACACTTAAATAAACACCAAATAAATCCCAAACACTTGGAAATAAGCAACATATGATAAATATTATTTTTGAACATTTTCAATATTTTGAATCTCACAAAAATATCTACCACACCTAAACAATTATATATGGTCCGATTTGATTTATTTATTTGTACACTACACAAAAAAAAAAAAAAAAAAGAAGAAAAAAAAAAGAGATAAGCATGAAATATTTTGGGAAACTATTAAATTCGGTTCTTTGGTCCTCCCTAGCCCATATTCAGCCAAGATTTCCTCCTCCCCCCCCCCCCCCCCCCCACTCTCAATAATTACTTATCTATATTTCATTCCAAAAACAAAATAAACCACACATAAAACCCTAAAAATAAATCCGGCGGCTCAATATTTTTCCGAGACTCAAGAGTATTTTTCCTGGGCGATTTTCAAGGTGAGGAAGGTGGGAAAATTCGTGGTTGAGTTTGTGAAAGGCAGTTTCGATCGTTTGTAATTTTTTTTGTTTAATTTGGTCTAGCCGAGGAGGAGAAAATCCAAGCTGCTAATCCTCTCGTTCTAAAATTCATCTGGTATTTTTATATCACCCTTTACATCATATATGATCTATATAAAATTTTTACAATGATCCGTGCATGTTATATAACTCGTTCGAATTTAAATGAATTATAAAACCTAGAAAAGCATAAAATTGTATACGGCTCAATATAAATTTCTGGAACCTTAACTATATTTTTACAATATGTAACATGATGTATATAACCTGTAAAAATTGATTTCTAAATTATTTGAAGCATAGAACCATGGTTTATGAATTATTTTATTTCGGATAAATTAAAATAAAAGAAAAAAGAATAAAAATATGGCATGTATGATTTAGGGTTGGGATTTTGATGGATGTTTTTATGAAATTAATGATGTTTAAGGTTTGTGTCATGATGGTGTAATTATTGGGAATTATGGTTTTGATTTATATAATTATAATTAAGACCGAATTTTTTTTGAAATTAAGAGCGGGTGTTTTGTAATTTTTCCACACTGAAGGGTTATGTTAGAAACATTAATTAGACCAGGTTGGATTTCATAAAAATTGGTATAAGGCTTAAATGTGTTAGTTTTGTGATTAAAAGGATACAAATGGTTAATTATATATATATATATATATATATATATATATATATATATATATATATATATATATATATATATATATATATATATATATATATGTGTGTGTGTGTGTAAATGTTTTGTAAATAATTAAAATAGAGGGTGTAAATGGTAAATTTGGGAAACTTGAAGGTTATTCTATACTTAAAGTGTATTAAAGGGTATTAGATTAGTTTAGTCAAGGGCACTGTGAACTGTAATTGTGAAAAATATGCAAGTTTGGTAATTTATTAGGTTTACTTATAATTTCTAATAACTATAAAGGTTTAAATTGTAAATATTGTAACTAGAGGGACTAAATATGTAAATATGGATAAGTTGTGCATGTTTCGACCTGAAAATAATGTAGGGGCTGTTTATGTCATTTTTCTAAAGTTATATGACTTAGGTGTTAATGATATTAGTTAATGGTTTAATTATGGAAAATGGATATATTAAAGGATTAATATGTGACTTTAGAAACTAAAGGGTGTGAAGTGTAAAATTGACATATTTGGCATTCTTGACTTATGTTTATATGTTATAATGTGAATATTATCATTTGTGACCCTTAACTTGTTATTTTGACACTCTTAACCCTAAAACATATTAAGTTACAAAAAGAAACCCTAATCTCTCAAAACCTCTCTAAGATGAAATTCTTAATACTTGAGGCTATGAAACTTGATAATATGATAAAACTAAGTTATAAGAATATGTTAACATTTGGAAACTTGCTAATTTTGGAAATTTGCTAATTATGGGAACCTGCTATTTTTGGAAAGTACTATTTATAGAAACCTCCTAAAATTGGAAACCTTCTAAATAAGGAAACTTACTAAAAATAGAAAGTCTTCTAAAATGCTTAACTTACCCAAAATGGAAACTTACCTAAAATAGGAAGCTACTAAATATGGAAAGTTTCTAAAAACGGAAGCATGACTAAAAGAGGTAACTTATGTAATTTGAACTTTTCTTAATTCAAATCCACTCTCTTCTAGGTTCGGTGAAGCGGGAATGACCTTCCTTCCTTCGATTGGTTTGTTTGACTCGGCTAAGCTATAGATATTCCGTACTCTTTCAGTAAGAGTGCACACTTTCCTCTCTCTTGACTTTGTCTTTGATTTGTTATCGTATTATGATTCCGTTTGATCTTGTTTATGATCCTTCGTACTCGGCTCTATAATTGATGTGTTTCACCGGTATTTGCGATCCTATTGTTATTCGTTTGAACTCTTATGATCCATTCGATAACCTTTTGTGTCCTTAACCTTTGAACCTATGTGAGACTTTGGATACCCTTTGTGATATTATAAAGGGAGGTGAAACCCTTGTGAGACTTTGAATGTTCTTTTGGGATAATATAACGGGAGGTGAAATTTCTTTTCTTAATTATGATATGGAAACATTTAAACGAGAAACTATTTTATAACGGCACTTTTAATTTGATTTAAGATCACTTATCTATGGGATTTTTATAAATGTCATCTTTGGAAGATCTTTTCTAAATGAATCCTTGTTATAAACCTTTCTAAATGGGATTGTACTACGAACCTTTTTAAGCAAGTGATGGGAACCTACTAAATTGAACTTTTGTTTAAAACTCTTATTATGACCCTTTGATCATGAACTTTGGGACTTTGGAACTTAGAATAGTGAACCTCGTGGATTGGAACCTTGACTTTGATCTTTCCATTAGACCCATTGACATTGATCCATTTGAATTGAACCTTTGCTATGAACCTTGATTTGAACTCTGATTATGAACCCTGCCATTTGTAAACCTTTGACCTGAACCTTTGCTATGCACCTTGGATTATGATACTTTGATTTGACTTAGACTTTGCTATTTGATTTGCCTTTGACCCTTCAGTATTATACCCGAGCATTTTCCTAGTCATGAAGGTAACATGACCGTGGCATTGATGCACCAATGTCATGACTCCAGTGTGGTCGAGTGATGTTCCACACCGTCCCTTTGTTTGATCTGCATTTGGTTTGGGTAGGGGCGCATGGATGCATCCTAGATTTGCTTTGATTTGATTTGCTACTACATTTGGTTTGGTGTCTGGTACTGTGTGCAATACATGCCTTTCACATATATTTGGGAGCTAGCTACTCCGTGGTTACTTGAGGACTCCCCTCCTACTACATTTGGTATTCTGAGGTCTCCCCTTTGAGTACATGGTTACTTTGCTGAAGACTTTGTTTTGTTTTGTTTGGCTCGTGGTAGAATGTTGATATAACCTAACCTTTAACTTATTCTTATCATCCTTTTATACCTTTTGTTTTCCCCAATGCACCCTATGATATTCTTTGTTCCTTATCTTTTGCTTCGTTTATATATATATCTGTTCACTGGGCTTTTTAAGCTCAGCCGCACTTCTTTTCCTGCGGCAGGTTTAGTAGGAAGTTAGGTTTGTGGATGAGAGATCTTATTTTAGACTTAGAAGACTTCACCCTGATTAGCTACTGGCTGGACTTAGAGATGATTAGAAGAAATTGATGTTAGGCTTAGTTCATCGTTGTTACTCTTTTGTATTTTGTTTAGTTCTCCTTGTAACCTTTGTATACCTTGTATTAGAAATGTATCTCCGTTCGCTTGTGTTCTGATTTGACTCCATAATGTTACACTTTAGCCCTTCTCGGGTTGGGGTGTTACAGGTTTACTCATCCTTTACCATCGTGGGTTTTAATAAATGCATGCGTGCCATGTAGGCAAAAAGATAAATCAACAATATTGGGACATAAATAAAATGTAAACAATAAAGTGAAATGTGTCACGGAGTTAGCTAAAAACTGCGATATTTAATTAATTCTTGCAAGTTTTGGGAAAAAGAAAAAACATTTGCCTAAACAAAACAAAATGTGAATACACGGACATTTATTGAGCACTTACTAAAGTGCGGAGGTGTCTGTGCATGGATCGTAGCCTTTCCTAAAGATAGCATCTCTTGAGATTGCAAATATTCCATGTGCGTTGTAGCTCACGGCCATCCATATCACGTAGCTTGTATGCGCCTTTTCCTAGTGCCTCTGTGACCTCACAGGGTCCTTCCCACTTTGGTCCAAGTTTTCCTGTATCTTTTGCGTGGCTTGCATAATTAGCGCGATATACAAAGTCGCCTGGTCTGAATGAGGTGCTTCTGACTTTAGCATCATAGTATCCCTTCATTTTTGACTTAGGTCTTGCCTCACATATAGCTGCACGTTTGCGCCTTTCTTCCAATAGATCCAAGTCTATACGTCGCTCGTCGTCATTGGTTATGACATTAACTTCCGCCTTGCGAATAGTTGGCATCCCAATTTCAGCTGGTATGACAGCTTCTGTCCCATAGACAAGAGAGAAGGGGGTGTCTCCAGTGCTAACTTTGATTGTTGTGCGGTGCGCCCACAAGACATGCGACAATTCATCTACCCATCTTCCTTTGTGTTTGTCGAGGCGCACTTTAATTCCTTCGCCCAGGCTACGATTCGCGCGCTCAACCAAACCATTGGTTTGTGGGTGCTTAACTGACGCGAAGTGTGGTTTAATATTTAGTTGCGCGCACCAGTCTTTGAACGGGTTATCACAGAATTGTTTTCCGTTGTCTGAAATGATTTCCCCAGGAAATCCAAAGCGGCATACAATGTTCTCCCAAACAAATCGTTTTACTTGGTTGCCTGTGATTGTTGCCACTACTTTTGCCTCAACCCACTTAGTGAAGTAGTCTATAGCCACAATAAGAAATTTCAGTCCCCCTGCTGCAACAGGGAAGGGGCCCGCGATATCGATGCCCCACTTATAGAATGGCCATGAAGAAGTGATAGGCGTTAGCTCTTGTTGTGGTTGGTGCGGGATGGGTCTATGAACTTGGCAATCGTTACATTTCTTTATCATATCCCGCGCATCGCGATGCATAGTAGGCCAATAGTATTCTGACCGCAAGGCTCGTGCTACAACGGACCATGGTCCTGAGTGCATACTGCATGAACCTGCATGGATCTCTCGGAGTACATAATCTGCCTGAAGAGGTCCAACGCACCGAAGCCATGGTTGTAGAAATGAACGTCGATATAGGATACCATCTCTAAATTCAAACCTCTGCGCTGTGCGCCGTATCCGTCGAGCGCCCTTCTGCTCATGGGGTAATATACCCTTGCTTATGAATTCTATAACACCCCCAAAATCGATCAATACAGCGGAAGACTTATAATGACAGCGAAAGACTTTTGGGATATTATATCGTGGATCTTCGTCACAATTATAGAAAACGACTCAAGTGAGACGTTTTATTCAAAGAGAAATAAACGTTTCTTTATTTGCCCACTTCGTGCCTTTGCCATCCATTCCATTTAGTTACCTGAGATAAACATGCTAAAAATCAACAAAAGTTGAGTGAAATTCATAGGTTTATAATTAAGAGTTTGAACACAAGAGATAGGTGCTTATTGTATACAGATACAAATAAACAAGTTAGAAATCACATTCATTATTGCCTTAAGCTCATGACACTCAACGATTCAACAGACATCAAAATTATCCGTAATAATGATGTGAAATATATAGCCCCCAAGATAGGTATTTGCCAGTAACCTATGATATTTAAATAAAGTGCATTTGGTAACTTTCTTCTAGCAACCAAATGGGGATTGTCAATCCCTAATAGATCTATTCACAATTATTTACGTTCACCCTTCAAGTGATTAAGGTTCATGATCGAAGGACTTTTGCCAATAGCTAGTTAAGCAATAACAATATCAGGAAAAGACTTGTGTTCGGTTTTTGAGCATGTATCCCCCCCACAAAAATAAGTTAAATGTGGGCTATGAACTCACCTTAGTAGTACAATAGAACAAATGTAATCTCAACGATGCAAGGCAACGGCTTCACACACAACCTATAAGATGTGGCAAGGGTCAGTTTTTAAGTCTCGTTTTATTGCGAACGTTTATTATTAATTACGAATAATCCATAATATGCATAGGCGATGTGTTATGTCGTATATAAAATAGATAGTGGTTACGTATTGTTTTATCGTCTAAATTTAATTATCGTTATATAAATTTTATACCTAAATATATATATATATATATATATATATATATATATATATATATATATATATATATATATATATATATAATATTATTTCAAAATCAATATTATTATTTAATCCTTTAAGTTTCTCCAATTTACACATTTTACCCTTAACGGAAAACATTTACGTCGTTAGTCCAAAATTATATATATTTACGTTTTAAGTCCAATTATATCAATATTTACATTGCTCAATCCAAAGTTTCAATATTAATAGTTTATATCCTTAGAAAACAGTTTTTATACTTTTTACCCAAAGTTTACAAATTTGACACTTTTAGTCCCTAGTCCTCGAAAATTTGCAAATTTAGTCCAAAAATTACCAAATTCAAAACTTAACATTTTTATTATTTCTATAAGCTCAGAAAGTGTAAATTAGCTTATTCCAACAGCTTATTAGCTTATTTCCTTTCTTTTTCACAAAATGGGCCTTAACGAGTCCATTTAAGGGCCCGTTAACAATTTTCGATCCAAAGGGTTTGGGGGAACTTTGGGTTTATCAAAAACCATCTTTTTATGTCCTAATTACATTTCAAAAGTGCTTTTTCACCCAGCTTATTAGAATAAGCTAAAACTAGCTTATTGGGATTATCGGCCCAAATATAGTTTTTATTTTCTGAAAAACTTAAGAAAACTCGTTTAGCTTTAGGCTTGTTTAAGCGACTAAATCAAATTGTTAGGTCGAATTATTTGCCATTCTCGTTTGTATACTAGGTAGATAATTAGATCGTACAAAAATATTAGGGGGTCGTGTGTCGAATATTAAAATGGCGAGGTCAAAGTGTATGGTCAAAGCTCAATACGTATAACTTATAAAAGTTGAAAAATAATCTAAGTCTTTTAGTAAAATCGTATAGGTCCAATGTGATTTAGAAATGTGTGATTATTTTCATGTATACGTTAATATAAGCTTAAGGTTATTATATGTACTCGTTAATGACATAACTAAGAAATAGTATGATACATAAAACGTATATGTTGTTTTTATGATTCACGATTTATTAGCCTCAAGTGATTGTGCACAATATAAACATACGTATGTATATATATAGAAAGAAAGGTTCAAGTCCTCACCTCACCTATAAAAGGTGGCGTAAAAACAAGTGTAGGGATCGTGTAATGGTACAAAAGCTTCGTAGTTCACTTCACGTTCCACCAAGGGTTCAAGAGGCTCCAATATTGGCTTCCTAGGTTCGCTTTGATACGTGGTACTCTTGGTGATTCGTTTGTCCCTTAATAGCTCCTTCTCGTTATTATTTTTGGTATAGTGGTACGTATAAGTGTATGTGATGACTAAGGTTGCATGGGAGGCTTATATAGGGAGTTTTGAAGGGTGTATGGACAAGATAGGCTCACAAGTGTGGAGGGTGCATGTGAGGGCGAATAGTAACGCCACAACCATTGCCCAATCGAGTTTGTACAAAGCTTAGATCTTGTAAGATCTCTTCCTATTCATTCCTGACAATCATATGGTGTTTAGGGTTCGTTTTGTTGCCATTGGGAAGCATGGGAGGTGCTAGGGAATATCATGCCACGTTTAAGCTTATCATTTCAATAGTGAGTTTGGTGTTTCACTTGGGTGGTTTCTAGGGTAGTAAACATGCGAGAAAGGGAGTAACAAATATCAATTCTGTTTCTTTGGCACTAGGGGAGACGAGACAAGCAAAAATATGTGTATGTCATGTGTAGAAATCGTAAGATACTAGGGGTATTTTGGGTGTGGTCGCGACAGAAAGAAAGAAAAGAAATCAAAAAAAATAAAAGGGTGTGTTTGGGCCTATGGCCTGGTGGGCTTATGGTTTGCGTCGGCCCAACTGAAAAAGAAAGAAAGAAAAGGGTCCGTTTGGTTTATATATATGTATCCGTGGCCCAATGAGTGTTGGGGGCCTACATGGCGTGTTTCGAATATCATGTCGAAGTTCAAAAATATTAGTGAGCATTCTCGGGAAGTTTCGTAGGTTCGGGAAATATATAAATAGTATACAGTATTTAGACGAAACGTATTGTTATAAATACAAACGTTTTATATATATTTATCGTTCGCAATAATCATAGGTTATCTAGGTCGTGTGTAAGCATCGTTCCTGGGTAAACGGTCAATCACAGTTATCGTAGTGGTTCAATATCAAGCCATATCATAAAAAAAAAAAATTTGTTACCCGTAAAATCATGTTAAATTATCGTAACATCGTTTTATTTGTTCATATGCATTTACTAATCGTAGGGAAATTTACGAGAGGTTACATTATGTAATACCTAAAATTCGTAAACTCTGTAAAATTACCAAATTGCCCCTACAAGTTTAAAATTTATAAAGCCATAATTTAAAATACCAAATAAAACCTAAATAAATAAGATAAAGTATCCTATGACCATAAAATAATTTTGTTAACATTTTTACATCATAAGAATATGTACAAAAAAAATTAAAAGTCACCTAAGAATTAATATGGGCCAAAATTAAATTGTTTATGTATATATAATATGTAAATAAAATGGAAAATAAGTAGAGATAATGATCAAATAATTTTAGAAACAAAATATTCTGATTTAGTCTCATATGGACTCCCAAAATCACGGCTTAAATCAGTTCCTAATCTCCTATTTATTTTCTTTGGTACCATATATTCAAATTATACCAAAAACAAAAACCCTAAAAGGGCTCCAAAACATATTACGGCCTCCACAAAACTTTTCCAGCCATTCCATCATTTTTCCCAGCTTAATTGAAGGTGTGTGAACGTGATAAAAATAGCTTGGTGTTCCAAAAGTGATCGAGTGGTTCGAGGTGATTTAATTGGTGTCGTTATTTTTAGCCGAGGGTACATAATTAGTTCTGATCATTCCAATCATCCACAATTGTTTTGGGTATTTTTTTATCACTTCTCATATCATATAACATCATTATAAAATACAAAAATCAGATCATGCATGTTTGTTGGCTCGTTTGAGAATTAATTCGAATAAAACCCTAATTTCAGGTTTAATTAAGAACAAGTTGAAAATGAATTTTCTGAGGCACGAAATTATTTTTAGAACATGATATTATGATGGTATAACACTGTAAAAATGGAATTCGAATTATTTGAAGCTTGGAGGTGATGTTTCGAATTTATTTTGTTAATTATTTAAATCGGCAAAAATTAAAAAGAGAAGGAAAAGGGTGTAAAGAATTAGGGTTTGGATTTTTTGGTGCTTCTACATGTTAATTAATGTCATATGATGGGGTAATAATTGCTAAATGATTTGGGGAAAAATTGGTTTAGGGTTTGTGGAATTATTTTTGGATCGAATTGAGTTTTAAAAAGGTTAGGGGTTGTTTTGAAAATTCTAAAACTTATGGGGCTGTTTGGAGAGACTTATAAACTGATGTAAATTATATAAAAATAGTGCAAGGGCTGTTTGGGTGGTTTTTTTAATTATAAGGACCTAATTTGTATTTATTAATTAATTACTATTCGATTTTAATTAATTGTTAAATGGAGGGACTAATTTTGTAAATATAATATTTTTGTGGTATTTACTGTATTTTAAAGTTATTGAAGGGCTAATAATGTGTATTTGATAATTTATTGGATTTTATGTGCAAAATGTATAATTAAAGGATATTAAATGTAATTAATTAAATATACGGACTAAAAATGTAAATTCTGGAAACTTGCAGCCATTTTGAGTAAATAATAATATTAAAAGTGTTTTGTGTAATTTTGAGTATTTATGGGCCTAATGTGTAATTATTATGGAATTATGATTTAATTAATAAGTTTTGTTAACTTAAGGGACTAATTGTGTAAATTCTAAAATCAGAGGGGCTGAATAGTACTATATGTAAAATCTGATGTGACATTCTGAAATTTGGTAAAATAATATGCTTGTTTAGTAAATATGGACATTAGAGGGATTAAATCATGAATTATGTAAATATAAGGTTTGTTTTGTAAATATTATAACTAAAAGGGTATAAACTGTAAAATTATGAACAAAAGGGATTATGATGTCATTCTGAATAAAATGAGTATTAAATCAGTAACTTGAAGTATTTTCACTTGATACCTTTGAAATTGATGAAATTACAAATAAAACCCTGAACTTTGTGAACTTGTCATAATTAACCTTAGACTTCTGTAACTTGTTAAACTATACCTTTATTCCATTATAATCTCTGAGTAAGGACTTAATCTAATATGAAATAATAATATCTGTTAATTCTGGAAACCTGCTAATTATGGAAAGTTACTAAATATAGAAACCTGCTAAATATGGAAAGTTACCTAAAATGGAAAGATAACTAAAATCAGTAATCTGAATTATAAGAACCTATCAGTAATTCTGCCTCCTACCCCCTTCAGGTGTGAAGAAGGAGTGACTCTGTGGTCTCTGTAGTTCTTGCTTGTTATCAGTTTGCTATTGGAATAAGGTACAGATATTCTGACCTTTTCAGTAAAGGTTTCTCATGACTTCCTTTCTTTTGATCTCTCATTTTGTTTAGGGTTCCCGATGCCATTGCTATGAAACCCCATTTTATTTTCTGAACCTTTTCTGTTATGAACCTTTGCTATCTGAACTTTCTGATTTTGAACCTTCTGATTTGGACCTTTTGATATGACTATATGATATGGACTTCTGATATGATCTGATTATGATGACTTATGATCTGTGTCATTTTATGACATTCTGTTTGACCTACTCCGTTTGACCTATTCTAGTTTGACACCCGAGCCAAATTTATTTCACTAGGCATGAGGGTTCCATGTCCGTGTCAGGGATGCACCCCTGGCATGACTCCAGGGCAGTGGAGTGATGTTCTGCCACGTCCCCTTATCTGTTATCTGTTATGAGCTCAATTATCTGTTTATTATGGCCAATATTATTTCTGTGGGGGCGTATGGATGCATCCTAGATCTGTTTCTGTTTTCTGTTATCTGTATCTGGTGATTGATGCTGCGTGCATGCACGTCCTTCACATTTTTGGGAGCTAGCTACTCCACCCATATGAGGACACCCCTCATTATTGTCTGATTATCTGAGAGGTCTCCCCTCTATATGATTATGAAGAGATATGATTATGATTATGATGAAGGCATTATTATGAGGGCATTATTATGAAAGCATTATATATGTTTCTGGGCTCGTGGTTGATGACTAACCCTTACCTTACCTCTTATTTCTAGTTCATACTTACCTTGGATTACATTCTGTTATTTCCCTTTATACCTTATGCAGTATTCATTTCAGTTTCATTATTACTTCGTTGTTATATCTGTTCACTGGGCTTTTTAAGCTCAGCCTCATTTCTTTTCCTGCGGCAGGTTTAGTAGGAAGCTGGGTTATGAGTGGAGAGTATTTTGGACTTAGAAGACTACACTTTGATAGCTTTGGATTAGTAGGAGCTTTGGCATTTTCAGACTTAGCATTTTTTTTATTGTTCTTTTGTAACCTTGTATTCCAGATTATTGCTTTGTAACCTTCGGAATTCTTTTGTATTACTTATGTTGTATGTCTGTATATGCTTTGATATGTCACCGTAATGTAGTACTTCTACCCTTATCGGGTTGGGGCGTTACACCTTACCTACCTCTTACAGGGAATTCCGTCCCGGAATTCTAGTCTAAGATAGTTGCCAAGGGTGTCTTAGGTGAAGAGATGTGGGTACTTGGAGCGAATATGATCCTCGCGCTCCCAAGTATATTCCGGTCATCGCTTGGAGTCCCAACGAACTTTGACAATAGGGATACGGTTTTGCTTGAGTTGTTTAACTTCTCTATCAATGATTTCAATGGGTTCCTCGGTAAAGACAAGGTTATCATCTAGTCGAATATCTTTCAATGGAATAACGAGAGATTCATCGGATAAACACTTCTTAAGGTTTGACACATGAAAGGTTTCGTGAATCCGACTAAGTTCTTTGGGTAGTTCTAGTTTATAAGCCACGGGTCCTATCCTTTCCAGGATTTTGAATGGACCGATGTATCTGGGGTTCAACTTTCCATGTTTTCCAAATCGTACCATTCCCTTCCAGGGAGATACTTTCAATAAGACTCTATCTCCTATTTGAAATTCCATGGGTTTCCTTTTTAGGTCGGCGTAGCTTTTCTGTCGGTCTCGGGCTGCTTGTAAGCGTTGCTTAATCTTAACGATTTTCTCAGTAGTTTCCCGAACAAGGTCTGGTCCTATAAGTTGTCTTTCTCTAACTTCTGCCCAATAAACAAGCGATCTGCACTTTCTACCGTAAAGTGCTTCGAATGGTGCTGCTTTTATGCTGGCGTGGTAACTATTGTTGTATGAAAACTCTGCTAATGGTAAGTGCTTATCCCAACCTTTTCCAAAATCAATAACGCATGCTCAGAGCATATCTTTCAAGGTTTGGATAGTTCTTTCACTTTGACCATCAGTTTGAGGGTGGTAAGCGGTACTCATATCTAGTTTAGTTCCTAAGGCTTTCTGTAATGATTTCCAAAAGTGAGAGGTGAAACGACTATCTCGATCCGAGATGATTGAAATTGGTACTCCATGTCGAGTGACAATTTCCTTTACATACAGCTGAGCCAGTGTATTCATCTCATCGGTTTCTTTAATGGGTAGAAAATGAGCGGATTTGGTGAGACGATCCACAATAACCCATATTGTGTCGTATCCGGATGAGGTTCTTGGGAGTTTGGTGATGAAGTCCATAATGATTCGTTCCCATTTCCACATAGGAAGTTCTGGTTGTACAAGTGGACCTGAAGGTTTCTGATGTTCTGCCTTTACTCTTGAACACGTCAAACATTTACTGACATATTCTGCGATGTCAGCCTTCATGTTTGGCCACCAATATAGTTTCTTTAAATCCTGATACATCTTGTTGGAACCTGGGTGAATGGAGTATTTTGACTTGTGGGACTCATACATGATGAGCTCACGAATACCTCCAACCATAGGGATCCAACTTCTGTCCTTGAAACACAGTGTTCCATCGGATTTCTTCACAAAACCATTCTTATTCTCGGGCATGCCGTAAATCTTTTCCTTGGGTCGGTTTTCTTCTTTAAGTGCTTCGTTCTGTGTGGTAAGGATTTGGGATGGAAGGGGTGAGTGAATAGTTATCCCTAGTGATCTAACTCGAAGGGGTTTCAATCGTTCCTTTCGGCTTAACGCATATGCTACTACATTAGGCTTTCCTGGGTGGTAACGTATCTCACAATCATAATCGCTGAGCAGCTCTAGCCAGCGACGTTGTCTCATATTCACATCCTTTTGATCCAAAATATGCTGAAGACTCTTGTGGTCTGTGTACACGGTACATTTGGTGCCATATAAGTAGTGCCTCTATAACTTGAGCGCAAACACTACAGCTCCTAACTCCAAGTCATGAGTTGTGTAGTTTTCCTCATGTTTCTTCAGTTGTCGGGATGCATAAGCTATCACTTTGCTTCTTTGTATCAAAACTGCTCCTAGTCCATGATAAGATGCGTCGCAATATACTATAAAGTCCTCATTTCCTTCCGGGAGGGCTAATATTGGAGCTTCACAAAGTTTTCGTTTTAACAACTGGAAGGCTCCTTCTTCCTTTTCTTCCCAGATGTACTTCTCATTCTTTTGGGTTAGCTTAGTCAAAGGTTTCGCAATCTTGGAGAATCCTTCAATAAATCTTCGGTAGTAACCTGCGAGACCTAAAAATTGACGTATCTCCGTGGGGTTTGTAGGAGACGACCAACCTTTTACAGCCTCAATCTTTGCTGGGTCTACGTGAATGCCTTGACTATCTATGATGTGTCCTAAAAATTGTACGGTGCTAATCCAAAAGTCGCATTTGGAGAACTTAGCGTACAGTTCTTCTTTCTTGAGCAGTTCAAAAATAATTCGTAAATGTTCCGCGTGTTCCTCTTCGTTGCGAGAGTAGATCAAAATATCGTCGATGAATACTATTACAAACATATCCAAGTAAGGTTTGCACACTCGATTCATTAAATTCATGAAGACTGCTGGTGCATTGGTCAGACCAAACGGCATTACTTGAAATTCGTAGTGACCATAGTGCGTTCTGAATGCAGTTTTCGGAGTATTCTCTTCTCGAACTCTTAGCTGATGATATCCTGATCTCAGATCAATTTTTGAGTACACACTCGATCCTTGCAATTGATCAAATAGATCATCAATTCGAGGCAATGGGTATCGATTCTTAACCGTAAGTTTATTCAACTCCCGGTAATCGATGCACATTCTAAAGGATCCATCCTTCTTCTTAACAAATAAAATTGGAGCTCCCCAAGGTGATGAGCTTGGTCGAATAAATCCTTTTTCCGACAATTCCTTTAGTTGTTCTGACAATTCTTCCATTTCAGATGGTGCTAGCCTATAAGGTGCTTTAGCCACTGGTGCCGCTCCAGGCACTAGTTCAATCTGAAATTCTACTTGACGTGCGGGTGGAATACTAGGTAATTCTTCAGGGAATACTTCAGAAAAATCCCTAACGATAGGAACGTCATCAAGCTGCTTCTCGAATGACTTATTTCCCGTAACTTGAGCCATGAATACTTGACATCCTTCCTTCATGTATTTTATCACTCGCATACATGAGATAATTCCATATCAAGGTTTGCTTTTGTCGCCCTGGACAATGAGTGTTTCATCCTTGAGTGGTATATGGACGGCCTTTTCGTCACAGTGAATCCTAGCACGATGGTGGGATAGCCAATCCATGCCAACGATAGCATCGAAACTACCAAGTTGAACCGGCATAAGATCAATGGCAAAAGGTTTTTCAGATAAGGTTAGGGTGCAATCTTTCATGATAGCATTGGTATCTATTAAATTCCCGTCAGCCATTTCGACTTCGTAGGTGGTGTTTAGCTTAGAGGGGGTAACATTAAGTAAAGGGGCAAACGTATCTGATATAAAACTCTTATCGGCGCCCGAATCAAACAATACTCTAGCATTATGATGGTTTAGTAGAAACGTACCGGTGACTACATCGGGTCCGTTTCCATCTCCGAGTAGGTATACCCAAGCTTGGGCGTTGGCTGGTTCATTTCCTTTTGGGCAGTTTCTCCGGATGTGTCCTACTTCTCCGCATCCATAACAAGTGGGTGATACAATCTGTGTGTTGCTTCCTGTAGCCGGAATCCTACAGTTTCTGGTTTGATGACCGATCTTACGACATTTGTCGCACCGGATGGTACAACGACCCTCGTGATGAAGTTTGCATTGTTGGCATTGAGGTTTCTGACCGTTGTACCCTATGCCTTCCGTGGCGGCGTAGACTCGGGGTTTCTCTTGTCTTTGGTTCTGCTGTTGAGTGCTTCGGTTGTTATGATATTGTTGGTGGTTCCGATTATTGTTGCGGTGGTTGTTGTTGCGGTGATGACTGTTGTAGCTTTGTTGGTTGTTGTTGTGATGGTAGGTGGTTCTCTTATCATCCAATTTCCTTTTAAGCTCATTGTATTTCACTTCTCGATCTAGAAGTTTCTGAGCAAGTTCCATTGCTGCTTCCAAGGTTGGCGGGTTTGCTAAGGTGACATTTCCTTCAATACTCCTAGGGAGTCCTTCGACATATTTCTCTAATGTCTTCTCATGATCGGGTACCATGGTAGGGCATAGTATCTTGAGTTCTTGGAATCTCTGGTTGTAACTTCTCAAATCAACGCCTTTCACCATTAAGGCATGGAACTCATCCTCAAGTTTTCGTAGTTCGGAACGGGGACAATACTTCTTTAGTATTTTAGCCTTGAATTCAATCCAAGTAAGTTGATGTGCTGCCTCTGCTCCTAGTGTTTGAATGGTAGAGTTCCACCAGGATAGAGCGTCTTGCATCAGTGTTCCCGTTGCGAAGCTTACCTTGTTGTTTTCCGAGCATCCACTTCTTTGGAAAACAGTTTCACTTCTTTCAAACCATTGGGCTAATTCCGACACTCCTTCAGTTCCTATGAAATACGTTGGCTGGCACGCTATAAAGTCCTTATACGTGCAGTAGCGGGGTGCAGGTGCATTTCCATCTCTATTATGGGCTTGTCCAGCTAAAACGGCATTGACATCATCAGCAATTGCTTGCTGGATCGCTGCCGGGGTTATAACTTCAGGGTTTGCTGGTGCGGCGGTCGTGGTTGTTCTCCTAGTTCTAGCCATGTTGCTATTATAAAAGAAGGTATATCATTAGAACATTTATAATAATCCTATCACGTTGAAAATACATATCGAGTAATAAATAGTTAAATATAGCTCGTAGTTACAATGATTCGATCATTGAAAAGGTTGAAGTCATAATTATCGTATGTTGGAATGACACACATAGGAATTACGAATAAGTTTGACCTGCATGAACTAATATATTACGATATAATGTATAAAGTTTGCAACGTAAATAAAGATAAAATAAACTTCCATAAATCAATGTCAAGGTGTTACAACACTTATTGATACTTGTGCAAAAGTTTACAAAACATGACAAGATACTCTTATTTGTAGGACATTGATTTCACTAGCAAGGCGATGGTCTCATGGTTTCCCTAAGGCTTTGTCTAGGCGGTTTTGGAGTTCTTGAATGGCAGTGGACATGGTTTCCATGGTTTGATCTCGAGTCCTTTCCCTTTCTCGAGATTCTAGCAGGGCTTGCCTAAGGCGTAGGTTTTCAGTGTTGATCCTTTCAAGTTCTCGGTCTAAAGTTCCCATCATTATTTCTGTTGAGGTATTAGCCCCACATAGTGCTCCTATGAATTCCATTGATTCCCAAAATAAAGAATCCAACTTTTCAACCTTATCTTCTATTGCAAGATGACCAATTATGAGACTGTTCATATCATCTTCAAAGGTTTCTAGAAGCTCATGTGGAATCTTGTTGAGTATACTAGCGATGGAATCAAGTCGATCTTCATGGCGAACCATTCTTGCAGCTAACAATGGTATGGTGTGATGTATGGGTTCCCCAGTGACTGGAAGAATTCGGGAGGTGGAGTAAGAACTTTCCCCAAGTTCCCTTGTTGTTGGTGTTCCTTCTTGAGATCCCCAATATCGCATGATTGGCAACAAGAAAGACCATCTACGAGCATCCACTCGCTTGTGGGTCCTTCGGCGTCTGCGTTGAACACAAGATTATGAGGTGGTTGGGCGGATTGGGTAAGTCCTTTGGTGAGGTGATATTGGGACACTTCGGTAAGGTGCAGGTGGTGATGCTAGTGGAGGTGATGCTATGGGTGATGGTGTTAGTGGCACAGTAGTAGTTTGGCTGTAGAAGATAGTAGGTAGTGGTGGTATCACAGGTGGTGTAGGTGGTGATGGCACAACTGATTCAGGTGGTATGACAAGAGCTGGTGCTGGTACAGCAGTACTTGCTTCATACGGCTGAAGTTGTCTAATTTGCCTAGATCGGCGAATCGGACCAGATGATGCCAGAGGAGAAGCCTCCGTGTCAGATGCTGGCAGAAATTGCTGGCTTTGCATGTATCTGTCGGTAGCAGGAGACATAGGCATAGGTGAGGTAGCATAGGCTGAAGTAACATCTTCAGTTCCTGAGTTTGATGACAAGCTGATAGGGTGGGTGTTCGAAGACATGACACTGTAATAATTTCCCGATTAGTAAATGTAAGCATAATTATAATCAATTTAAAATGCTATAAAGTAAATAATACTTTTTACCAATCATTGGAATGCTCAGGCACGAAGGGCGTACGATGGTATTTTATAAAAATTTTGTCCCGTTTAAAGTGTAGATATAGTCCAATGTTCCAAAAACACTTGGTTCACTATAACCGTAGCTCTGATGCCAATCTATAACACCCCCAAAATCGATCAATACAGCGGAAGACTTATAATGACAGCGGAAGACTTTTGGGGTATTATATCGTGGATCTTTGTCACAATTATAGAAAACGACTCAAGTGAGACGTTTTAAGTTTTATTTAAAATACCAAATATTCATAATTCTAAGAGGTCTCATTATTCAACAACAAGTTTTTATTCAAAGAGAAATAAACGTTTCTTTATTTGCCCACATCGTGCCTTTGCTATCCATTCCATTTAGTTACCTGAGATAAACATGCTAAAAGTCAACAAAAGTTGAGTGAAATTCATAGGTTTATAATTAAGAGTTTGAACACAAGAGATAGGTGCTTATTGTATATAGATACAAATAAACAAGTTAGAAATCACATTCATTATTGCCTTAAGCTCATGACACTCAACGATTCAACAGACATCAAAATTATCCTTAATAATGATGTGAAATATATAGCCCCCAAGATAGGTATTTGCCAGTAACCTATGATATTTAAATAAAGTGCATTTGGTAACTTTTCTCTAGCAACCAAATGGGGATTGTCAATCCCTAATAGATCTATTCACAATTATTTACGTTCACCCTTCAAGCGATTAAGGTTCATGATCGAGGGACTTTTGGCAATAGCTACTTAAGCAATAACAATATCAGGAAAAGACTTGTGTTCGGTTTTTGAGCATGTATCCCCCCCACAAAAATAAGTAAAATGTGGGCTATGAACTCACCTTAGTAGTACAGTAGAACAAACGTAATCTCAACGATGCAAGGCAACGGCTTCACACACAACCTATAAGATGTGGCAAGTTTCAGTTTTTAAGTCTCGTTTTATTGCGAACGTTTATTATTAATTACGAATAATCCATAATATGCATAGGCGATGTGTTACGTCGTATATAAAATAGATAATGGTTACGTATTGTTTTATCGTCTAAATTTAATTATCGTTATATAAATTTTATACGTATATATATATATATATATATATATATATATATATATATATATAAAGTTATGTTTATTATTTCTATTATTTCAATTTATATATATATATATATATATATATATATATATATATATATATATATATATATATATATATATATATATATATATATATATATATATATATATAATATTATTTCAAAATCAATATTATTATTTAATCCTTTAAGTTTCTCCAATTTACACATTTTACCCTTAACGGAAAACATTTACGTCGTTAGTCCAAAATTATATATATTTATGTTTTAAGTCCAATTATATCAATATTTAAAATGGCGAGGTCAAAGTGTATGGTCAAAACTCAATACGTATAACTTATAAAAGTTGAAAAATAATCTAAGTCTTTTAGTAAAATCGTATAGGTCCAATGTGATTTAGAAATGTGTGATTATTTTCATGTATACGTTAATATAAGCTTAAGGTTATTATATGTACTCGTTAATGACATAACTAAGAAATAGTATGATACATAAAACGTATATGTTGTTTTTATGATTCACGATTTATTAGCCTCAAGTGATTGTGCACAATATAAACATACGTATGTATATATATAGAAAGAAAGGTTCAAGTCCTCACCTCACCTATAAAAGGTAGCGTAAAAACAAGTGTAGGGATCGTGTAATGGTACAAAAGCTTCGTGGTTCACTTCACTTTCCACCAAGGGTTCAAGAGGCTCCAATATTGGCTTCCTAGGTTCGCTTTGATACGTGGTACTCTTGGTGATTCGTTTGTCCCTCAATAGCTCCTTTTCGTTATTATTTTTGGTATAATGGTACGTATAAGTGTATGTGATGACTAAGGTTGCATGGGAGGCTTATATAGGGAGTTTTGAAGGGTGTATGGACAAGATAGGCTCACAAGTGTGGAGGGTGCATGTGAGGGCGAATAGTAATGCCACAACCATTGCCCAATCGAGTTTGTACAAAGCTTAGATCTTGTAAGATCTCTTCCTATTCATTCCTGACAATCATATGGTGTTTAGGGTTCGTTTTGTTGCCATTGGGAAGCATGGGAGGTGCTAGGGAATATCATGCCACGTTTAAGCTTATCATTTCAATAGTGAGTTTGGTGTTTCACTTGGGTGGTTTCTAGGTTAGTAAACATGCGAGAAAGGGAGTAACAAATATCAATACTGTTTCTTTGGCACTAGGGGAGACGAGACAAGCAAAAATATGTGTATGTCATGTGTAGAAATCGTAAGATACTAGGGGTATTTTGGGTGTGGTCGCGACAGAAAGAAAGAAAAGAAAACAAAAAAATAAAAGGGTGCGTTTGGGCCTATGGCCTGGTGGGCTTATGGTTTGCGTCGGCCCAACTGAAAAAGAAAGAAAGAAAAGGGTCCCTTTGGTTTATATATATGTATCAGTGGCCCAATGAGTGTTGGGGGCCCACATGGCGTGTTTCGAATATCGTGTCGAAGTTCAAAAATATTAGTGAGCGTTCTCGGGAAGTTTCGTAGGTTCGGAAAATATATTACTAGTATACAGTATTTAGACGAAACGTATTGTTATAAATATAAACGTTTTATATATATTTATCGTTCGCAATAATCATAGGTTATCTAGGTCGTGTGTAAGCATCGTTCCTGGGTAAACGGTCAATCACAGTTATCGTAGTGGTTCAATATCAAGCCATATCATAAAAAAAAAATTGTTACCCGTAAAATCATGTTAAATTATCGTAACATCGTTTTATTTGTTCGTATGCATTTACTAATCGTAAGGGAAATTTACGAGAGGTTACAAATTCGATGATAGGGGTCATCCATGTAGGATCCTGCTCTTCTATCACTGTGGATATCTCCATCTCCGAGATGGATTTGTTTTTCAGGGTCTCCACCAATACTTGTTTTGACAGGTGCGCAAAGCTTGTAGATGCGATCTTGCTTAGTGCATCCGCTTTTCTGTTTTCCCCTCTAGGAACTTGTTTAATGGTGAACCTGTCAAAACTCTGGATTAGGGACTTGGTCTTGTCAAGGTATTGGACCATGTTATCCTCTTTAGCCACATATTCGCCCAACACATGATTGGCTACTAATCGGGAATCGACATTTGCTTCTAGGTTGCGTACACCCAATCAAGTTGCAATGCGTAATCCAGCAATAAGTGCTTCATACTCTGCCTCGTTGTTCATGGCTGCGAATTCAAAATGCAGTGCGTAAGTGAATTCCATTCCTTCTGGATTGGTGAGGATAAGGCCTGCGCCTAACCCGTCCACGCACGAAGATCCGTCCGTGAATAGGATCCATGGTTCTTGTAGTTCTACCTCACCTCTTGAAGGTGGAGCATCAGTGTCTGGTTTCTCAGTGATGAAGTCTGCTAGTATCTACCCCTTAACCGCAGTGCGTGGTCTATAAGAGATGTTATGCTCGCTTAGCAACACGCTTCATTTTTGTAATCGCCCCGATGCGTCGGGTTTAGAGATAACTTGCTTGATAGGTTGGTCCGTGATCATTGCTATTGGGTGTGCTTGAAAGTATCTGCGCAGTCTTTTGGCTGCGAATACTAACGCCAGGACCAACTTTTCCATTGCGGTATAGTTAATCTCTGTCTTCTTGAGTGCTTTGCTCATAAAATATACCGGTGTTTGTACGGAGTTCCTATCTTTCAGTAGCACCACACTGACTGCTCCATGAGTTGCAGACAAGTACATAATCAACTCTTCCCCTGGTAGGGGTGCGACTAGTGTGGGAAGTGCTGCTATATGTTGCTTAAGCTGTGTAAAAGCCTCTTCCGCTTCCACAGTCCATCAAAAGTCTCCCTTTTTTGAACACTTCGTGAGTATTTTAAAGAGAGGAAGTGACTTATCTGCTGATTTGGACAGGAATCTGTTCAACCCGGCTAGTTTTCCATTTAGGGACTGGACTTCTTTCAACGTGCGTGGTGAAGGGAGTTGGATGACAGCCTTTGTTTTTTTGTTTTTTTGGCATGGCTTAATGCCATCAAGCTCTATCAAGTATCTGAGGAACATGCCTTCTGTAGCACCAAAAGTGCATTTCTTAGGATTTAACTTTATGTTGATCTTTCCCAGCGTCCTAAATGTTTCTTCAATGTCGCGTACCAACTCGTCTTCGGTATGGCTCTTTATGATAAGGTTGTCAACATAGACCTCCAAGTTGCGGCCCACTTGCTTTTCAAATGCATTTTCTACTAATCGATGGTAAGTGGCGCCTGCATTTTTTAAGCCAAAAGGCATTTTTATGTAACAATAGACACCCTGGCTTGTATGGAAGGCTGTTTTTTCCTCGTCTTCTTTAGCCATTTGGATTTGATGGTACCCTTTGTATGCGTCTAGGAAGCATTTAAAGGGGTATCCGCACAAAGATTCTATCTTCCAGTCTATCTCTGGTAGCGGGTAGCAGTCTTGTGGACATGCTTTGTTGAGATCAGTGAAATCCACGCACATCCTCCAGCTACCATCACTCTTTTTCACCATCACTGGATTGGAAAGCCAGTCATGTTAATAGACCACTCGCATGATGCCCGCATCCACAAACTTGTGTACTTCCTCTAGAATGGCTTTGCGCGCTCTGGAGCCTGGCCGCGCTTTTTCTGCCGTACTGGGGAGTATCCTTGTCGGATTTTCAACTTGTGTTCTGTAATCGATCGTGGCACGCCAGTCATGTGCTTTGGTTCCCATGCGAAGATATCTAGATTCCTTTGCAAGAGTGCGCACACAGCTGCTCTGCCTTTGTCAGACAGCGATCCCCCAATCGATACTTCTTGCTCCGGGTAATTAGGATGAATTGCGACCTTCAGGTTTGATACTTTAGCTGCGTGCTGTTCTGGAGTGCATGTCGTCTCACATGAAACTGTGTTACACTCTCTAGGTGATACAGTGGTATTGTAGAGGGTGACAATGCCTCCTTCTACTGGGAATTTGAGCATCCCATGTGCTATGGACGGTACCGCGCGCATGGCTGATATTCCAGGTCTTCCAATAATGCCATTGTATGGCGAAGGAGATCTGATCACCAAAAAATTCATCCAGGCTGCCGTGGAGTGTTGCTTATCACCAACGACCACAAGTAATCGTATTTGCCCCATGGGCCATATCTTTTCTCCTGTAAAGCCAGTCAACGACGTCGTGGCCGGAATTAACTGACTTCGTATATCAGGTCGCAACCTTTTGAAACAATGTTCATACATTATGTCTGCGGATGCCCCTCCATCAACATACATGCGGTGGATTTCATGACCCCCCGTATTTATCTCGATGGCGAGCGGTTCCGCTACTGCGTTGTTCGCAGCTAGAGTGGGGAAATAGATTTCGTTCCCATAAGAAAACTTTTCGCTGACTTTTTGCCTAGTCTTTCGCTGCCATGATTGTATCATATAGATGGTGTTAACCTTGTCTTTAGGTGTTTCTTTCTTGCTCCCGCTTTTCTGTTTGTCTTTTCCATCTTTGATGTTCTTCACTAAATGATCCAATTTGCCTTCTATCACTAATTTATCAATTAGTTGGCGCAATTGGACACACTCATTGGTGGTGTGGCCCTTTTGTCCATGATATTCACAGTATCCGTTCCCTATGCGCCGATCCTTTGGGGTGCGCATTGGTGGGGGTTTCGGGAAGTTCGCACCTTCCGTAACAAATATCTCCCTTGGAGTCTTCGTTAGTGGGGGTGTATTTGTCATTATCTCGTCCGATCCCCTGACTGCGGTAGCTTTCGTTACAGTTGCTACTCTGGTCGTTGGATTGTCTCCTAGGCTGTTCTTGTGACCTATGATTTGAGTAGCCTTTCTTGCTATCCGCAGCGGCTGCTTCCCCTTGGATAAAGGACCTCGTGCGCTTCACAAGTTCATCAAAGGTTTGGGGGACCTTATCATTTAACCTCCTGATAAGTTCCGGGTTATTGATTCCATTCATAAACCCTGAGATCTTTAGTATTTCGGGGCATGCCTTAACGTGTATGCATTCGTCCTTATAGCGCTCCACATAAGCGCTTGTGGATTCCCTTTGGCGTTGTTTTACCCTAGCAAGTTCGACAGGGTTCTTGGCGCACTTCTTCTTTTGAGTAAAGTTCAAACGAAACGCCTTTCGTAACTCTTCAAACCCATCGATGCTTCTACGTGGCAGCTTACTAAACCAGGTTCGCGCATTCCCCACCAATGTGGAGTTAAACATGTGGCACCACACAGGTTGTGGCCAATTTTCGATGGTAGCGGCTGATTCGAAAATTTTTAGGTGGTCATCAGGATCACCCGTCCTATCATAAGTTTTAACATTAGTGGGCATGCGCCTTCTCTTATCTTCTAAGAAATCGCTTATGCGCCGAGTGAATGCGTCAATCTTTTGGCGGCGCCAGGGACGGGACATATCTTCATCCTCCTCATCGCGATATCTTCTCTTGGACTTCTAGTGTCCTGTTTCTTTGTCGTCATTGTCCGAGGAGTCACTTGAGGATGAGCTTACCCTTTTGCCGCGCTTGCGCCGACTTTCCTCGAAATCCGAGCTTGAAGGGCTTTCGCTTAGGGAACGCTGTCGCCCAAGTCTATCATGAACTCTTCGACTACAAAACCTCGGAGGGCTTTTGCTTGGTGAGCGCTGTCGCCCAAGTCTATCATGAACCCTGTGACTACCAAGCCTAATGTGGACATTGGTGCGCCTTCTATCGTCTTCGTGCACCTCCAGGTATTGCAAGTCAGCTGCTTCATCATCCACAACATTCTTTCCGACCCTATGAACACTAGGAGTCGGCGGCTATCCTTCTCGTGCCTCTCCTTTCGGTGGCGCGGTGGGGATGCTTCATACTCAGGACCGAAGTTGAGCCGGGCTTGCAGGCTCTGACTTGACCTCTTTTTTTCTTCCTCTTGCATAAGGGCAGCCAAGGTTTCGTAGTTCTGAGATACAAAATCTCTTGGTGCTAACTCAGGCGCGACTCCTTCTTGCGCGAGGATGTTTGTTTCCATATCGAGACCCTTGTCTCGATTAGGCGCTCGTGGCGGCTCAGTGGGGTCTGTTTCTAGCATCGTTTGGTGAGGAGTGGTAAAAGGAGTGCGCTGTAGATCTTTCGCGCTAGTAGTTGTCGTAGTGGCCTGGGTAGTCCCTGTGGGCAGTTATATTGTTAGAAAGATCAGATCTGAGCTTGATCCTTGGTGCCTGGGCGTACTGGTTGTTCTAGAGGCCTGCTTAGAGGTTGAATCACTTTGCTGCTTCTTCCCCTGTAGGTCACCATATGTTTTCTTCACCTGCGGAGTCCGCTGGATTACGTTTCCGTGCTTCGTCATTCTAGTTCTTAGTGTGTGGTCCCACGGATGGCGCCACTTGTTGATAAAAAAGTTGAACGTTCCTTGCTTGGACTCCTGTTCTCGTATCAATTGCATCTTAATGCTTGAGACTTGCGCACTAAGAAAGCAAACAACACCGTTAGGCTTATCGTGGGATTGTCTCCCACGATTATCCTCCGGCGTGAGAGTAAGTAATCGGTTTAGGGTTTTAATAAAAGTTTGGGTTATTAGATGATACCTTAATGTTATGACCAAGAAACACGTTTCGGAGGTCGAGGTTGATCGAAATATGTATTAATCATGGTTATTTCTAGAGAGAGAAAGTAGAGAGAGAAAGGTGAAGAACTATGTGTTTATTAAATATGAAATGAAGTGAAACTTTACACACACTTTCTCACACCCCTCATGGAGAGTCATGAGGGGTATTTATAGGCTCCTAACACTACATGTTTGCCTACTTGACAATAGTAGTCCTTGTAGTTTCTAATCTAGTCCAATTCACTTGTGTGACGTTATCTTTATAAAAAAGCGAGGCTAACAATCTCCCTCCAAGATATCATCACACGTGAATGGTTACAATGAGACCTATAAACACATAAAAAATGTAAATTACAACAATAGTAAACTATGTTGACATTGTTGAAGCGCGGAGTCTATGTAGTCTAGATACTGAGGCAGACTTGAAGTTCTCTCTTCCGACGATCTCGGCGTATGATCTTTGACACTGACGGCAAAGGTCTTTGTAGCTCTGAACTTCAACTGTAATGGTCTAGTTAGGTTATTACTCCCTCCTAACTAGTGAGCCTTTATCCTTTTTCCTGCTCCCTCCTGAACCGACAACTCTTCTTTCATCTCGCAGCGGATAAAGTAGATTCAAAAGTGTAGGAACATGGTTGTCGTTCGGGTTGCAGTGATTTGGTGTTAAAGTAGTCAACTAAAGTCAACCACAGATGTGGTCAATATAGTCAAATACCCTAGACCAATGCTTCCGGATAGTACAGAGTATCACCGGGTCGTTATGTCCGGACGAGGTATGGATGGTATTAAAACGGATTTGTGATCGGGTGATTCTGAACAGGAAAGGGGTAATAGGGGTTTGAATGATTACACTACGGAAATACAAGTGAAAACAAGTTAAATAAACTAGCTTAACTAAAATGTAAGACCAAGTTACCCTAGAACGTATTTAAAATAAAAAATGTGTGTCAACGTTAAAAATAACGTCAACGCGCAAAATAAAAAGTGGGACGGGAGCTACGCTAATCCTACGGACATGAAAATTATATTTTTACGAACCTAATGATAAAAGAAAATTTTAGAAAAAAGAAAATATTTTTTTTTTTGCTTTTTAAATAATTTAATATGAATTAAAACTAGATTAAAGAAATAAATGATTTAAAAATATCTAAACTATTTGAAAAAATATGAAAAATTTTGGGAAATTCTATTACACTAAAAGAAAGCTGGGAAAAATCTAAGGAGGCATAAGCAGTTTGAAATAAGCTAGAATAAGCAGGACTAAAAGCTGAATGTATAAATAAGCCGAAAGAACTACTACTAAAAACATTAAAGGAAACAAACAATAACAAGAAACACATATAGAGCAGTTGGTTTAAAGAGTGAGTTTCGTGGTTTCTGTGGGCAGGAGGGGTCAGGGGTTCGACCCTGGCCTTTTGCCTTTTTTGCAAACATTTTTTTTTTCAATTTTTATTTAATATACTGATTAAGCACATGAAAATAAACATTTTTCATAACTAACACTTTTTACAAAAATCAACCAATAAGCAGATTTAATGGGCAAATTGCAACAGTTGATATATAAGCTTAAAAAGAAGTAAGTACTAAAAACTAAAAAGCTAAAAGAAGCTAATACAAGCTATCCTAAGGGTGAACTATTAGGAACAAGCAAAAGGCAACTTAAGGAAAACCTAAATAAGCACTATGGGGGACAGAATAAGCAGATTAGATGAGCTAAAAGCTCCAAATAAGCAAAAAGAAACTAAGGGCTGCAGAAAAATTAACTAAAGAGGCTACTTTGGGGCTGTGAACAGGCTGTAAAAAAATTCTTAAAAATAAACTAAAAATGTAGTCAACTAGATATGCTACTGAATAAGCACCATACAATTTTGAGAGCAAAATACCTAATATTAAAGAAATTAAAAATCAAAAACTTTTGGGCTGCTGGGCTGATTTTTGACAGCAAATGGGTGAAAAATGGGTACAAAAAATGAGTTTTTTGACCCATAAAGTCAAAGACCAGTATATACAAACTTGCACTAACATATTCTAAACTATTGTGAAGCAAAATAAACAACTAAATGAAGCTTTAGATGAAATCTTTACCTAAGTACTAGTTATGGCATTTTTACAAAAAGGAAATTGGACAACTAGTTAAACTACTCTAAAACCTTTTGAAAATGAAAAATTTAACCTTAAAACAAATAAAAACAATAAACTTAAGATGTTTGAAATTCAAAAGTTAAAAAAAAAATAAGGTAAGGGCTAAAATTACTACTGTGCCAAACGCCCCTTAAGTTGGTGACTGTTGAGGTTTTTAAAGCAAGTGACAGATTTTTTGCCCAAGTTTTGATCAAAGCAACTAAACTAGATTACTTAGGACCTAATAAGAAAATGTAAACCAAAAATAAGCAGTTAAAATGAGCTGAATGCAGCTAAGCAGTTGTAGGGAAATAGTGACAGAATTTAAAAAAAAAAAAAAAAAAAAAAAAAAAAAAAAAAAAAAAAAAAAAAAAAAAAAACCTTAAGCTAACAACTCCTAAACTACAACATAAGCATACATAGCATATAATAGATAGAATAAGCAAATAGAAACAGAATAAGGCACAAATAAACAGTGGTAATAAGCAAAAAATAAATAAGCAGTTTGAAATTTTGTTCTAAAAAACTTGCATTGCATTGATAAAAATGAAAGAGTACATAAAAAAAGAACTTAAAAACTAAACATTAAACTACTAGAACCTAATTAACCACTACTACCTACTGCCTTCTCAAGGCTTACAAAAGTCTTATTTATACTAAAAATTAAAAGCTAGGGTTCCTTGCATTTTCTTATCCACTTCTGCTTGTGATTCTTTCTTGAATCAATCTCAGCCGTCCAATTGGGTCTTCAATATCACTACCCTTGATTTAGTTTTAGCGCCCAAATTAGGTATGGATAGGTGACATGGCAGTGGATACTGTGAGGAGAGTGATATATTTGGACTGGGGTGTTTGGAGGTATAAGGCTAGGTGAGGGGTTGAGTGAGGCAGGAGTGGAGTATGGCAGTAGTAGCGGTAGGGTTCACGTGTGCCTGGTATTGGTGTAGGAGGGAGATGAGTGGTTTTTGGGGGCGTTGACTGTTTGACCCCAGGGGTTGGGTAGTATTAGTTTGGTGTGGGCTTTGGTTGTGGTGGGCTTGGGTAAAGAGTTTAGAAGTTGGGTTGGATTAAATGGGGTAGTGGGTTATTTATTAGTGGGTAGTAATAAGGTGTTGTTTAGTTAACCAAATAAGCCCAAGGACCAAACATGTACAAAGCTGAAAATCAAGGGTGAGTTCTGCCAATTTCCAAATTGTAATCCCAAGGGTCATTCTTGCCATACTTCAATGATATAAAGACCTTTGAATTTTATTTTCCAAAATTAAACGACCAGGGACTGATTTTGCCAAGTTTGAAACTGCAGGGACCAATCTCGTAAAAATTTCTCAAACTTTCACCCAAGGATTATTTTTGCCAAAGTTCATTAACACAAGGACCATAATTGATAATTTCCAAAAATTTTAATCTTAGGGACTAATTTTGACACGTTTTGAAAGTTGGGGGACTGAAACTGCCAATTATGCAAATTTTGTTCGTTTTACGTTTGTTTTCACTCGTTTTGCATCAGAAACATATAAAACACGATCTTTGGGATTTTTTTCCATATTTTGGTGCGTTTTTTAGTGTTTTTAAACGTTTTGCAGTTCAGATTTGACTAAAAATGATGAGTATTTACACACTCATCATCAATGTTGCAAAAATCGGCCGAATCGGCCGATTAGTCGGTGATTAATCGGTGATTAATCGGTAATCAGCCCTGGAACTTGGAGGGATTTATAAGCTAATCGTCCAATTAATCGGTCGAGTCAAGAAAATCGGCCGATTAATCGGTCAAAAATCGCTAATCGGCCCTCGACCGCCTCAGTACCGATTCACGATTTTTGCAACATTGCTCATCATGCAGAATAGCAACATAACTCACATAACATTGCATAGAAGGTTGGTAATAAGCTCTGATGTACACATACTTGGTACCTCATGGTACTTCTCTGGTATTAAGCACAGTTCCCTCGATCAACCAACGTACTGAAGACGAAACGCTACTTCTTTTGGCATGTTCTTCTCCTTCCTGATGGTTGCGAGTTATCGGAATCATCATAATCGTGTGTACATGCCATACAATTACCTGTACTTTACACTTCTAATGCAATTTAGAAGCTATAACAGCTTTTTGAAGCACATTCTGTGAGTATATGTCGCTAAGATATGACTCTCTTTCTCTACAATCTCATCTCTTCTCTTCAAGCTATAAGCGACCTCTTCAAATTCCAACCAGCTAGTAAATGACCAATGACTAGAGAAACAACCCAGTATAACCAATCTGAAAATGAAGTAAACATCCCTTAGATATGCGACTTAATCTTGTACGATGGTGTGACTAAGAACCTATACTGAGCACTACAACGTAACTCCTTTAAGCATAGGTAGATCCATATACTCAAACGTGCAAACAGTATATGAAATCTCTGCCTCTTGAACTATCCACAACTTCATGCGACACTGAGTACTACAATGTAACTCCTTAAAGTGATAACTATAACCCGTGAGCACTACAATGTAACTACTTACATCGGGTATAACTAGATAATCCAAGTCTTAATCACTATTATTGCTAGTGAATGCACAAACAAGTATCTTCTAAAGTCATGCATCCATCCACCCCTAGAGTTTGAGATAAATAAGTACACATGCCCTTGAAATGTACTTTAAACCCAGAAAAGTGATAAAGAATTATCCCCATATTCACAAAATCCGATACTAGCCGTTGTCATTTGATTGTGATTCTTGATCGGGATCTTTTAAGCAATACGTGGTGTGTTTTTGGTGAAGTATGAAATTCTATCTCGTTGATTCGTAGTGATTTCGGATTTTCCCTCCAAAAATAGAATTGGAAAATTTTCTCGCCCATAATTTGGAAATCACTATGAAATGCAATGCTAAGGTTACCAGAAAATTTTGAGTTTTAAAAATTTTTACGCCAAATTTTACCGAAAAAATTTGAATTTTGGCCTAAAAATTTGAATTTCGGGCCAAAATTTTCAACGTTATACCAAACTTTGAATTTCGCGTAAAAATTGAACGTTTAGTCTCCTCTCAAAAATAAATTTTACTCAAATTTTCCCGCATAAAAACTTTTTTTTTTTTTTTTTTTTTGCTAACTCGGTAACCCTTTTGTAACTCGGTACAATTCTTGTAACTCGATAAGATGTGTATAACTCGATAGCATCTTCCTAACTCGATAACCTAGAGCAATTTTGGCAGAGTTTCGTTTAGGTAAGCCTAATTGATATCCTTACTCGATAACCGATAAGGTTGATTCAGCCTAACTCGGCAAAATATATGTAACTCGATAACACAAGTGCTAACTCGATATCAAACTCGATAGAAAAGAGTCCTAACTCGACAAGAGTCGTAACTCGATATTTACCAGCACCCTTACTCGATAAAATCAACCAGTAACTCGATAACCCAAGAATTTTGCTATCCTAACTCGATAATTGCAATCCTAACTCGATAAACTTCATACTTAACTTGATAAAACACGATCCTAACTTGATAAGATCGTCATTTTTCTGAGAAAAAACACCAAAAAACACGATTTTTCACCCAAAACACCACTTGTTATGACCATGAAACACGTTCCGGAGGTCGAGGTTGATCGAAATATTTATTAATCATGGTTATTTCTAGAGAGAGAAAGTAGAGAGAGAAAGGTGAAGAACTATGTGTTTATTAAATATGAAATGAAGTGAAACTTTACACACACTTTCCCACACCCCTCATGGAGAGTCATGAGGGGTATTTATAGGCTCCTAACACTACATGTTTGCCTACTTGACAATAGTAGTCCCTGTAGTTTCTAATCTAGTCCAATTCACTTGTGTGACGCTATCTTTATAAAAAAACGAGGCTAACACTTAGTGAGGGCCGAGATGCCCTTTATATACACACGGAATCCTTGTTGGTTTCGTGTTCCTTACTCTTCAGTGTATCCCAAATAATGCGGTCCCTTGATCCTTATCCCATAAATAAGAGATCACATATCAAGACCATAAATAATAATTACGAATTTGGGCCTTTGTAAGCCCAAATCTTGATCATGATAGCCCATGCCTGATGGGCTAGGTATTAGTAGTGTCCATTGGTCGGGTTCGTGACCCGAGTGCGGACTATACGTCATCACCCATATATATTCGATATAACTCGAGCCCAATGATAAGTAGGGTTACTTAAAATTCTCCAAATCCATTTGAATAGGAGACCAATATTAAGACCATAAATGTTACCGATCCCTAGCCGCCCCCCCCCCCCCCCCCAACTTCTTACCTCCATGAGCCCTATATATATTCGATATAACTCGAGCCCAATGATAAGAAGGGTTACTCAAAATTCTCCAAATCCATTTGAATAGGAGACCAATATTAAGACCATAAATGCTACCGATCCCTAGCCCCCCCCCCCCCCAACTTCTTACTCGCCATACACTTCTTCCATTTAACCCATGTTATCTTTTTCTCTCCTTGATCAACGCCTATACAGAAATTATTTCGTATCGACTCAAGCTTATTTTGAACATGAACAGAAGCACTATTTAGTTAAGTGGACTTTAAGCAAGTTAATATAAACATGATTCATCATAAACACCTATGGACCTATAACACTTGATTCTTTAATCTTTATAGCAATGATGTATCAAAATGTTTATTTCCATTATTTTAATGAACATCTCTAACACATTGCGGATTAATTTAGTATTTAGTATTAGAGTTGAGTATTTGTAGTGGCTTATGCAAAAAACTAAGATTTTATTAACTAAGCTTGAATTATTTACATTATCAGCACAACGTTGAGTACACCTTATAATTGGATTAATATCAAAATCAAGGTTGTAATATTCCCAATTAATATTAGATTACTGACTTCAAATCTTTATATTATCCGTTGATAATGTATTATAATTCATATAATCAAGTTATTACAATTATTTTGCTTGCATTAGTTAAATTGTGTATTTGTATAATTGCATTTAATATAAAGTTCAAATGACCAAGATAGCTAGGTTTCTCCTAATCTAGGTTTGTATTTTAAGGCGAGTCGTCTATTGTAATCAAATTATTCATATATTTTTATCCCTACTACTTATAATGCGCGAGATAAAAAAGAAACAAGCTCTCATCTTTAATGTAGACTTTGAAAAAGCATATGACTCGGTTAGGTGGGATTTCGTGGACGAAGTTCTTAGGAAGTTTGGGTTTGGGATAAGTGGTGCAAATGGATTCAAGGGTGTCTCACGTCTTCGAGGGGATCTATTATTGTGAATGGCAGCCCCACGGAAGAGTTCCAATTTGGAAGAGGCCTTAAGCAAGGTGATCCGTTATCGCCTTTTCTTTTTATTTTGATTATGGAAAGTTTGCATTTATCTTTCCAACGTATTGTTGACGCGGGTATGTTTCAAGGTATTAAGTTCGGGGGTGGGTTGGTAAATTTGTCTCATATGTTTTTTGCGGACGACGCGGTTTTTATTGGCCAATGGAGTGAGACTAACATAACCACCTTAAATCATGTTCTTGAATGCTTTCACAAGGTTTCCGGTTTACGTATCAATATGAGCAAGAGTAAAATTTTAGGGGTTCATGTAGATAGTACGTTAATTCACAGAGCTGCTTTGAAGCTTGGATGCCTGGTTTTAAAAATTCCCTTTATGTATTTGGGTACGATTGTGGGTGGGAATATGTCCCAGATTGAATGTTGGGATGCCGTTGTGGAGAAAGTAAAGAAGAGGTTATCAATTTGGAAGATGAAAACCCTATCAATTGGAGACCGTCTTACTTTAGTCAAATCGGTTTTAGGCTCCATGCCTTTATACCATATGTCTTTATTTAAAGCTCCGAATGGTGTCCTGAATAGAATTGAAGCTTTACGAAACAGATTCTTCAATGGACATGATTGCAACAGCAAGAAAGCTCTTTGGGTGAACTGGAAGAGAGCCTTAACGTCTAAAGATAGAGGAGGGTTAGGCATCTCTAGTTTATATGCGATGAACCGGGGTTTATTATTTAAATGGGTGTGGCGCTTTTTCACTCAAAAACAAACTCTCTGGTCTAGAGTAATTCAAGCTATTCACGGGGTTAACGGAAAAATTGGTATGTCTTTATCAGGTGGGTATAATTCCTGTTGGCTGGTTATTGTTCAGGAGTTAAATGTATTATTGAATAAAGGGATAAATGTTATGCAATATCTTTGGAGGAAAATAGGGAATGGGGAGGATACAAAATTTTGGGAGGATAAGTGGTGTGATGGGGGTATGCTTAAAGTTAGGTTTCATCGCTTCTACGCCCTTGAGGATAATAAACAAATCACTGTTGGAAGGAAATTGGCTCATACAACTTTGAATGATTCTTTTCGTAGACTTCCCAGAAGCGGTATAGAGATGGAGCAGTTTGTTAATATGGTGAATATGTTAAAAGACACAGGTCTGAGTTCGTCTCCTGATAAGTGGGTGTGGGAGCTGGAAAAATCAGAGGAGTACTCGGTATCCTCTTCCCGTAATCTGATTGATGAGAAGATGTTACCTGGTGCAGATTTCCAAACTAGATGGAACAAGTGGGTTCCCATCAAAGTAAATATCCTCACCTGGAAGATGATGACTAACTCGCTACCTACTCGATTTAAAATCTCATGTCGAGGCATTCTTATTGACTCAATTTTATGCGGTGTATGTAACAAAGGAGTGGAGACGACATCCCACCTGTTCTTTCTTGCCCGATTGCGCGTCAAGTGGCTAGTCAGATTCTTCGTTGGTGGTTTTTAGACGCTGTGGAATGGGACTCCTTTGAAGAATGGGTGGATTGGGTTGATAGTGTTCGCCTTCCTCGCAAGAATAAGATTATGCTGGAAGGAGTTTTTTATGTTCTATGGTGGATATTATGGTCTTTTCGTAATAAGACCTTATTTGATAGAAAAAGTCCTAAGAAGGCGTCTTTGTTTGACGATGTCGTTTGTATGTCTTTTAATTGGTGTCGTTCTAGATGTAAGTCTCGTTTTGGTTGGGACGAATGGTTAAAAAGCCCAAACCTCATTATGATGTAATCTAGCGTCTTGCTAGTTTTTCTTCTTTTAATAATAATCGCCGTTCAAAAAAAAAAAAAAAAAAAAAAAAAAAAAAATTATAATGCACGGTTTTTCTTAAACTTAAAATTCTTAAATTTTAGTAATATGTAATGACTATAGTGCCCTTTAGAAAAGAAGTTTAAATAAATCCTTCATGATCAATGTATTATACCCGCAATACCTTTTTAAATGGGTAATGTTATACCCACAATAACTTTTTAAAATTTGTATTATTTTTTACTTTTCTCAGCAAAAAGTGTTTGTCTGTTTGACTTGTTTTTAAAAAGTTGTCGCTATATGATCATTAATAAGTTTATTAATCAAAAAGTTGTTGTCGCTATAAGTTTATCAATCACATTTAATACGTACTATATGTATTTAATATTTCAACTATATATAAAAAAATTATTTGTAGAAAAAGCTATAAAAATATGTAGAAGAAGATTTTAACTAACTATTATCAATTTTCATTTTCAATTTCACTAAATATTTTTATATGTTTAATAATTATTCTTTGAGTTTAATTATCGTATGTTATAACTTTTTTACAATTACATTTTGATTATTTACGTTGTATGCATAAACATTACACGAAACACCTAACTAAAATATGTTAACTATAATTATTTGCTTCTATAAAATCTCGTCGGTATGCACGGGTACTCGGCTAGTTACTTATCATGCATGCATATACATAGGGGTGTAATCGAGCCGAGACAACTCGCGAGTAACTCGAGATCGACTCGAAAAATACTCGATTCGACTCGATTTTAAACGAGTCGAGCTCGAGCTCGAGCTACTCGTGTAAGATGTCGAGTCGAGTTCGAGTTCTATGTTACTCGGCTCGTGAAGCTCGCGAGCCTTAACGAGCTTTTCTATAATTACATATATGCCCTTCAAGAATATACGAGCCGAGCTCGAGCTTGAATTTTGAGCCGAGCTCGAGCTTTTCTATAGTGACTTTTTCAAAAACTTGATTTTATTTAATATATACGAGCCGAGCCGAGCCGAGCCTCGAGCTCGAGTTTTAGTGATCGAGCCGAGCTCGAGCTTGAATTTTGAGGCTCGGTCGAGCTCGAGCCGAGCTTCGAGCTCGAGTATTATATGTCGAGCCGAGCTCGAGCTTGTCAATACTCGACTCGACTCGGCTCGTTTACACCCCTACATATACAACACCCATGGGATTTGTTATCAAAACCAATTTTAAAATGCTTAAAATTTGAGTAACGTTGATCGCTATACCCATTAAACTTAAATGCTTAATTAGCAAGTTTTTACTATTTTATTTAGCGCTTCAAACAAGTTTAAGTCACACGGTTGCTCTACCAATACCAATCTCTACTACTTTTAAAATGTCAACTTTTTAAAAGACAAATTATTAATATTAGTCAATCTTTACGTCTTTATCAATTTTAAAATATATGCACGCGATTTCTCTATCAATATTAATTTACATGGTTGCTCTTATGAAGACCTTTGATATTTCTTAAAATTAAGAGCTTAAAATTATACACTTAATTAAAAATGACAATATTATCTACAACTAAATTAAATAATTATATTTAATCTTTAAACTTTTATCATTTTTTGTTTATAACCTATAAACTTTTTTTTCTCACAATAACTACAACTGAACTTGTAAATTTTGTATCAAAGGTCATACCAGAATCACGATTTCGCAAATATAATTATCTGCCGTAATACACCGTCGCTTTGCATGAGTATTCGTCTAATCCTATATAATTTTTGTATAGAAGTTACGTTTCCAGTTTATGCATATATTTTTAATTCTCGAGCTCAAATTATTTTCTAATGGTTGTTATATGTTAAAGATAAGATAGAAAATTTTAGATGAATCTTCTCTTAAGTATTAAGACGGATCTATATGGATGTTGGGTCATGGCATGGGTCAAATCTAATTTCTTTTATAGTGTAATTATTTTTTAAATTTGTGGCTTTTTGTATGTGTAACCTTCGATATTTGTATTATCTTTTGTAGGGCCACTTTAACTTGGCTAAAAAATTCTTTATAGTGTGGATTTTAGTAATTATAAAAGAAAATAATTTGTACAATACCCTTTCAAAAATTTTAGGTCCGTTCATGCATAGTATATCTTTAATCATAGTGAACGTTTATTTACTTATGTCATATTACTTGTGTGAGAGGTTGACGAGAGTCAGTTACAAAATGCAGAATATGTATGATATTTAATTTATATCGAAAAAGTTTTTATAATGATTGGTTAATTTTACGCCTTTTATGTTAAAATTATTACACGATATATGACCATATAGAAGGACGACATCCAACTCATATACGAGAGGCACCTGTGTCTTGGCCCACTCATCACTCTAACACAACACCAACGACTCTTGAAATTTAGCATCTTGCCAAAACTAGTGAGAAACAATAATGTTAAAAATATTTTGATTTGAATTATAGCTTGAAGTTAGCTTATATATTTAAGCTATAGTAATCTCTAAGAGCACTTGGTGACGTTGGTGCTATAGCACCTTATTATAGTTTATTAGTTGACACGTCAGCTTTTCATTTTATAACCTAAATCCTATAACTTGATACGTTGGCTTATCACTACAAGTTATAGGTTCACCCGGGCCCCTCTTTTTTTATAATTTTTTAAAATAATGCAACATATTAAAATAAAAACATTACATAAACTAAATAAAATAAAACACTACATTTAAACCAAATTTTATATATTTTATTATTTTAGGACTAATAATGTAACAAGTTGAATTCAAGGACTAACAATGTAAAGCCATTTAAGACTACCTGTGAACAAAACAATCAAAGACAAAACTATCTGAGACGTACTAGTTACGTAAACAATTATATCAACATGACTTAAAGTGAAGAAAAAAAAAGTTTTGGTCTTCTTCTTCCTTTCTTGTTGGGCAGCTGTAACTAAGAGTAGGAGTAGGGTTGTAAATGAACCAGACGAATTTTTGGTCGTTCGTTTAATTTTAATCGGACAAATAAATGAACACAATAATTTAAACTGACAAATTTTATTGTTCATGTTCGTTTATTAAGAAAATAAAGTTGTTCATATTCGTTTATGTTTGTTCTTTAAGACACTAAACAAACGAACATATATGAACATAGAATACTAAACATGCATATATATATATATATATATATATTAAAATACACATAATAATAATAGTGTTTTATTAGTGTTATTTTGTTTAAGTAAACCATTGTAAAAAAATAAAATAGAAAGACACGATATACGAACATAAACAAATCAATAAACATAATTCAACGTTATCGAACACATAATCACGAAATATATGAATGGACAAGACATTTGTTCATGTTCATTTATTTAACAAAATGAAACGTAAAATATTTTTCATGTTCATTCGTTTAATAAATAAACGAACATAAACGGACTTTCTACTGAACGGTTCATGAAATGTTCACTGAACGTTCGGTTCATTTACAACCCCAACTAGGAATGTAGAACGAGTCGAGTCGAGTCGAGTCGAATTTTGGCAGAACTTTACTCGACTCGATAGTATTTTGTTTGGCTCGAGCTCGGCTCGAAAGCTCAACAAACGTTCGTATGGTAAGTCTGAGCTTTGTTCAAGAAAGTTCGAATTTGACTCGACCTCGGCTCAAAAAGCTCAAATTATTTGTAATAATGTGTTTTTTATTTAATATCTTTAAGCTTAAAATATAAGACAAGATTTGAATTTGGCTCGAGTTCAGCTCGAAAAACACAATACATTTATAAATTTACATATAAACCCTTATATACAAAACATATATATTTGTTAAAAGCTCGATAATAACTATAGTTGAGCATATATAAGCTCAAGCACGACTCGTTAAACATTCCAAGCTCATTTTCTTGGCTCGAACTCGAGCTTGAAGCCCTATAAAGCTCAGCTCGAATGAGCTCGAGTCGATTTTGGGCTCGAGTTACTTATCAAAAACTCGACTCGTTTACACCCCTACTTGTAACAAATAAACAAAAGGAGGAGGAGGAAAAAAAACGGAAAAGGGGAGAAAAAATGCCTATAACTTAGTTGGTGGCTATGGCTTGAGACCATATAACGCGAGCTTCGGTATGGTGGCTCACGCCATAAGAGGCGTTATATCATTTAACACGCCCGTATCGGGTCCTCTAAATTAAACATAAAAATTCTTGTGAACATTGGACAATGTAACTCATTTAGATTTAGTAGCGGAAACTAGGGGTTCCCGGGATTTTACTACTGAATATCATGATTCCATGCGTATTATTCATAACCAAGTACACAATATATATGATACAAAGATTGTTCTAGACTATGGGCTAAGGCCATATTACATAAAGAGAACAAATGGGCTTCGATAATATAATGACTAATACTCCCTCGCAGTTGGAGCGGGAGGTGGCCGAACGCTCAAACTGGATCGGAACTCCTCAAACAAGGCAGAAGGTAGTCCCTTGGTGAAGATATCGGCGTACGGATAGCGGGAGGGTACATGTAGCACCCGAACCTGACCAGCTGTAACCATGTCACGGGCGAAGTGGATGTCAATCTCAATATGCTTCGTCCTCTGATGTTGAACCGGGTTGGCAGACAAGTAAATAGCACTAACATTATCACAATACACAAGGGTTGCAGAAGATAAAGGAGAGTGTAGCTCACGTAGCAGATTACGTATCCAAGCAGTTTCAGCCACAACGTTTGCCACACCCCGGTATTCAGCTTCGGCACTAGAGCATGAAAGGGTGTGCTGACGCTTGGAAGACCAAGATAGGAGGTTATCACCTAGAAAGACACAATAACCTGATGTGAACCGCCGTGTGGAGGGGCAACCTGCCCAGTCTGCATCTGTATAACCGACAAGAGAAGTGGTAGTGGATGAGTATAAGTGAAGACCAAAATCCAAAGTCCCCTGAAGGTATCGTAGGATACGTTTGAGAGTGGCTAAATGTGGTTCATGAGGATCGTGCATGTATAGGCAGATTTTCTGGACTGCATAAAAAGAGATCCAGTCGTGTAAATGTGAGATACTGTAGACCACTTGCAAGACTGTGATATAAAGTGGGATCATCAACTGGAACCCCCTTCGGGACCCAGTTTGGAATCTGTGTCAACTGGAGTTCGAGAGAGGTTACAATTAGCCATGTGAGCACGCTCTAGGAGCTGAAGAGCACACTTCCGCTTAGACAAAAACAAGCCTGTGGAGTGTCGAGTTGCAGATATACCAAGGAAATAGTTAAGTGCCCCGAGGTCAGTCATGTCAAACTCACTAGGTAGAGATGTGATAATCTGCTGAATTAAAGCTGTAGAAGATGTTGTAAGAATAATGTCATCCACATATATAAGTAAATAAGCAACCTCTGATCCCTGTCGAAATATGAATAGTGAGGAGTCACACCGACTATGATAGAAGCCAACCCGTGTAGCATAACCTGCAAAATGCTGAAACCAAGCACGAGGTGCCTGCTTCAGTCCATATAAAGATCTTTGCAAAAGACAAACATGATGTGGGTACCGAGAATCCACAAATCCAGGAGGCTGATACATGTAGACAGTCTCAGATAAATCGCCATTAAGAAATGCATTCTTAATGTCAAGATGATGAATAGGCCACTTGCGGGACACCGCAAGACTGAGAACGGTGCAAATGGTTGCCGGTTTGACAACCGGACTAAATGTCTCATCACAATTAATACCAAGCTGTTGACTACTCCCACTAGCAACCAAACGAGCCTTATATCGGCTCAAAGTCCCGTCAGCATGAAACTTATGTTTAAATAACCACATAGATCGGACCATATTAACTCCAGAGGGCTTCGGTACAAGAACCCAAGTACCATTTTTTACCAACGCTATTCATCATACATAGCATTACACCAATGAGGATTTTTAAGAGCAAGAAACGGAGATTTAGGAATAGGGGAAATGGAAGAGGTATGTAAGGATAAACGGTCAACGGGTTTGACAATGCCCGATTGAGACCGAGTGACCATGCGGTGAGAACGACTGGTTTCAGTGTTGGTTGTTTGTGTTTGGACCGGGGGGTTAGGTATAGTCGTAGTCGTGTTGGATTGTTGCGTGGGTTGTGTAGAGGGAGGAATCGACATATTGGTAGTATGGTGATGTTGACCCAAATGTGATGGGCTTGTTGCATGATTTGGTTGGTCAGGAGATATAATGGGTGGCGATTGGGTTTGAGGGGTTTGTTGGGCCGAGGTGTTGTCATTGACCTGGTGTGATGGAGCGTGAGATTGAGAGGGTGGAGGTGTATCGGGAGTGTGTAACACATGGTGTAGAAGTGAAGGAGGTACAGAATCTAAGAAGGCATATGAGGGTGGAGATGTGGGTGTCATGGATCGGTAAGGGAATTGGGTTTCATCAAAGGTGACATGTCTGGAAATAAGGATTTTACTGGTTTCAAGGTCTAGGCAGCGGAAGCCTCGGTGGTATACGGGATAGCCGAGGAATATGCACGGGGTTGCACGTGGGGCAAGTTTATGAGGTGAGTGAAGGTGAGGGTAACAAAGGCACCCGAAGATGGGTAAATTAGAGTAATCGGGTTCTTTTTGGAAGAGTCTTGTAAAGGGAATTTCGTTGTTTATAGCGGTTGAAGGGAGAAGGTTAAGAAGGTAAGCGGCCATGTGAAGGGCTTCGACCCAAAAAGTGGGAGGTAAGTGGGCTTGAAAAAGGAGAGTGCGAATGACATTGTTAATGGTTCGTATCATTCGTTCGGCTTTGCCATTTTGTTGGGAGGTTTTAGGGCAAGAGAATCTAAGTTGTATACCGTGATTAGCAAAAAGTGTGTGGAGACGGTTGTTGTCGAACTCACCACCATGATCACACTGGAAAATCTTAATTTCACATTTAAACTGATTTTTAACATACTTACGAAAATGCAAAAATTTACCGAACATGTCAGACTTAGAGCGCAAAGGGTATATCCATAGATAGTGCGAGAAATGATCAAGAAATAAGACATAATATTTAAAGCCACTAGAGCTCACAATTAGAGAAGTCCATAAATCAGAATGAATAATATCAAAACATTGTTCAACAGTAGAATTGGAACTATAGAAAGGAAGCTTCACATGTTTGCCAAGTTGGCAAGCGTGACTGACATGTGGAGTCTTTTCTTTATTACATGAAATGAAATGACGTGAAACAAGAGACCGAAGAACTTCGTCACCGGGATGACCGAGACGTTGATGCCACGTAGAGGAACTGGTTGAGAGGAGAGCGGTAGGGATAGGGGACGGCTTGGTAACCAGTTAGAGATCGCCCGAGCTGTCACATCGAAGGTGGGGTCATCAAGTTTGCACCATTCCGGGTCGGGAGTACTAGGGGAGCCATCTTTTTTGATGTGGGGTTTAAGACCAAGACTTCCAAGATGTATTTTGAAGAAGGAGCTCCATGAAGTGTAATTATGTTTTTCTAGGTCTAGTTTGATAGGGACTTTATTAGTGATACTGAAAGGAATTAGTTTATCGGCAGTATTAGGTGGTGGTGGAGGAGGATTGTCTTCATTAGTCATGGCAGCCAATTGTTTGTTGTTAGGGATTGAAAAGATCGGTAGAAAATTGAGGGGAGAGGAGATAACAGATCCGAATTATTTGGAGATAAGGGAGGGAGGGGATCGGCTAATTGATTAGGCCTGATACCATATTGAATATCATGATTCCATGCATATTATTCATAACCAACTACACAACATATTACTATATATATTAAATCATATAGCTATCGACGCCGTTTTTGCGTCCGGATACTCGCCAGATTTCCCGCCAAAAATGGCCCGCCTTATATTACCCCAGTCTTTGGCCTGTTTTTTGTTCTGGCCCATTGCCATTTTTCTCCGGTTTGTTCCAATCCATACATAGATTCGCTAGACTCTTCCAGGCACACACCCTTCGCAAAACACACACAGGTGCCATGGACCGAACGGAACTTCACTCATTTTATGATTTATTGAATCAGTGCAAAACGAGGAGAAAAAGGTATGAAATCCTTTGTGATAGTTTAACAAATTTACAGCTTATACATATATAAAAAGTTATTTTTAAAATTAGGGTTTTTTGATAGTTTGGGGGGTTTTGTTAATTGCAATTTTTTTTTCATAGTTTGGGGGGTTTTGTTAATTGTAGTTATTTTTGATTGTTTGGGGGTTTTGTTAATTGACCCAATTAAGGTTTATAATCGTTATCTTTTTCCAGAAAATCACACATACATGGTCGGTTAAACAGCAGTTAGGGTTTCAATTTTGAGGTTGTATGGTACCCGCGTTTATACTCGATCTGAGCCTTAATTGTGATCATTGTTATTTGACATAAAGGTATGTTTTTCTTCATATTGGGTTTTCGTTATTGAATATAGTGGTTTTTTTTAAGTTGCATAGGCAGTTGAATTGTTGAAAATTGTGATTCTTTGCTTATCTGTAACCTAAAAAGTTGTTTCGCTTTATCTGCTTATTTTGGCGTGAAGTAAGCCGTTTTCAATTACTATTATTTATTTGTGTTTATTATGATGTGGTGTTAAATAAGACATGTCATTGATTGTAAGAGGCAGCGTTGAGTCTTACCGGATTTGATTACAGCCGAGATTGTCTTCATCTTGGCGAGGCAAACATTTGGTTTTACACCATTTTTACTTGCACCTTTTTTTTTTTTTTTTTTTTTTTTTTTTTTTTTTTTTTTTAATTCAGCAACATAACACGTTTGCGTGTGAAAATTGTAGATTGTCTATAGCACAAACGTGAGATACATCTGTTTGTTATTTTAGTTTCGGAGCCTCATATCAAACCTTTGACGCTATCGTTATCGCAGGCATATCAGACACAGTTGGTGTGCCTATAGCTACAGCAGCTACGGAGTCACCCACATTTATAGAAACAAGGATCCGATCAGCCCGCCCTATACCAAGTGCAAGAACTAGGCGTGCGCGTGCAGGTAAGGCTTTTTAATCGTTATAGTTACTGAATCTTCATCTTTTACCTTTATAATTTTTTTGGACTGAAAATGCAACTGTTTGTCGTCACACTTTACATGCCTTTTATTAAACCTTTCATACTGTTGGCATGCAGACTTGTCCGAGACACCAGATGCGCCTACACCTAGAACAAGTTCACGGTTGCCTACTATCTGTTTTAGTTATGTGCATATATTATGCCTTCTGTTATGAACAAACTTTAGCTGCGGGTTTTCGTTTTCTTTTTGTAGCAGTACATAATTGAACTGCTTTCTATAGACAACTTTGGGCCGTGTCAAACGGTCTGAATGATGTACACAAGTTCATCGAGTTTGCTCCAAAATCTGTGTACATATTGTAAAGAATGAAACTGTCATATTCAGTTTATTTACTCGACTTCGACCCATATTAATACTTCTTTTGATAAGCAATCCCAAACGCCCCCTTATTTTATTTTTGTATCTATTAGTTACTACAATATTTTGATGTTCACATGAAAGAAAGATGTGCACACATCTTCCAGGATAATAGTGCTTTCATTTTTATTTTATTTTTTACCTTTTGAGCCAGCTCTTAGTTTGCTTACATAAATTGTGCAGAACATGATATTTGCTGAATTTTTTAGTATTGGTACATTAGCCGTTGCTGGTACAAGTACTTCTCAAAGCTACTAAAAAGAGAAAATCATCACAGTTACTGCAACGGTGTTCCTCAGATGCTCCCGCCAACATACGTAACGTGCACATACGTGTTGGTTAATCGTGTTTCACAAAAACACGCGCACCCGCAGGCTGCTTCAAATAGCCAACCTTCCACTTCTTGTATAAACCAAGGTACATGTGATACGTGGGAATCGCACCAAGCTTTACCTCTCGAGGGATCTCGAGAAGCTTACAACCCCCACCAGGCAGTGTACCTGATCGTTGTAGTATAGTATAGTGACAAGTACCGGGGGATTGATCGTTCAACTCAGGAATAGTATCGCTAGGATTAGAAAGCCTAAAAACTAGGTCTAGAGATGAGAGATAATTCTTTTTGTATTTTTATATTTTTTTATAAAGCAAGTAAAATCTCGGTTTTGGAAGAGTGGGCGGAATTAGTTGCTAATCAACTAACCCAATAACTAAGATACAATCAAAATAAAATAACAAAAATGAAAATAAAATCTAATTAAACTAGTGGTGTGAACAATAATAAGGAAAGTTGTGTTTACTTAGGTTTCATTACTCCCTAGATATCTTTTACAGGTTGATAGTTTGTTACAATTGCATGGATGACGGGTCGTATTCCTTAATACTAGTCGTAGGGCCGTGTACAATATTCCCTAACTCTATAGGATCCTACTTCACTCCTATGTCGAGCCGTTAAAAGCTCCTAACATGGGATCATTAGAATTCTTCTACGCATTAAATACAACCAAAAATCATAGCCAGTTTTCTTAAGCCTAACATCGAATACAATCATCCGTAACAACTATAAACAAACAATCAACCCATAATTAACATCTAGGTTTCACTACATCTAAGCAAACACACAAGAGATCTAGCCAAGCATGTTAAATTCAAGACAAGTGTAAAATATATTCAAACAACACATAGACATAAAGAATGAATTGAAAGAGTACTTATCTCAATTGAACATGAAAGGTTTCAAAGGGTAAAAACCCTTGAAAAAGCTGTAATATTCTGACTAGGGTTTCTCTCAAAAGTTACACCCTAATTGTTCCTCTCTAATGAATGAAAATTGCAAAACTATATAGATTTTACAGGGTGACGGCGTCAAGAAGGAAATTCTGGCGCCGTCAACTCGCCGCCCATAATGAAATCGGATTGCCTAGATCCTCATTTGACGCCGTCATGTGTAATATTACTCTGGGCCGTCACTTTTATTTGGACCATGACGGCCTATGGTGACGCCGTCATGTCCCTAGTGTAAAACTCCTCTGGATCGTCATGGACTTTATCCACTTCCACCTCTTGTATTACTCTTGACGCCGTCACTTGAGAACTCTTGACGCCGTCAGGTACTGTTCCCAGAAAGGAAAATTAAGATTTTGCCATTTTCTTCACTTTTATGCTCCAAAAACGTCAAAAATGCTTCTTTTTCCAGAATTCACTCCAAAAGTACCTAAAATGACAAAAGGAACGATTTAGGGCATTATTTGATCAAATAAATTCGAATCCAGGCTAAAATGACCCCCTAAAAACGGTTCATTTTTCGCCTCATCAAATACCCTTACACTTGAGATTTGCTTGTCCTCAAGCAAATGTGCTTTTATTCTAATCAAAATACAAGTTAGAGGTCATTTAACACTAATATAAAAGTAATTACAACAAATAATCATTCCACTAAAGATCAAAGACAAGCACGGAGGTCATACACTAGCACCTCACAAATAGTGTTTAGATACTCACATCTCTCGGGTGTAATAAAGTATATATCACAATATAGAAATGGAAAACATCTCTCACTACCTGTCATAGCAAAATATATTACCATAGGCTTGGGAAAGGATCAAACCTCCACTACATGGTGTAAGCACCTAGGATAAACTATCAAAGAGGTCTTTTAAAGGGTTATAATGTTAGGTGTAGGGATATGCAATACACGGTTTTGTTGGATATAGGCAATCTTTACTGATGGCGAGTTAATCATCTTGGTTAATTACATGTACAATATGGCATTGCTAAGCCAAGACTAGACTTGACTTAAGCTAATAAATCAAAGATAACAAAAACTTAAAACAAACATAGAATGAAACGGGATGGTAGTCCGGTTTTTTTTTTTTTTTTTTTTTTTTTTTTTTTTTTTGCATACACTCTTACTCTACCATACAAAATAATACATCATAGGGAATGAACATTCCCCTTACACTTGAATTTTTACATACTTTACAATAAACTAATCTAATGACTCGAATCAAGATAATCAAAACACTTGGAGTACTTTTAAGATTAGCGCACATATGGAGGTAATAAATGATGTTCTTCCCCATTACTCCATAACACAAGTACTTTACCCATGACTCCAAATCGTCCCAAAACAATATGTACAAGGATATGACTCGACTTAGCAACCATATAATCAATTAGATAATTAACTAAGGGTTTAAACAAATAACAATAATGCACTTAAGATGAGTGCACACACGGAAGGCTAAGGCGATTTGGGTGTACATTTAAGTGGGTTGTAACAAATTTTTCCTTTAAGTAAGATGCTTAAAGGTAGAAACGAAAAGACAGGCTCGGAGGGGTGTACTAGGGGTTTCGTGTACTAAAAATGAGTACAACGCTAAGGTGTGGGAAAAATATATTGACATTACTAGCCAAGTAATATGACTTAAATGGTCAAGTAATTATGATACGGGTTTAACACAAGGGTGATCCTAATGCCTCTTATCATGTAGTAAATCCTACCACGTGAATGTAGTCTCACTAGCGGTCTCGGGATGCATCACTAACGCAAGTTCTAGAATCTAAATGCTACAGGTACACTCATAAGCACTAATAGTAAATGCTTTTCCTATCAAATCTAAAGGCGAACCTCACATATTTGGGTGGAAAATTTTTCTGAATGGTACGGTTTTGTGCTAGTCATACAACTCCTATCCATGAGACGCTTGCTAAGGCTAAAGTTTCACTCCTAAATGTTGTAAAAACTTTTAAATTTGGCACTAAAATTACACTAACAAGTATTTCTCATAGTTTTATTACACACCTACCATCAAACAAACAAACTCAAGTGCAAGTGTATCCTATAAGGTATCATCGTTTACCCTCCCCTTACACTTAGGATGAACATTGTCCCCAATGTTCAATTAAAGAATGTAAAAGTGAAACAGGTAAAAGAATGAAATCAAATACTCATTTGATTCGTTCGATGTGGATAGTGTGGTAACAAGGTTAGATCTTCTTCCAAGAAAATGAACAATCAAAGCTTCCCTTCCAGAAATATAAATCATCTTCTTGTCATATTTAACCTGTTAAACCTGAGAAAACAAACAACGCAACCTCGCGTAAAATCGGCGGCAATCTATATATACTAACAAGTCCTAGAAAACAAATTAAGGTATAATGCTTGTGGAATGAATGTTTGCAGATTTCCTGGAGTTTATAAAACTAAAGAATTAACAAAAACTTCAAGACTCCGTTAGAAAAACAAAACTAGCAAAATTTCCAAAATTTTACACATGACGCCGTCAGGAGTTAACTCCTGACGCCGTCAGAAGTGATATGCAGAAATCTTTACGTTAAGTTTCCGAAAAATTTTTGGAAAAACTTATGTCCTACTTCCTGGAAAATCCTGCAAAACATCATTATGACTCGATACAAGCATTTGACTCTAACAAATACTAATACACATGCTCATTTAATATTATGGAAAATCATGATCAATTTCGTTCTTAATAACAAATTTGGTGTTTCCCCTTACACTTAGCTTTTGCAAAATACCTTTATATGAAGTTAAGATGAAGTTAAACGACAAAATAAAGCATTTTCACAATTTAGTTTGAAACATGATCTACCAACAATAAAAATAAAGCATGCATACAGAAGCAAATAACAATCAAACAATTAAAAATCACACAAAACATGGGTTGCCTCCCAAGAAGCGCTTTTCTTTATTTACGAGTCTTGTAGCTAGACTCAAGGTCATGGGCAATTACGTGACCTCATCGTTGGTATCATTCTCTAGGTCATCTCATATCTCGGTTTCTATTCCAACTTCATCCTTGTCACTTTGTTCTATATCCTTGTCTTTTGGCTTAATGGTGACAACATTGACAAAGTAGATGTGTTTGGATGATGAAGGGTCCTTAATTTGGATTCCGCTATTGTTGTCCTAGTGTCCTTTCTAGGTGTAGTTAGCGCTTGGTTGTTAAGGGCTTTCAACAAGTTGTCAATCTTATTGGTCATCTCCGTTTGTTGTTGATTGAATTCGGTTTCAAACTTAGCTATGCGAGCCTCTTGAGATGCCATGAACTTGGACATCAACCCTTCAAGATTGTTGGTACTACCATAGTTGTTGGAAGGATTGTTGTTGAAAGTACGGTTTGAGGGTGGACCGTTTGGTTGGTAACGATTAGGTGGATTGGAAGAATTGTTTTGGTTTTGTTTCCACCTAAGGTTCGGGTGATTTTTCCAAAAAGGGTTGTAGGAATCACCGTAAGGGTTTGGTTCGGGTTTGAAAGTGTACCACTTATCTCCCGCTTCGTTGGTACGCGAGGATGCGTAGTCCGCAAAAGCTTGTCCAGGGAGTTCCACGCAATCACGAGTGTCATGGGGACCACTACATAATTCGCATGAAGAAGTGATTTTGTTCACTTGGCTTGAAGGCTTAGGAGCTTCGTAGGACTTAACTTGACTTGGTCCTCAAGTTCCATGATCCTACGATCGGGAGTGCTAGAATTGTTCGAAGGCAAAGATATTTCCTTGACCGTTTTGTTCAAATCACGGGGATCATTCCAACTTTCGTTGTCATAGAGAGCAAGATCTTCTATGAGTTCCCATGATTCTTCCGCACTTAGATCACGTAGCTTGCCAACGGCCGATTGGTCAATGGTTCGCCTTGTGGAGAGATCGATATGGTCATAGAAGATTTGGACTTGGAGCCAAAGATCTATGCCATGATGAGGGACTTTTTGGAGTAAGTCCTTGAAACGAGTCCATGCTTCATATAGAGTTTCACCTTGACGTTGTTGGAACATCAAGATATCATTTCTAAGCTTGGTAGTTCTCCCCGGTGGGAAAAATTGAGCAAGGAAACGAGTGGTGAGATCATCCCATGAGGTGATGGATCCCGCGGGTAAACGTTCAAGCCATTGACTAGCTTGATCACGTAGAGAGAATTGGAATAGGCGTAATCGGGTCGACTCTCTAGTTGTAACATCAAGGTCTATAGAATCTATGATTTTAAGGAAATCCTTGAGATGTTGATTAGGATCTTCGGAACGAAGTCCATGGAATGCACACCCGCTTTGCACCAACCGGATGGTGTCGGATCGCAAGGGGGACACATTGGCTCCTTGAGTGAGCTCAATAGTGTTTCGATAGCCTTGGTGGCTTGGACGGGAATACTCTCCTAGGGTTCAGGGCCTAAGAGGTTGGTTTGCTAATGGTGGGTTTTGTGGGTGCTTTTGTTGTGGTGGGTTGATGGGTTCAAAGATGTTACCACCTTCCATGATGTCGGATGGTAAAGATTATGAACAAAGACGCGAAGAAATAGATAGACTAAAGAGAACCTAAAAAATAAAAATAAAATCTTACTAGAAAGGAATCTAGCAAGTAGACCTAATAGAAAGAAATCCTAACCTAGACAATAACTATTCCCCGGCTGTGGCGCCAAAACCTTGATACGTGGGAATCGCACCAGGCTTTACCTCTCGAGGGATCTCGAGAAGCTTACAACCCCCACCAGGCAGTGTACCTGATCGTTGTAGTATAGTATAGTGACAAGTACCGGGGGATTGATCGTTCAACTCAGTAATAGTGTCGCTAGGATTAGAAAGCCTAAAACCTAGGTCTAGAGATGAGAGATGATTCTTTTTATATTTTTATATTTTTTTATAGAGCAAGTAAAATCTCGGTTTTGGAAAAGTGGGCGGAATTAGTTGCTAATCAACTAACCCAATAACTAAGATGCAATCAAAATAAAATAACAAAAATGAAAATAAAATCTAATTAAACTAGTGGTGTGAACAATAATAGGGAAAGTTGTGTTTACTTAGGTTTCATTACTCCCTAGATATCTTTTACAGGTTGATAGTTTGTTACAATTGCATGGATGACGGGTCGTATTCCTTAATACTAGTCGTAGGGCCGTGTACAATATTCCCTAACACTATAGGATCCTACTTCACTCCTATGTCGAGCCGTTAGAAGCTCCTAACATGGGATCATTAGAATTCTCCTACGCATTAAATACAACCAAAAATCATAGTACACCTCTGATCATGTTTCTTAAGACGTTCAAGCATGTCACCAATGGAAGTCTGCCAGTTTCCTTAAGCCTAACATCGAATGCAATCATCCGTAACAACTATAAACAAACAATCAACCCATAATTAACATCTAGGTTTCACTACATCTAAGCAAACACACAAGAGATCTAGCCAAGCATGTTAAATTCAAGACAAGTGTAAGATATATTCAAACAACACATAGACATATTGAATGAATTGAAAGAGTACTTATCTCAATTGAACATGAAAGGTTTGAAAGGGTAAAAACCTTGAAAAAGCTGTAATATTCGGACTAGGGTTTCTCTCAAAAGTTACACCCTAATTGTTCCTCTCTAATGAATGAAAATTGCAAAACTATATATAGATTTTACAGGGTGATGGCGTCAAGAAGGAAATTCTGACGCCGTCAACTCGCCGCCCATAATGAAATCGGATTGCCTAGATCCTCTTTTGACGCCGTCATGTGTAATATTACTCTGGGCCGTCACTCTTATTTGGACCATGACGGCCTATGGTGATGCCGTCATGTCCCTAGTGTAAAACTCCTCTGGATCGTCACTGACTTTATCCACTTCCACCTCTTGTATTACTCTTGACGCCGTCACTTGAGAACTCTTGACGCCGTCAGGTACTGTTCCCAGCAAGGAAAATTAAGACTTTGCCGTTTTCTTCACTTTTATGCTCCAAAGACGTCAAAAATGCTTCCTTTTCTAGAATTCACTCCAAAAGTACCTAAAATGACAAAAGGAACGATTTAGGGCATTATTTGATCAAATAAATTCGAATCCGGGCTAAAATGACCCCCTAAAAGCGGTTTATTTTTCGCCTCATCCACATGGTCCTTACTAATTTAAAAGTCTTATTCTAGCTGCCACTTTCATTGTGGCTGCCTAATGTAACAATGCTGCAGAGTATTGGAGCTGAACGTGAGCATGCAAATGCTGCAAAAGAGAGTACTTTGCTGTGGATTCGTGGCTTCTGGAAGCGCCTTCTATTGTTCAGAGCTCATCAAGCGTTACTGATACACCCATTGTGGATGCAAGTCGCACGAGGTCATAAGAAGTGAGCTCTACAACCATTGTAGATGTAGAAGCGGCTGCACTCAGCCGGCTTAGTGAACCTGTTGTGAAAGAACCGACAGGTAAAGTTATTTGAAATATTCATTAATCATACCACTTCACTTTTTAAAATAAAATGTAGTTAGCAGATTTATTCAACTTGAAAAAGTACCTATGGCCTAATGGATAAGGAACCTGACTTCTAATCAGGCGATTGTGGGTTCGAGTCCCATCGGGTGTGTTCCTTTTTTCTTTTCTTTTTTTCAAATTGAAATGCAATTTTTTTTTTGGGTTTGACCAGACTGTCAAAACTATTGTATATAGATCAAAACCAGGTCCAATGAGATTATTAGAGCCGATTCATGGCAGAAGACTAAATCAACTGAGGCGGCCATCGCCACAAGAAGGGTCACTGGCAAACTTATTCAATGTATGTCTTGAATGCTCTTTTTACATCTGTGCAGTTTTGCTTTTGTTAAATAATCTGGCCTACCAAATTGCTACATTATTAGATAGATAACTATGGTAAACTTTGTGATACGTATTTATGCTACAAAAGAGATCAAGCACACAGCTGAATTACTATTTGTGGATGAAACGGCCATGGAGACATTCTCATCAAAATTAAGTGGAGGATATTGATCCAGCCTTTTTCCACGATTTACCTTCTCTATCCTCCTGTAAGTTTTTTAACTCAAAAAAAAGACATTAATACTGATATTATAAGGTTTTGTATGTGAACACGCCCAAAACGTTGCAAAATAAACAGGCGAGCCCGCAATGTATATACTTACATTAAATACCATGTACTAAACAAATGCAATGTATATACGGATTTCTATGTAAAAACTCTCCCGGTTCTTTTCTCCCAATTAAACACTGTGCCTTGCTTCTTACTAAAACATTAAAGCAAAAACTACCACAAGTTCTTTTTTATCATTTTAATTCCTCAAAATGTCTTTATTTCATCGCAGACTATTTTACCTTATTTATAGATAATCGTCTCGACAACAAAAACATGCCTAAAACATCGCAAAATAAACAGACGAGCCCGCAACGCGGCGTTCGTAGCCTTTCTCGTATGATACAAAGATTGTTCTAGATTATGGGATTAGGCCATATTACATAAAGAGAACAAATGGGCTTCGATAATATAATGACTAATAGTTACGTGGGGCTTTTAAGTTGTTCTCATAATGTTTTTGTCAAAATATCTTATAATTTACAAATATTTTGAATATACACATGGTACTAAACAACTGTGTTACAAGTTTATTTAGCTAACCTTAGTGATCTTGAGTCATGAGTACTGCTTTCGTGTTCAAAGCTTGTAAGTTCCATACTACCTGACGTAACTTTTAAAATATGTATAACTTTTGAAAAATGTTATGACTTTTGAAATGACGAATTATATTAACTCTCTTCATATAATATTAACAACAACAACAACAACATACAAGATTCTTTTATTTATATTCATGAGTTGAGATCAATGAAGAAACCATACATGCCATAGAATCTATTAACCAATCATAGCCACCCATTTATATCTTTCACCTTTTTTTTCAAAACAATATATTTTGCAAACGGTAAAATCGTCAAGCTACAAAAAATATACCATCGCGACGAGAATTAAATGATCTTTCTATAGATATGCATTGTTATATACTTTCGACGATTTTTTTTTTTTTTTTTTTTTTTTTTTTTTTTCGCCCAGAAAGAATCATATATGATTCGACTCTTACGAATCATATATGATTCTTACGAATCATATATGATTTTTCTGGGCGAAAAAATAGTTCGTCGAAAGTATATAACAATGCATGTCTATAGAAAGATAATTTAATTCTCGTCGCGATGGTATTTTTTTGTAGCTTGACGATTTACGATTTGCAAAATATTTAAGTTTTAAAAAAAGGGTGAAAGTTTATTTTTTTATTTTGTTAAAAAAAAATGAGTAGCTAAGATTGCTTGATAGGTTTTATGGTAAAAGTTGGATCTATAAAGAACTTTTAGCTTATATTCATAATCTCCAGTTGCAACTACTTCGAAAAATATGACCAAAAATAATGTTTTAGCCCTTCTAAACTTCAAATGACAACTAGTTTTGCCAAACATATACACCAAACCAAATGATTCGTAGTAGGGGTGGAAATTAGAGCCGAGCACCATCCTGCCATAGCTCAGGCTCGAGCTCGTTTCGAGTCTTATAATTTTAGTTCAAGCTTGGCTCGTGACAAATTTCACAAACTCGGGCTCGATTCGTTTTTATAATAAGCAAAATAAATCTTGAATCAAATTTGGCTCGTTAAACACACTATCGCTCAAGCTCTTTTATATATTGTAAGCTCGTGTATATATATATATATATATATATATATATATATATATATATATATATATATATATATATATATATATATATATATATATATATATATATATAATTATGAAGGTCTTTTATGCTCGCGAACCTAACCGGCCTTTATATATAAAGCTCGGTCTCGAGCCTGATTATTAAATGAGCTCAAATTTAGGCTTGAGCCCGAGGCTCGACTTGTTTCGAGCTGCTACATCTCGAGCTTTTCATGAGCGACTTGATTCATTTCTCTCCTAATTTGTAGATTTTTGTATCATGTGAAGGCTTGAAATGCTCTCCAGCTAAAAGGTTGTAATTCAAATTTTGAAGAATCACAATGTGAAATTGTAATACTTCTCATTCTTAGTAATTCAAGAGTAATTCCAAAACAACAAAAAACATCTATTAATGGCTCAAATTTTTGGTATGTAAACTTTCTTATTTATTTATTAAGATTTAAATATTAATTATCAGTTGATAAATTGCTCAATTAATCATGGAAGAGTGTAGAAGCTAAGAAGTGTAGTAATGTACGTACGTAGTTTGTGAGAGCCGTTATAAGCAGTCGCTTTCTACAACGGTAAGAAAATACCACCGGCTAATAGCCTGCTGCCACTCATTTCTTTAGCTTAATTTTGCTTCTTAAATGGTCCCGTCATGCAAAAAAACATACAAATATTTATTGTTATTATCAATAAATATTCCAAAAGACATGATTTTTTTTCTTCTTATAATCGCTAAGAAATGAGAGGTGACTATTCCACCACCCTTTTTTATTGATGTACAAGAAAATGTTGATTTGATCATCATTTCATAATACTTTGACCCCATTTTATAACATGTGCACTATTATAAAAAAGGGTGTTAATGCATTATGACGAAAATAAATTAGAGTATATTTAGGCATAATGCAAGAACATGTCTAATTTACATCTTGATTTTTCTTGCATTCAAATCATTGATTTATTAAAACTACTTATATACGTAGTATCATTTTAAAAAATGTATTCGGCTTATTTATAATGTCAAAACGTGTTTAAATGATAAAGGCACCTATAGAAATTTTAACAGGTGTATCGCATTTTATAGGAGATAAAATGATCTTTGAAATTATTTTTCTTGTTTAAATTAATTATAGTATACTCAATGTTTAACACATTTTGCAAAACTGGTATCATATAGAATTTGTGTAAAATGTTCAGTAGTTTATATGTATAGTAAAAATAGACATTCTTAATAAATAATATTCGAGGAAGTTCTTAGACTACACTGTTTTTACGGTAGCAAAGTTTTAGGTTGTGGTTTCGCAACGATCAAGGGTTATGGGTCGGTGAGGGTCAGGGATTTGAGCTTGTCCGCTTGTGGGTCTTACGGTCATGTATTTTTTGTTCATCGATTGCCTCTTACATCTTATTGTGCCAAAACTCGGCCTAATAGTGCGATTGGAACTGTGTGGTTAAGATTCTGACGGGTTTCATCACATTATGTCTCGTGGTCGGTTTTCTTCACCAGTTTTCTTGCCGTCTACTGGGTGACTGTCTTTAATGGCTATGTGATATGTAGGTCCGGATGATGAGTTCGTTCTTCGATTGTTGGATACGATGCATGGTTGTTCTTGTTTTAGGACTATTGTTGTTGGATAATTTGATTGTCTTTTCAAGGTTAAAGTCTTTTAGAGTCGTGCCGGTCACTTTTTAAGTACAAAGCGGCATTACTTTACATGATCTGAAAACTGATAATGGTGAAGAATATACTTTAAATGAATTTTAGTAATTTCTTTAACAAGAGTATCATCTCTTAATGTCAAACTCTTTTAGCCTTTTTGCTTAGTAAGGAAAGGACAATATTCACGTACATGATCTAATTTACATGATATCTGCACACTAGATAATCAAAATGGTTCATTAGCTCTAGAGCTAAAATCTGGAAATCCAGCAAAAAGTATAATTCCATTGCATAATTTTCTAAGCAATTGAAAACATAAATAACAATCTCAAAAATAAATAAACAAATATGTTCAAATATAGGCTGGCCAATCAAAAAACAAGAGTAGAAGACAATCAATAATTTAATTCCACTCTGTCATGGATAACAACACAAAATACAAATAAATAATATAGAATCTCTCAATATCTCTATGTTTATTCCAGAACTAACATAATTATCATTTTCATCTTAAACCAATAATTAACAAAACAACTGAACTACAACACACCCTTGAATTATTTCAACTATAAAACCACACACACCTTATCTTCTCTCTTCACAACACCACCACTCACAACACTTCAAAAAAACATAGCTAAAGTGTTTTAGTGTGTGAACAAATCTTTAACAAATGGAGGGTAAAGAAGAAGATGTGAAGGTTGGAGCAAACAAGTTCCATGAAAGACAACCAATAGGGACCTCAGCACAAACTGACCATCATCATAAGGACTATAATGAGCCACCACCAGCACCATTGTTTGAACCAAGAGAATTGTCTTCATGGTCTTTTTACAGAGCTGGTATTGCTGAGTTTACAGCAACTTTCTTGTTTTTGTATATCTCTGTCTTGACTGTTATGGGTGTAAGCAACTCTCCTACAAAATGTGGGACTGTTGGGATTCAAGGGATTGCTTGGGCTTTTGGTGGTATGATCTTTGCTCTTGTCTACTGCACTGCTGGTATTTCAGGTATCTTTTTGCTAAGACCCTTTAATATTTTTCAATATATACATATATTTCTACTCACTAGCCTAAGAATTTGTTTCATTTGACTGAATATGTTGTTGATGTGGTGTAAACAGGAGGACACATTAACCCAGCCGTGACTTTCGGTCTGCTACTAGCAAGAAAACTATCTTTGACCCGGGCAGTGTTTTACATGGTGATGCAGACTCTTGGAGCCATCTGTGGTGCTGGTGTGGTCAAAGGGTTCATGGGTGATGCTAAGTTCACCACATTGGGTGGTGGAGCCAATGTTGTAGCCCATGGTTACACCAAGGGTGATGGTCTTGGTGCCGAGATTGTTGGTACTTTTGTCCTCGTTTACACCGTCTTTTCAGCCACTGATGCCAAGAGAAATGCCAGAGACTCTCATGTCCCTGTATGTAAACTTACGCAGCTATGAACAAATAGAAAAAAGTTAAAAAGGTCAAAATTATTCTGACTTTAATTGTTTTAATGTAGATTTTGGCTCCTCTTCCTATCGGATTTGCGGTTTTCTTGGTCCATTTGGCCACCATTCCCATCACCGGAACTGGAATCAACCCTGCAAGAAGTCTTGGAGCTGCGATTATCTACAACAAGGGTCACGCTTGGGATGACCACGTATGTCTTTTCAATATTTCATTTCGACTTATTAATCTGACATTTATTTTGCTAAAATGTTGATCAAATTATTTGACATTATGTTTGCAGTGGATCTTCTGGGTTGGTCCCTTCATCGGAGCTGCACTTGCTGCTGTGTACCACCAGATAGTTATCAGAGCCATTCCCTTCCACAACAGATCTTAAATTCTTATTAATTTTGTAAAATTATTTCCTTTTAATTATGAGTTGTTGTACTTTGTTCAATTGTGGATCTTTAACTTATGTTGTGGTTCTTGTTAATGAATATGTAAGATCATGTTAGTTGATTTCAAATGTTCTATAAGTTCTATTTGTGAATCAATATTAGGGTTAAATCTATTAATTATAAACAAATTTTGCACGGTCATTAGAAACGGGGTAGGATATATACACATCTTACCAATGTAACTTTCAAATACGTTCTATTGTCACTAATTTGGTAACCGGCGTCCGGTTACCAGCTAAACCTGTAAATTTTGAAGATTTGTCATTTTTATTTTATTCTTACAGATATATCCGATGCATATGTGGAATGTGTATCATCCACACACAAAAACCCGAATACAACCTTTTAAATCTGAAATGAGATCAGGTACCTTCAATAAACCTGTTAACACAAAAAACAAATAACCTCTTTTCAATCATTAAACTTTTCGATAACATCAATTTCGTTAGTTATTATTAGCTACTTTCTATCTAATGTTCTAAACTACCAGAATACTTTTTACGCTCTTATTCATCGTCACTTTCACCTTTTTATTTACTTAAACATCTAATCAAGTTTAATTTTGACGTAAATTGTGTTATCTATTAGTTAACAATAGTGGGTGTGGTTAGGATGAATGAGATGATCAAGTTGTTGAAATTATGCCGTTTGTGGGTTTAGGGTTTATTTATCGTCTCATAAAAACAAATGTCTTGCTATTCAATCGAGAGGAATCATTGCATTTCTTACATGATTATATTCATAGCACATATACCAAACGATATCTTTTGAACTACATACGTCAAATACGAAAGTATCGTCTTCCTAAACAATTGTCGTCGCTAACAAGGTTATTCAAGTGATTCGTATGAAATGAATTAGTATCTTGCTAGGTATCATTTATTGTACCACATACGAATAAATGTCTTTTGGACTACACAAGTCAAATATGAAAGTATCGTCTTACTAAGCAAGTGTTGTCACATCCGAGACTATTCAAGTGATTCATATGAAACAAAGCGTCTCGCTATTCAATCGAGAGGAATCAACTCATTTCATCAATTATATTGTTAGTGCATATAAGAAATGGCATCTTTTGAAGACACAAGTCAAATACGTAAGTATCGTCTTCCAAAGCAAGTGTTGTCGCTAACGAGACTATTCAAGTGATTCATCAAATATAGTGTTTTGCTAGCTATTTGATAGAGATGAATCTTGCATTTCATTGATTGTATTGAGAGCGCACATACGAATCAATATCTTTTGAACTACGCAAGTCAAGTATGAAAGTATTGTCTAATTATGCAAGTGTTATCACATCCGATACTATTCAAGTATTTCATATGGAACAAAGTATCTCGAGCTATTCCATCAAGAGGAGTTATTTACATTTCACTGATTATATTGACAGTGCATATACGAAACAATATCGTTTGAACTATGTAAGTCAAACATAAATATATAAAATTAAATGAAAGAATAATTAAAATTATGTAATTTGTGTTATTCGGTTCGATTTTCGGTTATAGGGGTTCGGTTTTCGGTAATTAAGTTCGGTTGAATCAAATTTGAATTTGGTTCGGTTCGGTTTTCGGTTTGACCCAGAAAAAAATTAACCGAACTAATCGACCCGAATAAACCAAACCGATGAACACCCCTAGTCGTCGCTAAAAAACTTCGTTGCAAGAAGTCCAATTTCTTGTAGTGATATGTATACAGTTCCGTTAAAAGGTTTTCTGATGATCGTCAAGCAAGCCAGATTGATCGGGAGGAGTTTATGTTCTTGAAAGAAGCCATGTTGATTGGGAGGAGTTTGGCAGGGATTCCGATGCTCTTCAAGGAAGCCGTGTTGATTGGGAGAAGTTTGACAGGGCTAGTGATCAAAGCTCAAGCTCAACAAGTAACCGGTTTTAATATGGAGGAATTTGACGAGGCTAGTGATGCTCAACAGGTAAGCGGTTTTAATTGGGAAGAGGAGTTTGACAGGGTTAGTGATAACCGGTCCTGATGATGATGAGTTTATAAGGGCTTGTGATGCTCAACAGGTATGCGATTCTAATGACAAGCTTGGAAAGGCTTGTGATGAAACATTAAGCAGTGACGTTGACAAGGGTGAATTGGTTCCATCTGATACAAAATTAAGCAGTGACCATACAGTTCAACCTTGCCTGATGATAAGGTTAGCAATGACAAGCAGTGACCATGTTACAGATTTCACACTCAACACAGCAAGAGCAAAATGGAGGAAGCCGATCGTTAATTGAGTTGGTCAATGAGAAGAATGGAGTTGGTAAATGAACTGTATTATCTATTTATTCTATTTTATCTAGTTTCTAATTTCTATTCATATCATTATGTTTCTGCAACCAAACTTTGATCATTACAATCCTGCATCAGATTCCTTATCAAAAGAATGAATTCTTATGTTGTTGAAATTAGCTCTATTATTATGCCAAAAGAATAACTCCTGTTCTGACTGGTATGGTATGGGGAAAAAGAGCTAAATGCTTGAAACAAAGTCGGTAAATAATTCAGAAAGTTTGGTGGTAACATATCGGACAGCGAAATATTAGGCTATTAACTAAGTAATCTCCTGCTCAATCTTCTTAATATATCTTTCTACACTCAAAATTATTACTGTACATATGCATGCAGCATGTCTTCCACTATGTATCTCATTGTATACTCCATTGATTTGGTATCTTGCTAGAAATGCTAAATTAGGAGGAAATATCATTTCCCATTAGCAAAATACCATATCAAAATGAACTGTAGATCTATTTGTGTCTTTAATTTTATCCCCCTTAAAAATGATGGGTTTGGAAACTGTAAGTTTCAGCTTGTTTCCCACCAAAAGGGCTACGTATATATGGAAAACCAATTCTGAAGATTCGTATGTTAAATGAAAGCATGCGATCCAAATGAGCCAACGTGATACTTTTAACCATAACATAATAACACATACTTGAATAATCCGGATATTTGTGGCATGGCTATGGGACATGCCGACATGGAATGAGCCATGTTCCAATGTATACAATACACACTACTCACAAACAAACATTATGAAGACTAAATATGTTCAACGGAGTAATCAAAAGATGGTTTACAAAGGTGATAACCTGATTACTTTGGTTGAGTCAATTTCAAACTGAAGTCCCACAACTTCTTGGCCATTTCTGGATCATCAACATATTTTCCAGATTTTGAAATGTTACTATCAGCAAAATACTCACCGCTGACGCCCTTCACTTGCGGATGCAACGCCACATAGCATGTAGTTGCAGCTCCTTGAGGGATATTCTTTAAGAAAGTAAAAAGCACCTTGCTAAATAGTGAGGCAACAATCCCTTGGTGACGTGTAAGATTGGTTTTGATAACTCCAGGGTGCAGTGAATTTACAGTCACATTCGCACCTTCTTCCTGAATCCACCATGAATAAAAATAAATTCACAGGTTAGCCCAGAAAAATAAAGATCTTCTATTTAAATAGTGGTTCAGAGCAAAAAAGATAATCACCTTGAGGCGTCTTGATAGTTCCTTAGCATGCAAAGCATTAGCAAGCTTTGCCTGCCCATAGGCATAGAAAGCGCTATAGCTGAAATGAGACAAAGCCAAAGTTTACTAGGAAGTATTTTGGTTCTATTGCAACATGAAGGAATTTTTTGTTTCCAATGAATTGAATGCTAACAATACAGTAATGTGTAAGGACGCCACCCAACTTTTCATCTTTTTTCTATTAATTAATCCGAGTAACAGCATGTTGAATATCAATTTCTTTTTTCAATATATTCATTGTCTGATAACTTCTCATTTTACCAATAGAAAAAGTAACCAATTGAATTTACGTTTTCTCAGTAAGTGTAAGACTAAGATTATCTTTATCACCCTCCCTTATTTTTTTTTCCTTCTATTTTCTTCTGATTTTGGAATAATGACACCAAACACATATTTTTGTGGCACAAAAATTAGTTTCAATAGTTGGGTGGCCTCCTTAGACATCATCCCTAATAATAATGTGATTACATACCTTTTTTCGTCATTGATCTTGTCAAACCGAATTCCCTCACTGTATGACATCTTATGAAGCTCGGATGAAAGAATAACTATCCTTCCCTCCTTTTGGCTTTTAGTTGCAGTATTTTTTATGGTATCCAGCAACAAATTTGTCAAAAGAAAATTACCTAAAACAAAAACAAAAGAGGTTTTCTTATAAGATAAGTTAGTTATGTTAATGTTTTTCGTTTACTGAATATTAAAATTTAGCATACCGATATGGTTGGTTGCAAATTGCAATTCAATGTTGTCCTCTGAAAGAGTAAAAGGTGGAGACATGATCCCTGCATTGAGACTTTATACACAAAAGAGACGATGATATTAGTCCATATGCAACTTTCAAACATCAAAACCCATAAATGTTGGTAAGGTTTATTGTTATATACATTAGGATGTTTATTGGAAGGCCCTTTGATATGTACTCAGCAGCGAACTTTCGTACAGATGCTTGTGAGCTAAGATCTAACTCCATCACGTCAAGTTTTGCATTTGGGATTTTCTCACAAATGCTTGTTTTGACTTTTTGTCCGGCTTCAACATTTCTGACTGGCATGATCACATGTGCCCCACGCAAGGCAAGGACACGAGCCGTTTCTAAACCAATACCACTGGTAGCTCCTAGAAATTACAGATATTGTAAGCTTAGTGATGAGAGTAAGAATTGGTCTATGATTTGATTATTGAAGTCAAGAAACCATAAGTTTAGTTTGACTTTTAAAATGCTAGCATTAAATTTTATATGCATTTGTCATCTAATTCTAGCATGATGTCATTCACATATAGATGTTCAATTACTGATCTTACAACAGTATGTGTCACTAGAGTCGCAGCACAAACCGAAAATCAAATGCATGAGATGAAATGATGTCTAGTTGAAGCAGTATGCGTATATGAAAAGTTCATGAAAATACTCCGTTTTTATCAGCATTTCTATCAAATAGATATCATTGACAAACCAAGGGAGACTTATGTTGGAAAAAGGGCAGTGCAAATTATGAAACCCATGCATGTAAGGGTATGCCACAGAAAAAAAAATGTTATTATATAATATTTACTCCTGCAAAAAAGGCTGGAGGTCCTCCGGAAGCAGCCTCTCTACCTTCGGGTACAGGTAAGGTTGTCTAGTGTCTACATCTCACCTCCTCCGTACCTCGTGGAAGACAGGATTGGGTACCGTTGATTTTTGTAGTTTGTAGTTATATTTTAAGATGCTATCATCATCCAATGAAGTTCTTATTTCTTTTTCTTGAGCGAAGTAGTTACGTTAAGAAAAAGTTCATGCGAACATTATGTTTTGATGAAACTTACTGGTCAATTTGTAAACTATTTGTGGTCACCAGTATCAGCCATTGGTTGTGTATTCGAGTACCATTAAAGGGCAATAGGACATGGGTATGCGTATTTGGTAATTGTAGTTCAAAAAACAAATTTTGCTGCCATAAATTGAAATCCCGTTATTGTGTAACATTATTAGTATTACAAAACGTGCACACATTTTTTAAATTTTAGTCCAACTCCAAGGAGGGGTGTTTAGATTGCTTATTAAACTCCCTCCTGAATATTTATCTCTACCAAAGGCACCCCAAAGTAGTATGATCCAGTATAAAGACGGAAGAGGTTTTTCATTGTCATGTTACACGGGGAGGGCGAGTCTCACACAGATGCTCATGGCCTAAACAGGGTGTACCTAGTGACCATTTCCGACCCTTTCCCCCACCCTAAAGGTGTACCTAGTGAGCAGTGAGGTTTGAACCCTAGACCTCACGACACTAGGTGCCTTACTACCAGTGGCGACAGGATGGGGGCAGGGTGAGCACGTGCCCGCTGGCGAAAAAAAATTGTAGTGTAAATATTCTAAAATATCTTACTATTTTTGTAATTTGCACCCCTTAACGAACCGATTTCCGGTGTAGTTTCTAAAAATTATCAAAGTTTGCCCTCTCCGCCATAACTTTCTTTCTCCGCCCCTACTTTTACTACTAAGCCACTTTGGTGGTGGTTCAGTATGATCCAGTATACATCATGAATTCATGATCATTATAATCAAACCACAAAACGAATTCCTAAACAATTATTTACTAACTAAACATTAACAAAAGGAGAATTCAAGAAACACTGTTACAAAATCAACCTTTGGACTTTAAAGTCCACCTTAAAACAGATCTAAAAACAGAAAGAAAAGAAAAGAAAAAGATATTATACCAGTAACAATGGCAGTAAGACCAGTTGCATCAATTCCATTAGTAACATCTTCAGCTGTTGAATTTGCTGAAAACCCTGATGCTCCTTTAAATATTGAAAATATCCAAGTCATTTTTCACAATATTTGATGACCACAGAAACTTGCTTTTGCTAAGAAACAGACAGACACTTGTTTTTTGATGATGATCTTTTTTTGGAAACAAATGCTGAAATGATGTATTTATAGAAAGTTTTATCATTCAAAGGGTATGAAAATAACACAGTAATCAATCTAGAAGAACAAATATGGTGACTTTTCATTTCACAGGATTTTTGTTGAAGAAAACATATGAAAAGTTGACGTTGAAAAAAGAAAAGTCCGTGTCAAAGTTGTGTCCTTCTACATTACATATTTTTTCAGTTCACACCCACATCTTTTGCGATACTTTCTTTTATTTTCAAATTTCGTATATGTGGTTTTTGTTTCTTTTGTCTGGTACAAAGTAAATATTGTGCCACTATTTGCAGCTACCAAAGAAAGCAACAATACGTAATCTCGTGAGAACAGACTACGAAAATGCTTGGATATAGATAGATATTTAGTTAATCATATCAACACCTTTTTTTTTTTTTTTTTCTAAATGTGGTATTAGCATTTGTTTTTTTATCTTTTTTATTTAATCTCTGAAACTTTTTTCTTCTTTTGATTTTTTGATGGCCAAAGCTCTAAATGAGTAAAATCACTTTGAGAATTTCCATCGCTCGTGCTCTTATGTAGAGCTGGCAAATTGGGTACCTGTTAGGACCTGTTAAGAGAAAAAAATTACTATACATTTTTTTTTTTATTTTTTAAAATAATTATTTTTAATGTTAGGGTTCTTGCATTGGGGTCAATGTCATGATATGAGGGTCATTTCATGTCAAGTGCTTAATGTTGAAGGTTCACGAGTTTGGTCAATATAAACGCCTGTAATTATTATATTCCGTTTGAATGGAAACACACGCTGCAATATCATATTCATTAATTCATGTGTAAAGTTGTAAACAAACAAAAGACTCTCTAGCCAATTATCTGATTTTAGAAATGGGGATCTTTTACATGTGTTCTATATTATATTTCATTACTCTGTAATAATTTGTATACTTTTAAACTTTGGTTAGTTGGGGTATCTTAGTACTACGTATTATTTTGTTCCCCGCTATCTCATGTATCTCGTTATATACAAAATTTGTTTTTCCTTATGTAAATTTTAATTGTTTATCTAACTTAGGGCATTTCCTATGATAAATTTATAAAAAGATTTATACATTTAATACTCCATCAATTTATAAACCTATGCAAATTATAAACCTATTTCCAACATAGATAAACCTATTAATAAACTTTTTTCATATCATAAAGCACATTCAACATTTACAAAATACTTAAAGTTTGAATCTCTTCAAACCTTAGACCTATTCATGCCTCATAAGCTTGAAATATAACATCCAATGTGATTCAAACACTTTTAAACATCTTTATCTTTTTATAGACCTTTCCACAAACCATAATAATAGATGCTCTTATTTTAATACTTGTAGATGGGCTAAGAAATCATCCCCATTCATATACCTAATGAGATGCAAGATCTTACAAACACGATTCAGCATCGTTGTTACGTTGTATCGGCCCAAACATCCACAACTGTATCTCAAAAATTAATACTTTTGAAGAAAAAAAAAAAAAAAAAAAAAAAAAAACTGAAATAGAGAAAAGATTTAGAAAATTCCCAAATGATGCCAAAAAGTTGAGGCTTTTCCCAAATGAAGACAAAAATAAGTGGTTTTCTCAAAAGAGTCATGTGCGAATTTGCGAACGTGCGATTCCACTGAATGTGCGACACGTGTTTATTTTTTTAATAATAAAGTACATCGGTAGGCGGGTGTTATACCATATATTCTCTTTTTTGTCTTATTATTAAAGGTGTTAAAAGACATTAATACCCCATCTTTTATATAAAATTACTTTACTACTCTTCTCTCTCATTTATTTCTTTACCCTCTCTCTTTATTTCCAGTCACCACAACCCCATCACTGCCACAGATCGAACACCACCTCATCACCATGACCACCTGATCAACACCGCAAAAGATCCGCCATCACCACCTCATCAACACCACAACAGATCCGCCATCACCACCTCATCACCATCACCACCTGATTAACACCACCACAGATCCGCCATCACCGCCTCATTACCATCACCACCTGATCAACACCACGACAGATCCGCCATCACCGCCTCATTACCATCACCACCTGATCAACACCACGACAGATCCGCCATCACCGCCTCATCACCATCACCACCTGATTTTATAATAATGGGTAACACTCTCATTTTACCATTATCGATATTTTGAAGCTTTGCAAGTTTTGGAAGTTAATGGGTATGTTAAATGCGTTAAGCGTAGAGTTGGCATTCTCTCAGATAAGATTTGCAATAGTTGTATATATTTAGAAAATGTTTAATTTTTATGTTTTATTTGTGAATGATGATTATGGGATGGTGGGAATATTATAAGGCAATTATTGTGTTGGGTATAGATTGTGGTTAGTTACATTGTTTATATGTTAAAAAATTGTGGCTAAATTTATGTATTGTTAGTTATAGTGGCTAAAATTGTGTCGGGTATAAATTGTGGCTGAAATCAATAAAAATCTGTGTTGTTCGCCGGAATAAATGCGTGTCGTCGGAATATATGGGTGTCGCCGGAACTGTTGCTGATGATGGTAAAAAAAATACAAGTCGCACATTCGCACATTTAAAGTCGCACATTTAATGTCATATTTGAAAGAGGGTATTTTGGTCTTTTTAATACTCTTATAATAAGACAAAATATAAAATATATGGGGAAACAACCACCTAACCATATATTTTATTATTAAAAAAGAGGACACTTGTCGCACATCTAATGGAGTCGCACATTCGCACATGACTCTTTTGAGAAAACTACTTATTTTTTGCTTCATTTGAGAAAACCTCAACTTTTTGGCATCATTTGAGAATTTTCTCAAAGATTTATCTGTACAACCAACGGGTTGCAAAATACCAATCCAAATGATACATTGAGATTAATCGATACGACCCTAACCCATTCAAATACATTAACAAAATATTGAAACATGCAAAACCAAATAAATAAATAAATAAAAATAAGAGGAAACTTTAATCTTGGCACTATAATCATATATAACTTTAATCAACTCGAACAATTTCACAAACTTTGAATTTGCAATCTATTAGAAGAATGGCAAGAGTGTTTTAGGCATTGTTAGCAAAATATCCATAGATATAATGACATTAGACGAGTATCGTGCATAGCGGCACATAAAAATATTTGTGATAATATGGTTAGTGTTTCGTATAAATAATTAGTCAAAACAAATGATTACGGGTGGATTAGTAAATACTAGCAGGGTACCCGCGCGATGCAGCGGCGGGTACCCTGTGACTATATTTTCTGGTAATGTGATGTTATGCGGTCATATTTTTTTTAGCGATTAATTTACAAATAACAATAATTTTAGGGTTGGGTCAATTGGAAAATCCCTTGCATCTTAACCTAGAGTTCAATGGTTCGATCTTCACTCCCTACAAAAGGCCGGGGGTCTTTTTCTATCTTAGATAGAACTGGAAGCAGTCTCTCTACCTTAGGTAGGGGTAAAGCTGTCTACATCTCAACCTCCCCATACATCGTGGAAGACGGTATTGGGACTCATAAAAAAAATAAAAAGGAAGTACTATAATTTCATTTACTGTTAACCGAAGCTATTACAAACAGAAATCTTGATTCTTTCCTTCAGCATAATCACCTTTAAATTTTTTGACCTACATGCGACCTTTTAGGCATAGTAAGGCAACCGACATTTATATTTTTATTTTTATTTCAAAAAAATCCATCTTTTTTACACTATATATATCCCGTACATTTTCATTTTTAATATACACTATTCACATGAACCAAATATCAAAATTAGCCCAAAATCAACTATACCATACAAATAATATACGGCTCAATTAGTAATTAGCCTAAAACCATTTTCAACCTAAACAAACTTCAATCATATATATATCTATTAAGGCCTATGATAAAACTATCAAACAATTTGTGATATCATTGGCCAGCCCAATTAACAACCAAACCGGTATATAACCCAAATGTAAGGACTTATAAATACGTTTACAAAACTTAAATTACCTCATTCCTGCCCTAATTTCTCTCACAAAACTACGCAGCCATGATTTGTAGCCACACAAACATCACATACTCTTTATTTCTTTCTTATCTTGATAACCGAACATAACAAACAATCTATGTTTGCAAGAAAATCAGACCCTTTTTCTTGAATATCAAACGAAAACTCTCTGTAAGGTTTTATGTTGTGTTGACCGTGATGGTGGTTTTGAGATTGGGTTAAAACTGAGGTAGATGTAGATGTTGGGTTTTATTGTTGCTGTATACTTTTGGTTCATGGACTATAGATGGAATAAGTTTGATGTTTGTTTTTGGCTTGATTGATGATTGTTCTTTTCTTCTTTCGTTTCATCTTCGTTTTGTTTTGATATGTAATAGTACAATTTTTTTTTCTTCTTTTGTGGAATGCATTAATTGGTCGAGTGGTGACCGGTTTGTGAATTTTGGAGCCATCCGACCTTCATCGATTTTGTAGTTGCAGTGGCGGCACCTCGGTCAGTTCAGGCGCAACCGGTTCGGTCGACCGACCATTGTGCCCAGCCTAATTGCTTTATTTTTAAATACTTAGCTTAGTAGCTTGATTAGCTTGTACACTATGGTTAAATGATTGTATATTTTGGTGAAGCGGTGAATTAATTAGTGTATTAATTATATGTGTTTAATAGATTGTTGACCTTAAAATCATTGTACTTTACATACTTGTGCTTTGTGTTTTATGACTTGTATTTAATTAAAAGCTATTGTACATTATACTTAAATGGTTGTAATTTTTGGTGAAGGGGTATTTTTATGGCATTAATGTTGTTTGGTAGAATTTTGGTTTGGGTGCATCAAAGTATTGTACATTATGGTTAAACGAATGTATATTTTGGTGAAGGGGTGAATTAATTAGTGTATTAATTATATGTGTTAAATAGATTGTTGACCTTAAAATCATTTTGCTTTACATACTTGTGTTTTGTGTTTTATGACTTGTATTTACTTAAAGGCTATTGTAGATTGTGCTTAAATGGTTGTAATTTTTGGTGAATGGGTGTTTTTAATAACATTAATGTTGTTTGGTAGAATTTTGGTCTTAAAATGACACCACGCTATTTTTTGTTGTATAATATGCTTACTTTGTTGTAATTTTAAAAATTGGGTGCATTAAAGTGTTGTAAACCATGCATTATTTCTTGTAAATCTGAAAATTTTGGAGAGAGAGTGCTTTATACTTTATATGTAGTATAGATACAGTTATCATTTAGTATATAGATATAGATAAATATAAGAATAAAATACATTGTTCGTCCTTTAACTTGTATAAAAAATACACGTTGAGTCCCAAATTCAAATAATACGCCAAAGGTCCCAACTGCTATTTTTTGCATCGCGGAAGGTCCCTTTAACTAATGTGCGTCAATCAATATCTGTTAACTCCATTACGTGCGTTTCACGTGAGGGCATAATGGCAATTTCAAAAGGAAATTGGATTTTGTGTTAAATAAGCTCGCCTAACCCCTGACACATTGGATGCCTTCCCTATAAAGCTGCTCGTCTACTTTTCCATCTCACACTCATCCCTAAAACTTTCACAACAAATTTCTACATCTCTTGAAACCCTAAAAAATGGTTCATTTTTTGTTCTAAGGACATGCCATTAATCGTACTTCATGGACGACTATTAACCTAAGCCGTAGTTTTTATGCATGCCCTCAACCTGTAAGCATATTTTAACTTCTTTTTTTTATTGTTTTTAGTTCGAAGTGTACAGTAACAATGGTGGTTTTGTTTAGTTGTTGACTTGTCATTTTTTACTTTTAGGGTTCTGATTGGACAATAAATTGCACGACCAGGCCTACGATGGTGATCGGAGAATATTTAGGATGTTGTGGTTGCACCAAGCTTGAGTATAACTTGAAATAAGAAATAGGAAACACTACGTTAAGTGATTGCGCAGGGATTGAACCCTACGAACCACCTCCGGCGTGTGAATAAGTGTTTGGTATATTGAGTTTAACAAAAATGTAGTAAGATGAGATAGTTTAGATTGCATACCAGACTTGTGACTCGTCCAAGACTATTTATAAGAGAAGAAAACTGCTTGGAGAGTGTTTCCACGTTTGTAGGAGATCATGGGGGTGTCCCATGATTTTGTGGTTAACCGCTAGGGCTTAATGCCCCACTCTTCCTGGATTAACAGGGGAGTTAAGGAAGAAGAGGGAACATGGATAAGACGGGGAACGTGGGTAAGACTTGGTCTAGTCCTTGTTCCTTCTTATGATTATTAAAGAATACCCCGAAGGGCTTACTCCTTCGTTTGGAGAATTCCCACTTGGTAACTAGATCATAAATGATTAGTTTTACGCCATTGAAGAATTTAGGAGGCTAGCTGGAGCCTTCGACATGTAGGTTGCGAGCAGGCTCGAAGGCGAGTCATTCGACCTGATTGGAGGGTACATGATCAAGCCCCCCAGTCGAAAGTGTTGTACGTGAACGAATGTACATTACTTACGACTCTAAAATCACAATTACACACGAAACTTGCTTCGTATCGAAAAACGCTGCAAAGTACAGTTGTGTCCAACTAATTATGCATTAAATGCAGTAATTATTGCTCAAGCCGCTTCTGTCAGCCTTATAATAATAATAATAATAATAATAATAATAATAATAATAATAATAATAATAATAATAATAATAATAATAATAATAATAATCCCAAACGTCTAATCCACTTTGAAATATCAATTTGAAATCCATATAGATGAGAAATAAGAGGGGACACGTGTGCAGTCCAGATTAAATAGATAGGCGGTATAAATGCCTTGTTACCCCCAAACCTAATTTACTTTTACTTCTCCGCCCAAAATTAACACCTACTCCTGCTCACAGTGAATATTTCTGATAAAAAAAAATCCATGTACGACCTCGTGTTTCTTATCTCTCCGAATAGAAAAGGTAAAGTTATCCGTTACTAATCTCTAACGTCTTCAGTTATCAAAATGAGCATGAATGCAAAATTTATTATAAAAGAACAAAAATGTACTCTGACTAGGGAGGCATTACAAGATTTCCTTAGAAATTACCCCGTTCCAAAAAATTACAAAATCATGCTTCCTACCAAACACCAAAGTATATTCGATGCCCCGGCAGGCTATGTAGGGCTATACATTCATGCATTTACTTTGTCCAACCTAAGGATACTGATCCATCCCTTGATTTTAGAGTTTTGTCAGTATTAACCCATTTGGCATTGCCAAGCTCACCACATACATTGTTATATGTAAGGCTTATGGTTATGAGCCAACACTGAATGTGCTTAGAGGCTTTATGAACCTCTATGCTGGTGGAAATTGGTTAACCCTAGCCAAGAGACCTAAACGTGATGTTCCATACTTAGTGACAAAACCATTCTCGAACATTAGAGATTGGAAAGGTGATTTCTTTTATGTACAAAACACTATCATACCTCCAGAATACCCTGCGTTGTTGCACGAAGCTCACAGGTTTGATGAAAAACGTTTTAATACCCCCTGTCATACCCTGTTCGAAGGGTGTTGGATCGATATACTCTGACCAAACTTAACTATAACTTGTAATGGTCTTAGCAATCTTGAATAGCTCAAAACTACTAATAATGAAACGCTGATATAACCTTGTAAAGTATGCGGAATCTACTACACAAAGCTAAGAAGAACTTTGAATAATTATATTAAAACCAACTTGAACTTGCTTATCTTACACAGATTCACTAACAATCCCTAACTCTCTAATATCGTATTCTCTAATGTATGCAAGTACTCGTGTACTCCTAATACCATCCTAAGGCTCCTTTTATAGGCATAAGGAAAACCTTAAGTCGGTTTACAATACTTGAACGACAAGTAAACTATCTCTAACTAATTCTAGAATATTCTAATAATATTACACAACAATCCTTAAATGATTTTGCATATCAGTCCTTTAACTTTAGAAGTACCTTGAGTAATCTTCATGCACGAGCAGTACTTTGACCATTAGTAGCACTTTGACACAAGCAGTACTTTGAACAACAGAAGTACTTTGATCTTCATATCCCAACAAAGGGCTCTACTCTACTAGCGTTTGGCTCATCATCCAGTGGATGTACAAACTTTTCCTGAGCCCATACTCTTCATGGCTAATATTGTTGATCATTGGGAGGGGTCTCCCTTGAAGCCTGAAATAATTTGTGATGGACAAAGTATGTACATTCCTATTTTAATAATTTAAATAACATATCTGATGATATTTATTCTTTCTTTCCTTTTTACAGAGATGGCCTTTCGAAACTTTGTAGTGTCCGGTGGTGCAAAGGAGACAAGCTTCCTTCCCAAGGATCCTGATGAAGCTAGCTATGGAGTTGGTTCTCCATCTGTGTCTGTGAACAACAATGATGTTGATGCTCTGGCAATCGAACCCATATCCTCTGCTAAACCTCATAAGCCTGAAAAAATGTTAGACATGGAGGAGAAAACACAGCTTATCAAAAATGTTGAGGGTTCTGATGATCCACCCTCCGATGAGGAGCCACTTATGGTTATAGGGTCCTCCAGCATAGCTGACAGGGTGAGGAGCAGGAAAGGGACTGAGGCAAAAGCAATCAAGGCAACTCCGAAAGTGAAACTAGTGTTACCCACTCCCACCTCACGGACAACAAGGTAAAAAGGTCCAAAAGGTAAGGCAATTCAATCCATACTAGAAGCTCTTGATGAGGATATTCATGGTAAGTATAATTTCTCATGTTTTAAAAAACCTTTAAGATGGCTAATGAATTTCATTCATGTAGGCCTACCCAACACCAAGGAGCTCCCCAATGCCCTTGCATGCCATCAATTGGTAGAGAAGGTCACCCCAGAAAGTTGGAGGGGGACCCTTGATAACATGTCCATGAAGGAGCTGTGTGATCTTTATGACAAGAATTACACAAGACAAACAGTGTTGGATAATCATTTGAATGGTCATACGACAGATTTGATCCGTACAGTGAAGGGTGCTCGGGAAAAGATGGATGTCATTCTTGCTAAGGGGAAGAAAAGGGATCAAGAACTTGCCAAGCTCAAAATGAAGTGTGAAGAGGCCATGGAGGAGCTGGAAAAGAACCCTTTGGTGCAGGACCTTCGAACAGACATCCAGGGTCTTGAAAAGAAGCTCAAGGAAACTCAAGCTGAGTGTAAGAGGCTTCAAGTGGAGGAGGCAAAGATTGGTAGGTACAAGGAGGAGATTGCGACTCTAGAATCCAAGTGTGAGGGTCTGGAATATGAAAGAGTGAAGCTTCAGGATAAAGAGATCAAGCTTTAAGAGTCATTGGATGGCTTAAAGCGTCAACACAAAGTGCTTAGGAAAGATAGAGTTGCCGTTGTTTTTAAGGTTGTTCCTTATATCACTATGAGTTGTATCATAGCGATGAGGTTGGGAAAATGATAGAAGATTTAGTTAATGTTGCAATGTATCATGGGAAATGCACAACACTTGAGGAAATTGTTATGACTGGCAAGCCAGTGGATTTTACAAAGGTATCTTACTACCGTTCTACTCGTGAGAGGGAGTATGACGAAGCCAGCAATGCCCTAGCAACTGCAGAGTACCTATTTCTCCATGAGGCAACCAAAGATCCTACAGCTCCAGTTGATGTACTTCTTTCGAAAAAGCCTCGAAGGGTTCAACCTCCATCCTAAAGCAAACAAGCTACTCCTACCAAGCCCCCATCTGTGAAGATTACTCCTGAGAAGCCTCCTTCCCCTGTTAACAAGGAATCCATTGTGCAGCCCCTTTCTCTAGATGACAAGATAAATGTTGAGGAACCTTCCTCCCCACCAAGGCAAGTTCTGAGAAGCTCTTCATCCCTGCCAAGCAAGGAAGCCCCCATTCTCCTACATAAGAATGAAGGCTGCAATGTCTGCAGTAATTCTACCCCAAGGGTGGTTTGTACCCTTATGACATTGTTAATATGTGCTTTGTAGGTGGTAACCTACTCTTAAACAATTTATGTTTTTATGTTCATGGGGCTACGGCCTAGACAATGTTTAATTATTATCTTTTGGCGATATGTGCTACATGAGTTAGCATATATGATGATTAATTACGGAAGTGTATCCCATATTTTCTATATATTTCTTCTCTTTAACGTTACTAATAGACGTTAGTATACATCTTAAGGTTATAGCCATTACCCTTATTATGTATTTTGAACCAATATTTTTTAGCAATCGTATAATTTGACTGCTGATGGAGGGTCGCGACCCACTCCATCTTCTGTCCTTTTAGTGCGGAGGGCTTTTGGTACCCTAACAATCTTTTAGGAAAGTTAATGTGAGTCATGGTGGATGTTTTACAAGACAAAGATATCTTGAGTCATTCTTCGAACATTGAAACTTTTAATCACTTGGCTAGAGTAAATCTTTGTTGTATGGAACAAGCAAGAGATTCTAGGGAATATTTCATATCATTAATTGGGTAGGGAGAATTACATCATTTTAAGAAATGAACACTAGGACGCCTACTGATTGGTGTGAAACAGTCAGATAATATCAACCAAGTAATGGTCAACAAGTCAAACAGCTTAAACCAATGCTTCCGTGGAATACAATGTTTCCCCGGGTCGTTATGTCCCAACGAGGTGTGCGAAGGTATTAAAAACGAATCTGTGATCAAGTGATTATGAACAGGAAAGGGTATAAGTGTGAGTGAGTGATTACACTAAGGATTTAAAAAACAAAACAGCTTAAATAAGCTAGGAGAATGATTACGTAAAAGCTAGATATTAAAAACGTTTACAATCTAAAAACGCGTACGTTTAATTTAAATTCTACGTAAACGTACGAAACAAAAACGATTTTAACTAAAGTAGGAATTTGCATTCCTTAGGGGCTTAAATGCAAATTAAATAAATTTAAAATATTTATTTTATAATTACTAATTAATTAATTAATTTTTATTAATTAATAACTATTATTAATTATTTAATAATTCACTAATAAATAAGAAAATGTAAAATAAGTCTAGAAATATAAAATTAAAATTTCTAAAAGTCTAAAATATTATAAAACTTATTTTAAAACTAAAATTATATTTTCACACTATTTATCTAATTATTATTAATTAATTACTATTTAATTATTAATTAACTAATTATATGATTTAAATTATTAATTATACTAAAAAGACTTAGATAATTAAGAAGATTTTTATAAATCTAATTAACCATAACAGGAATCCTAAAAAATTATAAAATGTTTGTTTTATGTATTTTTAAACTAATTTACTAATTATTATTCTATTTATTAACTAATTAAATTATAAAAACTATAAGATGAACAGTAAAAATTATGGAAAAATTCCTAAAATTATTTTATGACTTATGAAAGCTAGGAAAAATATAAAATCTAGGTGTTACTTTATAAAAACTAATTATGCTATTTAAAACTTAATTATTGATTAATTATTAATAAAACTAATTTTAATTCTAATAAATACTAAATGACAAAATAAAAATCTGAGAAAATTATTAAAATTACTTAATCATAAAAGGAAATTAATAAAAATATAAAAATGTAGGTTACTTAATAAAAATCTAAAAATGAAAATTAAAATTTAAATTATATAAAATAGAAACTATCACTTATTTTAAATTTATCCTTTCTGGATTTTTCTTTTACAAAACTATTTTATACCTAAAAATAACTAACTTTTGTAAAAACAACTATTTTGTAACTTAAAAATAAGCACTGTGAGAGCTTATTAGCTTCACAGTTGACTTTGTTTGACCAAACAAAGAAATAAGCTAAAATGGGCTTAAGTGGGACCCACTATGGTGAATTCTGGTTCAAATGACTTGTGTGGACATGTAGAAGCTAGAATAGACCAAATAAGCTCATAAGATAAGCTAATAAGCACTGAATAAGCAAATTGATTACTTGTGTGAACACTGAAATGGGACAAACTTAAGGCATGTCCAGGGGGCCCACAAGGGTGATTGGGGGCACAAGCTTGGGTGAAATGGGAAGCCACCCACCTTGGGAGTTCAAAGAACCAAGAGGTGAACCATGGGGCCCGCTGTGGAGGGCTGTAGCCACCACCAAAGGTGGTGGTGGTGTGATGGTTGTCTAATGCAGGGGAGGATACTCCCCCTGCAAGTATGTTTGGAGCTCAGTGGGGCCCAGTAAAAAATTTCCAAAAATCAAAGGAGAGTGAGAAATTAAAATTGAGCTGATAGACTATGATTAGGAACAAGTTTTAAGTCCTAAAACCTTGTACAAAATTCTAATTAATTCCTGCCATATTTGAGATTTCTGGAAAGGAATGAATTTGACTTTTTGATGAAATTTGATATTTTGACTTTATTGAAGTTTGATCTAATTCTAATGACTGTAATTAAGATATTAGGCTATGTTTAGACTAAATACAGCTACTTTAATTACTTGTGAGTCCAAATGAATAGATTAGTAACCTAAACTCCTAGCAGTGAATGATTATGAGATGTAAACATGCAAATTGACTTTTCTGTTAACAAGACCTTAATTTAATTACCTATATGAGCTATTGTAACCTATTGAAACTTGTTTTAACAATAAGCTATGACAAAATTATCCTAAGACCCAGGGAAACAACTTGAGCCAAACAGTCCTCAATATCTAGGATTACACTATAATTTGCAATAATTAAATTATACCTATTTATCTAATGATCTAAACAGATTAAGTAACTATCATATAAGCTGAGTGAACTGAAATTTCACACAGAAAACACAAGGAACATAAAAATGCTGTAGTAACATCACAATATTCAAAGAAAAGGCTTACAAAGGATTCCAACTGAGAAACAAGTAACTAGGATCTCAGACTTATCCTAATACCTCCCATGAGGTTCTATTACCATGACCTTCCAAAATATGTCCTGCTCCTTCCTTCTTCTTTCTCATAAACTGATTTTTTTATTTTTAACTATTTTCAAGAATTTTTTAGTATTTTTGATAACTTGAATGACACTGAGTTTTATGCTTGCAATTCTTATAAAAGCTTATAAGTAAGCTGAGATGAGCTCAATGGATCACTTAAACACAACTTTCAACAAAATTTAAGTGAGGATGTCAATCTCACTCAAAAAATGTCAAAACTGAATTCAATGAAAATTACATGAAATTAAGGGTGAATTAGGTTCAATTTTACACTAGAAAAACAGATTACAATACTTTTTAAATAAAGAGTACAACTGGAAATTAAGCTACATTAAAAACGACATTAAACTAATCTAACTACTCTAATATTTTTTACTCCCTGTTTCTTTCTTCCTTTATAGAGACTTTTGTGACTCCCCTGTTGCGTCTGAAACTATCCCACCATAATTTAGCCGTTGGATTGGTCAAAACAATCTCCACCATTTAAATGTGCAATTTGGCGCCAAAAGTCTTTTGGTAGCGTGTGATGATTTTCTGGCCAATTAATGGTTATTGGATTGATGTGGAGGTGGAGGGGAGTGGTTAGACATATGGGGTGATGAGGTGGTGGTGAAACCAGAGAGGTGGAAGGTGGTTTTCATTTGCAGTAGTGGAGGGTGAACAGTGGACGGGGAAGGGAAAAGGGTGGTATTTGGTTGGGTTGACCGGGGTTTGACCCATAATAATATTAAGGGTTGGGTGGATTGGGCCTTTGGTGTTAGGCTTGGGGTTTTAATAAATAAAATAGGGTGGGCTATTGTGGTGTTTGGATTTGGTTTTATTTTTATTTTTGGTCCGGTTTGGTTTTAAGGTAATAACTCACAAGGACCAAAAATGTAATTCATTGAAAGTTTAGGGGTCTGATTTGGTAAGTTTACAACGATAATATAAGGACTAGTCTTGCCATATGTGATAAACCAAGGTCCATAAATGTAATTATTTTCCATTTTAAATACCCAAGGACCTTTTCTGCCAAACTATGAAACTTCAGGGACCATTTCTGTAATTTCTCCAAACTTTCCACCCAAGGACCATTCCTGCCATAAAAGATTAGTATAAGGACCAAAATTGATTTTCTCAAAGTTTTTACATACCAGGGACCATTTATGTCAATTTTGCAAAGTTGAGGGACTAAACATGTAATTTTATGAAACTTTACACCAAAGGACTAAATATGTAATTTGTGATTCAAAAAGGACCTTTGGTGACTTTTCATGTTTTTAGAATAACCAGGGACTAGTTTTGATAACTTTTGAAACTTGAGGTACTGAAACTGCCAATTATGCAAACTTTGTACATTTTTCATCTGTTTTCGATCATTTTGCATTTGAAACATATAAAACACACTTCTAAGATATTTTCAGTATTATGATGCATATTTGAGTGTTTTTGGATGTTTTGGCAGTTCAGATTTGTTGGGAATTCTGCTAAGTAAGAATTCTGCTGACGGTTACTGCTGAAGGATATTGCTGAAGAGCTGGTTCCTGCTGAAGCAGTGTATCTGCTGAAGACTAGTTTCAGCATTATTAGTTTCTGCGGATATAGTATTTCCGTGTTTTATGTAATATAGTTTGGATATGCATGAGTTTATTTAGGAAGTGATAATGCATATCTTTTAAAAGTTTTAGAATATACGTTTCTTGGGAAATGGTTTAGGGTTCCTTGTGTATAAAAGGAACACACGATTATGTATTGATTAAGTTTAAAAAAAACACTTTTCATTGTTATTAAAAGATCCATAGAGGATCAAGAGTTCTTAGTATTAAACTTGTGTTTGTTTCCGCTTTAAAATACAAGTTACAGAGGTTGTCTATTAGTGTGTTATTGATTACTTTAACATATCTAACGATTCTAGAGTGCTCAAGAAGATCTATCAAGGTCTTATCTTCAACAAGTGGTATCAGAGCCTCGAGAGAGTCTCTGTGATACTAAGTAACACAAATCTTACACCTTAAGAATCCAAACAAATCAAGAAACATGCCTGGATCTGATGATGAAGTTGATACAAGCCAAAACCTTAACACCACTTCTCTTCAACAACTCAACCTCTCCAACAGTAATGCTAAGTTTCCATACTTGAAGAATGCTGAAGAATATCATTTGTGGTCCATGAAGATGCAGAACTGGATCACAAACATAGACTGGAATCTTTGGTAGGTTGTCAGAAAGGGGAATAGCCTGAAGAAGCATGTTAAAGATGCTGATGGGATAGTTACAATTCTAGGTCCCAAAACTGCTGAAGAGATTCTAGCTGTAAAAAGGGAGAGTAAAGTAAGAACAATTCTGCTCCAAGCTATACCAGATGACCACATGGGTGACTTCCACTTCATGGAGGATGCCAAGGACATTTGGATGGCAATAAAGGCTTGATTTGGTGGGAATGATGAATCAAGAAGGTTGAAGAAGTCAATGCTGAAGCATCAGTTTCAAGAGTTTCAGATATCCGAGGAAGAGGGAATCCATAAAGGCTATGACAGGTTTCACCGGATCTTAAGTCAACTTAATCAGCTGAAGGCTAGACCTGACAATGAGGACTGCAATGCTAAGTTTCTGAGATCTTTGCCACCATCTTGGTTGCAACTCAGTATTGCTCTCAAAACAAAGGGTGGATTGGACTTAATCTCTTTTGATGACCTTTATAACAAGTTCAAATCTCTTGAGCCTGATGTTAGAGGTCCAATTCGTCCATCCACTCACTCAGCCTTTGTCAGCAATACCACAAAACCTGTGCATAATGCCTCAAGCTCTTATTCATCAGGAGCATCTTCTCAAACCCAAACTCAATCTGCTCCTAAATCAAAATCCAGTAGTATAATGGATGACATTGTTTATTCATTTGTGGCTGAATATGAACATCAGCAGTTTCTTGCTTATGAGGATTTTGAACAGGTAGATCCTTTGGAGATGGAGGAGATGCACTTGAAATGGCAGCTTGCAATGATCTCTATGAACAATAAGAGGTTTGAAACCAAGTCTGGAAGGAAGTTTGGCTTTAATGGAAGAGAGGCAGCAAGGTTTGACAGAAGGAAGGTTAAATGCTACACTTGTGGCCAAGTGGGGCATTTTTCAAGAGAATGCAAGGAGAGGAAGTCTGGTGATGAAGTTAGATATGGCTCATATCCATTGGAATCAGGGACTACTAAGGCTGTACCTTCAAAAGCTATGGTGACTCTGGATCACCAGATTGATTGGGCTGAACATGAACCTGCTGGAGAGGAAGCTTCTACTTCTACACAAGTGAATCTGCTGGCATACTCACCTTCAGAGGACAAGAAGGAGCAAGTCTCCTTGATGGGAATCTCTCAGGTACACAACTGTGTGTTTAGATGTAGTGTAAGATATAATGAGCTTAAACAAGAATTTGATGAATTGAAACCAAAGTACAATGAGTGTTATATTGAAGTAGAGTCCTATAAAATGGCTTTAAAAACTTTAGAGAAACAAAAGGTTTGGTTTCAAAAGAATCAAGTTAAATATGATGAAAAGATAAGAGTTCTAGAAAGTGATTTAGAAATTGCTAAGATAGACTTAAGACGTACTGAAAAAGAGAAATCTGATTTAGAAAAGGAAAAACAAGAATTACAGGCTAAGTTAGATAAAGAGATAGCTGGTCATATGAAATGGCAGGAAGGAGCATCTAATTTGAGTAAATTGATTAATGGTCGCCAATCTGTTAGGTCTAGAAAAGCATTAGGATATGAGAAATATATAGATCCTGAAGAGTTAACATATCCTGATATGTCTAGTGTTTTTTACCCTGAACCAGCCTTAGCATATCAAACACTTGTTAAATTTGTTAAGGAAGGGGGAATGAATGCTGTTCCTGGACCTATAAGAGGGGAACATATGCCTATAGACCTGTCCATACCTAGTGACTTTGATGGATCACACCATCTCTATGGCAAAAAGTCAACTGACTTGCCAGACCCTATTATTAAATCTACTGACTTTGTCTCTTGTTGTGACAGTGACAAGTCTCTGATGAAGGGTCTACCTCATTTGACAGCTGTGATTCAAGTGAGAAGTCTGACCTGCCCAAGACCACTCCCAAGACCACACCAAAGACATCACCCAAGACTCCACACAAGCCTTCTAGAGTTGCTGCTGATACCAAGACAGTTTCTACTGAAGACTTGTTTTTAAATTCTTTGCAAAATAATACTTTTGGTTCTATTTAAAACAATTCTGTTTATTATGGTGGTTTGAATATTTTTTCATGTTATGGAACTTCCTTTAGTTTGAATAAATCTTCTAAGAAGAAGAAATGTTTTGTGTGTGGAAGTAAATCTCATTTGATTAAGGATTGTACCTTTCATGAGCAAAGAATAGGTGTATGTTTTAGTCAAAGGAAACCTAGGCAAATGTGGAAGAATGTTAGTGAAATACCCTCTTTTGTTCCACATCAGCAGAAATCCAATTCTGTTGAACCACATTCTTCATGGAGAAGAACCAGTACTAGACCATATGTTCGACCCACTAGTTCTTTCTTTTCTAATGGTTATTGGCCTAATCACTTTGACTCAATGTATTATGGTGGTGGGAATTGGAATACTGTTGTGAAGCCCTCAACAGGTTGTTCTTGGACAAAGAAGGGACCTAATTTGCATTACAGGCCCAAGAACAATGGTGGATCTAAAACATCTACATGGCCTATCACTAATGATCCACAAGGCAGGCTCAAGTCAGCAATGACTTGAGTCTCCAATGTGTACTAAATTTTGTATATTTTTGTTGTTGTTGTAGGATCATCCTTTGAAAAGTACTGAAGTAGGTATAGTTGATAGTGGTTGTTCAAGAAGTATGTCAGGGAACAAGGACAAGATGCATGACTTTGTGCCCATAGAAGGAGGAGGCAATGTAACTTTTGGTGGTGGAGATGGCAAAATTACTGGGAAAGGAACAATTAAGACACCTTTGTTAGATTTTGAAAATGTTTATTATGTGAAGAAACTGGAGCATTTTAATCTTTTCTCTGTATCACAAATTTGTGACACTAAGAATAAGGTTTTCTTCTCTGAAGATGAGTGTCTTGTGCTCTCCAAGGATTTCAAACTTCCAGAAGACACAACTGTTTTGCTGAGAGTTCCTAGAACCTTCAACTTGTACACATTCAATCTGAATGATGTCAAGCCAGAAGGTGATCTAACATGTTTGGTGGCCAAAGCTTCCCAGGATGAATCTACCAAGTGGCATAGGAGAATGGCTCATGTGAATTACAAGACTATCAACAAGTTGTCTAAACTTGGTCTTGTTCAGGGCCTTCCTTCTAAACTCTTCACCAATGAACACAATTGTATTGCTTGCAACAAGGGAAAGCAACACAGAGCCTCTTACAAAGCCATCAAAGCTGTGAGCACCATTTCAGAACCTTTTCAGTTGCTGCACATGGATCTCTTTGGTCCAACTCCTATCAGAAGTATTGACCATAAGTACTTCTGCCTGGTTATCACATATGATTTTAGCAGGTTTTGCTGGGTATTCTTTCTAAAAACTAAAGATGAAACAACTCCTATTTTGAAAGAATTCATCATTTTAATTGAAAACCAGCTTAATAAAAAGGTTAAAGGAATTAGGTGTGACAATGGGACAGAATTTAAAAATGTTGTTTTCATAAAATTCTGTAAGTCTAAAGGGATTAGAAGGGACTATAGTACTCCAAGGACCCCACAACAAAATGCGGTTGCTGAAAGGAAAAATAGAACCCTCATTGAGGCAGCAAGATCTATGCTGGCAGACTCCAAATTACCCACTATGTTTTGGACTGAAGCAGTAAGTACTGCTTGCTATGTCTTGAACAGGGTATCCATTACTAGACATCATGTCAAGACACCTTATGAAATTCTCACTGGGAAAGTTCCAGACATACATTACCTTAAGCCTTTTGGATGCAAAGTGACCATTTTAAATACTGCTGATATACTGGGTAAGTTTGATGGGAAAGCTGATGAGGGATATGTTGTGGGATATTCAGCTCATAGCAAAGCCTATAGGGTTTATAATCTAAATGCCAAAAGGATAGAGGAGACCCTTAACCTAAGATTTCTTGAAGATCAGCCTAATACTCAGGGACAAGGCCATTCTTGGTATTTTGACCTAGATTATTTTACTGACTACTTGGGTTATACTAGACATGCTTCTAATCCTCATGCAGGTACCAAAGATCCAAATTCTAACCCTGCAGGTTCCATGGATGATAACTCAGAATGTGAATCTGAGCCAGATGAACATACCATTGTTGTACCATCTTTTCCACCTAACCATTTTGTAGGTAATCATTCTGCTGCTGAACAAGATGATGAGTCACATTATATAGAGGATCTTGCAAGACTTAAGAAGCAAGAACATGCTGCTACAAAGGAAGCTCAGAAACTCAATGAAAAGGTCATACAAGAGACTGAAGCTATCCTACATCAATCAGCACAAGCAGTCAGTGGAAACAAGGATGCTGCTGTAACACCCCCAAAATCGTCACGTCAGCGGAAGACTTAAAATGTCAGCGGAAGACTTTTTGGGTGTTACTTCGAGGATCTTTGTCACAATCATAGAAAACGACACAAAAGTGACGCTTTAAAGTTTAATTCATTCAAAATACCAAATATTCGAGACATCAAGATGTTTCATAAATTTAACAACAAGTTTATTTAAATATGTCAAAATGTTTATTTAAGCCCATGCCGGGTTACAAGCCCACTCCGTGCCTTCAAGTTCCTTCTTGTATAGTTACCTGAGATAAACACATGCTAAAAAGTGTCAACACAAAGGTTGGTGAGTTCATAGAGTTTATAGTTTCGAATATCGATTTCCAAAATCAAAGAGTTTATAAGTTCACAGTGTTTATAATAAGAGTTGATTATCCAAATTAAAGTGTGAGGAAATCCATAGTGTTCATGGTTTAAATCGTTGATTTATCAAAATCAGAAAATGAGTGATTTCCTTATTAATTCAAAAATAGTCAGTTGGGTTACCCTTCACCGGGTCAACACCCAAAATAGTTAGTTGGTTTATAAATCCATTTAACATGAGGTTCGAATCACAAGTTAAGAGTGTATTGTAATCACATACAATCAATAAGTTTAAATCAATGTTCCTGTTATTGCCTTAAGCTCATGATACTCAACGATTAACAGCCAATCATAATCTCAAGTTATGACGGTAAGTAGTAGGCCCTCAAGATAGGTATTTGCCAATAACCTATTTATAAGAACAATAAAGTGCGCCTGGTGTTTTCTCCAACAACCAAACGAGGATTGTCAATCACTAATAGTACTATCCACATTTATTTACGTTCACCCTTCAAGTGATTAAGGTTCATGATCGAGGGACTTTTGGCAATAGTAACTTAAGCAAATAACATTGGCCTGACGGTATTTCAATACCCGGTATAAAAGACTTGTATTCGAGTTTTAAGCATGTATCTCCCCCACGGGAAAATAGTTAAAGAGTGAGCTATGAAATCACAGTAATATGTAAATAGTTAACGAGTACTTGTAAAAGTATAAAACAATAGTTAAGCATGTATCTCCCCCAAAGAGTTTACAAAACAATTAAATGAGAAAAGGTGGGGCTATGACTCACCTTAGTAGTACGGTAGACAGAGTATAAGTAATGTCAGAAGTGAAGATGGAATTGACTTCAAAGAGAAACCTGAATGATACGGAAGTCCGAGATAAGTTCGACTTATCGAGAATCGTGATTTGAATAGTGTTTGATGACAAAATGATTTGTGGCAAAGGTGGCTTGCGTGGCAAAACGCTTAATAGTTCAAGAGCAAGTTATATACAATATCACTTGTCTTTATGCATAAGTATCGTTTATTATTTTATATTCTTCGTCATGAATTTATATTATGTTTTGGTGAATGATATGTTATAGAAATTGTACGTTACTCTTAGTTAAGTGAATCAATGAGTTTTATTGTAGAAATAACCATTTCTTAACGTGTGTTTAAGTTAATCGATAATAACGTCAAGTTATATATTTTACGTTATAAATCATATATATTCAAAATATATAGTTATTTATGATTATTACTACATTATCGTCTAAAAATGTAGGTTTCTATATACGTCATTTTAGGTTTTGAAGTGTAATAATATATAAAGTATATATCTATTAAATTTGTGATAATCTATTAGGGTTAATATACATAGCTTATTGTTTACTCCAATGTAGTTGTTAAATAAAAATTAGTGTTAGACATATTTTCCATTTAGACGAAGAATAGTAAACTATCTATGTTTGGTCATAAAAGTCTTAGGTGGAAAATGTCACGTATTAGATTTGAGGTGCCATATTTATAACAAAAATATAAGAGTTTAATAATCATAAAAGTTTTCATAAATGTGTCTAGTAGTGTTTAGTTGGGGGTTTGAAACTGTTAAAATGTGAAGGTTGCAAAATAGTTCATTTTAAAAATGAATCTGCCATATGCAGGATTCGAACTTTAGACCCTTTACTTATAATATAAACAACCAACTGAGTTAAAGCTCTTTTTGTGTTATTTTATATGCTGGGCTCTATTTAAAGTCAAGTTTATGTGTTATACTCTTTGTTATATTTCTTTCAGTACATATTTCATTGAATGAACCTATTTTAGTTGTTTTCTATTTTCTCAACTGAGCTTTGCCATTTATTCCAACAATGTATTTCTAAATGAGTGCAAGGCAATAAGAATCAAAACTTAAGTGTTGTTTATATTCATGTTTCTTCGTTATGATCACACAAGAACTTTATGTACAAAGATACGTTATATTTCTAGTTACATATTATTAAGCCACTACATGCATAGCCACATAAAAGTTTAAGGTTTGCCATATTTGAATTGAAAAACAAATACAAGGGCACGCATCAATTCGAGCAAACTGTTGCGATATCGATTCATTTAGAGTGTACTTAACAAAGGATATATAGGAGACTTACAACACCCCTATGGGTGGGGAGGACACTTGATATGGCCTATGATCAGAAAAACGTTGATGTGGTTTGCATGAGACTCCCAATGATGAACCAAGACTAGCACCCTTTTGTCGAGCCACACATCTAGAATTAGTCTAGTTTCTACTTGTTATCATCATGTGGTGCATGCATGAGGTTCGAAACAACGTGGAGTATGGGTGAGGAAAAAGGTTGGAGCTTTCAGTGGATGGTGGGATCGTATGGGGTGTAAGGATCAAAATTGTTTGTGACTCGAGATTGCCAAGTACTTGAACGAGTATAGAACTAAACACAAGGAGCCTTGCAAAACCTTGCAATCCTACTCATGTCTTGCTTTCTTCCTCTTACTCACGACAGTAACAAGGAAAGAAGGAGTGTGTTTGTGTTTTTGGTGTGGACGAACCTGGTGATGGAGGGTATTCTATATGCACAAGTTGAGGTTTAGACAAGTGGCGAATTGGAGCAGGTAATCATGAGAGTTTTTGAGGTGTATGCCTCTTGATTGGGGAGGTCTAGAGGTGGAAGATTTAGGGTGGGATTTGAGCAGTCGATTTACATGTTACCTAAATGGAGATCGAATAGCAATTGAGAGCAAGAGATTGTAGAAGATATGTGTCCAAATATTCTTGACAGTTTCTAGAATGCCTCTTGTTGGTTTATGTTCATTGGGGAGCAAAGGCGGTGCATAGGAAACTTACGATAAGTCTTACCATTTCTTATTCTAGGTGATCTTTTCTAGTTTATTTGGGTTGTTTCTGGGGCAATAAACGAGTGAGGAAGGATGAGTGAGCTGCCATTTAAATGTAATAGATGTGTTCATGTGTGTAAGGAAGTAACATGGGTTACTTAGGTTACACTTGGGGTAGGTTTACTTGGGTCAGGTCGTATTCCATAGATAGCAGCCACGAATTACATTTCTGGTTCAAAAATCTCGCGTGTCTAGACGTAAAACATTATTTCGGACAACTTTCGTGTTTTACACTTTTCCTGGTTCGGACCAGAAGGGCCTTAAAATTAGGATTTAAATTCGTTACAGAAAGTTAGTGGTTTACTAGAATTTATACGAAGTGTCATTGGAACAAAGTTATTATTTGTGTCAAATTGAGATGAAATGGGTGAGGTGCCTTAACTTGATTAATATTCTAGTATCATAATTATATTTGAAGGGTGATAACAATTGTCATTCATGTTTCTTAGAGGTCAAAATATTATTAGCAAGTGCACATGGGAATTTTAGTAGGCTCGGGATTTATTTAAATTGTATTTGTTAATTATTGAAATATATACTTATTAAGTATCGATGTTTTAAGTTGTGTATGATATCTAGGTTATTAAGGTTTAGGTGTAAATGTCGTTTCAAGGTAAGAGTGAATAACGTTGTAATTGACAAAGTATAATAAAAAAAAATTTGTTACGGGTAAAAATGGTTAATCTATGTTATGGTAACGTGTTAATCGTAGGAAAATTTTACGGGGTGTTATATTACCTACCCGTTAAATGGAATCCCGTCCCGGGATTCTAAGATAAGGTAGCTGTAAAGGTTAGTGGAAAGGGGTGAACAAATAGTCATTCCTAATTATCTAATCCCTGAGCGGTTTTAAATTTTTCCTTTGAGCTTAACGTATCTACTACTACATTAGCTTCTTTTTTTTTTTTTTATTTTTCTTTCTAGCTTAACGTATCTACTACTACATTAGCTTTTTCCTTGATGATAGTAGTTCTCATAGTTATAATTGTTGAGTAGTTCTAACTACTTACATTGTCTTATGTTCAATTTCTTTTGATTAATCTTGACTTAAGAAACAATTCCATTTTTGAATGAAGATTTTTATTTTAACATGTTTTGAAGATAAACATGGTTCACAGTATCTTGTTTAAAATCTGTAGGGTAACCTACCCGTTAAACTAGTTGCTTGTTAACAGATTTTTAATAATAAGAGTTTTCAAGTGGAAACTTTGTTGAATGAAGAGAAAGTTGCTGAACTTCAGCTTTTTGTAAAAAGAAACTTGTTAAATATAGTTTTGAGTGACAACACGGTATTTGGTTCTAAGTTTTTGTAGATGATGAATCTGTTTGTTCCTTAGTAATTCCATATCTTGTATTTCTATTAGAAGAATTTATAGATTTTGACGGATTTTTGGTAAAGTTGTGAAAGGTTCGGAGATCACTATATCACTCATAGTGCCGGAGAAGTAAGGGAGACCATTGTAATCACATACAATGCCGTGAAAAGGTTTCATAAATCTCCAGAATGTAAAGTAAGCACATGATCGAATAAATGTGGTTGTGCCGTAATGCCTTAGAATTAGGCATACGCAGAAGAAAATCGTGAGTCTTTGGCTGAAGTTTTAGTGTTTTATGAACTTTAGTGATCCTTGATTTCATACGCATGCCATTTCAGATACAATTAAGCCCACTTATTTATAATTCGTTATTTACATAGAGAAGCGTCCCAAACGATGTAAATAACGAAGTATAAACTTATGGTTCGGCGGTTTACAATTTCTTTATTTCAATGGAAAGGCGTCCCAATCCATTCAAATAAAGACGTTGTAAATCATCCTACTTAAGAATTTCTGACTCAACATCCATACTGATCGACGAGGTAGTGCGCAGATTTTTCCGAGAGTACGAAACGAGTATGTCATAAGCATCTATAAAGATGAGAGCGAGATAATTAAGGAGGATTGGTATAGTACTCAAAATAGTTGGGGGAGCATATATATATATACATATTAATATACTAGAGTGTTGTTGTAGCATAAACTATCTAAAAGTCATATAATCGTCTAGCGGACGGAAATATGAAGACACGGTATTTGTAATAATCCCGATTAGTAAATATAAGTCATTAGCATAATCATAACATGTTAACATATATAAGAAATCATGTAAAAGTAATGTCTCTACCAGATGTTAGAAACGCGTAGGCACGGAGGGCATAAGGTGGTATTTTGTAAAAATGGTCCAGTTAAAGTGTGGTTATAGTCCAATGTTTAAAAACATCTGGTTCTCTATAACTGTGGCTCTGAATACCAATCTGTAACACCCCCAAAATCGTCACGTCAGCGGAAGACTTAAAATGTCAGCGGAAGACTTTTTGGGTGTTACTTCGAGGATCTTTGTCACAATCATAGAAAACGACACAAAAGTGACGCTTTAAAGTTTAATTCATTCAAAATACCAAATATTCGAGACATCAAGATGTTTCATAAATTTAACAACAAGTTTATTTAAATATGTCAAAATGTTTATTTAAGCCCATGCCGGGTTACAAGCCCACTCCGTGCCTTCAAGTTCCTTCTTGTATAGTTACCTGAGATAAACACATGCTAAAAAGTGTCAACACAAAGGTTGGTGAGTTCATAGAGTTTATAGTTTCGAATATCGATTTCCAAAATCAAAGAGTTTATAAGTTCACAGTGTTTATAATAAGAGTTGATTATCCAAATTAAAGTGTGAGGAAATCCATAGTGTTCATGGTTTAAATCGTTGATTTATCAAAATCAGAAAATGAGTGATTTCCTTATTAATTCAAAAATAGTCAGTTGGGTTACCCTTCACCGGGTCAACACCCAAAATAGTTAGTTGGTTTATAAATCCATTTAACATGAGGTTCGAATCACAAGTTAAGAGTGTATTGTAATCACATACAATCAATAAGTTTAAATCAATGTTCCTGTTATTGCCTTAAGCTCATGATACTCAACGATTAACAGCCAATCATAATCTCAAGTTATGACGGTAAGTAGTAGGCCCTCAAGATAGGTATTTGCCAATAACCTATTTATAAGAACAATAAAGTGCGCCTGGTGTTTTCTCCAACAACCAAACGAGGATTGTCAATCACTAATAGTACTATCCACATTTATTTACGTTCACCCTTCAAGTGATTAAGGTTCATGATCGAGGGACTTTTGGCAATAGTAACTTAAGCAAATAACATTGGCCTGACGGTATTTCAATACCCGGTATAAAAGACTTGTATTCGAGTTTTAAGCATGTATCTCCCCCACGGGAAAATAGTTAAAGAGTGAGCTATGAAATCACAGTAATATGTAAATAGTTAACGAGTACTTGTAAAAGTATAAAACAATAGTTAAGCATGTATCTCCCCCAAAGAGTTTACAAAACAATTAAATGAGAAAAGGTGGGGCTATGACTCACCTTAGTAGTACGGTAGACAGAGTATAAGTAATGTCAGAAGTGAAGATGGAATTGACTTCAAAGAGAAACCTGAATGATACGGAAGTCCGAGATAAGTTCGACTTATCGAGAATCGTGATTTGAATAGTGTTTGATGACAAAATGATTTGTGGCAAAGGTGGCTTGCGTGGCAAAACGCTTAATAGTTCAAGAGCAAGTTATATACAATATCACTTGTCTTTATGCATAAGTATCGTTTATTATTTTATATTCTTCGTCATGAATTTATATTATGTTTTGGTGAATGATATGTTATAGAAATTGTACGTTACTCTTAGTTAAGTGAATCAATGAGTTTTATTGTAGAAATAACCATTTCTTAACGTGTGTTTAAGTTAATCGATAATAACGTCAAGTTATATATTTTACGTTATAAATCATATATATTCAAAATATATAGTTATTTATGATTATTACTACATTATCGTCTAAAAATGTAGGTTTCTATATACGTCATTTTAGGTTTTGAAGTGTAATAATATATAAAGTATATATCTATTAAATTTGTGATAATCTATTAGGGTTAATATACATAGCTTATTGTTTACTCCAATGTAGTTGTTAAATAAAAATTAGTGTTAGACATATTTTCCATTTAGACGAAGAATAGTAAACTATCTATGTTTGGTCATAAAAGTCTTAGGTGGAAAATGTCACGTATTAGATTTGAGGTGCCATATTTATAACAAAAATATAAGAGTTTAATAATCATAAAAGTTTTCATAAATGTGTCTAGTAGTGTTTAGTTGGGGGTTTGAAACTGTTAAAATGTGAAGGTTGCAAAATAGTTCATTTTAAAAATGAATCTGCCATATGCAGGATTCGAACTTTAGACCCTTTACTTATAATATAAACAACCAACTGAGTTAAAGCTCTTTTTGTGTTATTTTATATGCTGGGCTCTATTTAAAGTCAAGTTTATGTGTTATACTCTTTGTTATATTTCTTTCAGTACATATTTCATTGAATGAACCTATTTTAGTTGTTTTCTATTTTCTCAACTGAGCTTTGCCATTTATTCCAACAATGTATTTCTAAATGAGTGCAAGGCAATAAGAATCAAAACTTAAGTGTTGTTTATATTCATGTTTCTTCGTTATGATCACACAAGAACTTTATGTACAAAGATACGTTATATTTCTAGTTACATATTATTAAGCCACTACATGCATAGCCACATAAAAGTTTAAGGTTTGCCATATTTGAATTGAAAAACAAATACAAGGGCACGCATCAATTCGAGCAAACTGTTGCGATATCGATTCATTTAGAGTGTACTTAACAAAGGATATATAGGAGACTTACAACACCCCTATGGGTGGGGAGGACACTTGATATGGCCTATGATCAGAAAAACGTTGATGTGGTTTGCATGAGACTCCCAATGATGAACCAAGACTAGCACCCTTTTGTCGAGCCACACATCTAGAATTAGTCTAGTTTCTACTTGTTATCATCATGTGGTGCATGCATGAGGTTCGAAACAACGTGGAGTATGGGTGAGGAAAAAGGTTGGAGCTTTCAGTGGATGGTGGGATCGTATGGGGTGTAAGGATCAAAATTGTTTGTGACTCGAGATTGCCAAGTACTTGAACGAGTATAGAACTAAACACAAGGAGCCTTGCAAAACCTTGCAATCCTACTCATGTCTTGCTTTCTTCCTCTTACTCACGACAGTAACAAGGAAAGAAGGAGTGTGTTTGTGTTTTTGGTGTGGACGAACCTGGTGATGGAGGGTATTCTATATGCACAAGTTGAGGTTTAGACAAGTGGCGAATTGGAGCAGGTAATCATGAGAGTTTTTGAGGTGTATGCCTCTTGATTGGGGAGGTCTAGAGGTGGAAGATTTAGGGTGGGATTTGAGCAGTCGATTTACATGTTACCTAAATGGAGATCGAATAGCAATTGAGAGCAAGAGATTGTAGAAGATATGTGTCCAAATATTCTTGACAGTTTCTAGAATGCCTCTTGTTGGTTTATGTTCATTGGGGAGCAAAGGCGGTGCATAGGAAACTTACGATAAGTCTTACCATTTCTTATTCTAGGTGATCTTTTCTAGTTTATTTGGGTTGTTTCTGGGGCAATAAACGAGTGAGGAAGGATGAGTGAGCTGCCATTTAAATGTAATAGATGTGTTCATGTGTGTAAGGAAGTAACATGGGTTACTTAGGTTACACTTGGGGTAGGTTTACTTGGGTCAGGTCGTATTCCATAGATAGCAGCCACGAATTACATTTCTGGTTCAAAAATCTCGCGTGTCTAGACGTAAAACATTATTTCGGACAACTTTCGTGTTTTACACTTTTCCTGGTTCGGACCAGAAGGGCCTTAAAATTAGGATTTAAATTCGTTACAGAAAGTTAGTGGTTTACTAGAATTTATACGAAGTGTCATTGGAACAAAGTTATTATTTGTGTCAAATTGAGATGAAATGGGTGAGGTGCCTTAACTTGATTAATATTCTAGTATCATAATTATATTTGAAGGGTGATAACAATTGTCATTCATGTTTCTTAGAGGTCAAAATATTATTAGCAAGTGCACATGGGAATTTTAGTAGGCTCGGGATTTATTTAAATTGTATTTGTTAATTATTGAAATATATACTTATTAAGTATCGATGTTTTAAGTTGTGTATGATATCTAGGTTATTAAGGTTTAGGTGTAAATGTCGTTTCAAGGTAAGAGTGAATAACGTTGTAATTGACAAAGTATAATAAAAAAAAATTTGTTACGGGTAAAAATGGTTAATCTATGTTATGGTAACGTGTTAATCGTAGGAAAATTTTACGGGGTGTTATAGCTGCTGACATTTCTACTGAAGGCACACCTATTCCCACTGATAAAGCCAAAGATGCTGATGCTCATGATGCCCACTCTCCCATTTCCACTGAAGCATCGACAGACTTGGAGAAGCCTTTTACAAGATTTCCAAGTCCTTCTGATCTTGGGAATTATAAGCCCAAGCTTGGCCTGTTTCACTCAACTTCTTATGATACTGAGTTTGGGCCTACAGTCAACAACCTTGATGCCACAATTGATGTTAACCCTACAGCAACAAAAAGGATTCATAATGCTCATCCCCTATTAGAGATTATCGGAGATCCTAAAGCACCTATTAGAACAAGAAGCACTGTAAAGAATACTAAATATGGTGAAGTTGCTTTCATCTCTTATGTCTACAATCAAAAGAGGGACAATCACACAGACTTCAAACATTGTCTGTTTGCATGCTTTCTTTCTCAGATTGAGCCAACTAGTGTTCCTCAAGCACTGACTGATTCAACCTGGCTTGAAGCAATGCAAGAAGAGATGCTGCAATTTAAGAATTAGCAGATTTGGATTTTGGTTTCTCTTCTTGATGGTAAATATGCCATTGGGACAAAATGGATTTTGAAGAATAAAAGAGATGCAAGGGGGATTGTGGTGAAGAACAAAGCTAGACAAGTGGCTCAAGGGTTTAGACAAGAGGAAGGCATTGACTATGATGAAGTCTTTGCACCAGTGGCCAGAGTTGAAGCAATTAGGATATTTTTGGCCTATGCCTCTTATATGGACTTTCTAGTTTATCAGATGGATGTTAAAGGTGCTTTCTTATATGGTGAGATTGAAGAGGAGGTTTATGTGACTCAACCCAAGGGATTTGAAGACCCTGATCATCCTGAGTATGTGTACAAGGTTGTCAAAGCTCTCTATGGACTTCATCAAGCTCCCAGAGCTTGGTATGCTAGACTTTCCACATTTCTGCTGAAGCATGGCTACAGAAGAGGTGCCATTGATAAGACTTTATTCCTCAAGAAAGATTCGAGGGATATTATTCTTGTGCAAGTATATGTGGATGATATTATCTTTGGTTCCACCAAAGAAGCATGGTGTAGAGAGTTTGAGGATCTGATGAAGGGAGAATTTCAAATGAGTGCCATGGGAGAACTCACTTTCTTTTTGGGTTTACAGGTTCAGCAGAAACCTGATGGTATTTTCATTCATCAGGAGAAGTATGTAAAGGATATGTTGTCAAAGTTTGATATGGAGAATGTCAGGACTGCCACTACTCCCTATGAGGCTCCCAAACCAAAGAACAATATTGATACGTGGGAATCGCACCAGGCTTTACCTCTCGAGGAATCTCGAGAAGCTTACAACCCCCACCAAGTAGTGTACTTGATCGTTGTAGTATAGTATAGTGACAAGTACCGGGGGATTGATCGTTCAGGTAGGAATAGTGTCGCTAGGATTAGAAAACCTAATTACTAGTGCTAAAGATGATGGAAGATTATTTTTGTATTTTTATTTTTTTAGAAAGCAAGTTAAAATCTCGGGTTTGAAGGATTTGGGCGGAATTAGTTGCTAGTCAACTAACCCAATACTAAAGATGCAATCAAAATAAAATACTAAAAAATGAAAATAAACTAAATTATACTAAAGTTGTGAGCAATATGTGGAGAAAATGTGTTTACTTAGATTTCACTACTCCCTAGACATCTTTTACACGTTAATTACTTGTTATAGTTGCGTGGATGACAGATTGTATTCCTTAATACCATTCATGGGGTGGCGCACTTACTTCCCCAATCCTATGAGTGCCTACTTCACTCCTATGTCGAGCCGTTAAAAACTCCTAATATGGGATCATTAGAAATTACTCATGCAGTAAATACAACCAATAAAACCTAGTGCACATCGGTTAATGTTTCTTAAGACGTTCAAGCATGTTACCAATTGGAGATCTGCCAGTTTTCTTAAGCCTAACATCGAAATCATTCATCCAATACAACCATAAACAAGTAATCAACACATAATTAACATCTAGGTTTCATTAGATCTAAGCAAACACAAGATAGATCTAGCCTAGCATGATGGAATCAAGACAAGAACAAGATATAGACAACCAACACATAGACATATTGATTGAATTAAAAGAATACTTATCTCAATTACACATGAAAGGGATCAAGGGCAAAGAACCCTTGAAAAACCTGTAAAATTCGTACCAAGTTCGTACTTAGGGTTTCTCCAAAACTTCTCCCTTTTTAATGTGAAAATTGGAAAACTATATATAGGAAATAGGGTCTGACGGCGTCAAGACAAATCTTGTGACGCCGTCATCTCGCCGCCAAAATACTTCTCGGACTGCCTTGATCTACTTTTGACGCCGTCATGTGTTAGCATTTTCCAGGCCGTCATGCATTTTACTCTTGACGCCCTACTTCGTGACGCCGTCAATTCTGTACTGGGTTGTCATGGAAAGTTATGGAATTTACTCTTGACGCCGTCAGAAATTCCTTCTTGACGCCGTCACCTACTGTTCCCAGCTTGGAAAATTGAGACTTTGCCGTTTTCTTCACTTTTATGCTCCAAAAACGTCCAAAATGCCTTCTTTTCCAGATTTCACTCCCAAAGTACCTAAAATCACAAAAGGAACGATTTAGGGCAATATTTGATCAAATAAATTCAATTCCGGGCTTAAATGACCCCCTAAAAGTGGTTCATTTTTCGCCTCATCATATACCCTTACACTTGAGATTTGCTTTTCCTCAAGCAAATGCGCTTTTATTCTAGTCAAAATACAAGTTAGGGGTCATTTAACACTAATATAAAAGTAATTACAACAAATAATCGTTCCACTAAAGACCAAAGACAAGCACGGAGGTCATACACAAGCACCTCACAAATAGTGTTTAGATACTCACATCTCTCGGGTGTAATAAAGTATAAATTACAATATGGAAACGAAAGATATCTATCACTACCTGTCATAGCAAAATAGATAACCATAGGCTTGGGAAAGGATCAAACCTCCACCACATGGCGTAAGCACCTAGGATAAACTATCAAAGAGGTCTTTTAAAGGGTTGTAACGTTAGGTGTAGGGATATGAAATACACGGTTTGGTTGGATAAAGGCAGTCTTTACTGGTGGCGAGTTAACAATCTTGGTTAATTACATGTACAATATGGCGTTGCTAAGCCAAGACTAGACTCAACTTAAGCTAATAAATGAAAAATGACAAAAACATAAAACAAACATAGAATGAAACGGGATGGTAGTCCATATGTTGTTTCTCTTTTTTCTTTTTCTATTTTTTTTATTCTTTTTCTTTATTTTTTCGATTTTTTTTTTTTTTTTTTTTTTTTTTTTTTTTTTTTTTTTTTTTTTTTACATACACTCTTACCCTACCATCCAAAATAATACATCATAGGGAATGAACATTTCCCTTACACTTGAATCTTCACATACTTTACAATAAACTAATCTAATGGCTCGAGTTAAGATAATCAAAACACTTGGAGCACTTTTAAGATTAACGTACGTATGGGGGTAATATATGATGTTCTTCCCCATTACTCCATAAAATAAGTACTTTACCCATGAGTTCCAATCGTCCCAAAACAATATGTACAAGGATATGACTCGACTTAGCAACCATGTAATCAATTAGATAGTTAACTTAGGGTTTAACAAATAACAATAATGCACTAAAAATGAGCACATACACGGAAGGCTAAGGCGATTTAGGTGTACATTTAAGTGGGGTGTAACAAATTCTTCCTTTAAGTAAAATGCTTAAAGTTAGAAACGAAAAGATAGGCTCGGAGGGGTGTACTAGGGGTTTCATGTACTAAAAATGAGTACAACGCTAAGGGTGTGGGAAAAATTAATTAACTTAAGTAGTCAAGCAATATGACTTAAATGGTCAAGTAATTATAATACGGGTTTAACACAAGGGTGATCCTAATGCCTCTTATCATGTAGTAAATCCTACTACATGAATGTAGTCTCACTAGCGGTCTCGGGATGCATCACTAACGCAAGTTCTAGAATCTAAATGCTACCGGTACACTTATAAGCACTAATAGTAAATGCTTTTCCTATCAAATCTAAAGGCGAACCTCACATATTTGGGTGGAAAATTTTTCTGAATATACGGTTATGTGCTAGTCATACAATCTCCTATCCATGAGACGCTTGCTATGGCTAAAGTTTCACTCCTAAATGTTGTAAAAAATTTTAAATTTGGCGCTAAAATTGCACTAACAAGTATTTCTCATAGTTTTATTACACACCTACCATTAAACAAAGCAAACTCAAGCGGAAGTGTACATGAAAGGTATTATCATTTTACCCTCCCCTTACACTTAAGATGAACATTGTCCCCAATGTTCAAGTAAAGAATGTAAAAGTGAAATAAGTAAAACAAATGAAATCAAATACTCCCCTGATTCGCTCGGTATGGATAATAGGGTGGCCAGGTTAGATCTTCCTCCAAGAAAATAGACAAGACAACCTCGCATAAAATCGGCGGCATCCTATATAAGTTACTAAATCCTAGAAAACAAAGTAAGATATAATGCTTGTGGAATGAAGTTTGCAGACTTCCTGGAGATTATAAAACTTAATAATTCACAAAAACCATAAGACTCCGTTAGAAAAACAAAACCGGTAAAATTTCCAGATTTTTTTACCTGTGACGCCGTCAAGAGTAAACTCGTGATGCCGTCAGGATTGACCTGCAGAAATTCTTATGTTAAGTTTCTGGAAAATTTCTAGAAAAACTTGGTTCTACTTCCTGGAAAATCCTGCAAAACTTCATTATGACTCAATACAAGCATTTGACTCTAACAAATACGAATACACATGTTCATTTAATATTGTGGAGAATCATGATCGAGTTGTTTCTTAAAAACATATTTGGGGTTTCCCCTTACACTTATCTTTTGCAAAAATACCTTTAGGTGGAGTTAAGACTAGGCCAAAACAACAAAGTAAAGTATTTCCACTTTTTAATTGAGAAACATGATTTACCAACAATAAAAATAAAGCATGCATACGGAAGCAAATAACAAACAAACAAACAAATAAAATGAAAATCACACAAAGCATGGGTTGCCTCCCAAGAAGCGCTTTTCTTTATTTACGAGTCTTGTAGCTAGATTCAAGGTCATGGGTTACTACGTTATACGGGTGAGTTCCTCATTGAGGACATCTTTGGGATCAAACTTAGGTTTCAACTTTCTATCGGTTTCCTTAGTATGGTATGACCTTTCAAACATCTCTCCATCCGGATCATACAAAGTCATCCTCATGTGCCATGATCCGTCTCCTTCTTTAGGTGGTTTGTCCCACCTCCATTTACACTTATCTCCATCTCTTTTCCACTTATTCATCTCTATGTTAATAGGCATTATGCTCAAGAACTCAATCATCTTTCTAAAGACTAAGGGGTCCTCAAAGGGGCCAAGCTCCTCATCTCTAGCTATGAGTTGTTCCACCGAATGCGTCTTCTCAACAAAATCTTTTTCTAGATAGAATGGGCATTGAGGTCCCATAAAGTTCCTTTCTATCCAAGGTCCTTATCTAGATGGTCTCCTATTCATCTCTACCCAATGCGGTGTTGGTTCATCATCACAATCATAACTATGTTTCTTAACATCGTATGCCGACCAAGTATCACCTTCTCCTACCGCTATCTTAGACTCCTTACAATCTATCATGGCACTAGCGGTCGCTAAAAATCCTCTTCCTACCAATAATGGGCATGTAGTATCACTAACCATGTTTAGGACGTGAAAATCCGCTAAGATAGTTAACTTTCCTACGTGAACAACTACATCCTTAATCATTCCGATCGGGTGGGCAATACTCCCATCCGCTAGACCTATTAACACCTCCGTTTCCTCTAACTTTCCTAGCTTAAGAGTTGTGAATAAGGATAAGGGAATCAAGTTGAGGCTTGACCCTAAATCGGCTAGTGTGTTGAAAGCTTCGGATCTTCCTATATTACAAGGCAAAACAAATATACCCGGGTCATCAAGCTTTTTAGGCAACTTGTTTTGAACGAAGGTGGTCCCATTTTTACCTAGTTTAAACTTCTCATATTTCTCTAGGAGGGCACTATAGTAGGGAGCACGGGCTAAGACATCAATGACGGGGCGTTCAAGGTGAAGTTCCTTGAATTCATCGTCAAGGTCTTGCGTAGGAGGTGTTTTAACTATACTTTTGACCGGTTCTACTTTGGGTGTTTTATTTGGTTGGTCCTTTTGAAGAATTTGGTTTTGTTTGAAACACGTGCTCGTTGATTTAACCGAGTAGTATTGTGGACATGAGGTGGGTGACGAAACTGAAGATATGGAATTAACGTCTAGTTTCGGATTCTTGACCGTGTCGCTTGGGAGTGCTCCCATTTCTCGGTCATTGAGAACTTTCAACAATGCGTCAATTTTGGTGGTCATCTCGCTTTGCTTTTGTTTGAAATCGGCTTCAAACTTAGATATGCGAGCTTCTTGAGATGCCATGAATTTTGACATCAATCCTTCAAGATTTTTGGTACTACCATAGTTGTGGGAAGGATTGTTGTTAAAAGTACAGTTGGAGGGTGGACCGTTTGGTTGGTAACGATTAGGCGGATTGGAAGAATTGGGTTGATTTTGTTTCCACCTAAGGTTTGTGTGATTTTTCCAAGAGGGGTTGTATGAATCACCGTAAGGGTTTGGCTCAGGCTTGAAAGTGTACCACTTATCTCCCTCTTCGTCGGTACGCGAGGATGCGTAGTCCGCAAAAGCTGTTCCGGGGAGTTCCACACAATCACGAGTGTCATGGGGACCACTACATAATTCGCATGAAGAAGTGATTTTGTTCACTTGGCTTGAAGGCTTAGGAGCTTCATAAGATTTCATGAGAAACTTGACTTGGTCCTCAAGTTCCATGATCCTACGGTCGGGAGTGCTAGAGTTGTTCAAAGGCAAAGATATTGCCTTGACCATTTTGTTCAAATCACGGGGATCATTCCAACTTTCGTTGTCATAGAGAGCAAGATCTTCTATGAGTTCCCATGACTGTTCCGCACATAGATCACGTAGCTTACCACTGGCCGATTGGTCAATGGTTCGCCTCGTGGAGAGATCGATATGGTCATAAAAGATTTGGACTTGGAGCCAAAGATCTATGCCATGATGAGGGACTTTTTGGAGTAAGTCCTTGAAACGAGTCCATGCTTCATAAAGAGTTTCACCTTGACGTTGTTGGAACATCAAGATTTCATTTCTAAGCTTAGTAGTTCTCCCCGGTGGGAAAAATTGAGCAAGGAAACGAGTGGTGAGATCATCCCATGTGGTGATAGATCCCGCGGGTAAACGCTCAAGCCATTGACTAGCTTGATCCCGTAGAGAGAATTGGAATAGGCGTAATCGGGTAGTCTCTCTAGTTTCAACACTTAGGTCTATAGAATCTACGATTTTAAGGAAGTCCTTAAGATGTTGATTTGGATCTTCGGAACGAAGTCCATGGAATGCACATCCGCTTTGCACCAACCGGATGGTGTCGGATCGCAAGGGGGTCACATTGGCTCCGGTGAGCTCAATGGTGTTTCGGTAACCTTGGTGGCTAGGTCGGGAATACTCTCCTAAGGTTCGGGGCCTAAGGGGTTCTAGTGGTGGGTTTTGTTGTGGTTGGATGACGGGTTCAAAGATGTTCCCGTTGTCCATCGTGTCGGGTGGTGAAGAGTTACGAACAAAGACACAAAGAAATAAGATAGACTAAAGAAAACCTAAAAAATAAAAATAAAATCTTACTAGAAAGGAATCTAGCAAGTAGACCTAATAAAAAAAAAATTCTAACCTAGACAATAACTATTCCCCAGGCTGCGGTGCCAAAAACTTGATACGTGGGAATCGCACTAGGCTTTACCTCTCGAGGGATCTCGAGAAGCTTACAACCCCCACCAGGCAGTGTACCTGATCGTTGTAGTATAGTATAGTGACAAGTACCGGGGGATTGATTGTTCAGCTAGGAATAGTGTCGCTAGGATTAGAAAACCTAATTACTAGTGCTAAAGATGATGGAAGATTATTTTTGTATTTTTTATATTTTTTAGAAAGCAAGTTAAAATCTCAGGTTTGAAGGATTTGGGCGGAATTAGTTGCTAGTCAACTAACCCAATACTAAAGATGCTATCAAAATAAAATACTAAAAAATGAAAATAAACTAAATTATACTAAGGTTGTGAGCAATATGTGGAGAAAATGTGTTTACTTAGATTTCACTACTCCCTAGACATCTTTTACACGTTAATTACTTGTTATAGTTGCGTGGATGACGGATTGTATTCCTTAATACCATTCATGGGGTGGCGCACTTACTTCCCCAATCCTATGAGTGCCTACTTCACTCCTATGTCGAGTCGTTAAAAACTCCTAACATGGGATCATTAGAAATTACTCATGCAGTAAATACAACCAATAAAACCTAGTGCACATCGGTTCATGTTTCTTAAGATGTTCAAGCATGTTACCAATTGGAGATCTGCCAGTTTTCTTAAGCCTAACATCGAAATCATTCATCCAATACAACCATAAACAAGTAATCAACACATAATTAACATCTAGGTTTCATTAGATCTAAGCAAACACAAGATAGATCTAGCCTAGCATGATGGAATCAAGACAAGAACAAGATATAAACAACCAACACATAGACATATTGATTGAATTAAAAGAATACTTATCTCAATTACACATGAAAGGGATCAAGGGCAAAGAACCCTTGAAAAACCTGTAAAATTCGTACCAAGTTCGTACTTATGGTTTCTCCAAAACTTCTCCCCTTTTAATGTGAAAATTGGAAAACTTTATATAGGAAATAGGGTCTGACGGCGTCAAGACAAATCTTGTGAGGCCGTCATCTTGCCGCCAAAATACTTCTCGGACTGCCTTGATCTACTTTTGACGCCGTCATGTGTTAGCATTTTCCAGGCCGTCATGCATTTTACTCTTGACGCCCTACTTCGTGACGCCGTCAATTCTGTACTGGGTTGTCATGGAAAGTTATGGAATTTACTCTTGACGCCGTCACCTACTGTTCCCAGCTTGGAAAATTGAGACTTTGCCGTTTTCTTCACTTTTATGCTCCAAAAACGTCCAAAATGCCTTCTTTTCCAGATTTCACTCCCAATGTACCTAAAATCACAAAAGGAACGATTTAGGGCAATATTTGATCAAATAAATTCAATTCCGGGCTTAAATGACCCCCTAAAAGTGGTTCATTTTTCGCCTCATCAAATATTGATCCTGATCTCCCTGTGAATGTTCATTTATACAGGTCAATGATTGGTTCTTTGATGTATTTCACTGCCTCAAGACCTGATATTACATTTGCTATGAGTGCATGTTCAAGGCACCAAGTCACTCCACTAACCTCTCACTTGAATGCTGTCAAAAAGATTTTTAAGTACCTAAAAGGCCAACCCAAATTAGGTCTTTGGTATCCCAAAGAGTCTCCATTTCAGCTAGCAGCTTATAGTGATAGTGACTATGTTGGTGCCAATCTGGATAGAAGATCCACAACTGGAGGTTGCCAATTCCTTGGAAGGAGACTGATTTCTTGGCAATGCAAGAAACAGACCATTGTTGCTACCTCTACTACTGAAGCAGAGTATGTTGCTGCTGCCAATTGTTGTGGACAGGTTCTATGGATTCAGAATCAATTGCTGGATTATGGGTATAACTTTATGAATACTACCATTTTCATTGACAATCAAAGTACTATTTGCATTGTTAAAAATCTAGTTTTTCATAATAGAACCAAACATACTGAAATAAGGCACCACTTTATCAGGGATGCTTATGAGAAACATTTAATTAAAGTGGTAAAAATTCACACTGATGAGAATGTGGCAGCTTTGTTAACCAAAGCATTTGATGGACCAAGGTTTCAATATTTGGTGGTCCATATTGGAATGCTTAACCCTTAACTGCAAAGTTTAAGGGGAGGCATAAGCCTCAGGGGAGGCATATGCCTCAGGGGAAGATTGTGAGTATAAACTTTGTAGATTTGTCTAATTTTGTATACTTTTTGAGTTTTTAACACTAACCCACTAATGTTTTTGCAAGTTTGTTTGGTGTATTTGCATGTTTTATGTCTGTTTTGCAGATGTTCTGAGGTTGTAAGTTGTATGTTAAAAGTCATCAAGAGCTGATTTCAAGGGAATGTGGTCAAGTATGCTGAACATGGTTTCTTCTGATTAGTTGATTATGCTGAAGGTCTTACAAAGTTGATTAATAAAGAAGATCTTTTCATTCATTCAAAGAAACAAGATACAGCTTACATTCAAAGTTCCAACTGGATTACAAAGACCATTCCTAAACATTTGCCTAATTGAGTACTACTAGCTTCTATCACTTATTACAAAATACTTGAGGCTATGACAAGTACAATGATGAAGCTGAAGATGAAAATGGAAAAAGAGGAGAAGGAAGACTGTGAAGATGCTCAAGTACCAAAGTCAAGAAAATACTCAAGAACTTTGGTCCATGGCAACATTCCTCAATCATCTACTTCAGCTTCTCCTTTCCCTTACGTACAATCTTTGCCTTCTTGCTCTGTCCAATATGTTCTTGATGAGAAAGACCAGGTCCTGGAGCAGGAAGATCCAACACCAAATTTTGTGATGTTGGATGAGATGGATCTCTCTTACTTGATCTTGGTTGGGATCTCTCTGGTGTGGAAGGAGGAAGAAAGGTTGGATCTTCATTTTCCTCCTCTGAAGAGTCTTCATCAGAGGTACATATGAAGGGAGAGACAAGTTCTCTCTCAGAAGGATTGGGAACATGGCTTGATTCACTCCTTCTATGTGCATTCCATCGTCTTTCATGTGCTTCCCTTCGTCTCTCCATTTCTTTTTCATAGTCTGAATCATCAAGCTCCCAAGGATATGGTGGTAAATTTTCTTCTGATGATGAAGAAGAGGAATTTTGATCTGAAGTTTCTGGTTTTGATGACATGATTTTGGTGAAGAATTGAGGTTAATTGGGAAATTAGAGTTTGAGAGATGATTTGGGGCTAATTGATGCCTGAGAAGTGAAATTTGGGGGTGATTAAATAAGCCAAATTTGGGCTTTATGATAATTAATGCGAGTTGGGTGGCACAGTAAAAATCAAGATATTCACCGAAGATATTTTTACATTTGCTTGGTTTCTGCTGATGTTGACCATTCCTCAGCAGGTTTGACTTTCATTTCTGCTGAAGGGTAATTTTGAAATTGGAAGTTTTTGAATTACACGTTAGACTCGGTCAATAATAAGTTTCGATAATTTTGACCATGATTGGGGAACTTCCGAATATAACCCACTTCGCATATCTCTTCTTAAATAAAATTATTCGCTTATTACTCCACTTAAACCCATTCTTCTCTGTGTAATTCATAACCGTCTCACGCAAGTTTATTCCAATGGCACAACTTGAATTGAAAGGAGATCATAACAAGTATGCTATTCTGAAAAAGGCTAAGGGACATGAAGAATTTGATTTAATGGTGGAGTTTCTACAAAGGTCAAAGATTCATTATGCTTTGACACATTGTCCCAATCTGGTATGTGAATCAATGGTGAAGCAATTTTGGGCATCTGCTACAAAGAGATCTGACACAGAGATTGTAGCTGAGATTGATGGTGTAGAGTATGTGGTGACAGAAGGTTTGATTAGGACAAAGCTTCAGTTGGATGATGAGAATGGTGTGTATCATTCCAACACTGCAGAGATTCTTGCTGGGCTAAGGGAAGCTGGATATCAAAGTACTGATACAACTAAGTGGCACAAGAATCAATTCTGTCCTAAGTGGAGGTATTTGGTGCATTTGCTGCTACAATGTATCAGCAACAAGTGTGGTGGATGGAACCAATTCTCTCTACAATTGGGTTGTGGTATTGTTTGTCTTTCTAAGGGTCTAACTTATAATTTTTCTAAGTTTATTTTTGACAATATGCTAGAAAATATTGATAAACAACAGCATAAGTTTTTAATATACCCTAGGTTCTTACAAATTATTTTAGATATAACCACTGAAGATAAAACCCATGTGCCTATTAAAAGTCTTGGTTCTAAGTTGTTTGCCTCAATGAAAACAAATTATAATGGGGAACATCGCCCTTTGTTAGATGCTATGTTGCCACATGGCAATGATAATGTAGTTGAGGGTGATGATGTTGGTAATGTGCCTTCTCAAAATGCTGCTGATGATGGTAATCCATCATTTTCTGGTGTTGCTGCTGATGGTAATCCTTCAGTTGTAATTGAGGAAGAGCCAGCTACAACTGATGAACCATTACCTATTTCTACTGACTTACCACCACCTACCCATGTACATATGTCACCTAGTCCTACCATTTCACCATCTCAGGATGCTCCAGTTGAGCAAACTCATGAGTTTGAAGATAACTTTCAGCCTCTTGAACATGAGTTCACTAGACTACCTACACCCAGCCCCATGAGAGAGCCAATTGATGAAGGCTTTCCTAATGTTGTACATGAGTCTGTTTCTCCTGCTGGGTTCAATGAAGCTCCACTTACCACTGAGCAATCAGCTGGTAGAGCAGAGGACCCTATTACTCTCACTTTTGTATATGATTCACTTTGCAGGTACATGAAAATGGCTGATGATCTCCAAAAGGAACTTGCTGATACCAAGTCTACTCTTGGTAATGAAATTGAAAGGCTGAAAAGTAAGGTTCAAGATTTGGAGGCACAGCTGAATCAACAGAAGCAAAGTAAGGATGGACTGGATTCTACTGAAGTACCTCAGGAGGTAAATTTGGATTCTCTTGAAATTCTAGCTGAAGTTGCTAGACAGTCTCATGTTGTTCCTCCTAAAGCTGCTGAAGTACCTTCATCTAAGCCACCAATTCAATTCAGCAGAAGAAGAAGTAGAAGACAATATTTGGCAAAGAAAGCTACTGAATCTTCCAAAGTGTCTAGTGGTGATGATGATGTACTCATGGCTGAAGCTACTGATCTCCTTCAGGAGAAACAATCACCAAGGATTATTGCTGCTGACATTTCTGCTGATAAAACTCATGCATCAGGAGATACATTCTTTGTAGCAGGGAAAGAGTATTTGAATTCCCCTGTTCATAATCAGCAAGTTTCTCCTGATGACATCACTGAAATCCTCAAGCCTCAAGGATCTACTGATAGAGATGTTCAAGAATTAAATGATGATCCTATGGAAGATTTGGAAGTTTCTCATGATGATGTTGCTGAAGGAACTGAGGTGGCTGAGGATGAGCTTGTTACAGCTGAAGACAGAGCTGCACAAGAACAACTCTTCAAAGAATGGGAAGATTATAAGAAGAGTTCTAATATGGCTGAGTGTCACACCCCCAATTTACCTGACTTGCAGCGGAATGGAATACCTGGGGGTGTCTGTCATAGCACCACAGTTACAGTTACATTGAACGACCTAAAGTGTCGTTTGGAAAATACTGCATTTGATCATTGAAATAATTCAGAGTTTACAAAATGAGGTCCCCAAAATGTGTTGCAAGTTTATGAAAACAAGTCATAATAGATCAAACGTTTACATAAGTGCATGAAATAATGATGAGACGCGTCGACTCCGCGACTCCATGAAAGTCCAAATGCATGTCTCATGAGCTACCTTAGTAACCTGAAATACATTGCTAAAACGTCAACACGAATGTTGGTGAATTCCATAGGTTTGTAAAATGTACTGATGTACGGCCACCACAAGTAAAAATGCAAGATAAAAATCTCGTGAAAATTGTACAATAGCCTTAAGCTCATGACACCGAAGCTATGACTGATGAAACTGTAAGCCCCTCCCGAATGTTCTGCCGAAACATTCAAATGTAAAAGACATGACATGCATCCGCTTACTGTTGGTATCCACTACCACGGATGGAGGCGTCACCCTCGATAGATCTATCCACTCACTCTCGCTTAGTACTTGAAATTAACGGTTCATGATGTTACAGGGGACTTTTCACATGGCAAGGTAACTTAAGCTATGTACATGTTTGAATACTTGGGCTCGTACTAAAATGATTGGTGCAATGTATTCCCCCCGTGGGATTTGAAAACAATCAAAAATGTTGAATTGAAAACGGGGCTATGAAAACTCACCTTAACTGATGAAACCGTGATGAAATGAAATGAACCCCAATGAACAATTTGCTGTCGTAACCCAATATGATGGTACCATGAACATGTACTGAGCTGAAAACAAGGCGCGCATACTAGCCGCAACCTAAAATGAATGATGTACGATCTACTTTAGATCATGAAATGATGTTATGAATGTCCATGCACATGTTTACTATACCACTCTACTCTTTGAAAAACACTTGTATTGTCAAAAATATATAATCCAAAACTTTGGAAAATATTGCTATTAGAAAATATAAATGGCTTGTTATAATATATATACTTATATATATATAACGTAAGTTTCCATGTTAGTGTTGAAAAACTCGGGTTGTAATCCTTGAATTGATGAAAACATACTCATAATAACTAATACTACGTTAGTTTAAAAGCTCGGTACTTGATATTATGTTTAGCTTGAAAATGCACTTCGTAGTTTTTGCGCCAAATATATTAAAAGCTGTCAATTAATAAAGGGTTTTAGCCGATATTCAAACGAGTATATCTTTGTCGTTACTTGTCCGTTTTACTTGTTCTTTATATCCACGGTTTCGTCTTAGTATGTAGTAATATATTTTGGAAAGCTCGGCTCCTCCGGGTTACGTTTAAAGTCTCTTTTTGTACCATGAAAAACGTCCAACAGCAACTAATTTCCAGAAAATACTTTTCGTCAACAATCTTGCAAAAATCATAACTCCTTCGTTATAGACTCTTTTTAATCCGTTCTTTCGCCTACGGATTCGTTTTTGAAAGTATTTTCTAAAAATTTTGCCAAAGTTTCCTTGGTGTTTACTGATTTTCCAGATTTTTACAAAATGGGACAGCATGTCTAAAATAAGTTCCAAATCAAGTTTCCAAGGTTAAAAACCAATTTCTACCATCACCAATCCTCTTGTAATCACCACATGACTAATCTAAACTTACCATACACCTTCTTAGGGTGCCATGGACTCCTAACCAAGTTATTAGAGCTAGGGGATTCATAACAAGAAAGTTAGGGTTTGTATGTTACTTTTTAGCCAAAATAAAGTGTAGTATAGCTACTTGTACATGGTTTTTAGCATGATTCTTATGTAATACATGTAAAAATAGGATGATTCATGAAAAAATAAAGATGAAAACTTACTTGACCAAATGAGATGATTATTGGATGATTATGCTTGATGTTCTTGTGTTTTTGTTGCTTGATTCTTGATTAGGCTTGTAAAATGAACAAGTTTTGTGTTTTACTTTTTGAAAAACCATGGATGGATCATAGTGATGATTTTGGGTCGTGGGTTTGAAAAGGGATGGAGAAGAGATGAGATTTTTGATCTTAGCTAAAAGTATGAATTATGATTTTGTAATTTTGGTAAAGTAAGGTTTTGATAGGTTTATTAGTATAATACAAATGAGTTAATGCACATGGTTAAAAGGGTGGTCATGGTCCGGTTTTCAAAGGGTAGAAGGGGGGGGGGGGGGTTAGGGTACTTGGTAGTTAATTAGGAATACTTGAAAGAATTTGCACTAGTTTACGTTTTTAGTTACGATCGGGTATCGGTTTTATTAGAAATAAATGTTCACGAAGTATACCGGGATGAAATTAGTTATAATAATGTTAAAAACATATTAAAAATATGTTGGGTACATTTACTGAGTGATCGGGTGATTAATGTTTAGTTTTAACGAAAACCGACGTTATATTCATACGCGTACGTTATAAATAAAAATAAATTTCCAAAATACTGGGTAACTGAATGTTATAACTTTTATGATGTTAAAATGGATATAAAAATATGTCGGGACCATTGTGGGAATATTTAGATATATTCGTCGTGTATAAACCGGGTGTTAACGTTTACTATAAATACTTAAAACGTTAAATATACTGAATATAGTAATTTGAAAATCCTAAGAGTGGTATAACATGTAAATGACCTACTAATGATATGCAGACTATCTCCAGTCCGTATGAAATGTCATTACTGATAATGCATGAATTCGCACCCGAACCAATATGGTTACGCGAATTTGAATACCCGTAAACTAAATTTACGATGAAATGTGTAATGCACGTGAATGATGAAATCTTTTCCCGCAATGAATAGTGTTTCGTGAATAGTAAATTTCCCAAAAGTTTCTCAGAATATCAAATTGACCTCGAAAATGATGAATAGTAAACTGATGAATAGTGTTTTGATGAATAGTGTTTGATGAATAGTGTTTTTCCAAAGTTCGGGAAATGACCTGAAATGACCTGAAATGGTGAGTTGTGACAGTCTTCCCCCCTAAAAGGAACTTCGTCCCGAAGTTCAGTTTATGTTGGTCTCTGAGAATGTATTGGTGAAAAGGTGATGATATTCGAGAATTCCAGCGAACTCTAACGATAGGAATTCGACTCTGTTTCAACTGTTCGACCACACGGTCCATGATTTCTGTTGGTTCTCTTACCAGGTCTGAGATTGTCATTTGGGATGAATCCCTTCCAATGGAATCATGAGTGACTCATCTGTAAGTCATTTCTGGGGATCTGAAAATGTGAAATATGTTCGTGTAATCCTGTTGTTCTCTGACAATGTTCAAGTCTGACGGCCACTAGGCCTACCCTGTCTGAAATATAAATGGTCCAGTGTATATTGGTGTAACTTTCCAAGTTTTCTGAATGAAAAAATGCATTTCCTAGGCAGAACTTTCTGCATAACTCTGCAGAATTTGAAGTTTTAATGGTTTACGACTTATTGAACTTGTAACTGATTCTTGACTTGTAGAAACTTTCTGGTTATCTCATAAATGCCTACTGAACTAGTGAGTTGAGCTTTTTCTGAGTTTGGCCCATCAATCGATGGTCTGCGCTTCTTAATGTTTTAAATGTGGTACTGGTAATATATACTGCTGAATTCTGCCAGAGCTCAAGTTTGTATGCTAGTTGGTCGATTCTAAAATGAATCTTAAATAGTCCAATATGCTAAAGGTTTAATCCTTTCTTGTTATCCAATTTGTATCGTGCCAATACAAGGCAATGCTTTTAACTTAGTTTGTTCTCCTACCTGAATCTGGATGGTTTGTTGTTCAGGATATCCAATCCAAATGATGTGTGTTATGTACCAACCTAAATCCTGCCAGTTTCTCGCTGTTGGTGTGATAACTATTGTTGTAGATGAATTTGATTTATGTTAAATGATTAGTCCAACCATTTCTAGAGTTAATCACTCATGCTCTGAGCATACCTTCCTATGTTTAAATTGTTCTCTCGCTTTGACCATCGGTCTGAGGGTGATAGGTGATGTTCACAACTAAATGGGTTTATGAAGGAAATCCTGAAATGAATACCTGAGGTCCAAGTTGAATCGGTTTCCTTAACAGGAAAAACTGAAGTGGGTACAATAAACCTTTGTGACTAATTTCATAACGTTCGGTCCTCCGAACTTGGCGTTATCTGAAGGGATAGCATATAGGTAACAATTTGATTCCTTGTGTTTTGTTCCAACGGATGATAAGACATATGTTTTTCTTTATCTATTGGGTTTGGTCTCCACTACTGAAGTTCGTGATCAATTTGTGATGTCCTCCTAATTCCTTCACCACATATACCAAATATTCTCTATTGTCCAGTCACAAATCCTAAATGCATAAGCGATGTTGTAGAGAAATTTGTTCTGGAAATTTGTCTCGCGATTATGAGCTTTAGTTGAAATCCTTTTCTGAATAAACGAATTTAGAAAATGGAGCAAATGATTTACTGGGTAATATTTTTCCTGATGATCCAAAATCCAGTAGTTATGAAATAGGAACTGTTTTCAAACATGTTGTGATTACGACTGCTTACCAAAGTTTGATGTTTATGTATTTTCCTCATTGTACCATAGTGTTGCTAAAGATTGACCAAAAAGGATCGTACTTGTTCAAAATAGGAATTTCAGAAATCATTTTTCCACAAGGTATGTGATTTATGTAAACGCATCAACTTTATTTAAAAGTGAAAACACTGAAAAGGATAAAATGATAGAATAGGAAATGTTCGCTTAAATGCATAGATGTCTAACACTTAGTTCCTGAGGTTGGATAATGTCTATTGGTGGTTATCTGACATAACTACAAGCATAGGCATTTAGACTAACTTAAGTCCTGAAATAGTTCATCGTTGTAATTGGCAAGACGAAGGTATCACTTGATGTTGTGTCGATGAATGTCTATTCTGTTTTCCCATGTAGATGAGGAGATATGTTCTGGCTTGATCCCTTGCTTAGTATGAAGGTGAGGTTATCTGAAATTTCTAGTGACATAAGGCCTTAGAGGAAATTACATCGATATTCTTGTTTCAAACAATTGTACTTTGTGAAAACTTACTGCAGGGAAGTTTATGTATGGATGAGGCCATGTTTAAATGAAATGCTCTACAGTCTCAATTAGAAGCTTGGTTTATTTCTATTGTGTTGTCCTGCGGACATTTATTGAGTTCAATCCTGTAGCTCAGTATAGCTAGTACCCTTGAATAATGACATTGGACAACTAAGTCAGAGATGGTAATTAGGATGGTCTCGCAGTATCTGAGGATTTGTTGTTGAGTTATGAATTCTCTCACTATATGCTTCTAGTCCTGGTTAGTAGTTCTGTAATCCTTTCATTGCTTTTATTGTATAAAGGAATCCTGCATGTAATTGATATGGAAAGTCTCTTCTAGGAAAATCAATGGGAAAATCCAACTTAATGGCTAAGTGAGTGACTTGTGGGGTAAGTATCCAGGGATAGTTCAGCAAAATGGATGTTTATGAATGAGTTCCTTTGTTTACAAAACTTTTGGATGAAGATTGTTATTACAATCCTTTGAAAAGGTAATTATTTCCTTCATGGCATAATCCTTCCTGAATTTTACATAGGTGATCAGGCTATGTATAATTGAGGACTAATGATGCGATGTTAGATTTTTGTCAAAATATCATAACTTTCCTCAAAAGTTTTAGATGGTGTTCAACGCATTGTTATTAAAATGGTATCCTGATGTTTTCTTTCAAATAACATGAAAATTGCCTCGCGTAATAATAGTAAATACTTGATGTAATGACAGAAAATCAGTTTATAGGATGGTAATAAAATAGCATACTTCATAAATTTTTCTGTAAGACAGTTTCCCCATATGATAATACAATAGCTTGAATGGTGTATTGGATACGTGAGTGAATCTTGTCGAATGGTAATAGTCTTCTAATTCGTCAAAAACGAAATCAACCTAATTCCTGAAGAATCTGCGGATGTTTCTGTTGAGTCCGTGTTATTGGTATTATCTACTAGGTGTCATCTAGTTCATGTCAAGTGGGAATGGAAAAGGAAATGACAATGATGGTACCAGTGAATGAAATACTACCCTCTTTCGTGCTACCTCGCGACATCCAAAAGGTAAAACTAAAGTACACACTGTGGGAAGGCCAATAGTGTAATAAGTAACTGATGGTGGTGATAGTACCTGAGTAGTAAGTGCCCTACTAGTGATGGAAAGAAAACACACTATCTTCCTTGCAATAAGCATCCTAGTAAGTCCATTAAGATTAATTCTGAATACACTACCAAAAGGCATTCTATGTACGGGCTGAATGATAGGAAGACTCTGTTCCTATGGCAAATCAATAGTACTAATGGTGGTGTAAATGCAACTGGTGGTATAATGGTAGTGTAAAATGACAAGGCATCTTCAATGTCGGAATCCGATAAAAGGATGTCAGGGTGAGTATTTGAAGACATGTCACTTGTGAACCAGGTCAATAAAATGATATACATATACGGATATGAGTATAAATAACTCGCACAGGGTATGCATGAAACAACATGTATCATGATTATGCACTTATGATGAAATGATGAGATGCTATGATGATGTGGTTATAGTCTAGGGTCCAAGATACATCCTAGTTCGCTATAACCTTAGCTCTGATGCCAATCTGTCACACCCCCAATTTACCTGACTTGCAGCGGAATGGAATACCTGGGGGTGTCTGTCATAGCACCACAGTTACAGTTACATTGAACGACCTAAAGTGTCGTTTGGAAAATACTGCATTTGATCATTGAAATAATTCAGAGTTTACAAAATGAGGTCCCCAAAATGTGTTGCAAGTTTATGAAAACAAGTCATAATAGATCAAACGTTTACATAAGTGCATGAAATAATGATGAGACGCGTCGACTCCGCGACTCCATGAAAGTCCAAATGCATGTCTCATGAGCTACCTTAGTAACCTGGAATACATTGCTAAAACGTCAACACGAATGTTGGTGAATTCCATAGGTTTGTAAAATGTACTGATGTACGGCCACCACAAGTAAAAATGCAAGATAAAAATCTCGTGAAAATTGTACAATAGCCTTAAGCTCATGACACCGAAGCTATGACTGATGAAACTGTAAGCCCCTCCCGAATGTTCTGCCGAAACATTCAAATGTAAAAGACATGACATGCATCCGCTTACTGTTGGTATCCACTACCACGGATGGAGGCGTCACCCTCGATAGATCTATCCACTCACTCTCGCTTAGTACTTGAAATTAACGGTTCATGATGTTACAGGGGACTTTTCACATGGCAAGGTAACTTAAGCTATGTACATGTTTGAATACTTGGGCTCGTACTAAAATGATTGGTGCAATGTATTCCCCCCGTGGGATTTGAAAACAATCAAAAATGTTGAATTGAAAACGGGGCTATGAAAACTCACCTTAACTGATGAAACCGTGATGAAATGAAATGAACCCCAATGAACAATTTGCTGTCGTAACCCAATATGATGGTACCATGAACATGTACTGAGCTGAAAACAAGGCGCGCATACTAGCCGCAACCTAAAATGAATGATGTACGATCTACTTTAGATCATGAAATGATGTTATGAATGTCCATGCACATGTTTACTATACCACTCTACTCTTTGAAAAACACTTGTATTGTCAAAAATATATAATCCAAAACTTTGGAAAATATTGCTATTAGAAAATATAAATGGCTTGTTATAATATATATACTTATATATATATAACGTAAGTTTCCATGTTAGTGTTGAAAAACTCGGGTTGTAATCCTTGAATTGATGAAAACATACTCATAATAACTAATACTACGTTAGTTTAAAAGCTCGGTACTTGATATTATGTTTAGCTTGAAAATGCACTTCGTAGTTTTTGCGCCAAATATATTAAAAGCTGTCAATTAATAAAGGGTTTTAGCCGATATTCAAACGAGTATATCTTTGTCGTTACTTGTCCGTTTTACTTGTTCTTTATATCCACGGTTTCGTCTTAGTATGTAGTAATATATTTTGGAAAGCTCGGCTCCTCCGGGTTACGTTTAAAGTCTCTTTTTGTACCATGAAAAACGTCCAACAGCAACTAATTTCCAGAAAATACTTTTCGTCAACAATCTTGCAAAAATCATAACTCCTTCGTTATAGACTCTTTTTAATCCGTTCTTTCGCCTACGGATTCGTTTTTGAAAGTATTTTCTAAAAATTTTGCCAAAGTTTCCTTGGTGTTTACTGATTTTCCAGATTTTTACAAAATGGGACAGCATGTCTAAAATAAGTTCCAAATCAAGTTTCCAAGGTTAAAAACCAATTTCTACCATCACCAATCCTCTTGTAATCACCACATGACTAATCTAAACTTACCATACACCTTCTTAGGGTGCCATGGACTCCTAACCAAGTTATTAGAGCTAGGGGATTCATAACAAGAAAGTTAGGGTTTGTATGTTACTTTTTAGCCAAAATAAAGTGTAGTATAGCTACTTGTACATGGTTTTTAGCATGATTCTTATGTAATACATGTAAAAATAGGATGATTCATGAAAAAATAAAGATGAAAACTTACTTGACCAAATGAGATGATTATTGGATGATTATGCTTGATGTTCTTGTGTTTTTGTTGCTTGATTCTTGATTAGGCTTGTAAAATGAACAAGTTTTGTGTTTTACTTTTTGAAAAACCATGGATGGATCATAGTGATGATTTTGGGTCGTGGGTTTGAAAAGGGATGGAGAAGAGATGAGATTTTTGATCTTAGCTAAAAGTATGAATTATGATTTTGTAATTTTGGTAAAGTAAGGTTTTGATAGGTTTATTAGTATAATACAAATGAGTTAATGCACATGGTTAAAAGGGTGGTCATGGTCCGGTTTTCAAAGGGTAGAAGGGGGGGGGGGGGGGTTAGGGTACTTGGTAGTTAATTAGGAATACTTGAAAGAATTTGCACTAGTTTACGTTTTTAGTTACGATCGGGTATCGGTTTTATTAGAAATAAATGTTCACGAAGTATACCGGGATGAAATTAGTTATAATAATGTTAAAAACATATTAAAAATATGTTGGGTACATTTACTGAGTGATCGGGTGATTAATGTTTAGTTTTAACGAAAACCGACGTTATATTCATACGCGTACGTTATAAATAAAAATAAATTTCCAAAATACTGGGTAACTGAATGTTATAACTTTTATGATGTTAAAATGGATATAAAAATATGTCGGGACCATTGTGGGAATATTTAGATATATTCGTCGTGTATAAACCGGGTGTTAACGTTTACTATAAATACTTAAAACGTTAAATATACTGAATATAGTAATTTGAAAATCCTAAGAGTGGTATAACATGTAAATGACCTACTGATGATATGCAGACTATCTCCAGTCCGTATGAAATGTCATTACTGATAATGCATGAATTCGCACCCGAACCAATATGGTTACGCGAATTTGAATACCCGTAAACTAAATTTACGATGAAATGTGTAATGCACGTGAATGATGAAATCTTTTCCCGCAATGAATAGTGTTTCGTGAATAGTAAATTTCCCAAAAGTTTCTCAGAATATCAAATTGACCTCGAAAACGATGAATAGTAAACTGATGAATAGTGTTTTGATGAATAGTGTTTGATGAATAGTGTTTTTCCAAAGTTCGGGAAATGACCTGAAATGACCTGAAATGGTGAGTTGTGACACTGAGGCACAGCAAGCCAAGTTTGATGCAGCATACCAGTCTGCCACTCAAAGATATGTTTCTACTTTGCCTATTGAAAGACAAAGAGAATTGGATGCTGTTGTTCAAGAGTTTGATGAGTCAGATTGGCAACATATTGGACACCAAGTGATTGCTAATCCTGATTTAGCTGCAGACATTATTGGTAAGAAGGTGGAGGAAATGGACTGGCCTGCTGAAATTGTGAAAGTTATGAAGTTGAGAAAGAAGGTAGCAGATGAGTTAAAAGCCAAAGCTAAAAGAGACAAGCCAATGACTCAAGCACAACAGAGGGATTACATGAGAACATATGTGAAAAGTCAAAGTAGTGCTTTGTATAATACTGCTTGGACTAGGAAACAAGTATGGGCACTTCCATTTGACAAATTGGTCCAGATGTATAACAGGATCAAGGCTAGAAATTACAAAGATGGAATGGGTGCTTCTAAGAATATTCCTAATGTGGATATTCCTGTTGCTGCTGAAAAGGTATCTTTACCTGATACTTCTGCTGATATGCCATATGTTGCTGCTTCATCTTATGTGGATAAAGGTACAGCTCAAGTGATAGCAGAAGATCCTCCATCTAGAAAGAGAACCAGGAGACAACTGGAGGAGGAAAGATTGGGTGAAGAGGCTGCTAAAAGGTTAGATGAGGAACAAAAAGCTAAACTTGCAAGATTTCATGAACTTAAGGTAAGAGAAGCTGAACTCCAAGCTGCTAGAGCCAAACAGATGAGGAAGGCTATGGATGAACAATATGCATCTGCTGCACTTGAATCTTCTCAGGATTCTACTGATGAACAATTGGATACTCCATCAGTGGAAACTGATGCTGCAGAAGGTGTATCTGCTAAAGCTGAAGTTCCTGATGCATCTTCTCTACCTCATGCTGCTATTTATGTTCCTGGAAGAAGAGCAAAGAGAATGGCTAGAGTCAGAACTTCACATTCCACTCAAAGTCTAATAAATGTGAATGCTTCTGATGAATCATTTATAAGGGAATGATCCCCTGATGATTGGCCTGAGGCAACTAGAGATGTTTTGGTTCACTGGGAGTTAACTAAAAATGGTCAAGTTAATACCATTTACAGATTGGATAAAACTTCTATATCCTTTACATTTCTTTAAGAGATTCTATATCTTGTTGATCATCAGGATTTGGTCACTCTAAATGAGTTGGTTCACAAGTATTATGCAAATCATACTCCTACAGGGTCTGGATTGTATTTATTGGGTGATCTTAGAGTGTTGTTTGATTCTTCTACTCCCACTGGTGTTAGCTATGACATATGGAAAAACAATCAGAGATGGAAAGTTCAGAGTTGGAAGTTCTATCCTATGCCTTATGTTCATGTTTTGGAAACTACAACTGGTCTAAGGCTGATAATGGATCTTGGCACAAGATATCCTCTGAAAGTGTCTCTGATGGAGAAAATGCTGCAACAAAAGTTGGAGATTCCTCCTGATCCAGTTGGGAATGCAAGATTGTTTACTGAATCTTTGGTAAAAATCTTCAAACAAAGGATTAAGACTTCCAGAGCAGCTTCTGTTTAAGGGTATAATGTTGTATATTTGTTTTTACTTCTTAGTAAAAAAAAAAAAAAAAAAAAAAAAAAAAAAAAAAAAAAAAAAAACCCTAACATTTTTGTATAGTATTGTGTCTATTGTATGCAGGTTTGGTTATCAACTTACCTGATGTAGACTATTCCATCAAAAAGTTGGCTAGTCCAAAGGGTACAGCTTTGGTAAAGACACATCAAATCTGTTGATAGCGGTAATGGTTTGCTAAAAACCATAGGGTTTTCAACTCACCCATGCTTTGTTGCTGAGGAGTTGAAATGGTTGTCAATTGACCATGGATTTTTCCTTTATGGATTCCAAATAATTGGCTAGCCCACATGTATATGGCTTGTGGTAAAGGCAGTGGAAAACCATATTTGGTAATCAGTTAACCAAGATGATTTTTCATCAAAATAATTGGCTAGTCCTGAGCAAACGGCTACAGGTAAAGACATCTCAAATCCGTTTATAGCTGATGATTTGCTAAAAATCATGTGGTTATCAGTGTACCTTAGAACACTTGGCTACTCCAGTAGTGATGGCTATTGGTAAAGAGACATCAAATCCATTATTTTCAATGATTCACCTCTCACAGGAGTTAACACACCTGGATGTGATGATAATAGTATGAAACTAATTTGTTTTGATGTACATTTAGTCAGTTGTTGCTGCAAAGAATGGAGCTTTCAAGTATTTGCTGATCATAAAGATTTTGCTGATGATGATTCTTTGCTGGTGCTATTTTATTACAATCCTCTTGGTATATAACTTCAAAGATCTATCAAGAATCTTGAATTTAACCAGGTCAAATTCAAGATTAGGGGAGGAATGTTAGGAATTCTGCTAAGTAAGAATTCTGCTGACGGTTACTGCTGAAGGATACTGCTGAAGAGCTGGTTCCTGGTGAAGCAGTGTATCTGCTAAAGACTAGTTTCAGCATTATTAGTTTCTGCGGATATAGTATTTCCGTGTTTTATGTAATATAGTTTGGATATGCATGAGTTTATTTAGGAAGTGATAATGCATATCTTTTAGAAGTTTTAGAATATACGTTTCTTGGGAAACGGTTTAGGGTTCCTTGTGTATAAAAGGAACACACGATTATGTATTTATTAAGTTTAAAAAAAACAGTTTTCATTGTTATTAAAAGATCCATAGAGGATCAAGAGTTCTTAGTATTAAACTTGTGTTTGTTTCCGCTTTAAAATACAAGTTATAGAGATTGTCTATTAGTGTGTTATTGATTACTTTAACATATCTAACGATTCTAGAGTGCTCAAGAAGATCTATCAAGGTCTTATCTTCAACAAGATTGGTATAAAATAATGAGTATTTAGACACTCATCACCTACCATTAATGCTTCTTTCCCGAAGAGAGAAGAATGCAATGCATAAATTAAAATAAGCTAATTGTCTAAAGTTGTAAGTTCTAGGTACAAAACTTACGAAGGTTAGCATCCTTCAAGGTCCTACTTATCTTTTTTCCATAGTGGGTTGATAACTTGTATGCTCACTGTCGTAGACTTTAGGATCTTTATTTAGGCGAGGTAATGGTCCTTCATTCATTGTGACCGAAACCCCCTTTGTTGGGTTAGTGAATACCGTTGGAGTCAGTTGTGTCGGGTGTATACTCTTTCCTCTCTTCACTAGTTCTGAATTCTAATTTTTTGGGAAAGAAGTGATCACGGGTTTTTGCTTCTTTAAGTGGTTGAAAGTTTTCCTCCTTGGGATGTGTATTAGCCTGACCCCCTTTAGAAGGTATCTTCAGGGATGTCTGGCATTTGACCGAGTTGTTATCCTTATATTCAATATCGTGCTCTCCTAATTCGATCGCCCATCTGGCTACCCTTCATGACCCGTTGGGTTTATAGAGCATTCCTTCGATCGGTTTGTCAGTAAGCACTCTGATGGGATGATCTAGGAAATACCTTCAAAGACGCCTCACAGCATGTATCAGAGCCAGAATTAGCCTTTCTGTTTCTGTATAACTGTGTTCGACTCCCTATAAGATCCTGCTAGTGAAGTAAATTGGAACTTGTACTTTTCTTCTCTGTGCTAAAAGTATAGCACTGACTCCGTCAAAGGGTGCTACGAGATGTCGGAACAGCATTTCGCCCTTAATTAGGGCTGTAAACGTTGGCAAGATTTCCATACACTCCCTCCACCTTTAAAAGGTTGCTTCAGCTTCCATACTCCACCGGAAGTTTGTTTTATTGGGACCCACAATACAACTCTTGAAGAAGGATGAGTGCCTATCAACTCCCTTGATGCGTGGGAATCACAACAGGCTTTACCTCTCGAGGGATCTCGAGAAGCTTACAACCCCCACCAGGCAGTGTACCTGATCGTTGTAGTATAGTATAGTGACAAGTACCGGGGGATTGATCGTTCAGCTTAGGAATAGTGTCGCTAGGATTAGAAAGCCTAAATACTAGTTCTAAAGGTGAGGGATGATTATTTTTGTATTTTTATATTTTTATGAAAGCAAGTAAAATCTCGGGGTTTGAAGGATTTGGGCGGAATTAGTTGCTAATCAACTAACCCAATACTAAGATGCAATCAAAATAAAATACTAAAAATGAAAATAAGCTAAATTATACTAAAGTTGTGAGCAGTAATTGGAGAAAATGTGTTTACTTAGATTTCACTACTCCCTAAACATCTTTTACACGTTAATTACTTGTTATAATTGCATGAATGACGGATCGTATTCCTTAATACCATTCATGGGGTGGCACACATAACTCCCCAATTCTATGAGCTCTTATCTCCTCCTACACCATGCCCAGCACAACTATAGGGATTGTAAACAGTGGCTCATGCATTAAATACAACCAATAAAGACCTAGTGCGCCTCGGTTCATGTTTCTTAAGACGTTCAAGCATGTTACCAAGTGGAGATCTGCCAGTTTTCTTAAGCCTAACATATAAATCACTCATCCAAGACAATGATAAACAAGTAATCAACACATAATTAACATCTAGGTTTCATTAGATCTAAGCAAACACAAGATAGATCTAGCCTAGCATAATGGAATTGAGACAAGAACAAGATATAGACAGCCAACACATAGACATATTGATTGAATTAGAAGAACACTTATCTCAATTACAATGCAAGGTATCAAGGGTTTGGAACCCTTGAAAAACCTGTAAAAGTTGCACCAAAATCGTACTTAGGGTTTCTCCAAAACTTCTCTCTCTCTAATGTGTGAAAATTAGAAAACTATATATAGAAAAATAGGTCTGATGGCGTCAAGAATAAACTTGTGACGCCGTCACCTCGCCGCCAAAACTCTTCTCGGACTGCCTAGATCTACTTCTGACGCCGTCAAGACTTATACACTTCCAGGCCGTCATGACTCTTTTACTCTTGACGCCCTTCCTACGTGACGCCGTCAAATCTGTTCTGGGTCGTCATGGAAATTCATGAAATTTTCTCTTGATGCCGTCAAGGTTTTGCTCTTGACGCCGTCACCTGCTGTTCCCAGCATGAAAAATTAAGACTTTGGCGTTTTCTTCACTTTTATGCTCCAAAAACGTCCGAATTGCTTCCTTTTCCAGATTTCTCTCCCAAAGTACCTAAAATCACAAAAGGAACGATTTAGGGCAATATTTGATCAAATAAATTCGGATTCGGGCTTAAATGACCCCCTAAAAACGGATCATTTTTCGCCTCATCATCCCTTCGATAAAATTTCGCTGAGCGCCCCTAGTCTAGCTTCCAAGTCGTGTCCTCTTTCTAACGAACCCTGGGCTCGTTTGTTCAGGATAACTTCCACCTTTGGTAGATTAATTTGGATCCTTTATTTTGAGTGTGGGAGTTTTCTTGATTGGCCTTTGTCAATACCAAAGGAGCACATCCTTGGGTTTAGCTTCATGTTGATTTTCCTTAGTTGGACGAACGTTTCTTCAATGTCGGAGAGTAAATCTCTCTCTGTCTTGCTTCTTATTATCACGTATCCAGCGTGGACTTCCAGGTCCTTCCTATCTGTTTATCGAAGACCTTTTCTATCAACCGTTGGTATGTGACCTCCGCGTTCTTTAGGCCAAAGGGAACCTTTCTTTAGCAGTAAATGCTTTTACCCACATAGAAGGCTATCTTCTCCTCGTCTTCCTCTACCATTGGTATTTGGTGATACCCTTTACTCGTACTGAGGAAACATCTTAGGCAAAAATCCAATGGTGGTTTTGGTATCCCACCTGTCTCTGCCGGAGGGTAAATATCTTTAGGGCAGGCCCTGTTTATGTCCGTGAAATCGATGCATATATGACACCCTCCATATTTTCATTGTATTATGATTGGATTGGAAACCTATGTTGGGTTCTTCACTTCACTGAGTATGCCAGCCTCTACGAGTTTGTCTACTTCTTTTTGGATAGCCATATCCCTTTCTGGTGTTACACTTCAGCGTTTCTGCCTGGTTGGTTCGATACATTTGGATTCCTTGAGCTTGTGCTCTGTGTTGAAAGGCTTCCCATCAATCACGAGTGTTCTTGGGATTCTCGTCAGTTTCGAGCGTTTCCATGCAAATACATCTTGGTAGGCCTTAGGTAGCTCCTTTAATCTTATTTTGATGGCAATAGGGAGTTGCTTTCCCGTTGTCACTTTTTGTTAGGGTGGCATTCATTGATCACCACCCGCTCTTCCAACTCTTCATGATCTATGACATCCTTCGTAAGCTTTTGGGAACTTTCCTTAGCTATCTTTTTGGTATCTTTCATCCTTCCTTCATTGTAACTGGAGAATATAGTCCCAATGCCATATTCTGTTTGGAACTTAACTGTTGAGTGTATGGTGGACACTACGATACCCATCTTTTGCATAGCCGTTCTTCCGATTAGCAAATTGTAAGGGGATTCTGACTTTACGATGACAAAGTTTAGAGTTTCCGTCCTTGAGAGCTTTCCTTCACCGAGTGTTACCTCTAATGGTACTTCCCCTAGAGGCCACGAGCGTTCCCCCGAGAAACCTACCAGGGGCATCTTTGGCACCACCCTCCTTGACCTGATCGAAGGTTTAAGCTTCATGAAGCAATGTTCATAGATGACCTCGCAGGAGTTCCCGTAGTCCATGTAGGCCTTGTTTTCTTCTAGGTTGGAGATTACGACTTTGATGACTACCGGATCACTCGAAGGGTTTTTTCCCGCCCTTGAGGGGAATGTTACTTCTCCTACTTCGTACATTTCCCTTTCGCTATCTTTCCTTTTTAGGTTAGGTTCACCTTGGCGAACCATAAGGATAGGAGCTTCCTGAGGGGAGGTATCTTTTCCCACCTGTGTGTCAAAGACTTTTTCTTTACCCTTCTTTATGCCCTTCACAAGGTGTGCTAGTTGCCCTAATTTTACTACTTCTTCTATCTATCTTTTTAGCTCTCTGCAACTTTTGGTTTCATGACCAAAGTCTTCGTGAAAATAGCAATACTTAGTGGTATCTCTGTTCTTGCCTTTACTCGTCATGCGAGGAGGTGGCTCGAAGGCTTTAGCATCCTTTTCTGTTGCCAATATCTCTTTGGGTGACTTCAATAGGTTTCCTAATAATCCGTGGTTGGGGCCTTTGTGGTAGGGAGCGAACCTGTTGTGATTCTTGTTCTTGTTTTTGGATCCTTCCCACGGGGGATGCTTCGAGAACTTGTTGTTGTGCTCCCTGCTTTCAATCAGAGCCCCATTGGTGGATACTTCTTTGGCTTCTATCCAAGTGTATGTTTTCTCCATCAGCCCCTTGTACGTCGCAGGGAGGTTGGTGGATAAGAATTCCACCAGATTTCGGTTGCGGAGATCATGCACAAAGCCAGAGATACGTTGGTCTTCGTGTAGACCCAGGATCTGAAGAGTTTCGTCTATGTATCTTGTGATGAAAGCTCTTGTGCTTTCATTGTCCTTTTGCTTGATGTTGCGCACTGTGAGGTGGGTGCTTGTAAACTTCTTTTGTTGGCTTAAGTGTGAACGAAACTTAGCCTTGAGGTCATCGAGGTTCAGAATGCTGCCTGGCTTCTGACCATTCCACCAAATACGGGCGAAATCTTTTAAGGTGTATGTGAACATATGGCAAGCCACGGGCATGACCTACTTCTGCATCCTAATTGCCCCTTCGAATAAGTGCAAGAAGTTATCTGGATCCCCCTTTCCATCGAAAGTGCCAATGTGAAAGGGCATCTTTAGACCATCGGGTAAGGGATAGTCTTCGATCCATCTTACGAAGGGTGTTGAGAAATCCGTAGGCTCCGAATATAGACAATTGTAAGGTGTTGCACCCATGGGGATGCCAGGGTATGGATTATGGTTAGGAGTACTCCCGAAGGAGTCTAATTAAGGTATGGAGGATAAGGTGTGTTCATGGTGAAGGGGTGATTGTTACTTATGATGTATGGAGGGAACGCCATGGGATGACTAAAGGGCATGTTGTTGTAAGCGTGGGGGAGACTAGGGTTATTTAGTGGTCCACCTGCTGTTGGATAAAACCCTTGAGGGAAAAATTGAGGTTGATACTGAGAGTACATACCATTGGGAGGATGAATTCCTCACATGTTAAATGGAGGCGGATTGCCTTCTACGCCAGATGCGTGAGAAGGCTGTAGTGGAACTCCTGTTTCGGTTCTCCCCAGATGAGCAGCTAGCAACGGAGGGAGGTTCACCTCCGTATTTTCCTTTATTTGGCTCCTTACATTAGAACCTTCAGCCATTGTTCCTTCCCTTCTGGTGGGAGCCCTTTCAGGGACTCCTTCGAAACCAACGGACCTTCTTTCCCCCTTCGACCAGAAGGAGACCCTATTCTTAGTGCCGAATGCCTAACCCCTTGTGTCTGAGGCCTTGGCTCCATTCCTACTTCCTCATCATAATCGTTACTGGAATACTCCAGCTCTCTTCGCATCTCCACATTCCAAGCCTGCCTTCTACGAGCCCTTAGCAATGATTCTAACGTTTCATAGTTAGCTTCAACAAAGACTGGGCTAATAACGGGCTCTGGGTTAGCTGATGTTGAATGGTGGAAAACTAGAAGGGGGGGTTGAATAGTTTTCCCCTCTTTTTTGTTTATAAAAAGTTTGTTTCAAAATGTTGATTAGAATTTATTCAATTGTTTGTTTGAAAAACCTTCAATTAGAGTTTAGTATGAAAACAACATATAATCAATATGATCAATTATATATGTGAGCTTTTGAATTAGTTTTCAAAACTTAGTTTTATGAATGGAGCTTTGGCCGATCTTTATGTGAATACGTTTTCCTTTTTAAATTTTAAGACATTTTGTATCAAATTATCTATCAAGTTAAACTTAATATAAGAAGTGTGAATAATAATCTATTTGACCATATTATATAATTATACACACAATCACAATATTAACTTCTATATACAACACAATCAATAATCACAACTATATAAGCAACAACTAAGACATATAGGCAAGCATAGATGTAAAGCGATAAATGCAAGAATAAATGAAAAGAGATAAGAGAAAGGAAATGCAAACCGGACACGATGATTTATATTGGTTCGGATACAAGGACACCTTCCTTGCCCTACTCCACTCCCCGAGTCACCTACTCGAGGGTTTTCTTCACTACTCAACAAGCTCCCTTTTGGCGGAGAAAACTGTACACAACTTTTTCTTATACCAATTTACGACACTAAGCTAAATGTCGAGTTCTAATAGTAGCTAGAACCAATCTCACGACACAACTTCTACACGACTTCACAACTTCTTCACTACTTCACAACTTCTTCTATACTCCACTACTTATTCACACTCCTACATCTTCACAACTACATGACTTCTCCACACTACTACTTCTTCCCACTACTTCTTACTCACTCATTGACTGACTACTAACTAAGATCATTTTGATCTACTTATTACATATACATACATAGCTCACAGCTTCACATCAACACTAACTAGACTCTAATACATCTTTGGCTTTATGATAGGGAGGATTCTTCTCTTGCACTTTGAGTGATGAGGGATTGAATCACTTGAAACAAAAACTAATAAACTTATGATCAAATGATTTAGAAGTGTGTTTGGAAAGGATTGGGACTGAAAATTTTTGTGCAAAAGGTGTGAAAAAATAGCAGAAATGAACCAGTATTTATAGGCAAAAGTTTCTGACAATTCTGACAAATGGAGCGCGCCGGCCCCTTTAGTTGTATGGCCGGCCCCCTTAAAATTAAGGGGGCCGCCCTTATAATTAAGGGGGCCGCCCAGATGAAAATGGCAGTTTTCTTGTCTTTTTCTGGAAAAGGTTTATCTAGTGAGATTTTAATTGTTTTTGGTTAAAAATTTGAATTCATATATTTATTATGAATTAAACATTTTCCTTTAATTACCAAAAGTGTTTTTCTAAGTATATAAAATATTTATATCATTTTATATAATTTTTAGTGTTTAAATAAAACTCCCTTTGATCATAAAATGTATTAGACATTTGTTTGTACATACCTTAAGTGATTGTTGAAGCATACTCGAGACGTTAAGATGTCGAGGCTTGTTGACATATGAATGCATAGATGAATTGGGATCACAAGTAACTTAAGCACTTTACTTTATATTTTGTAACTTACATCTTTGTCATCATCAAAACATGAAGAGGATGTTTAGATTAAATATCGTAATATTTATGCCAACAATCTCCCCCTTTTTGATGATGACAAACTATGTAAACTATAACTCATAGTAAAATGTATAAGTTACTTGTTTACACTTCTTCTCCCCCTTTTGTCGAAGCAAAAAGGTGGACTCTTAGACAAGACTTCTACTACGCTTGAACCCTTGAGATAGAATGTATTAGGCGAGCTTGCATCATCGTAAGTGAAGCCTTGATCCTATCAACCTCAATTATCCCCCTTGGTGTATGCTCCCCCTTGGTGTATGCTCAAAACTTGTTTTGGCTACCAAAGAATCGAGCGAGGAAGTAATCCTTCAAAACAAAGTTAGTAGACAAGTGCACATATATATAATGATGATGTAGATATATGCATGACACTAATAGGGGAACAATATATGGACGTCTAAGGTATATGGACTAAAAAATATGACACATGCAATTATTGTTTTAAAAACAACAACCTAAATTCCCAAAAAGAATAATATGACCAACGCTTAAGACATGACAATGATTAGGACCTAATGCAAAGATTCGACCGAAAGATGCCAAAAAAATGTATACTCTAAAAGAGTTAAAGGGAAATGAAGATGAGAATGATACATTCTTTTTAAAAAAAAACGTAGAAAAAATGAGGAGGGATGAGCGTGAATGTAAAGGGAAGGTGATGACAAAGGGTTGACAATTATGGTTTAGATTAATATATCGTTTGACAAAGGTGGATGATAGTGAATCATGGGATTTTTAGGTGTTTTGTTGGTTGACCGAAGGTGGATATGTGAAATGAGGTGGTGATGACTCGACAACACTTGAAGCTTGGATATCTTCTTTGTGTTCTTCACTTGCTAGGAAGTGGAAAAGACGCATTTCATAAAGAAATTCACTTGGATAAGGTGGTGATGACTCAACGACACTTGAAGCTTGGATATCTTCTTTGTGTTCTTCACTTGCTAGGAAGTGGAAAAGACGCATTTCATAAAGAGATTTACTTGACTTTTGACTACATGGACAAACATGTTTATGAGGATATGGATATGACGGTTGCCTTTTGATTCAAAGAGCGACACAAGGATGAACATGGGTTTATATATCATGAGAGACGGTTTGACTTTCAAGGATTTAAGTTTTGGTGGTGATGACACACTTAGTAGAATGTAGGGAATGGTTACATGGTTGAATCTTCTTATAAAGATGGGAAATGAGGATCAAGTGGAGATGACTAGGTGGAAGCGAAAGAGTGATGTTCAAGGAAGGGGTAGGAGGTGGTGGTGATACTTTTGGTGGTGGAGACAATTGTGAGTTGATATATCCATTGATGGATGGAGTGGTGTCATCTTCATCAGTAAGGTTAATGGAGAGTTGTTTTGGAGGTATGATGACAAGTTTTTGTTTCTTGGCTTTGTTAGAGATGGTGGTTCTTGGTGGAGGTGACAAGTGGGTGTTGATATAGTCATTGATTGATGATGATGATGGTAGAGGGTGTTTTAGATAGTACATTAGGTGCACTAGGATATGAAATTTGAGGTTGAGGTGATGAAGTTTTGAGGTTAAGGTTGAGGTTGAGGTTGAGGTTTATTGTTGAGGAGGTATGATATTGATTTTTGGTTTCTTTGAGGGCATGGAAATGGTGGATGTCTCAAGATTGGTAGTATAAAGGATGACTAGGTTTTTCATTTCACATTGGTGGTTTGAGGATGTACTGAAGAAGGGTTATGAGGTTTGAGTGTAAGGTAGAAGGATATATGTGAGTGAGTGTGTTTTGCCTTCCCATTAAAGTCGTGCTCATCCGGACATAGCGTGTGACACAAATAAAGATAAACCAACACTAAAACTATAAGTTTGACAATGACACGAAGGATGAAGAATAGCATACAAGGAAATTTTCCTAAAGGTGGACAGAAGGTGTTTGACATCTATATGATGATAGAGTCATGACTCAAGAAGTGGACATGGATAATGAGTGACATTTTAATTTGCATTTTGCTAATTAAAAAAATACTTAAACATTTCGGATGAAATATTTAAGTTGTCACATCAACTTTGAGAGGTATTAGATTACAATCTAACTATCTCTTGACAAAGGAGTGGATTGTTTGGAAGGAAACAAGATGATGAATGAGGGAGTGACTATGCATGGAGACTCTAGAACATCTAAGACAATTTTGAGACTATTATGACCTATCGGATTGTGACATTAAGGTTCTCATGCAATAAGGGTGTAAGATCTAATGGCAAGAAATATATACCTAGATGAATAAGATATATAGAGTTAAGCACGTAAAGGCATACAATCAAATCACATAGGAGCAAATAAACATCTAGAAACAATATATATGCGATATTCCATAGATCTAGGAATGAAAGAATCTAATGAGAAGCAAAGTTCATAAAAGTAAGTTTAGCGTTAGGTATATTTAGGAATAGCAATTTAATCAAGTTGGAGAATGAGTATGAGACTATTACTAGTGGTGCTCAATTAAAGCTAAACACGACCATTTTTAAGGGTTACACACACCCAACTTCCCACATAGAAGCAATTCAACCATTAGGTTAAATTGAATTTCTAGTCAATAGATTCTCTAGTATTCATTCTCTTTTTAGAAGAAATTAAATACCTAAATTCACCTATCGAAGAGTACCAAATATGAAGTTTGCTTGGTTCACTTAATGCTTTGGCTTAATGTGACTCAAACATCATGTTTTTATGAAGGTAAATCTACATGATATATATTTTACTCGCTATCCCAATAGAGATGTGTTGAATGTTTAGATAAGAGTAAACACAAAGTTCTAATCTTTTGTTCATGATTTACCGGTTGTTTGATTTTGATGGCATATTACTTGATTTAATAAATGTGCTAGACTTAAGAGTGCTCCTTAGTATATCTTAGGGGTGAGCATCGGTCCAGGACCGGACCAGACCAGACCGACAAGACCGAGGACCGAAATAGTAAAAAAACCAAGACCGAGGACCGGACCAAATGTGGTCGGTCCGGTCCGGTCTCGGTCGGTCCGGTCCAAAAAGGCCAAATAATCGGTTTTTGGTTCGGTCCGGACTGGACCGGTCCGAGGACCGAATTACACAAAAATCCAAGACCGAGGACCGGACCGAATGTGGTCGGTCCGGTCCGGTCCGGTTTCGGTCAGTCCGGTCCGTTCGGGTCGTTTGCTCAGCCCTAGTATATCATGTGAAATGAATCTCATTAAGATTATTTATCCTAAATGAGTTTATGATTCTCAAATGATATCAAAACAAGATATTAATATATTCTTAGACAAATATTGTTTTCTATGATTTTTGCCATTGTTATATATCATAATTTAACTAGTATTTGAAAAATAAATTTTACTTATTTATGAATTGTGACAAGTTATTTTTCAATTCTAATAACTTATATTATTTCAAAAAGGAAAGTGTAGTGCATTATCTTGTAACACAACCATTCATGCTACAAAGAAAATAAAATACATAGAATATATAGTATGTATTATTCTTAAATATGTATTTTATCTTGAAGTGATGAATTTAAGTAGTGTGAGCAAAGTTTACATATGTTGTTAGTTTGCTCATGTTTGGTTTTTCGGATATAACACATTTATCCATTGCATTGCAATGTAAATTGCTTGAATATTTTGGACGAAACATCCAAGTCGTCAATCCTAATTCATTGTATATTTTATGCATGTGTTAAATATATTATTCTAATATTTGGAACACAACTATTGGACAAGTAGATTCAATATGACATTATCAACACAAGTTTGAGTTATGATCCAATGCATATTCTTTTCATCTACAAAGGATGTAAATATTTTCATATCAATCTAGTGTGATTGAGTATGTAGATTCAAGAATATATCTTTTGTTATACTTTGATATAATCATGAAGCTAAACAAATAACAATCCAATTTCTTGTCCACACTAAAAAACATGTCAATTAGATTTGATGAATATATCAACCATAATTTGAATAATTAATTGATATAATATCAAGATCTTTCTTAACCCTCACGAACACTCATTTAAAATAAATAAACATTTTGATAGTGTGTTTCACTAATCCTAAGATTATTTATGAGTGAGATTAGTGAATGATTGAAAGTTGACTTATTATTTCATGATTGTTATATGTTTTGTTTATGTGAAAAACTATTTATTGTTACGTGTAATAAACACATTTAGATTTTTGAAAATACTTTTTCTTTTATATAACTAAAGTGATCCAATTTCTCTTGTTTAAACAACCTAAGGTAAAACAAGGTAATTTGTTGAAAATATTTAAGCGTTTGTTGAAAATAGATTAGATTATTTGAAATATTTAGGTAACTAGATTTAACTCATTTACAAGATTTTTAAATAACATTAAGCCATCTATACCTATATGCAATGCAAGACTAATTATGCAAACTTAACGCAAGAAATTTAGCATAAAATCTAGTTAAGCAAAAACGGACAACTAGCTACGAACTAATAGAGTACATGAAACATATGCTAAGATATTCAAATAGCTAAATTACAAATAGCAACGATTATCTAATATACTCTATTAACAAAACAAAATCACAAATGAGTTCACATAGCACATAAAACACTTGTCGTCGTTTTGTGTATTATATATACCAATGTTTACTTAGCTCGATTTTATTTGAAAATAAAATAGTTTCCTACCCATTTTAAAATTTAATTAAGATCAATATTTTGAAAGCATAAATACTTAATTTTTCAAATATATACCGAATTACCGACTAGGAATGCCCGACTCGAAGGAAAAAGGTAAAATACAAGTTTTACGTTAAAACAAGACTCAATTTTTTTTACCTCCGTGTAGTATTTCAACTTTCTGACTTATTTAAGTTTATAGTGATTACTTGTAAGTATTTTTAAATGAAAGTAGACTCAATTACCTTTAAAATGCCGGGTGACACGACTTCTACGGAGTTACGGTTATTTTTATATGATTTTTCAAAGTTTCTAAAAAAACTGCGAATAGACAGGCGGACCCCTTAAATATTTAAGGGGACCGCCCAGTATTTAAGGAGGCCGCCCAGACAATTAAGGGCGATGCGTGCGTTTTCTGACTTTGTGGTACTCAAAATTTCATTTTTTGCAAAAAATTGTTTTCTGACTTTGTGGAAAGGTGTGTAACTTTCTGATTTTAATAATGAACATATAACACTTGTTTTAAGCATAATCTTATCTCGAGCTAGTATAATTAGTGTATATAATATCAAAACATGAAGAGGATGTTTAGATTAAATATCGTAATATTCACGCCAACATTGAAGCATGATGGTTGGGTGATGCGTGCGTTGTGTCATATGCAGTATAGGGGTAATTGCCTATTTCAAGTTTTACATTTATATTTAGCCGACTTATCCTATAACACACACACTAACGGACAGTGTATTCGATCAATATGTATATAGTGGTAAGTAGAGTGTCGATCACTAAGAGTGGAACGTAAAGCTTAATTTGTCTATCGGTATTTTAATATCCTAAGTTAGTTTTACTATCTAATCTAATGCAAGGGGGTTTAGTCTGAGAGACTAGCACAGTTTTGGTTTCATTAAACAGTAAATTAATGAGAACGAATCAGCAAATAGCAACACGTACACAGATAGATAATAGAGACTACAAGAAGACCTGTCCTGATAATTAAGTAGCTTGTCACTTGTTTTATTGCTAGTTTTATATGAAGTGTATCGTAATCTATTCTCTCTCATTGGATCGCATGAGTAAACCCTTAATGATCACTTATGTCTATCCTACTTATCCAAAGACGTTAGATTAAATAGGCGAGGGGCAGATATGGCAGCCACGGGCTCAACTAGACATAGAGGATATCAAAGCACTAATATAAGTCACCAAAGACATCAACATATAAACTTTAATTAATGGGAAAGCAATATTAAGGGGAGTGTACGATGTTCCATAGTCACATATCACAAGCCCATCAATCCTGATGAATTAAAGAGTACTATTACAATAAAACAAAACTACTTAATGAATTAAATACATGCAGGACCTTCTTACAACTCTAATATCTTTGTTTGGAGTATGTCTTGTGAAGCTTCTTCGAATGAATTCGTCTCCTAAGGGTTATGTTGCACCCAAAATTCGTAATAGTCTTGGGATATTTATACTTTCTGTCTGAGGGTTCGATGCAGCACATTGACTAACGAGATGCGGCGCATTAACTTAACTTCGCGTGGGGTCCAAGATTAATATATTTTGGAATATTCGTACACCGCCTTTAGATGCGGCATAACTTGTTTCTTGTATGCGGCGCATATCCTTTGGCGTCTTGGATTATATCTGGTGAAGTCTTGATAGTGATACGCCGTATGTCAGAAATATGATGCGGCGTATCTGGAGTAGAACAAGCTTGATCTTCTTAGTTGACCAAACTTTCATATGTGGCGCATGCTAGAATTGCATGCGGTGCATTCTTCAAAGTCAGGCAATGGTCTTTGAATTCATCTAAGCATAATATTGCGGCATATCTATTGAGAGAGATACGGTGCATCTTCTGGGTTTCAGTAGACTTTTGACATCTTGCTGGTTTTGCTCTATATTTCATCCAAAATCGTTAAGTTTCACCAATTGCTTGTTTTTACCTGAGAATTACTATAGTAAATAATTAAGTATCGATTCTGATAAATAATATAATAAAACAATTCAAATAAATAGGATAAATTATGACAATAAAATGCACTTATTTGAGTTCATCAAATATCCCCCCACTTGAACTTTACTTGTCCCCAAGTAAACTCTAGATTATAAATTATGAAAATGTATCCTAAAAGGTATTAGGATTTATTTTTATCATTAAGCACGTATTCGTTTTATCATAATAATACAACCAAACACTTAACGAATTAGAAACAAAATTAAAAATTTCAATTTAAGACCGATCTAATCGTCTCATTGTTTAGTTGTGACGAATATTCTGTCATAGGCATGGCAATCATACACATCTTCTCCACTAAAGCTAAGGAATGACAAGTCTAAAGCGGTAAAAAGGGGTTTTTGAGGCTTAAGGGTTAAACCTAGCTTCGTTCAAACATCTCCTGCATAAACTTAGTAGATTGCTAGCGCAAGTCCTCGACGCTTCAACTAACGGATGGTCACTAATGTCCTCCTTGGATCACTGGCGTGTTATTTGCATAACGGATGGTCACCAATTCATACACTAGATCACTAGCGCGTTAGCCGATTAATCTAATACTCGGATGGTCACTACCTTATTCACACATTTAATATTCTCACTTGGCCATCATTATATCCGGATGCTCGAGGGCTAACAACGATTACAACAATACGGTTGGGTAGGGATAACATTTAGGATATAAAAAAATGGGTGTAAAATAAAAAACAAACAAACAGATAGATTAAGTCCTGGTGTGGTTAATCACTTTCCCAACCATCCCATGAATAAGACTCATATCATTGAATAACTCACGCTTTTGACACTTGTAACTCACGCTTTAGGTAGACACAAGTTATACTCAATAAACTCTTAATCAAAGAATAAACCTTAGTTGGCATTCCCATAACTGCCAGCTCCCGATCAATCCATAAATATAATACAACAACAAATAGTGGCGATATCAACCACTTAATACAAAACTTTACAATAGTTGGTTTAACAAACTTCCAACTTTCTTCTTTCTTTTTCTTTTCTCTTTTTTCATCAACATATAAATAAACTACGATGTGTAAAATTTCACCACATCACTTATAATGATAATTCTGGATAATTTTTTTTCATACTTTTCATAACTTCAGATATAACGGTAATAGTGAAAGTAGTAAACACACAAAAAATAACACGACACAAAAATTATACAATATGTACTGTCACTCCATTGCATTGTGCAATTTCTCGACCTAACCAAATATAATGACTTTACGTACTCGAACACAGGTAACGCAAGGAAACACACTTTGCCTTAAAGCTACTAACCACAGACATTAATCTATAGGGTAGGCTATGGTTTAAGGTGTAACGAAACAATTAACAAAGGGTGTATGAAACGAAAGGAATGGTTCTGAGGGTTTTTCTAGGGGTATCTTACTCTAAAAATGAGAGTAACAAAGGGTTTTACACGGTGGTTAACTAACCTGTGTAGTTAGTTAATAAACATAACATATTAAAGGCTATTTGGTGTAATCCTAGAAATTTACCGAGTTAGAAAGGTCATTCCTATTATAACAATTATGCTCATTATGGTGGATTCAAATAGTATGTGAGCCAAGTTCTAAAGTTTACTAGTCACACGCATAAAAAATATTTTAGCAAATAAAGTTATGTGTGCGGTTATGCAACTTAGATTAAACAAAAACATGCTAAAAATTTTTCATTTTTATATATTAAGTATAGATTAAGCATATTTTTTAAAATTTTATGACAAGTAAGCGTTCTAATTATCCATCCCCCCATTTAAGTTGGACAACGTCCTTGTTGTTTCTAATAAAGATTAAAAACGGGAAATAAAAAGAATTAGAACGGGAAACTCCCCTGAGATTTGCTCGGTATGATCCTCCATTATGCGTTTGTAAGCAAAATCTACTTTCTTGTGGGCAAAAAGGCGTTCATCCCTCCATGAATGACGTCTCCATGGAAAGTACAGAAACGTATATATACCTTTGTTCAAATAACACACCTGTATTAAGAAAGTAACTACTTGCACGTAATTCATTAGTAGTTAGCGAAAACAAAACCTAAAAATTAAAATTAAAAATTTGAAAATCATCAGGTCAGTCGATATGCCGCATCCATTAGATTCGATGCGTCGTATGGAGCCTGGAATAAGTACGAATCAGAGAATCAGATGCGTCGCATCCTTAACTAGGGATGCGCCGCATTAAATAAACTGACAGAATGTTTTAAAGTATGAAAATAAAATAAAATGTAGAAAATAAAAGATATGATCTGTTCAGTTGATACGCCGCATCTATAGGATGAGATGCGCCGCATCTACTGTAGATCTGACAGACTTGACACAAAAAGATAGTAAATGATAAATCTGGGTTGTCTCCCGGTGAGCACTTTTCTTTATTCCAGAGTCTTCAAGTTAGACTCACGTTCAGCTCCTATTTTGTATCATTATAACAATCGGAAGCATCGCGCTCCCTTATTACCAATCCAATAATATTGAACACACCTTGCTCGTCCTTAATCTCCATGCCATTCCTTTTTAATATATGTATGAACAAAGTCCTGTCCCTTTCGGGCAGAGATGATAAAATGACAGACGGGAAATTCTTATTATTATATAGGCATAAATATTCAAGATGGGGTGGTAGTTCAATAAATATATCATTATCCAAATTAATTTTCTCAACTACTCTCCTACGTTTGTTAACAACCTCACAATACCACTCATCATCAGAATCATCAACAATGTCACGCCTAAGCTCGGTAGGTACATTAAGATCAATAAATTCCTCGAAGTTCTCATGATTAGGATTAGTTGAGTTGTTTAGGATCAATGTTTCTCCCATAAGCCTAGCTTCTAGATCGAGGTCCATACGTTCTCTCAATCCTAGCACATAGACGCCTCTAATTATGCTCTTAACAGGATTTTGGCACTTATAGACTAGTTTATTGTTCCCTACTTTTAATGAGATTTTTCTTTTGAAAACATCTATCTTAGCATGAGCAGTAGACAAGAAAGGTCTTCCAAGGATTAAAGGAATCTTAACATCCTCGGGCATATCTAATATAACAAAGTCTATGGGGAACACAAACTTCTCAATCTTAACTAGCACATTCTCTGCTATACCCTCAGGTCATTTTACCATTTTATCTGCCAATTCAATCAATAGCTTAGTTAGTGTTAATTTTCCTAAGCCTAGAGATGTGAATGTCTTAAGGGGCATTACACTAACACTTGCTCCTAAGTCAACTAAAGCATTATTGAATGACATGTTATTAATAGAACAAGGTAAAGTAAAACTTCCTGGATCTTTTTCTTTATGGGGTAAGGCTTTGTGATCAGTTGCAGAGTACTCTTCTTTCATTGTAGCCTTCATCTCCTCTTCAATCTTTGCCTTTTCTTTAAGCAACCTTCTTAAACTGATAGAAGAGTTAAAGAAAAATTCGGGCTTTGCAGCATCATTACCATTCATGAATCTTCTAGGAAACGGCACATTGGGCATGACTCCTTCGGCTATGGTGATCACTTTGACATGATCTCTTGGGTTCGTTTTAGTCGAACTTGGCAATCCTCCAGTTCCCCTTTCTTGAAGTACCTTGCTCATCTTACCAATTTGTTGTTCCAATGCTTTGATCGAAGCTTCTTGATTTCTTGTGGTAGCATCGGTTGAGGCGCGGATTTCTTTGATCAAAGCCATGTTTTCCTCATGTCTTTTAGCAGCATCGGCCATTATTTGCTTCAATGTATCATCCAAAGTTTGCCTTTTTTCTTGATAAGAGGGGTTAGAGTTGTTCTTTTAGTAATAACCTGGAGCAGCTTCCCTAAATCTTCCTGAAGGTTGGAATAGTTGACCAAATTGTGTATAATATGCCTCTTCAAATGTTTCATCCTCCTTTTTAGAAGGGCAATCCTTGGTGTAGTGGGGTCCTTGGCATAATTCACATCCAACTTGGGCAGCATAAGCTTTCTCAACTCGTTTCTTCATTTCCCTACTAATTTTATCCAATTGAGCTTGAATGGTAGCAAACCCATCAAATTTAGTATTGCTCTTGGATCTAGTAGAGGTTCCATCGTGCCATTTTTGTGAATGATCAGTAGCTTCTTGGATGGCTTTTCTGGCATTTTCTGCCCTCATCTTTGGTACAGCTCCCTTAGCATCCAAGATTTGTCTAGTTGGCACATCCAATCCCTGATAAAACAATATTATCTCCTGCATAGGGTTTAGATAGTGTTGAGGGCATTATGGATCTAAACACCTTGAACTGTGTTAGATTGATACTTTGAGTTATATCACTAAGTATGCGGAAACTACTTAGTAATACTTAGAAGATTGATTGTGAATGAAACAGTTATTTATGAATGAGAATAATGTATGTAACAAACAGTAAGCTCCAATATTATTAATAATAATAATACGAGTGATCTTAGTATCACTAGGGTTACACCTTGAAGCTCTTAGAAAAACGTATATCCAAACTTTAACCTAAGACCTCCTTTTATAGCACAAGGAGTCCTCTTCTACAAGATAAGTATAACTCTAATAAAATAAGATATACACAAGATCTATTCTATATTTATCTAAACACGTTTCCTAACAATTATCCAACCAGCAGTGGTAATATATGTTCTTGCAGTGGTAGTGAGTCTCCACTGCAAGTGCATTCTTCAGCAGTTGTAATATCTTCACTAGCCGTGGTAACTGTTAGTATAATTCCCAACAATTCTCCCCTAAACTTATGATTAATAAGTAAATCAATAAGTTTCTTCAAGTAATCAGCAAACATGAGGATATGGGAATTCTTCCAAACACTTATCTTCTTCTTCTTAATTCTTTATTAGCTCTCACACTTTGATCATAAATCCTTTGTAGCAGATCTTCTATGACTTCACTTCTTTCCCAACATCTAAGATTTACTGACATCATCACAGTTAAAACTCCAGCTCTTAATGGATATTCTTTCTCAGCAAGCATAAACACATCAACTCCATCTTGAGTAGAAAGATGATGTACAACACTTGAGTCATAAAATTACCACAAAGTATTCATGTTATGAGCTTCAAATCTCCAATGTCTGTCACTTGGGTCAGGTTCATATAATCTTCTAAAGTGAATTCATAACTCCTTAGCCTTGACATCAACAAGTTCATCCTTCTTGAACTGATCCTGAACAATCCTCCACAAAGTGTCCAAGTCTTCTCTATCACAAGATCTAACAATATCTTCAAAATCTCTGCAAATACTTGTGACACTTCCAGTTCTGATAATCTTCCAAGAAACACCAAAATCATCAGAATATATCTCCCAACCAACTACTGGATATTTTGTTTGTAGAGGTTCAATATTAAGCACATCAGTCTCTATGAACATCATATTTGTAACTTGTTCTTCTGTCAACTTGCTAGGACCCTCTTCTGCTTGAGATGATTCCTGAGTTTTCAATTTCTTTGCATCTTTGGATCCAAGACTCACTCCAGACCTTTTTGACTTAATCACTACAGGTTCTTTATCCATAGGAATAAAATTACTATCTTGTCTTTTAATCCTGTAGTAAATACCTTCAATTTGATCATGTGACATTCCTTTGAACTGAGCCATCTTCATATTGCCAACATGACAGCAGAAAGTCTTCATCTCAGCAATGATCTGTGCCTTTGTAAGTTTCCTTGGCTTCTTTTGACCTTTTCTTACATCTCCAATGATATCATCAAGAGCCTGCTGATTTTTCATTTGAATGAAATCTTTCAGTTGAGCAGACCTTTGTTCTTCATTCAAGGTTGTATTTGCAATAAGTTCAATAGCCTTCTTTCTGATTATTGGATCATTGTTAATCATGTAATCAATCTCTTCCTCTGTAGGCACATAGTTAAACATTGGAGGTTTCTCATGTAATACGGTTGGTGGAACAACTGAAAGTGGTTATGCCATTATTGCTTCCAATTTGTCCAACCTCTTTGCTTCCATAAAACTAGCAACTTCATCTTCCTCTAGCTTTTTCTTCTTTTCATTCTCTGCTGCAGCTAATTGCTCTACCAATCTTGCATCATAATCTATTTGAGCTTGTTCTTTCTTTGAAATCTTCTTTGATTGCTCATGGTTTGTACCAGTCACAATTGCTTTACCTTTGACTGTTCTTATTCTGGCAGCTTCTTCCTCTGCAGTGGTAACATCTTGACTAGCAGTGGGAACATTTTCACTTGCAGTGGGAATATTTTGATCATGTTCTGTACCAGTCACACTGATCAAAATATTCCCACTGCAAGTGAAAATGTTCCCACTGCTAGTCAAGATGTTACCACTGTAGAGGAAGAAGCTGCCAGAATAAGAACAGTCAAAGGTAAAATCAGCATCAGCATCCATATCATCAAAATCAATCTTCCTCCCCTTAGTCTCAGCATCATCTTCCTTTGCTTGAGCATTATCAGAATCAGTTAACTCAGCAAATTCCTTATCAAAATTAATTCTCCTCCCCTTAAACTCTACATCTGATTTCCTCCCCTGTTTGGAAGAATCTCCCAAATCTTTACTAGAACCTGCAGAGAACTCATCCTGAGGTGATTAAGAAGAAGAAAACACAACTTTGGCAGATCTTTTCTTCTTGAGACTCTCAACTTCATTCTGTAATCTTTGAATCTCTGCCTTCATTTGATTCAGCTCTGTGGCATGATGTTCTTTGGTCTGTGCCAGATCTTTCTCCAGAGCTTGAACCTGCTTGACTAATTTTGTACATAATTCCATCAATTCAGTTAGTTGCACACTGCCCTCAACACTTCCAACTGTGTTACCTATTGGGAGAGGTGAATCATGGGGCATTGATTCAGGCTCTTCCCTAGTTGGACTAGGATTAAGCCTTGAACCACCACTGCTTGTTCCTAAACTAAAAGGTTCAGCAACATGCAATGTTGAGATGAGAGAAGTTGGCTGTTTATGCCTCCTCTCATAAGTGTGAGTTACTGCAGGGGTATGGTGAATTGGTGGAACAACAATATTGGGTGTGTGATGGGATACAACTAGGATAGTTGCATCTTCACCCTGTAACTGTGAAATTTTAGCAAGCATTTGAGGAAAAAGTGGATGAACCTCCCCATTCCAAAGTTCTGAAGCCTTACTCATGTTTTGAAAAACTTTTGGCTTAAGACAAGAGGATTCATAAATTCTATTGTGAGGTTGCATTTGAAATTCATTTAACACTGCTTGAACAAACCTTGGATACATCAAAAATTTATATGAACTATTTACATTGCCTTTCATGTTATTGAAAATAAACTTTGAAAAATTAAAAGTCCTATCAGTTGCCAAACAAACCAAAGGATAAGCCATGGTTGATGCAAATTGTTCATAAGATGTTTTCTTAGGACTTAGGCAATGTAAAAGTGTGTCAATGAAAAATCTCCAATGGGGACAAAAACATCCTTTTCTGAAAGTTACTTTTTGTTCAGATGTATCATACCCCATGGAAGCAATATTAGTGAAAATTTCTGAATTGGGTAATGTGATGATACCATTGAGGTCATCCAATTGGAGAACTCTCCTCAAGGATGACTTAGTAACATCAATGGTTGCCCCATCCACTGTGGCTCTTATAGCTTCCACAGTTTCGTGTGTGTCTCCCTATTCAAGAGTTATGGACTCCACAGTGTTCCAGAACTGTTTGATATGAGAGACATAGATTGTGGGATTAATAGTTAAAGCATACCTTATATGGGTTGTATTTAGAAAATCTACAATTGATGAAAAACTGGGCCACTCTTCTCGTTTGACTTTTGTAGGTAGGCCACTTGGTTGTGCTCCTCGACAAATTTTAGAATCGCCATGATAGTTGTGAAAAGAGAATAAAAGTGTTAGTAATCAAGATAAAAATCAAGCCGTATGATGATCAATTTATACTAATAGGGTTTGAGGAGGTTGCGTAATGTAAATTATCTTTAGAAAGATTTATCTTTGGAAAAGAATAAATTATAATAGGTAAGTAGATAATTCACAAAAGATTTACCCTATTAATAAGGAAAGACGGTTACATTTACAACGGCTAGTAAAAAATAGATTACTGACACAACAGTTGTAACGGCTAGTTCACCAGTGGAAAAATTACTCTTGCAGTGGTAACTAATGAACTAGAAGTGGTAAAATTTTCACAAATTATCTAAGAGCAGTGGTAAGTAAAACATGTAAATTTGCTGCTCTTATCATAGTTTTTAGCAAACTATCAGCTATCAACGGATTTGATATGTCTTTACCATGAGTCGTTTGCTATGGACTAGCCAACTCTTCATCACTTGGAGTATGGTGAGTTGATAACCATATAGTTTTTGGTAAACTAGCAACCATAAACGGATTTGTTAAGTCTTTACCAGAAGCCGTTTGCTCTGGACTAGTTGATTCTTATGTGGATTAGACATGGTGAATCAATAACCATTTGTTGTGTGACTATGATACACACCTTATAACTCCAATGACTCCAATAATATGGGTTTGTATGCTGCAGAATTAAATAACACCCAACTTAACCCATAAGAATTAACCCAAAGTAACTTTTTAACCAAGTTACTATTCACAAAAATATCTTCCAAAAGTCAACCCGATAATAACCAAATTTACTCCTCCAACCTACCAAAACAGGTAAGAGTAAATATTCTTCATTAATTAGAATTCGACCTTGACTTTGCTTATAAAAGGGGGCTCATAAATCTTTATCTTTCATCAACACATATCTTAAATAACACAAACCCTTCATCAACACAATGAGTTGGTTTCCACTTATCTACATATCCTCAGATGATGCATCTGATGAGGAGATCAGCTATTGTCCAAACTCAGAGGAACCTTCTACAGGTTGGAGTGATTACTTTCCTCCAAGTGATACCACATCCACATCATCCAACATGAAATCCAAAAAGACTGCAGCTTCTCCTGCTCCATCCTTGGAGTTCTATTCCAGTTCTTCCTTTGATGATGATGATGATCCAACCTTTAATCTTTCCAAAGAACTTCCAAAAGCCCTCACCACAACATTAGAGACTGCCATAAGCAACATGAAGTGGCCTGCTGTTGAGAAGCCTGCACAAGCACCAAAGCCACCCAAGCAAGTTCTGGGACTTGCTTGTCCAAGGAAGCAACTTTCTTTTGATGACAAGAGAAAGAGAGCTTCCAAAGGCAAGCATGATTATGAGGGAAAGGGGAAGAAACCCATGGAGTAGATGTGCTGAAGATTTAGATGTTAGGTTGTTGGTTTATGTTTTGTGATATTTTCTGGTGACTTTGTAATCTGAATGGTTGTTATGTACTTTCTTTGATATCAATAAAAGTACTTTTTCCTTTTTCTTTTATCACCAATCTTTCCACTGTTGTATGATTATTTCCACTGTGCTTTAATTTCTCTGCATACAAGTTAGTAGAAAACCATACACACATATACAAACAATACTAGTACCTAAAAACTATCCTGCAACACTGAAAAGTTTTAGACATCAAAGATTTATGGATTTAGCATTCCAATACCTGTTACCAAGTTGTAATATACTCTAATATATGAACATGGATGGTTAAGTGATTTGTGATGATTAAAGATGTAATTTCTAGTGAGATGTTAGAGAGAGAATGAGATGAGAGAAGTGGGAGCCTTGTATGTGAAAACTTGTGAAAGGTTAGATTGCAAATGAAGGTCCAACCCTTTCCCATGGGTGGGAAAGGGTATAAATAGTTACAATGAAAACGCCCCTTGAAACGGGCTGTAGAGCGGGCTGACAGTGGGTAAGAGACCCGACCCGACTCCACAAATACTAACTAATACTACTCTACATACTAACTAATATGATAATTACTACGAGCTACAATATGCTAAACTATACTCGGGGTGACCGAGTCTTCATATGAATAATCGTATTCCTAACAATCTCCCCCTAAGGGAGGTCACCCCGGAAAATAAATGTTGAGTCATAGCATTCAGATCCTTGACGACATCTTTGTAGCTCGTAGCCTTTTGATTCTTTGTTGTTGAGATCTTTGTGCATCAAGTGGAAGATTCCAGATGACACCTTCAATGTGATGGATGATCTTTGGAAATAACATCAGCTGCACCATCCAAAAGAATGTTTGAAAGTCATCTTGGAGTAGTGATATCTCCATGTGATATGAACCTCTTTGTGTAGGCATGCTCACACTTTTCAGGATCATGATCTTCTTCATCAGAGTTGAGGAAGCACGGTTGAAGCCCATTCAATGATCATGATATCTTTTGAGTTGTGAAGTTGAAGTGTGAGCATGTGTTGATTGATCAGCATCTTTTCAGCAATCACCAGCAACCGTTAGAAATTCCTGCAAGTAGACAGTTAGCAACAAATCATCCGGTGCTTATAGGTTTGGAATTAGAGATCATCAACAGCATAGTGTGAAGACTCCTTCTAATCCTTACCAAGACCGTTCTCAATCGGTAAACCCTGAGAGGATTTACACGAACTACCTAAGTAGATCAACGAATGGGTGAGTCGCTGGAGATCACTCCACGACTGTTGACCATTTGTAACCATCGTGACCACTAAGCGTAATCCACAAGGGATTACCTAAGTGACCTGCTTTCAGGGCTGCTTGATGTTGACCCTGGCAGGAATTTCCATTCAATCACTAGGAGTTACAATAGCAACATCCCTCATAAATGTTCTGGCAGATTGCTAAGATCTGCGTAGGACTCATAAGTTTACCACTGGTGTCCTTCAAGTTGAACAACCAGGGTAGAAGTGGCACGTGTTCCTATGAGATCTTTTTATGTATCTCGAGGCTCTAGACTCAATAAGTGCATTTGGTTTTCCTATGCAGAGATTAGGGAGAGGTCTCCTGCTTCAATATCAACCATCTCTAAGAGATAAGTCGATAGATTACACCGGTTCCCCGTGAGAATGAAACAAGTTCTTTTAAGAGAACTTGAGTGGCTAGAAGGTTTAGTGCAGTGCGTCACTGGGTCCATGACGTCTTGTCTTCAATACCAATGTCACCTTAGCAACAATCAGTAGATTATGAATTGAACCCGGTTTCTGCCCTAAAGTTGAATAATTGGAGGGCTATTTCTTTTCACCCTTTTCTCATTTCATTTCTTTTTAATTCTTCAACCCCTTCTTTCTCCATTCTCACATTTCTCCTTTTTTCATAATCATACCTACGGACTTTCTAATACTATCTATTTGGTATTGTCCATGGGAAGATCCGTTCGGCTCTAGCGGATCATAGGACGTTTTTCCTAGCCTTAGCCACCTTATAACTCCATGACTGTCCTAAGTTGCCATTTACCAAATCATTGAAAATTCTCTCAATGAGTTTATGATTGAGAAACACATTTTGTTAACACATTGAGAGTTTTGTCATTTTCAAATGCTCCCCCTCAACATGTGCTCATAAGTATTGATTTGAAAATTTGCACATGTCGGGAAGAGTTGCACTTTTGAATTGATCTACCTTGAGTAAACATGACCGAGCATTCGAGACACGCTTACATCACTAGATAAACTAGCTTGAAGTTATTACCCGACTCGATAAGATTCACCCAAGGTTTCTCGAAATGGTACATTCTACTTAAACTAGTCCTCTTCGAGACACGCTTACATCACTGGTTAAACCAGCTTGAAGTTATTACCCGTCCAGGACTAGTCCTTTCGATTCAGGACAGTTGTGTTTCGTCAATTCATGAGTCAAGACTGAGATGCACTCATGTGAGATGCAAGAATCCATTTACACAAATCATTTTGATCCCCCTCAATATGTGCATTGATATATGAAAGAGTTTGGCACATAGGAAGGAGCAAAGTTTTGTTTTCAAGTTCAAAACATCACTTTTGAATCAGTTTTTCTTATTTAAATCACATTTTCTCCCCCGATCAAAAATTTCAAATCAATTTGAGATTTGTGATCCCAAGTGATTTAAATGAGTATAAAGTTGTGGAGAAGGATGTGACATTTTTAAGAATGACTGATTTTGAGACAACATTTAAGCTCCCCCTCAAACCTTAAGGGAGTATGTTATGTGTTAGAGATGATGAGTTTACAAATGATTTTGAGTTTAGCGAGAAACTCATGAAAAATTCATATACTAACACATAACAATTGCACTTAATCCACTTGAAGTTATGCACAAAGATCATTGTTTTGATGATGTATAGTTTTTGAAATCATTCTCCCACTCAATCGATGACACATTTTAAAATTAAACATTTTGCATAAAGTATTAATTTTTATAGCATTGATTGAGTGGTAAATTTGAAACAACTTTTCAGGTTTGTTTGATCTTCAAAAACCATGGTACCACCAAGTTTGGAGCAAATACTTTCCCGAAGAATCTTTGAAGGAAAAGTATTTGATATGTAAAGAAGACTTCTCTTCTTTAACCAGAAATGATGCACTTAAGCGTACATCAGATCAGAAAGGCACAAATATAAAGTAATTCATGCCTTTGTTAGGAACAGTCATCTTTTTGGCGACGTACTTTCCCCAATACTAAGACCGGGTTGCTATCTGAAGTAATAGCAAACCATATTAAGAGATATAACAAAATTAATAGCACAATCACACACATAAGGTCACATGATTATATAGTTACAGACCAACATTGTACCAAATGTTACATAATGAACTGACACAGGATTAGATGGTACGTTCCATTAGCCTGTAGTCTCCTTCATAAATTCTTCCACCAACAAAGCATTCCAAACTTCAGAAAATTCGTCTTTCAAGCAAGAGTTTCCTGATGGCGTGAAGAAAGTGCTTGTTTCTTTGGAACATCTCAGCAGTCCAGAAGGTAGTGTACTTCACATCCTTAGCAATTCGGTATTCTTTATCCCTGACATCCAGAGCAGCTTCTACTTGTGTAAGCGTTCCATCACTGAAATGATGGATTTCGTCAAGTCTCATGAGAATTCGAGTGTTGAAGCAATCAGTGAAGACCACTGCTCTAGGTGACTCAACGATCAAGTAATCTCTCTTGAATTCCAAGTCCCTGGCTTCCCATCGAGGTCTAGTGAGATTGAGGTGAGTCTGATAACTTTCAATACCAAGCTGGAAATCTTTCACTCTTTGTCCGATGACAATCCCACGAATCCATTGAGTGACTGCAGATACAAGCGTTCTTCTTTCAAGAGCAGGAAGGTGATCCAGTTTTCCTTGGAGATGAAGCAGGAAAAGATCTTCAAAGTCATTAGGGTGAAGATACTTAAAGTCACCCTCGGATATGACATGCTCCCAATAACGTGATCTTCTAAGAACAATCCTTTTCAAGTAGTTGTATCCACAAGTAGGAAAGATTTCAACACGAATGACACTTAGAATCTTTCTTCTAGAGTAAGCAGCTTTGGGGACACCAGCAGCTGTGTGTCTTGCGATGTAGAATTCACGCTTTCTGTACCACCAGTGAGAGATACCAAAGGATGCTGCAACATCATACTTGCACTCTTCATCACACCACATTGTATCTGGCACCATTTGTTCCAAAACAACGTTAGTGTAGCGCGCAGCTTTCATCTTGTTGATGGATAGTGTTATTTTGTTGCCAGAGCGCAGATACTCAAGGTCATTGTTGAAGAAGAAGTCGGCTTGGAGTATGAGACGACCTGGAGACCCTCCAAGAGGGAGTGGTTTTTCGTGGTTGTAATCGAGGATGTTATCTTCAACTTTATCAATAAGCATCTTGTGGCATTCTTCCATTTGATATTGTAGATGTACAATATCAGGATGGAAAGCTTTGACAATCTCGTAAGTGGGGCCCTCTAGATCCTTTGTGGTAAGTTTGGATATTCGTTGTTGTTTACAGTACCATTGGATGAAAGTACCCATATCTCCTGTCTAAGCAAGTAGGGAATTAGAGGGAGGAGGGACAAAGTTATCTGCTACAGCATATGCGCAGTTGTTATCAGGAACAGATCGATTGTCAGAGGTGATCATCCACTCAGGCTCAGGAGAAAGAGACTCTTGTTCAACTTCATTGTGTTTCCACCATGTGCTAATGACATCATCCGTAACCGTTACAGGGGTGGATGGAGACCCATCTCTTCGTGTGAACGACTTCCACCATTGATCCCTTTTAGGTTCGTGAGGAACCTTGTCTTCATTGTCATCATCATCCTCTTTAGCAGACGAGGGGTCCTCATGAGGGGAACCAGAATCATACCCTAAATCATGTTCTACAGAGATAGAAGGTATACGTCGGGTTTCTGTAGTAGTCCATGCTTTGTAAATGGCATGTTGGGAAGACTTGGGTTGACCGGATTCAGTGGTGGAGTCAGGTTGATCCTTCTGAAAGGAAGGTTGTGGTGCTTGTGGTGGCTGCATAGATTGGAGGGTACTTGCACCACCAGACGACCCAAGTGCTCCAGCGGATCCTGAAGGTAGAGGTGGAGGAGGTGGATGAGGAGGATCCTCTGATGGTGGTTTAGGGATGCTTTGCTTACGTTTCTTTCTTATTCGTTCTTCAGCCTAGTTTTTTTCCAGCTCATTGGAGTCATCAATCTTCATAGACCTTTCCAGTGACTCATACAACTGTTGGTGAGCCACATGTTCCTTGTGATGATCTGTTTCAAATATTCGTTGCTGTAGCAGATCTTTCATGTCATATGTGGATAAGTCTTTGAATCGTGCTTTGAGTGGTGCATCCATGGCCTTTTTAACAGCAAAGGACACCTGTTCTTCAACAGCTTCACACACCAAAGTATCAACGTTGATCAGCTCGAGACTAGAGATTCTAGACGCTTAGTGGTGGATGACTTGATGCAGATTGAGTTTTTGAAGATCTTTAAGAACATCCCGATGCTTCTCAAGTGTAGATTTGATGTCTAGAATTTCAACATTCGCTTTTTTAGCAGTAGATAATGCCTTAACAACTTGAGTAGACAGGTTCTCAATCGTACACGGTGGGATGGTGGTAGTGTCTGCAACATAGGTTGGATTCGACATGGTCACTGTGGGTATAGTAGACACATACTGTACAATGGGAACATCTACCATAGAGATGACTTCGCTCTCATTGGTAGGTTTAGAGGCCTCCTTCCCTTCAGGATTGTCATCTGCATCGTGATCCCCAAAAGTGTAATCATGATCTAACTGTTTGTATGAGGAGAGAGTTCCTGTTGACATGTCGGGTTCAACAATCAACTTTTTTTCGTCAGATTTCATCTTAAGATTCTCTTGAACCCCAGGGTAGATAGATGCAACAAAGTCATCTTGCAGTGTCGAGTGGGGTTCAGTGGAGGGTCCGAATTCTGGTGGAGGTAAGTCCCTGGAAGATGTATCCCCGATGGTAGTGACAGGTGTCTTATCTTCCTTCTTAGAGACATTAAGATCAGATTCAGAGTCACTGGATTCGATGAGAGGTTCATGACTCTGTTGTTGCTCCAGTGTATCTTCATAGGAAACCACTTTAGGCTTGGATGATTCTGGGGACCGTTTCTTGAATTCGTACCGAGGTTCTTTAAGTTTTGAAGCAGGTGATGAAATATGAAGGAGTGTGTGTGCAGCTTGTTCTTCAGTAACAACACTCTTTCCTTTCCCGACAGTATCTGGTAGTTGCTTAAGTTTCTCAGGTTCCGGTTCATTAATGCTGACACCTGTCAATGGTGGACCAGGATGTGTCTCACTGGTTTTGAGACTTTCTTCGACAGCCCTTTGAATATTAGCAGCTTCAGTTGCGGACAGTATTACATGTGGGTGTTCATCTAAGACTGAAGTTTTAGCTTTCTTAGGCTTGTTGGACCCGGATTTGCTGACAGTTTTGGTTCTTTTGTGTTTCTTTGTGCCACCAGATGCCATCTCAGTGGTTGAGACTTCTTTGCGTTTCTTTGATGTAACTTTGCTTGTGGTGGTCTTGACGGTGGATTGCTTGCGATACAAAGCAATTTTGTACAGGTAGCTCTTGTAGTAAGGTGCTTCAAGGATATTGTTGGAGACAAGAACTTCGGGTATATCCATTCCAAACACTTCATGATCCGTCCCCTTAGCAACAAACTTGAGGTTACCCACACAGTGTTCATCGGATGCCAGGTGTACTGAGGATTCAGGTCTAGGGTGTAGATTGTGACGTTGTTGTAGATGAAGTATGATCAGCTTAGTAAATCTGATACTAGGAATTAGAGACTTTGATTTCCATTTTTTGCTTTCTTTGTGAGCCTCCAGCTTCATCTTGTCATCTAAGAAGGTATTAATGGAGTGAGCAAATTCCTCCCATATATGTTCAGCGAAGTCAATATCTTTCCCTTTCACAATACCCCACAGTATTTGCAGTGCAGGGGCACGCAGTCTCTCATGTCCAGATGTCTTCCTAGTGAGACATAAGTTGATAAGCGTGATAAGGACTCTCCAGGGTTGGAACATTTCATTAGTGGACATGGATGAAAGTGTGGTGACCTTATTAGGGTACCCTAGATCATTTTGCAAACTGTAGGAGGGCTTCAGGGTTTGGTGGGGATGAGAAAGGTTTGTTTGGGACGATTGGGTTGATCTGGAGAGCATTCCTGAGCGTTTCTTTGTTTATTTCGAACCATTGTTCATCGAGTTGACACCGATAGGTGTTGTTTTCCTTGTTATGAGTCATGGTGTTCCAGAATTGTTGGATATATATGGATGGAATCGATGAGGAAACCGTGAATGCCTTGAAGAAAGATGTGTTTTTCAAGATATCCACGGCAATCTTGTAAGTGGGATTGTTCTGAGGTTTATCAATGTCAATGTATAGATTACTCTTCCCAATAGATACCCATTCACTGTGTGGCAGTATCTCATCATCTGTGCGAGTGGGAGGTGGTGTAACTGACTCCAACTCGGTAGGAACATTAGCATCTGCCATTACTCTGCACAACCACAATAACACACCACAATAGACACACATATGTAGTTAGTGGTTAGAGGGGACATCAGTACGGGATACTCAAATAGTGACAAGAGAGAGCAGCTGAGCATGAGATGAGACTTGTAAGTCGTGCATACAATAATTGAAAGAATTAAGCACATATCCCAGATTGATGACACATGAGACACATGACACAGATATGCCACTAAATACCACATATCCATTAAGTGCAACATATTCATAATATGTATATTCACACAACAATGAGACATATATGGGTAAGACCACAGATAGCAGCACAAGATTCAAGACACCACGCACTTTGGAGTTAAACCACAACTAGCAAACAACCAAAAGGAAAGAAAAATAGAGCCTAGTTAACATGCTAGCTTAAGTATCAATCAACACGCAATTTATGAAGCAACTAGCTGACACGACTTATGGTCAACTCGCTACTCATGAATTCTGATCATCTCGATAATAAGAATAGAAGTCAACACGCTATCAGTATTGCATTAACTCGCTAAAGAGATAGATGGTCAACTCGCTATCCTGAATTGGTCCAACTCTCTACTACGAAATCAAATCAACTCGCTATCTAGAAGTCTCAACAACTCGCTATAGTGATCATTGATCAACTCGCTATACTGATGAGGCAGTCAATACGCTATCAGTATTTTGATCAACTCGCTACCTAGTGACCTCATCAACACGCTACCAAGATATTGCACCAACTCGCTATAACAAACATTGGTCAACTCGCTACCAGAAATTAGATCAACTCGCTACCAAGAAATTATGTCAACTCGCCACAATGAATGTTGGTCAACTCGCTACCAGTAATTAGATAACCACAACTCGCTACCAAGAAATCTTATCAACACGCTACTAAGAAATACTCATCAACTCGCTACCATGAACTTTTACCAACTCGCCATGACGAACATACACAATACCCAATCAAGATACCACCTACGCTAATAATCTAGCACACTGAAACATCACAAAATCAGACTAACAGACTTATTCATCACAATAATGACAACATTATCACCCACAACACAACACAAATGAGTCGAGAGGCACAATATAGGGCAAAATTGCAACGAATACATACACGCACAGATAATCAAGGGGCAACATGTGGGATAGAATCATACCGACTGAACAATTAAAACTCTGCATAAATCACACAACAATCACCAATCGTAGGATGGGGGGACGACCTAGATATAATTAAGGCAACTATTAAATCAAGTGAAGCATGACCAGGTGATGAGTATAATGCAAGATTAAGATTAAAACCTGATAGAGCAACACGGGAGAGGATCAAAGAGACGCAAGAGGGGGGACAGCGGTTTGAAAAAAAATGGAGACAACCACAACTCGCTATAACACTAATATATATATCCCCTTATTAACTTTCATTAATAGACAAAACAGACCCTCTACTTAATAGTATACCACATATCTTTCAACAAATGACCAGTCAGCCCTTCTACTTGCAAGCGACTCAATTAACCATATTTGAGTAATTAAATCATGACTAGATATTAACACCACAGATGCATATGACAACCATTAAATCATGACCAGATATTAACACCACAGATGCATATAGAAACCATGCAGATTACCTTATTAAATCATGACTAGATATTAACACCACAGATGCATACGACAACCATTAAATCATGACCAGATATTAACACCACAGATGCATATGGCAACCATGCAGATTACCAAAAAAACTACTCTCCCCCTCAATCAATGATCGTAGAGGTTGTTGATTGAATGAAAGATGCAGGAGTATTAAGTGAAAGAGTGGGTTGCTATCAGAGATAATAGCAAGCCGTGATGGTAGGTTTACAACTTCTGTTCGAACTTCATTTAAGAACCCGTGCCATTATTGAATGACATTTCTAGGATCGTAAATGTTATCGATGCCAGAAGACATGCCAATGTAAAAATTGTGAAACCACAAGAGTTTATAAGTAATCTATTACTGCATTTATTAATATATACATATATATATATATATATATATATATATATATATATATATATATATATATATATATATATATATATATATATATATATATATATATGTACAAAGGTACCGAGTGAACAAGCGCAGTCATTCACACACATCACCATCGCTGAAGTCCAAGTCCTGATAAGAGAGTGACCAGGAGTCATCATGCACTGTTCAACCTCGTCTGATTGCCTGAGTTCCTGTTTCTGTATATAGAGGGCATTTAGGTCGCCAAACTTTGAGGTTCTCAGATGGGGATCCTGCATATAGACCAGAAGACCCTACACCAACATGACAATAGTGTTTGTTTTGAAATGTGTTAGTGTTATTAGAGTCTCGTGCAGTGGTGGTCACACCGTAACCATTGGGGTTTTCCATAACCCTCATTGGTATCCAACTACACCCAATCATCTTAAAGATTCTACCAGTAGGAACCCACTTAATGCAAGTTTTGGAGTGCTTATCATCTGACCTACCAATGAGATGTTTGTCTTTCTTGATGGGGTTCTTGTGAAGTGACATACCCTTATGATGACGTTGTGAAGTGACTGGTTTTAATAATTCTTGTTTAGTATCAATTTGAGGAACACACCTAGATATGCTAACCTTGGATCTATTAGAACGAAAAGCAAGCAATTGCCTAGTAGATCTGGGTTTTCTATGTGACTGGTTCAAAGGTGCTTGCACAGTGGAAGAATTATCAAACTTAGTGTTCACATTTTTTATGTTCAGTTTACACAATTCATGTTTTAATGTGGTAATCTCGAGGTTTTTCTTCTGCAGTTTAGTATTGACCTCATCATTTTGTGCTATCAAAGACATTGTGTATGCAACAGTTTTAGATTTCTCATCTTTGATCAACTCATTAAGAGTTTTTCTGTGTCTTTTCAAAGATTCATTTTCGTTCTGCAACACTTTTACCTTGTGTACCAGCTCAGCATGATTATTTGAGTCATTGTTGATGTTGTGTGTGACATTGTGATGCGTAGGGATTGCACCAGGCTTTACATCTCAAGTGATCTCGAGAAACTTACAACCCCACCAGGCAGTATACCTGATCGTTGTAGTATAGTATAGTGACAAGTACCGGGGGATTGATCGTTCAGCTAGGAATAGTGTCGCTAGGATTAGAAAACCTAATTACTAGTTCTATAGATGAGAGATAATTATTTTTGTATTTTTATATTTTTTTAGAAAGCAAATTAAAATCTCGGGTTTGAAGGATTTTGGGGCGGAATTAGTTGCTAGTCAACTAACCCAATACTAAGATGCAATCAAAATAAAATACTTGAAATGAAAATAAACTAAATTAAACTAAAGTTGTGAGCAATAAGTGGAGAAATTGTGTTTACTTAGATTTCACTACTCCCTAGATATCTTTTACACGTTAACTACTTGTTATAGTTACGTGGATGACGGATTGTATTCCTTAATACCATTCATGGGGTGGCGTATTTAACTCCCCTATCCTATGAGTGCCTACTTCACTCCTATGTTGAGCCGGCTAAGAAGCTCCTAACATGGGATCATTAGAATTTACTCATGCATTAAATACAACCAATTAAACCTAGTACACATCGGTTCATGTTTCCTAAGATGTTCAAGCATGTTACCATTTGGAGATCTGCCAGTTTTCTTAAGCCTAACATTGAAATCATTCATCCAATACAACCATAAACAAGTAATCAACACATAATCAACATCTAGGTTTCATTAGATCTAAGCAAACACAAGATAGATCTAGCCTAGCATGGTGGAATCAAGGCAAGAACAAGATATAGACAACCAACACATAGACATATTGATTGAATTAAAAGAACACTTATCTTAATTACACATGCAAGGGTTCAAGGGCTGAAAAACCTGTAAAATTCGTATATGGTTCGGCCTTAAGGTTTCTCCAAAACTTCCTCTTTTTAAGAATGAAAATTAGAAAACTATATATAGATAATTGAGGCTGACGGCGTCAAGAACAACCTTGTGACGCCGTCATCTCGCCGCCAAAATAATTCTCGGACTGCCTTGATCTACATATGACGCCGTCATGTATTAGGTTCTTCCAGGCCATCACGTGTTTAACTCTTGACGCTCTTCCTTGTGACACCTTCATGTCTGTACTGGGCCGTCATGAAATTTACTCTTGACGCTGTCAGGATGGTACTCTTGACACCGTCACCTAATGTTCCCAGCTTGGAAAATTAAGTCTTTGGCGTTTTCTTCACTTTTATGCTCCAAAAACGTCTGAATTGCTTCCTTTTCCAGATTTCACTCCCAAAGTACCTAAAATCAAAAAATGAACGATATAGGGAAATATTTGATCAAATAAATTCAATTCCGGGCTTAAATGACCCCCTAAAAGTGGTTCATTTTTCGCCTCATCATATACCCTTACACTTGAGATTTGCTTGTCCTCAAGCAAATGCGCTTTTATTCTACTCAAAATACAAGTTAGGGGTCATTTAACACTAATATAAAAGTAATTACAACAAATAATGGTTCCACTAAAGACCAATAGACAAGCACGGAGGTCATATACTAGCACCTCACAAATAGTGTTTAGATACTCACATCTCTCGGGTGTAATAAAGTATAAATTATAATATGGAAACGGAAGATATCTCTCACTACCAGTCATAGCAAAATAGATTACCATAGGCTTGGGAAAGGATCAAACCTCCACCACATGGCGTAAGCACCTAGGATAAACTATCAAAGAGGTCTTTTAAAGGGTTGTAACGTTAGGTATAGGTATATGAAATACACGATTTTTTTGGATATAGGCAGTCTTTAGTGGTGGCGAGTTAACAATCTTGGTCAATTACATGTACAATATGGCGTTGCTAAGCCAAGACTAGACTCGACTTAAGCTAATAAATCAAAAATAACAAAAACATTAAATGAACATAGAATGAAAAGGGATGGTAGTCCGTATGTTTTTTCTTTTTTTTTTTTCTCTTTTTTTTTCTTTTTCTTGATTTTTCGATTTTTTTTTTTTTTTTTTTTTTTTTTTTTTTTTTTTTTTTTTTGCATACACTCTTACCCTACCATCCAAAATAATACATCATAGGGAATAAACGTTCCCCTTACACTTGAATTTTTACATACTTTACAATAAACTAAACTAATGACTCGAATTAAGAAAATCAAAACACTTGGAGCACTTTTAAGATTAACGTACATATGGGGGTAATATATGATGTTCTTCCCCATTACTCCATAAAATAAGTACTTTATCCATGAGTCCCAATCGTCACAAAACAATATGTACAAGGATATGACTCGACTTAGCAACCATGTAATCAATTAGATAGTTAACTTAGGGTTTAACAAATAACAATAATGCACTAAAGATGAGTGCATACACGGAAGGCTAAGGCGATTTGGGTGTACATTTAAGTGGGGTATAACAAATTCTTCCTTTAAGTAAAATGCTTAAAGTTAGATACGAAAAGATAGACTGGGAGGGTGTACTAGGGGTTTCGTGTACTAAAAATGAGTACAACGCTAAGGTGTGGGAAAATTAGTTGACTTAACTAGCCAAGTAATATGACTTAAATGGTCAAGTAATTATGATACGGGTTTAACACAAGGGTGATCCTAATGCCTCTTATCATGTAGTAAATCCTACTACACGAATGTAGTCTCACTAGCGGTCTCGGGATGCATCACTAACGCAAGTTCTAGAATCTAAATGCTACCGGTACACTCATAAGCACTAATAGTAAATGTTTTTTCTATCAAATATAAAGGCGAACCTCGCATATTTGGGTGGAAAATTTTTTTTAATATACGGTTATGTGCTAGTCATACAATCTCCTATCCATGAGACGCTTGCTATGGCTAAAGTTTCACTCCTAAATGTTGTAAAAACTTTTAAATTTGGCGCTAAAATTGCACTAACAAGTATTTCTCATAGTTTTATTACACATCTACCATCAAACAAACAAACTCAAGTGAAAGTGTATTTGTAAGGTATCATCATTTTACCTTCCCCTTACACTTAGGATGAACATTGTCCCCAATGTTCAAGTAAAGAATGTAAAAGTTAAATAAGTAAAATGAATGAAATCAAATACTCTCCTGATTCGCTCGGTATGGATAATAAGGTGGCCAGGTTAAATCTTCCTCCAAGAAAATGAACAATCAAAGCTTCCCTTCCAGAATATAAATCATCTTCTTGTCATACATAACCTGTAAATCCTGAGAAAACAAACAAGACAACCTCGCATAAAATCGGCGGCAATCTACATAAGTTACTAAATCCTAGAAAACAAAATAAGATATAATGCTTGTGGAATGAAGTTTGCAGATTTCCTGGAGATTATAAAACTAAAGAATTAACAAAAACTTTAAGACTCCGTTAGAAAAACAAAACTGGTAAAATTTCCAGATTTTTGCACATGACGCCGTCAAGAGTTAACTCGTGACGCTGTCAGAAGTGACCTGCAGAAATTCTTATGTTAAGTTTCCGGAAAATTTCTGGAAAAACTTGGTCCTACTTCCTGGAAAATCCTACAAAACTTCATTATGACTCGATACAAGCATTTGACTCTAACAAATACGAATATACACGTTCACTTAATATTGTGGAGAATCATGATCGGTTTGTTTCTTAAAAACATATTTGGGGTTTCCCCTTACACTTATCTTTTGCAAAAATACCTTTAGGTGGAGTTAAGACTAGGCCAAAACAACAAAGTAAAGTATTTCCACTTTTTAGTTTAGAAACATGATCTACCAACAATAAAAACAAAGCATGCATACGGAAGTAAATAACAAACAAATAAAATAAAAATCACACAAAATCATGGGTTCCCTCCCAAGAAGCTCTTTTCTTTATTTACGAGTCTTGTAGCTAGACTCAAGGTCATGGGTCACTACGTGACCTCATCGTTGGTTTCACTCTCTAGGTCGTCTTCTAAACTAGTATCGCTTTTATAGTGTGAGTACTTCGGGTCATCGAACTCGAAGACATCTTCTCGATACTTACAATCAAGCTTACTAACATCCTTAAAGAATCCACATGATAAATCAGAAGTGTTCTTACACCCTCTCCGAACATCTTCATCACACAAAATAAGTTGTGAACTTATCCTATCAAGCCCGTCACAATCGATTTCCTTAAGGTCTTTTCTTTTGTACAGCGTTTGGTATGAAACCTTCCTAATTCCATCAGCGAAGGTCATGATTCCATTCCGGTCATCAACTATCAAATTAGTGATTTCACAAAAGGGTGCCCCAAAAACGATTTGTGATAACCTAGGGTCGACATAATCTTCAATGTTGTCCACAATCGTGAATTTCATAGTGAATGCCATATTTCCTACGAACACCTGGATTTCATGATCTTTACCAACCACTTTCTCTCCCTTGTAAATCATTCCCCATCTGCAGATATTGTTATAATGGAAGAGGGACATAAAATTCTTAGGCATGAATATGTTAATGTAGACGTTATCGAAGTACTCATGACCGATCATGCAGGGAATTTTGAGATTATTCGGATCACGCCTCCTTATCTTCCCCGATTCTCCGTCCCTTGATCCATATAGATTCCCCTCAAGGGAAGGACGATATTCGTATACCTCGTCATTACCCCTACGAAAAATTACCTTCTTAACACCATTGGTGAACAATGCACTTCCATCCTTCTCATCAAGGATTACTCCCGATTCATTGATAAATGGTTTCCCAAGAACAAGGTTGGTTAATGTTCGATTGGTGAGAGGGTCCACATCATCGACCACGGTGAGGGCAATATTGTAAACAAGTTCTCCAATCATGATCGATAGATTTCTTATTATCCTTGCATTATCGACTCTCTCGCACACTATGCGTTCTGGGAAGGCTTCTTGGTATAGGGAAAGGGGTATTATGTTGTCTGGGAAACTAGGATCTATATGACTATCGGTTAAGAACTTTTCCTTAATGGTGCAGGAAATCTTAAAAACTTTAGGGTTGCTTTCATTAGTCCTATCGCTACTCCCACTCGTAACATCCTCCATTTTTTTCTCGGGCTCCTCTAGAATAGATTTACCCAAAATGGCTGGATTTCTCGTATGCTCTTCCAATCTCTCTTTCCCTTCATCCGATTTGCTAGATATTTGTGCGGCACACTGCTCAGATGAGTTGGTAGGGCTTCTGGTCAAATCGTGGTTCACCCTTGAGGTCTCATTTTTAGTTGTATGACCAATTTTTTCAGTTTGTTGTTGGTTTAGGTTAGGTGTAGAGGCAGATATCGTGGTGATGGTGTTTACGAAATGGATTGGTCCTAGTGGGTTGACAGGTTCTTTTTCTTTTGGTGATAGATGTTTGAATAGCTAACTAGGACTTTTTATTTTCACAGGGGAGGTTGGCGGACTCATGATGGTAGCAGACTTGACCTCATCAACGTGAATAGGTTTATTAACAACATGCTCTTTGATAGCAGTTAACAGATTACAAATCTTGTTATTCATATCGGCCTGCTGTTGTCTAAATTTATCCTCGAGCGTAGAGATCTGTAATTCTTGAGATAGAATGAATTTTCGCAGAGCATCTTCACAGCTTTGCCTAGGAATGCTTTGTGATGGGAATTGCTCGGACCAAGTGAGTGGTGAGGAGTCATTGAAGGATACGCTCCACGTTTGGTACCCTCTGAAATTAGGTTTATCCTTCCATGCCTCATAGGCCTCGTCAGAAGTTCGAGGGCCTCGACCCACGTGTGATGATGTGAATTCGTTATAAGCACGTTTTGGAAGCTCCATGCAATTATGAGTCTCGTGAGGGCCATTACATAATTTACATGTAGAAGCGATTCTGCTTACTTGGCTTGAAGGCTTTTGGGCTTCGTAAGATTTCATGAGAGGCTTGACTCAACCTTCAAGTTCCATGATCCTACGGTCGGGGGTGCTAGAGTTGTTCGAAGGCAAAGATATTGCCTTGACCATTTTGTTCAAATCACGGGGATCATTCCAACTTTCGTTGTCATAGAGAGCAAGATCTTCTATGAGTTCCCATGATTGTTCCGCACTTAGATCACGTAGCTTACCACCGGCCGATTGGTCAATGGCTCGCCTCGTGGAGAGATCGATATGGTCATAGAAGATTTGGACTTGGAGCCAAAGATCTATGTCATGATGAGGGACTTTTTGGAGTAAGTCCTTGAAACGAGTCCATGATTCATAAAGAGATTCATTTTGACGTTGTTGGAACATCAAGATGTCCTTTCTAAGCTTAGTAGTTCTCCCCGGTGGGAAAAATTGAGCAAGGAAACGAGTGGTGAGATCATCCCATGTGGTGATGGATCCCGCGGGTAAACGCTCAAGCCATTGACTAGCTTGATCCCGTAGAGAGAATTGGAATAGGCGTAATCGGGTTGTCTCTCTAGTTGCAACATCTAGGTCTATGGAGTCTACGATTTTAAGGAAGTCCTTAAGATGTTGGTTTGGATCTTCGGAACGAAGTCCATGGAATGCACATCCGCTTTGCACCAACCGGATGGTGTCGGATCGCAAGGGGGTCACATTGGCTCCGATGAGCTCAATGGTGTTTCGGTAGCCTTGGTGGCTAGGTCGGGAATACTCTCCTAAGGTTCGGGGCCTAAGGGGTTCTAATGGTGGGTTTTGTTGTGGTGGGATGACGGGTTCAAAGATGTTCCCATCGTCCATGATGTCGGGTGGTGAAGAGTTACGAACAAAGACACAAAGAAATAAGATAGACTAAAGAAAACCTAAAAACAAAAAATAAAATCTTACTAGAAAGGAATCTAGCAAGTAGACCTAATAAAAAGAGATTCTAACCTAGACAATAACTATTCCCCGGGCTGCGATGCCAAAAACTTGATGTGTAGGGATTGCACCAGGCTTTACCTCTCAAGGGATCTCGAGAAGCTTACAACCCCCACCAGGCAGTGTACCTGATCGTTGTAGTATAGTATAGTGACAAGTACCGGGGAATTGATCGTTCAGCTAGGAATAGTGTCGCTAGGATTAGAAAACCTAATTACTAGTTCTAGAGATGAGAGATAATTATTTTTGTATTTTTATATTTTTTTTAGAAAGCAAATTAAAATCTCGGGTTTGAAGGATTTTGGGGCGGAATTAGTTGCAAGTCAACTAACCCAATACTAAGATGCAATCAAAATAAAATACTTGAAATGAAAATAAACTAAATTAAACTAAAGTTGTGAGCAATAAGTGGAGAAATTGTGTTTACTTAGATTTCACTACTCCCTAGATATCTTTTACACGTTAATTACTTGTTATAGTTGCGTGGATGACGGATTGTATTCCTTAATACCATTCATGGGGTGGCGTACTTAACTCCCCAATCCTATGAGTGCCTACTTCACTCCTATGTCGAGCCAGCTAAGAAGCTCCTAACATGGGATCATTAGAATTTACTCATGCATTAAATACAACCAATAAAACCTAGTACACATCGGTTCATGTTTCCTAAGACGTTCAAGCATGTTACCATTTGGAGATCTGCCAGTTTTCTTAAGCCTAACATTGAAATCATTCATCCAATACAACCATAAACAAGTAATCAACACATAATCAACATCTAGGTTTCATTAGATCTAAGCAAACACAAGATAGATCTAGCCTAGCATGGTGGAATCAAGACAAGAACAAGATATAGACAACCAACACATAGACATATTGATTGAATTAAAAGAACACTTATCTTAATTACACATGCAAGGGTTCAAGGGCTGAAAACCCTTGAAAAACCTGTAAAATTCGTATATGGTTCGGCCTTAGGGTTTCTCCAAAACTTCCTCTTTTTATGAATGAAAATTAGAAAACTATATATAGATAATTGAGGCTGACGGCATCAAGAACAACCTTGTGACGCCGTCATCTCGCCGCCAAAATAATTCTTGGACTGCCTTGATCTACATCTGACGCCGTCATGTATTAGGTTCTTCCAGGCCGTCACGTGTTTAACTCTTGACGCTCTTCCTTGTGACGCCTTCATGTCTGTACTGGGCCGTCATGAAATTTACTCTTGACGCCGTCAGGATGGTACTCTTGACGCCGTCACCTACTGTTCCCAGCTTGGAAAATTAAGTCTTTGGCGTTTTCTTCACTTTTATGCTCCAAAAACGTCCGAATTGCTTCCTTTTCCAGATTTCACTCCCAAAGTACCTAAAATCACAAAAGGAACGATTTAGGGCAATATTTGATCAAATAAATTCAATTCCGGGCTTAAATGACCCCCTAAAAGTGGTTCATTTTTCGCCTCATCACATTGACCTTATGGTTACTACACATGGCATTCATAACATTAATATGTTGCTTGAGGCGGTTGATTGTCTGATCCTTGGTTTCAATTTGAGCTTTTAACTCGTTAATCATGAAATATTCGCGAAGTTCAGGTAGTTCTGAATACTTGCGTGGTTGGTTGATTAAAAATTGTTCTTCATTTTGTTGCATTGCAATTTCAAGAGAAATGCAGTGCTTTTCTAATTGAGAAAATCTGTTGGACAATTCTTTAAAGACGTGCATATCAACCGTTTCATTTGATTTTGTGAGTTTGTTTGAAACCAAAAGATTTGACACATCACCCACTCTAGTATCCTGATCACAATTTTCCCAAACAGGATTCGTGTAGATTGAATTAAACGTGACTTTATTATCAGTCTCTTCCAGTGGACACGAATCATAGATGGGTAAATCCTGATCAGGATCCTTGTCGCAGTTAAGAGCATGAACCTTTGAGGCAGGATGTTGTCCTGTGACCTGTTGATGTGACACATACTCCTCATGTGTAGAGAGGATATCAGGAGATTCAATGAAAGTACATTCAGCAGCAGCAGTCTCACTAGTAGATGTGAGGTGTGTACGTTCCTTGATAAACTTCTTGACATTCGCCGAAATTTGAAGTAAAGTGACTTTGAAGGCATCCACATCTAATCCAGTGTGATCAACAAACCATCTACTCGTCATATGAGAGTCATGGTCATACTCCATTGTGAATCTTGAGTCAATGAATGCTTGGAATTGCTTAAGAATCACCTCCAATGCAGCTGTACAACTGTTACCAGAGAAGTCAGCTTTGTTAATTTGTCGTTGTAGTTGATCTAAGTACAGATTCATGGTGACTGTGAATGATTCAATATCATGTCCAAAGAGTGTCATAAACGCACGTTGATACCCTCCTGAGTAGCCTGATTTTTCAAAGAGTCTTTCAATGTGGGTGTAAAGTAGCTTGAAGCATTCAGCACCTCCATCAGAGTTTTGAGATAGTCCAGTTGAACTCAGAATAGTGTTAGATTGAGTACTTGTCATGATGAGGTGAATAGATTAGACTTAGTAATACAACTTACACAAGTTTGATCAACAATTCGCTAATACATTAACCAACTCGCTGAACAGGAACAAACTCGCTGGAATGTGTCAACACGCTAGCATAACAACTCGCTAATGTGACAACTCGCTAATGTGCAAGTCGCTAATCTGACAAACCGCTGACTGCTCAACTCGCTAAACTCAAATCGCTGAAGCCTCAACTCGCTATATATCAACTCGCTATTAGGCAAAACGCTAACTGCTCAACTCGCCAATGCCAACTCGCTACACTCTAAACCTGACAACTCGCTAAGGATGAGACAAAAGTGTCACTATCGTAGCGATTTGTCCGTATGTCCCAAAATAGCAAACCGCCAAATCTCGAACCTCAACTCGCTCCACACAACTGCCAACTCTCTACCAAGAGATACCAACTCGCTGGCAAGAAATACTACTCGAAATGCCACCAATGTCCACCCAAGTGATGAAATGACTAAACCAAGGTTACAACAAGGTGTCTATACAACTAATAAACCAGAAAGTACAAGAAGAATGTCGAGATAAACACCTAACGAGATCAAACTCGTGTGAAAACCACTAGAATAAGTCGAACCACCCTAAAACCACAAACCATACTATAAATTCGAGCATACCATGAATCCTAGGATAGAACCATGGCTCTTGATACCAATTGTAATATACTCTAATATATGAACATGGATGGTTAAGTGATTTGTGATGATTAAAGATGTAATTTCTAGTGAGATGTTAGAGAGAGAATGAGATGAGAGAAGTGGGAGCCTCGTATGTGAAAACTTGTGAAAGGTTAGATTGCAAATGAAGGTCCAACCCTTTCCCATGGGTGGGAAAGGGTATAAATAGTTACAATGAAAACGCCCCTTGAAACGGGCTGTAGAGCGGGCTGACAGTGGGTAAGAGACCCGACCCGACTCTACAAATACTAACTAATACTACTCTACATACTAACTAATATGATAATTACTAAGAGCTACAATATGCTAAACTATACTCGGGGTGACCGAGTCTTCATATGAATAATCGTATTCCTAACACAAGTACTGAAACCTACCCACATCAAGCCCTTTTGTTAATAAATCAGCATAATTGTCATCAGTATGGATTTTGACAACATTAATAAGCTTTTTCTCAAAACAATCTCTAATAAAATGATGTCTAATTTCAATATGTTTAGTTTTAGTGTGTTGCACAGGATTTTTAATAATGCATATGGTACTACTATTGTCTATATATATAATGGTGTTCATGAAATTGTACCCATAATCCAATAATTGATTCTGAAGCCATAAGATCTAAGCACAACAACTAGCAGCTGCTACATATTCTGCTTCAGTGGTTGAAGTAGCAACCATAGTTTGCTTCTTGCACTGCCATGACACCAATCTACATCCAAGTAATTGACATCCTCCTGTAGTTGACCTTCTATCCAAACTTGCACCAGCATAGTCACTATCTGAGTATGTGACCAATTCCATAGGGGATTCTTTTGGATACCATAATCCTAAATTAGGATATGTCTTCAAATACCTAAAAATCTTTTCTACTGCTATCATATGTGATGTCTTTGGAGTCACTTGAAATCTTGCACAAGCACATACAGCAAACATAATGTCTGGCCTTGATGAAGTAAGATACATCAAAGAACCAATCATAGACCTGTAAGTGTGCACATCAACATCAGCACCACTAGTATTCTTCAACAATAGATGAGTGGTCTTATCAGCAGGGGTATTTGAAGGTTTTGCATCAGTAAACTTCAACTTCCTAATAATCTCAGTCACATATTTGTCTTTACTAATAAAGATGCCTTCTTTACTCTATTGTACTTGCAGCCCCAAAAAGAATGTAAGTTCTCCCATAGAACTCATTTGAAATTCATCTTTCATCAGTTTTTCAAACTCTTTGCACATCTCTTGTCTAGTAGACCCAAAGATAATATCATCAACATATACTTGAACAAGCAAAATATCACACTTGTCTTTCTTGATGAACAAGGTTTGATCAATCTTACCTCTATAAAACCCATTATTCAACAAATAAGTAGCTAAGGTTTCATACCACTTCCTTAGAGCCTGATGTAAGCCATAAAGGGCCTTAACCACTTTATACACTTTATTTGGGTGTTGAGAATCTTCAAAGCCTGTAGGTTGAGAGACATAGACCTCCTCATCAATTGTACCATACAGGAAAGCACTCTTAACATCCATTTGATAGACACTAAATCCTATAAAGGATGCATAGGCTAGAAACAATCTAATAGCCTCAATTCTTGCAACAGGAGCAAAAACTTCCTCATAGTCAATACCCTCCTCTTGAGTGTATCCTTGAGCAACCAATCTATCTTTGTTCCTGATTACAATACCTCTTTCATCTTTCTTGTTTCTGAAAACCCATTTAGTACCAATGACCTTCATACCATCAGGCAAATCACAAAGAACCCAAACCTTTTGAAGTTTAAATTGCAACAACTCCTCTTGCATAGCTTCAACCCAGCTAGATTCTTCTAAAGCCATATAAACATTTTTAGGCTCCACTTGTGAGAGAAAACAGAAAAACAAACATTCATTCTTTCTTTTATGCTTCTTGGACTCATAAACTTCACTGATGAACCCATGAATATCATCTTTCTTTGTCTGTCTTCTAGTCTTCACACCTGATTGAAGTTCACCAATAACATTATCAAGTGGATGCACTTTTTGAATGGAATTCTGTGATGTACTAGGAATATCATATGTTGTAGGCATGTTTGAGATCTCTACATCATCACTTGGTGATTCTTGAGATGAATTTTCCACATTTGGGCTGTCAGTGGAAACTTCTGGTGTAGCAGTGGGAATTGAGTTACCACTGCTAGCAAGAATTTCTTTATTCAGAACATCAAAATTCACACCATCTGCATCACTTTTCTTTTCAGAATTATCAACACAGTCCCAAAGTGGCATAACAATTTGATCTTTATCATCTTCATCATCTTTGCAAGTTTCATCTTCATCAATGAATTCTTCTTAATCTTCAAGATCTTTGTCTCCTGTACTTGAAGTAAGAGGTACATAATTCATTGTATTTGACAATGTTTCAAGATCAAATAGCCAATCTGGTCCTGAACCTGCCATGTTAGCTTTATTTTCAAGAAACTCAACATGCAAATTCTCTTCAATCTTCTTTGTTCTTAAGTTATAGACTCTAAAAGCCTTGCTAACCATAGAGTATCCAACAAAGAAGCCTTCATCAGACTTTTCTTCAAATTTACCCAGATGATCAATGGTATTGAGAATAGTAACATGACACCCGAATGGCCCCATAAATTCTAAAGTAGGAGGTCTTCCTATGAATAACTCATAAGGTGTCTTGTTCTTTGTTTTAACCACTAAAACCTTGTTCAGAATGTAACACGCAGTGTTAACTGCTTCAACCCAAAAAGTCACTGGAAGCTTTGAATCAGCCAACATGGTTCTAGCAGCCTCAATTAGTGTCTTGTTTCTTCTTTCAGCAACTCCATTTTGTTGAGGAGTTCTTGCAACACTAAATTCTCTCTTAATACCTTTGTCTCTGCAGAAATCATCCATAACTTTATTCTTGAACTCTGTCCCATTGTCACACCTGATGATCTTGATCTTCTTTTCAACTTGATTTTCAACTTCAGTGATGAATGTCTTAAGGATGCCTGTGGTCTCATCCTTGGTTCTTAAAAAGAAAACCCATGTGAATCTACTAAAGTCATCAGTCACAACAAGACAATACTTCTTTAAATTGATGCTGCTCACAGATGTAGGACTAAACAAGTCTGATGGATCTAAACACCTTTAACTTGTGTTAGATTGATACTTTGAATTATATCACTAAGTATGCGGAATCTACTTAGTAACACTTAGAAGGTTGATTGTGAGTAAGACAGTTGTATAAGAACAATATGTATAAACAAACTATTTGCTCCAATATTATTAATGATAATAATACGAGTGATCTTGATATCACTAGGGTTACACCTTGAAGCTCTAGAAACGTATAAGAGTTATATGAAAGTTGTATCTAACCCTTAACCTAGGATCTCCTTTTATAGCACAAGGAGTCCTCTTCTACAAGATAAGTATAATGCTAATAGAATAAGATATACACAAGATCTATTCTATATTTATCTAGACGCGTTTCCTAACAGTTATCTAATAAGCAGTGGTAATATATGTTCTTGCAGTGGTAATGAGTTTCCACTGCAAGTACAATCTTCTGCAGTTGTAACATCTACACTATCCGTGGTAACTGTTAGTATAATTCCTAACAATCCTCCCCTAACTTATGATTAATACATAAATCAATAAGTTTCTTCAAGTATTCATTAAACATGAGGATATGGGAATTCTTCCAAACACTTATCTTCTTCTTAATAACTCTTTATCAGCTCTCACACTTTGATCATAAATCCTTTGTGTCAAATCATCTATGACTTCAGTTCTTTCCCAACATCTAAGCTTCTCTGTCAACATCACTTTCAATACTCCAGCTCTCAATGGATATTCTTTCTCAGCCAGCATAAAAATATCAACTCCATCTTGAGTAGAAATATGATGCACAGAACTTGAATCATAGAATTTCCACAAAGTTCTTGTACCATGAGCTTCAAATCTCCAATACCTATCACTTGGGTCAGGTTCATATAATCTTCTGAAGTGAACCCATAACTCCTTGGCTTTGACATCAACAAGTTATTCCTTCTTAAACTGATCTTGAACAATTCTCCACAAAGTATCCAAATCTTCTCTATCATAACATCTAACAATATCTTCAAAGTCTCTGCAAATGTTTGTGACACTTCCAGTTCTGATGATCTTCCAAGCAACACCAAAACTATCATAAAAGATCTCCCAATTAACAATTGGATAGTTTGCTTGTAGAGGTTCAATGTTAAGTACATCAGTCTCTATAAACAACATATTTGTAACTTGCTCTTCAGTCAACTTGCTAGGACCCTCTGTTGCTTGAGACAATCTCTGAGTCTTCAACTTCTTTGCATCTTTAGATTCAAGACTCACTCCAGTTCTTTTTGTTTTCATAGATAATGGTTCTTGATCCATTGGAATGAATTTACTATCTTGTCTTTTGATTCTGTAGTAAATACCTTCAACCTGTTCATGTGACATTCCTTTGAATTGAGCCATCTTCATGTTTCCAATATGACAACAAAAAGTCTTCATCTCAGCAATAATCTGTGCCTTTGTAAGCTTTCTTAGCTTCTTTTGACCTTTTCTAGCATCCCCAATGATTTCATCAAGAGCCTGCTGATTCTTCATTTGAATGAAATCTTTAAGTTGAGCAGACCTTTGTTCTTCATTCAAGGTTGTATTTGCAATAAGTTCAATGGCCTTCTTCCTGATTACTTGATCATTGTTAATCAAAAATCCAATCTCTTCTTCTGTAGGCACATAAGTGAATAATGGAGGTTTCTCATGTATGACAGTTGGTGAGATACTTGAAATAGGTTCTGCCATAACAGCTTCAAGTTTATCCAACCTAGTTGCTTCCATAAAGCTAGCAACTTCATCTTCCTTAATCTTTTTCTTTCTTTCATTCTCTTCAGCTTGTTGTTGCTCTGCTAATCTTGCATCAAAGTTGATCTGAGCTTGTTCTTTCTTAGAAATCTTTCTTATTTGCTCTTGATCTGAAGCAACCACAATAGCTTTTCCTTTAACTGATCTTATTCTGGCAGCTTCTTCCTCTGCAGTGGTAAGTTCTTAAGTAGTAGTGGGAATATTTTCACTTGCAGTGGTAATTTGTTGATCAGTGGGAACTTGTTCTGCATCAATGGAAATTGGTTGAGCAGTTCCAACTAAATCATCAAAGTTAAAACCTGCATCAGCATCCATATCTTCAAAATCCAATTTCCTCCCCTCAGTCTCAGCATCATCATCTTTTGCTTGAGCATCATCAGAATCACTTAGCTCAGCAAAGTCTTTTCCAAAGTTTTTACTCCTCCCCTTAAGCTTTGCATCTATTTTCCTCCCCTGTTTGGAAGAATCTCCCAAAACTTTAGTAGAACTTGCAGAAAACTCATCCTGACAACCTGAGATCTTTGCTTCTTGAGATTCTCAACTTCATTCTGCAATCTTTGAATCTCAGCCTTCAAATTATTCAGCTCTGTGGCATGTTGTTCTTTGGTCTGTGCCAGATCTTTCTCCAGAGCTTGAACCTGCTTTACTAATTTGGTACAAATGTCCATCAATTCATTTTGTTGCACACTGCCTTCATCACTTCCAACTGTGTAACCTGCTGGGAGAGGTGAATCATAAGGCATTGGTTTAGGCTCTTCCCTAGTTGGACTAGGATGAAGCCTTGAACCACCACTGCTTGTTCCTAAACCAAAAGGCTCAGCAACATGCAATGTTGAGATGAGAGAAGTTGGCTGTTTAGACCTTCTCTCATAAGTGTGAGTTACAGCAGGGGTATGCTGAATTTGTGGAACAACAATATTGGGTATGGTTTGAGATGCAGCTGGGATTGGTGCATCCTCACCTTGTACTTGAGTAATTTTAGCAAGCATTTGAGGCAAAAGTGGATGAACCTGCCCATTCCAAAGTTCTGAAGCCTTACACATGTTTTGAAAAACTTTTGGCTTAAGAGTGGAAGGTTCATAAATTCTATTGTGAAGGTGCAGTTGAAACTCATTTAACACTGCTTGAACAAACCTTGGATACATCAAAAATTTATATTGACTCTTTACATTGCCTTTCATATTATTGAAAATAAACTTTGAAAAATTGAAAGTCCTATCTGTTGCCAAACAAACCAAAGGATAAGCCATGGTCGATGCAAATTGTTCATAAGATGTTTTCTTAGGACTTAGGCAATGTAGAAGAGTATGAATCAAAAATCTCCAAGGGGGACAAAAACATCCTTTTCTGAAAGTAACTTTTTGTTCAGATGTATCATACCCCATTAAAGCAATATTTGTAAAAATTTCTGAATTATGTAATGTGATGATACCTTTGAAATCATCCAATTGGAGAATTCTCCTCAAGGATGACTCAGTAACATCAATAGTTACCCCATCAACTGTGGCTCTTAGAGCATCCACAGATTCTTGTGTGTCTCCCTGTTTAAGAGTTATGGACTCCACAGTGTTCCAGAACTGTTTGATATGAGAGACATAGATTGTGGGATTAATAGTTAAGGCATACCTTATATGCGTAGTGTTTAGAAAATCCACAATCTGATGAAAAATAGGGCCACTCTTCTCGTTTGACTTTTGTAAGTAGGCCACTTGGTTGTGCTCCTCGACAAATTTAGAATCGCCATGATATTTGTGAAAAGAAAGAATAAAAGTGTTAGTAATCAAGATAAAAAGCAAGCCGTATGATGATCAATTTATACTAATAGGGTTTGAGGAGGTGCGCAATGTGAATTATCTTTAGAAAGAATTATCTTTGGAAAAAGAATAATTTAAAATAAGTAAGTAGATAATTCACAAAAGATTTTACCCTATTAATAAGGAAAGACGGTTATTTTTACAACGGCTAGTAAAAATTGGATTACTGACACAACAGTTGTAACGGCTAGTCATCAGTGGAAAAATTACTCTTGCAGTGGTAACTGATGAACTAGCAGTGGTAAAATTTTCACAAAAATATCAAAGAGCAGTGGTGAATAAAACATGAAAATTTGCTGCTCTTATCATAGTTTTTAGCAAACTACCAGCTATCAACGGATTTGATAGGTCTTTACCATGAGTCGTTTGCTTATGGACTAGCCAACTCTTGATCACATGGATGTATGGTGAGTTGATAACCTAGTTTTTGGTAAACTATCAACCATAAACGGATTTGTTAAGTCTTTACCAGTAGTCGTTTGCTCTGGACTAGTTGATTCTTATGTGGATTAGACATGGTGAATCAATAACCATTTGTTGTGTGTCTATGATACACACCTTATAACTCCAATGATATGGGTTGTATTCTGCAACACAAGATAACTCTCAACTTAACCCATAAAGATTAACCCAAAGTAACTTTTTAACCAAGTTACTATTCACAAAAATATCTTCCCAAAAGTCAACCCGATTATAACCAAATTTACTCCTCCAACCTACCAAAACAAGTAGGAGTAAATATCCTTCATTAATTAGAATTCGACCTTGACTTTGCATATAAAAGGGGGCTCAACATCTTTTATCTCTCATCAACAATTTTCTTCAATAACACAAACCCTAAACATCATCATGAGTTGGTTTCCAGTAATCTACATCTCTTCTGATGACTCTTCAGATGAGGAAATTAGTTACTATTCAGACTCTGAAGAACTCTGCTGGATGGAGTGGATATTTTCCACCAAGTACTGCAACTGCTACATCTTCAAGTAATAAGCCCAATAAGAAGATATCAGCTGATCCTGCTCCATCTCTAGAGTTTTATTCAAGCTCTTCATCTGATGATGATAATGATCCAACCTTTGATCTTTCCAAAGAGCTTCCAAAGGCCCTCACCACAGCATTGACAACTGCAATAAGCAACATGAAGTGGCCAGCTGTTGAAAAGCCTAATCAAGCACCAAGACCCCCCAAGCAAGTTCTGGGACTTGCTTGTCCAAGAAAACAACTCTCTTTTGATGACAAGAGAAAGAAAATTTCCAAGGGCAAGCATTAGTATGAGGGAAAAGGAAAGAAACCTATGGAGTAGGTGTTAGGTTGTAGGTTCATGTCTTATGTTATGGTTTGCTGTTATGGTGATAATGTTTTGTTAATGGTTGTGATGTACTCTTCAGAATGATCAATAAAAGTACTCTTTTCTTCTTGCTATTATCACCAATCTTTCCACTGTTGTATGTTAATTACCACTGTGCACTTGATAACTCTGCATACAAGTTAGTAGAAAACCATACATACAATACAAACAATATTAGTACCTAAAAAGGATCCTGCAACACTAAAAAGTATTTAGACATCAAAGATTTATGGATTGAGCATTCCAATACCTGTTACCAAGTATTGAAACCGACCCACATCAAGCCCTTTTGTTAATAAATCAGCATAATTGTCATCAGTATGAATCTTGACAACATTAATAAGCTTTTTCTCAAAACAATCTCTAATAAAGTGATGTCTAATTTCAATATGTTTAGTTTTAGTGTGTTGCACAGGATTTTTAATAATGCAAATGGTACTACTATTGTCTATATAGATAATGGTGTTCATGAAATTGTACCCATAATCCAATAATTGATTCTGAAGCCAAAGGATCTGAGCACAACAACTAGCAGCTGCAACATATTCTGCTTCAGTGGTTGAAGTAGCAACCATAGTTTGCTTCTTGCACTGCCATGACACCAATCTACATCCAAGAAATTGACATCCTCCAGTGGTTGATCTTCTATCCAAACTTGCACCAGCATAGTCACTATCTGAGTATGTGATCAATTTCATAGGAGAGTCTCTTGGATACCATAATCCTAGATTAGGATAAGTCTTCAAGTACATAAAAATCTTTTCCACTGCTGTCATATGTGATGTCTTTGGAGTAACTTGAAATCTTGAATAAGCACAAACAGCAAACATAATGTCTGGCCTTGATGAAGTAAGATACATCAAAGAACCAATCATAGATCTGTAAGTGTGAATATCAACATTAGCACCACTATCATTCTTCAACAATAAGTGAGTGGTCTTGTCAGCAGGGGTATTTGAAGATTTTGCATCAGTGAACTTGAACTTCTTAATAATCTCAGCCACATACTTGTCTTGGCTGATAAATATGCCTTCCTTACTCTGTTGAACTTGCAGCCCCAAAAAGAATGTAAGTTCTCCCATAGAACTCATTTGAAATTCATCTTTCATCAGCTTCTCAAACTCTTTGCACATCTCTTGTTTAGTAGACCCAAAGATAATATCATCAACATATACTTGCACAAGTAGAATATCACCCTTGTCTTTCTTGATGAACAAAGTTTGATCAATCTTGCCTCTATGAAACCCATTATTCAATAAATAAGTAGCTAAGGTTTCATACCACTTCCTTGGAGCCTGATGTAAGCCATAAAGAGCCTTAACCACTTTGTAAACTTTATTTGGGTGCTGAGGATCTTCAAAGCCTGGAGGTTGAGAGACATACACCTCCTCATCAATAGTTCCATACAGAAAGGCACTCTTAACATCCATTTGATAGACTATAATGCCCATAAATGATGCATAGGCTAAGAACAATCTAATAGCCTCAATCCTTGCAACAGGAGCAAACACTTCTTCATAATCAATACCCTCCTCTTGAGTGTATCCTTGAGCAACCAATCTAGCTTTGTTCCTGATTACAATACCTCTTTCATCTTTCTTGTTTCTGAAAACCCATTTAGTACCAATGACCATCATACCATCAGGCAAGTCACAAAGAACCAAACCTTTTGAAGCTTAAACTGCAGCAACTTATCTTGCATAGCTTCAACCCAGCTAGATTCTCCTAGAGCCATATACACATTCTTAGGCTCCACCTGTGAGAGAAAACAGAAAAACAAACACTCATTTTTCTTGCTATGTTTCTTGGACTCATACACTTCACTTATGAACCCATGAATATCATCTTTCTTTGTCTGTCTTCTAGTCTTTACACCTGATTGAAGTTCACCAATAACATTATCAAGTGGGTGCACTTTGTGAACTGTAGACTGTGATGTGTTAGGAATATCATATGTTGTAGGCATGTTAGAGATCTCTACATCATCACTTGGTGATTCCTGAGAAGTATGTTCCACATTTGGGCTGACAGTGGAAACTTCTGGTGTAGCAGTGGGAATTGAGTTACCACTGCTAGTAGGAATATCTTTATTCATACCATCTGCATCACTTGGCTTTTCAGAATTATCAACAAAGTCCCAAAGTGGCATAACAATTTGATCTTCATCATCTTTGCAAGCTTCATCTTCATCAATGAATTCTTCTGAATCTTCAAGATCTTTGTCTCCAGTACTTGAAGTGAGAGGAACATAATTCATTGTATTAGATAATGTTTCAAGATCAAATAGCCATTCTGGTCCTGAACCTACCATGTTTGCTTTATTTTCAAGAAACTGAACATGCAAGTTCTCTTCAATCTTCTTTGTTCTTAAATTGTAGACTCTAAAAGCCTTGCTAAATCCAACAAAGAAGCCTTCATCTGACTTTTCTTCAAATTTGCCCAGATGATCAATGGTATTGAGAATAGTAACATGACACCCAAATGGCCTCATAAACTCCAAAGTAGGAGGTCTTCCTCTGAACAACTCATAAGGTGTCTTGTTCTTTGTTTTGACTACTAAAACCCTGTTCTGAATGTAACAAGCAGTGTTAACTGCTTCAGCCCAAAAAGTCACTGGAAGCTTGGAATCAGCTAACATAGTTCTAGCAGCCTCAATTAGTGTTCTATTTCTTCTTTCTGCAACTCTATTTTGTTGAGGAGTTCTGGCAACACTAAATTCTCTTTTAATACCTTTGTCTCTGCAGAAATCATCCATAATTTTATTCTTGAACTCTGTCCCATTGTCACACCTAATGATCTTGATTTTCTTTTCAAATTGATTTTCAACTTGAGTGATGAATGTCTTGAGGATGCCTGTGGTTTCATCCTTGGTACTCAAAAAGAAAACCCATGTGAATCTACTGAAATCATCAGTCACAACTAGACAATACTTCTTCAAATTGATGCTGCTCACAGAGGTAGGACCAAACAAGTCCATATGCAGCATAAAGAGTAGATGATTGATAGAATTAAATGCCTTGGTCTTGCATGAAGCTCTGTGTTGCTTTCCTTTGAGACAGGCAACACAAGTTTGGTCATTTTCAAATCTTTTCACTGGTAAACCTCTGACAAGTCCATCTTTCACAATCTTGTTGATGGTCTTGAAGTTAACATGACCCAATCTTCTATGCCAAAGCATTGATTCATCCAAAGTGGCTTTAGCAAGCAAGCAAGTAACATCATTATTAGCCACTATGTTCTACATGTCAATGCTATACAAATTTCCTTTTCTAGGGATTTTAAGCAAAATGTCACCAGGGAGCTTATAATCCTTAGATAAGATATAACATTCATCTTCTGTGAATAGAACTCTATGCTTCTTGTCACACATCTGTGACACACTAAAGAGGTTGTACTTGAGTTCTTTCACATACTGCACATCTTCAAAATCAATGTTTCCAGCCTTGATTGTTCCTTTGCCAGAAACTTTGCCACCAATTCCTCCTCCAAAGCTGACAAATTGTCCATCATAAGGTTGAAAGTCTGAAAGATAGGACTTATTGCCAGTCATGTGCCTGGAACATCCACTGTCTGAGTATCCTTGATCATTAGAAGTCTTTGAATGTCCCTGCACACAAGATAAAGGAATTAGTTCCTTTTGGGGACCCAAGCCACAAATGACTTGGATCTGCCTCGTGTATCAATATAATTGTATCTATCAAAGGTCATTGATACACCATTGGGATTGTTTGAGGTGATGGTTCCTTTTGGTTTCCATTCCCAACGAGCTGAGGCCTTAACAGCATTTCCCATATTTACCCTTTTCTTGTTAACAGACCTACCAGTGGTAACATTTGGCCTTGCAGTGGTAACTGCTGGCTTAGCAGTGGAAACTGCTGGCTTAGAAATTTTAGGTACCCACTTTTGATTATTGTTAACTTTCTTTTCAAAATTGGTCTTTTTCCCTGTTTGAGTAGATTTAACATAAGTAGTAACAGGGGACTTAGGGTAAACTTTGTTTTTATTACTGGCAGTGGCAACTGCTGGTCTAGCAGTGGAAACTGCTGGTCTAGCAGTGGAAATTGGTTTATTGCCAGAATGAAGCAAAACAGACCTGGGAATCATCTTGCTAAGTGGATTTGGGTGAGTTAAATTATGAGCATTATGTCTATTCACCCAAGTATTCCCAAACACTTCCCTTCTTCCCAAGTGGTAGGTACAGCCTTTAGCTAAATGGTCAAAGCTACCACATATATGACAGGGTTTGTTATTGAACACAAAGTCACTACCAAATTGCCTAGATTTAACATGATTCCAACACCTCATATTACCCCTAGGAGTTGGTGACCTACTTTTGTACATCTCTGCATATCTAGTAGTGGGCCTAGTGAAATTAGGTTGTGACCTAGGCTTCTCTTTGACTACATCAGGAATACTTCTTTTAACTTCCACTTTAACATTCTCAGGAACACTAGGCTTAGACTCAACATTCAAATTATCATCTTTAAGAGATGAGTCACTAGCACTATCAAATATATCTACCTCAACCTGAACCTTTTCAATTTCAACTGGTTTAACAAACTTTGGTCCATAGGTCATAGCTGGTTCCTGGAATTCTTCTAAACCTGTGTGAGCTAAATCAATGCCAGGAGGTGATGGAACACCTCTTAGAGGTGGTGGAACAGTTTTATATCCAAGTCCTGATTTGGCTTTGCTCACAATTTGGGCTTCCCAAATTTTATCAATACACTTGGATTGATGATCCAGTGTTTGCTTAGTTATCATTATATTCTCACTAGCCACTTTTACTTTTTCTAGTTCTTCTCTAAGAACCTTATTAACAGCAACCTGATAATCTAAGTCTCTTCTTAATACTGCAATATCATCATTGAACTTAGATTCATTTTCCCTATAATGCTCTAATTGGGTTTCTAAAACTCCTAGGCCTCTTTTATGATTTGATAAGTTATAATTAGTATGAGTTAACTCTATGTGTTGCTCATTAAATTGTGCTTTAAGTTTCTCATACTCTTTTAAGGCCTTACAAGATTTAGAACAAGCATTATCAGTTTGTACCTCAGAGTCAGAAAAAGCCATTAGTGCAAGCTCTGTAGCAACCATTGCAGACTCTGAATCATCTTCCTCTTCCTCAGTCATAAAACTCCAATCAAAGCTCACTCCATCAATGGCCAATAGCCCCTTTGGCTCATCAGTAGTAGGTTCTTTCTTCTTGTCCTGCCTGAACCAAGTTGACCTGTTGTCAGACTTCCTTAGCTTCCTACACTCCCTGGCAAAGTGCCCCTTCTTATGACAATTGTAGCACTCCACCTTCTTTTTGTCAAAACCTATTTCATTGCCACTGATGTTGATCTTTCTACCAGTCTTCTTCCAAAACTTCTTTGTCCTTAAGCTTAGTAATGCCACTTGCCATTTAATGTCCATCTCCTCCATATCATCTTCATCAATTTGATCCAGATCCTCATGATTGAGAATTGAACCACCCACTTGACTTGATATAAAGGCATAAAAAGTAGTGGAAACAACAATGTTAGCACTGTCATCATCACTATCACTTTCTTCATCTGAACAATCATCAAGAGATGAAGATATGAGTGCTACACTTCCTGAACTTGAGCTTATCTTGCCAGCTTTCTTCAATCTTTGTTCAATAACCTTGAAGTTATTGTACAAGTCATTAGGTTTCATGGTTTCCAACTCTGGCTTATCTTCCCACACAGCAACATTAGTTCCAAACTCAGAGGGTAAGCTTCTTAAGAACTTTAGATTGAGGTCTTCCCTTTCCACCTCAATTCCAAAAACAATGAGTTGAGTAACAATCTTTTGTAGCCTTGTGAAGATGCTATCAAGAGATTCATTACTTGTTGAACCAAAATTTTCATAAGTCTGCTTCAGCAAGGTCTTTTGAGTCTTCTTGGTGGAATCATTACCACCAAAAACTTCACAGATCTCATCAAAAAGAGTCTTTGCAGTCTTGTACTTGTTGAATGCAAGAACTTGGTCTCTGGGAAGTGCCATCAGCAACAAACCTCTTGCCTTGAGATCATTCTTCAACTGAAGTCTTTCATCATTAGTAACAGGTCCAGTGTTGACCTTAATTACTTCCTTGCCACCAATCATCTCTGAAGTAGAACTAGGTTTGAAAGAGTTTCCAACCATTATGATTTCCCAGAGTGTATAGTCTTGGACCATAAAGAATTATTCTATCATTAGCCTCCACATCGCAAATTCATTAAGCTTAAGCTTTGGAAGCTTAGCAACAATGTTTGAGTTACTGGTTTCTGTCTCCATTGATTCTTCTGAGTGAACTTGAGTCTTCTAAATCAAAGTATCAAAGCCTGGCTCTGATAACACTTGATGGATCTAAACACCTTTAACTTGTGTTAGATTGATACTTTGAATTATATCACTAAGTATGCGGAATATACTTAGTAACACTTAGAAGGTTGATTGTGAGTAAGACAGTTGTATAAGAACAATATATATAAACAAACTATTTGCTCCAATATTATTAATGATAATAATACGAGTGATCTTGATATCACTAGGGTTACACCTTGAAGCTCTAGAAACGTATAAGAGTTATATGAAAGTTGTATCTAACCCTTAACCTAGGATCTCCTTTTATAGCACAAGGAGTCCTCTTCTACAAGATAAGTATAATGCTAATAGAATAAGATTGATGAGTGCTTAATCACTCATCCTTTTTAGACCTTAATTCAGACCAAATATACCAAATATTAACCAAAAATGCCAAGAGAACATATGTTTTTGTATTTGTGTATGTGCAGGTACGGATATGAGAAAAATGAACAAAAACAAGACAAAACCAACAAAAACGAACACGAGATTGGAAAAAGGTCAAAAGCCGAAGCCGAGGAAACAAAATGATCAAAGAAAGCTCACAATGTTCAGAAAAGTCCGCAGAGATTCATCATGTTGCATAATTAATCCTTGGACAAAGTTTTGAAGATTGGCAACTTTAGTCCTTGTACTTTCAATAATGACAAAAGTGGTCCCTTAAGGAATTTTCAAAGAAATATCAAAGTTAATCCTCCAAAATTCAGAAAGTTACAAGAATAGCCCTTGGAAAATATTTTGGATGAATGGCAGTTTTGGTCCCTACATTTTCAGAAAATACAAACTTTGGTCCTTGTAGAATACTAATTAAGTTGGAAACATGTTCAAGTGGTGGTGAGTTAGGCGTAGAAATGGAGGAGAGGAGAGAAAGAGTGGAACCTTGAAAGAAAAAGGTAAAGGTTAGATTAAAAATGTATGAAAGGTCCAACCCTCTCCACATGTGGAGAGGGGTATTTATAGTTACAATATAACGCCCACTCCCGGGCTGTGGATCAGGCATACAGTGGGTAAAGACCCGTTCCTTCTTCCACGGTGTTACTTAATCTAATACTAATAGACTAATATACTAACTAACTACGAGCTACCTTAATGCTATTACAATCATTAGGTGACCGAGACTTTTACAGGAATATTTATATTCCTAACAATCTCCCCCTAAGCGAGGTCACCTTTGAAGTTAAGCTCTTTGGTCTTTAAGCATTCTTTAGTCTTTGTAGCTCGTAGGATTTGATTCTTCTCCGTTCAGCACACTTTGTACTTCAAGCAAGCGAACTTGTGATTTGAGTTCCTTTGTGATGTTGTGATCTTTGAGCTTCTTTGAGATCATCAGCCAAAGTAAATCTCCAAGCTCATCCATAGTTGTAATGCCTTCATGTGATGTAGTGACTAAGGACCATCATGCTCACACCCTTCTGTATCTGGAGACGTTGCATAAGAGTTGAAGATTAGGAGACCTTTTTTCATCAGAGTTGCGGAAACGTTGTTGGTAGTCTCTCAACATTTGTTGTAGCAAGTCTCTCATCTTCATTGATAGTGTGGAGGATGTGTGAGCATGAGGTATGGATTGACCCGATTCAGCTGGAAACTGGAGCCATCAACGCCATCTTTATATGTGTCCCTGAAATAAAACAGTTAGCAATAAAGATAGAGAACGAACATGGCTTTGTCATTCGTTCTGCGAGGCCAGACTACCCTCCGGTTTTGTGAAAACCGACCTGTGATCAGGTAGAGTCTCTTTTAAAGAGGACTCTCCTTGACAGGAATTTCCAGCTTGTAGTAATGAAAGTTCCAAAGAATCCACTTTGGAATCTTTATACTTAGCATGTTCTCATACCGGAACGTCTCAAAGCAGACAGCACGATAGAGTGAATCGGTGAATTGATATTCACGGATTTGATGAGAAATTGATTTATAGAAATCACTCGCGTGTCCTATGATAAACAATTTTTGAGACACGACGAGAGTTTTATACGTTTAATCTCATTTCCATCAAAAATACTTTTGTTTAAAGACATTACACAATCAATGTGCTCGAAAGATAAGTTGGTGAGCACATTGAGAGGTTTTAGCAAAAGTATCCGTCAATCCATATCCTGGAACAAGTTTGATTCAATGTTGAATCGCACCATTGTTGCTTTCCAGTTGTCACTTGATCATTGTGAATAATTTCACATGTCACATGTCACCTACCAAGAGCTTGAGTGATGTTCTCTCTAGAAGGATTTCCATCTTCATTGTGAATATTTACATTTCACTCGGATGTTCTGGCAATACCTCAAGGATAATGCGTAGGACTCTAAATATTTTATCTTATTTTCCACATTATGTGAAACAATAAGCATATTTGGAATGTGTCCTATCGAGATTTATGGATGATCTCATGGCTCTAGACTCAATAGTGCGTTTTGATCCGCTCCTGGAGACTGGGGAGGCGTCTCCTGTTTTAGGTATCAACATAGCTCGCAATGAGCGGTCGATACATTGCACAGGGTTCCCCGTGAGATTGAAACAAGCTCTTTTAAGAGAACTTGAGTGGTTGGGAAGTTTTGGTGCAGTGCGTCACTGGGTCCATGACGTCTTGTCTTCAATACCGGTGTTACCTTAGTAACTGCCAGTAGCATATGTATTGAACCCGGTTTCTGCCCTAAGGTTGAATAATTGGAGGGCTATTTCTTTTCACCCTTTCTCATTATATTTCTTTTTCATTCTTCAACCCCTTCAGTGCTTACCGAGATTTCATCACTAGAACCTTGTTGGGTTTGTTCCAGTCCTAGCTCTATCTCAGTCCGCACTCTTCCCTTTCTCACTTTACTCCTTTTTTTTCATAATCATTCCTAAGGACTTCTAATCTATCTATGGATTGTCCCTGGGAAGATCCTTCCGGTTCTGGTGGATCATGGGAACTTATACCTAACCTTAACCAACCTTATAACTCCATGCATAAAGATAAATGGTCGGTCTTTGGTATAACTTCCACAAACGCCTTTTGCTCCCCCTCAATATGTGCATCGATATTCGAAAGTGTTTAGCACATATGTGGGAGCCTATTATTGAGTACAAAAGATCACTTTTGATTATCAGATTTCATATTTAAATCACATTCTCTCCCCCGATCAAAAATTTCAAATCTTTCGAGATTTTTGATCTCAATTGATTTAAATAATTTAGAAAGCGTTTTTGGGAGAGAAATGCGGTCAAGTTTAATATTTTCTGATAAAAAGGAACTTTTTCATGCTCCCCCTCAAACTGTGAGGGAGGTTGTTATGTGTCAGATTTGAAGAGTTTGCAAAAGATTCGAAGTTTTAATGAAAACTCTTTGAAAAATTTACTCATTCTGACACATAACCATCACAAATCGGATTGTTGTTTTTGTTTTGTACAAAGTGTGGGGAGTTTTGTTGATACATAAAATTTTGAGAAATCACTCTCCCCCTCAATCAATGACGGATGTTAAAGCATAAATATTTTCATAAACTATTAACGTCATTGATTGAGTGAAAATTTTATCAAACTTTTGAGTTCAATTTGATTTTCATTCAAAATTTCATGGTACCACCAAGTTTTGCACAAACACTTTCCGGAAAAATCATAGAAGGGAAAGTATTTGGCGATAAAAAGAAGACTTCTCTTCTTTATCAAGAAATAATGCACTGAAACGTACATTAGATCTAGGGTGCATGAATATAAAGTAATTCACGCTCGGATGAACGGCACCCTTTGTTAGGAACAACCGTCTTTTTGGCGACGAGTTTTCCTTAATTTTGAAAACCGGGTTGCTATCTGAAGTAATAGCAAACCATAATTTATGAAGACCGGGTTGTAGCCTGAAATGACTACAAGCCATAATTAAAGAATGTTTTGAGACACGACATGTTTTTGAAAAGAACTTTATTTGAAACCGAAAAACTCTTGCTCAAGCATATGTATGATTCCGTGTCATTGTTGAATGACATTTCTAGAATCGTACATACTATTGATTACACAAGAGACATGTCGTGAGAAGAATATTTTTGAAATTTTTGTAAATTTTTTTATTTTTTTATTTTTTTTTTTTTTTTTTTTTTTTTTTTTTTTTTTTTTTTGATACTATACAAGGATATGTGAAGCAACCCCTTTACTCCTCTTGATCTTCTTGTAGACATTTGAGATCCTCAGGTGTGAGACTCTTCATACCAAGGCGTGGGAGGATGAATTGAAATCGTTCCCTAGAAAGTGCTTTGGTGAAGATATCGGCTAGTTGGAACTCAGTCCTCACAAAGTAAAGTTCCACAATTCCTTTCTCAACTTGTTCCCTGATGAAGTGATGTCGAATGTCAATGTGTTTAGTTCTTGAATGCTGGACATTGTTGCAGCAGAGTGCAATTGCACTTTTGTTGTCACAGTACATAGGAACCTTATTGCAAATAAGCCCATAGTCAGAAAGTTGAGATCGCATCCAGAGGATCTGAGCACAGCATGATGACATGGCAATGTATTCAGCTTCAGTGGAGGAGATGGATGTACTCATTTGTTTCTTTGAAGACCAACTGACTAACTTATTTCCTAAAAACTGCGCGCCCCCAGATGTACTGCGACGAGTGTCTTGACATCCAGCATGATCAGCATCCGAATATGCTGTGAGAGCCATAGAAGTTTCTTTAGGGTACCAAAGGCCCATGTGGATAGTTCCTTTAAGGTATCGAAAGACTCTCTTGACAGCTTCCAAATGTTTCTTGGTGGGTTTGGATTGATACCGGGCACAAATACAAACTGCGAACAGAAGGTCGGGTCTGCTTGCAGTAAGGTACATTAATGATCCAATCATGCTTCGATACATGGTTTGATCGACCGGAATTCCTACATCATCTTCGTCAAGCTTTGAACGTTCAATCATAGGAGTATCAACTGAATCACTGGAGTCGAATCCAAATTTCTTCAACGTTTCATTGGCGTATTTGGATTGATTGATGAATATGCCACTGGGGTTTTGAGAAATTTGCAGTCCTAGAAAGAATGACATTTGACCCATCATAGACATTTGGAATTCGGAGCTCATCTCTTGAGAGAAACGATCACATTCTGAGGGATCAGACGAGGCAAAGATGATGTCATCGACGTAGATTTGTACATGTAGAAGGTGTTTGCCTGTTTTTCTGGTAAAGAGGGTAGGATCAACAACGCCTTTGGAAAATTTGTTGGCCAGAAGAAATTTGGACAAGGTGTCGTACCACGCCCTGGGTGCTTGTTTAAGCCCATATAAAGCCTTCTTTAATCGATACACGTGATTAGGGCGTTCTGGATCCACAAAACCTTCGGGTTGAGATACATACACCACCTCTTTCAGATCCCCATTTAAGAATGCGGTCTTGACATCCATTTGATAAACCACCATGTTTTGACTTGCAGCATTAGCGAGAAAGATCCTTATGGCTTCTATTCTAGCAACTGGGGCGAAGGATTCTTCAAAGTCAATACCTTCTTCTTGTCGATATCCTTTTGCCACGAGCCTAGCTTTGTTTTTCAGAACATCTCCATGCTCATCAAGTTTGACCTTGAATATCCATTTGAGAGCAATGATCATAGCACACTCGGGAGGTGGTACTAGTTCCCAGACGTCCAGTCGGTCAAATTCATGAATCTCGTCCACCATAGCAGTGAACCATGAGTGTTTAGACATTGCATCCTTGACGCTTTTTGGTTCAGCTTTAGAGAGAACAGAATTGAAGAAACACCATAATGCGTCAGTTGCAAGTTGCTTGCGGGTTGATACTGGACGTGAGGGGTTCCCAATGATGTTGTCAATAGGATGATCATTGGTCCATTTTCGAAGGTATTCATGGGGTTGAAGATGTGGAACTGAGGTAGCCGTATTAGATTCATCAGAGGATGTTGTTTCATTTGATGGTTCTGGGGCAAAGATATTAACAAATGGCTCATTATTAGGTGGAGCAAGAGGATTAACTTCAGATGAATTATCTACATTTGCCGCTCGATGTGCAAGTGAAGGTTGGACATTGGACGTGCTGACCGATTGACTGATGGCGGGGGCTTCAGAATCCCATGACAATGAAGTGGATGGACCGTTAAGGTAATCTTGATCATTCACCACCCCATCTGGTGGTTGAACCATTGTAGCTTCGGGAGCATTCATCTGTTGAGGCTCAAAGTATTCATCAAACATTGGGTCAAACAATTTCTTCCAAACTTCACTCGTAGGGGGTACAAAAGGAGCAGCAGGAATGGAATTCTGTACAAGCCTGGAACTAATTGGTCCAGGGGACAAAAGGTTAGGTACGGGTCCAGAACTTGATTGTCCAGGAACCGGGTGCTCAGTCAGCTCATCGAAAGTAACGTGGATTGTTTCCATTATATCTCTGGTACGTTTGTTGTAGATTCGGTACCCCTTTCGCTCTGGAGCATAGCCAACGAAGAAACCAATGTCGGCCTTGGCCTTGAGTTTCCCAAGGTCTTCACTGTCATTCGTAGGATAACATAGTGCACCAAACACTCGAAGAAACGAAAGGTCGGGTTTTCTGCCATGGACCAGTTCATAGGGAGTTTTGCAGTGGAGGGGATGTATCAAGGATCGGTTCTGAGTGTAACATGCGGTGGCAATTGCCTCAGTCCAAAGAAATAGAGGAGCTTTGGAAAAGATGAGCATGGTCCTAGCAGCTTCAACTAAGGTGCGATTGCGTCTTTCTACAACTCCATTTTGTTGAGGAGTTCTGGGTATGCTCTTTTGATGACTAATCCCGACACCTTCATAAAATAGAGTAAGTTGTCTGTTCACAAATTCTGTTCCATTATCAGTACGAACGACTCTAACTATTTTGTTGAGACGGACTTGCAACATCTTGATGAGTTTGATGATGGTTTCAGGAGTTTCATCTTTTGATCGTAGAAACTTCACCCATGTGAATCGAGAGTGATCATCAACAATAACCAGCACATATTTCTTTCCATTGATACTTTGAATCCTCATTGGTCCACAAAGATCCATATGAAGGGTATGAAGAACTTCCATGATAGAATTGACGGTTTTGGGTTTATGGGTATGCTTTTTGCTTTTGCCCATTTGACAGGCGGAACACAGATGATCTTTTTCATACTTGAGTCTGGGCAAGCCTCGAACAAGATCCTTTCGCGTAAGTTCATTGATGGTACCGAAGTTCAAATGGTTTAAACGTCGATGCCACAACCATGACTTGTTCTTGGATGCTTTAGAGAGCAGACAAATTGGAGAGGACCGTAGCATATCTTCGATGGAGATTGTGTAAAGATTAGTGCCCCGACTCCCCTTGAGAAGATCAACACCATCTAATTCTCTAACAAAACAGGTGTGCTTTCTGAAGGCGACTTCGAGATCTGAGTCACAGAATTGACCAACAGAAAATAGATTGTGCCCGAGACCTTCCACGTAGTATACTCTGGATATGACACTGTCTCCAAAGACATAATCACCATAACCCATTATAGACCCAAAATGGTCATTCCCAAACCTAACCGTACCAATAAATTTTTCCACGAAATTCTTGAGCCTTGAGCGATCACCAGTCATATGTTTTGAGCAGCCTGAGTCCAAATACCAAAGGACGATTTGTACGACCTGCATTTGAAACCAGACAATCGTGGATAACTGAAAAAGCTGGAGCCCCACACACAATTGGGGTCCATTTGGTTAGAACACACAAATATTGGATTATCATAAGTAACAGGTTTCTCACTGAAGTGTTCACATTTTGATGCACTAGGACTAGAGGTGGTATCTATTGCTTCTATAGGAAATAGTCTACCAGTAGGTCTCCACTTCCTAATAGGCATATCTCTAGAGTTGGTAGTCCTAGTTACTGGGCACATTTTCCTCGGAGTGAATATCCTTCCAGTGGGTCTCCATTGATAACCAACATTAGTGAACACTTTTCCTGTTTTATTCCAGACTTGTTTTGCTTGTTTAACACTAGAAACATTCATATCTGGTGATCGTATAATAGATTTAAGAAAAGGCACAGCACATGTATCATGATTACCATAAAATAAGCATTTGTTACATGTCTTACAAATAGCATCAGAATTCGAATTAGTTACATCATTGTTCACACAAAAGTTTGAAATAACTCGATTCCTTTTACTAAGCAACACTTTATTGTTCCTAGATGACTCTTCTACTTCCTTCACAAGTGAGCTCTTAGCTGGCAAAGTCCTATCATTCTTTGTATTGCTCTTAGGCTGTGACTTGCTAGCATAAGATACACCTTTTACTCCTGTAGAAGCAATAATGGGAACATTAGTCTGATTAGTAGCTACTTGTTTATTGGTGATCAAGATGGAGGATTGAGGCATGATTTGAGGAAAATCAACTGTGACATGCTTGTTGCCACTGAGAGGGTGCAAGGCAGTTGTTCTATCCGACTTGGTATCATTCTTGGGGCATGATCCTATGGTATATTCTAACAATTCCTGGGCCCTATTAGTGAGAAAGCACGCACCAATAATACCATCATCAAGTGGTTTAGCAATCCTCTCATCTTCAATGGTTTCTCTAAGTAAGGCCAGACAATCCTTAAGATTTCTAAGATAGTTATTATGAACTAACTTATTGTTCCTAAGGGGAAGAGAAACATTCACAGCATCGCACGCATATTTATTACAAGCAGGTATCTTGGACATTGCATGATCACATGAAACAACGGGCATTTTACCCTTTACCATGGTCTTTAGATTCTCAATTTCATTTAACAAAGAAGTGACTTTCTCATTGTTTTGGTCACGTGTTGTTTTGATTGACTCAAACAATTCTTTATAACGTTGTTTAGCGTTGGACATTTCAGCACGAAGCCACTCATTTTCATGTTGTAGTTCATTGATAATGCCCTGTTTTTGAAAATTTTGAGAATCCATAGACTTCTGGTAATTGGTATTGATCACATCGCTTCTGTTCGATTTTAATTGTGCAATTTGGACCTTCAACTTCCGAATCGTGTTAGAGTGAGCTTGAATTACTTCATCCTTTTTGGCCAATTCAAAACATGTATCAAATTCAGGAACATCCGAAGATATCTTGGCATTTGATATTTTTATACTTTCTTCTAGATGTTGATATTTTAATTGTAGGTTCAAGTTATCAACTTCTAGTTTTGAGAAATTCCTGACCATGTTATCATGATCATCGTTTTGAATTTTTTGAATAAGTTTGTAATTCTCCCCCTCAAGCTCAATCACACGATTTTGGAAGACATTCAGAGTAACTGACATTTCATGAAATTGTCGAGCAGATAGCGCAGAGTCGGTAACAGTATAAAACACATCTTTAGCAATGCAGTTAGCAATCAAATTATCATTCATGATGAGAATGTTTTTCCTGTCAATTTCACTGTGTTTTAGATCAATAGCAAGTTGGTTACCCTCACTTTTCACTTCATCAAAAACCTTTTTCATTTGACTCACATCATCATTAATGGTGTTTTTAAGTCCCTCAAAATGTTCTTTTAGAAGTTTAAAAAATGGCATAACTTCAGTTAGGTAACACTGTTTTGTTTGCTCAAAACCCCTTTCCCCTTCTGTTATCCCTGTAGGTGTAATTCTTATTTTACAGGTTTTCTCAAAGTCATTGAACAATTGACCAAGTACATACAGCCCAATTAGAGTATTACATTGTGTGGGAAGAGTGAGAGGGACAAGATGACTAGGTGTGTTCAGGGGATAGGTAGTTGGGTGAGCAATTCTAAACATAGTGCGTGTGTTGCCTACAACTCTTTCAGCTTGCAATTTCTCAATATCAATATTCCAAAACACTTTTTCAGGACAAATTCTCTTTTGAGGAACAAAAATTGCAGTGTGATTGTCATTGGCATAGTCATAGTGAAACACGAGATTCTTAGCAATGCATTTAGGATCCTTTAACCGTTCAGCAAGTTTTGCCCTAGTTCTATCCTCTGCCTCATTGATGTGGTCATAGGATCGAGTATCGGGAGGTGCATGGTTAGGTTCAAGCATAGTTTTTGCATCATATAATGCAGGTTGTGCACCTAGACCTATTTTAAGGAATCTTGCTTTGGGTTTGGAGGCATCATGTTCACTAAATTCATCACTTAACTTCCTGTGGCTTTCCAACATTTGAGCAGATTGAATGGTTTGGCCCTGTGTGTACAACTTATCTTCCAATTTATTTTTTAACGTTTTTAATTTTGAGAAGTCATTTAGAAGTTTAGTTTCTTTATCCTTGAATTCTTGTTTGATTGTAGTCAAACCTTTTTGAACCTCAAGTTTTTGTTTGACTGTTTGATTCAATTGGCTCTTTAAAGAAACTAGTTCCCTTTTTAATGATTCTTGTTTGGAATTATTTTCAGATATGTAAGTACGCAGTTGCCATTCCATTTTCTGCTCACGTTCATTCAACTCAAATTTAGCACGCTGCTCATAAATGTTTACTTGATCCTTAAGGGTGTTAATTCTAGTGATCAGAGAATCATCAGGGTTGTATATAGAGTGCTCATACATCTCATGGTTACTAAAATCACTAGACGGCATGTCACTCGGTACAACTTGGGTTCCATTGTCATTCACATACATTTCATATGGGATATTATTGGTATTACCCATATTTGTGATGTCTGTGTTGACAATATTCTTGAGTTGTACAGAGCCACATGCCCCCTTTACAGGTGCAGAATCATTCAGATCATGTATAGAAGATGTTGGTACCTCAGAGATAGCAGAAGTGATGGATGAATCAGGATGCTGTGAAGAGGATGCGGCTGCAGACAGATTAGCCATGAAGATTGTTTGAGCAGTTGGTTCATCATCCACGTCTGAGTCAAATGCATCACACTCTTCAACTTGAAAGATATTCGGATCATTAAGAGCCATGTCCTGAACAGGTTGATCATCCACATCAGCGTCAAAGGTGTTCCCATCATTACCAGCCAGAAAGAGCAAAGCTTCTTCATCCAACACAGTCCCATTTTCTTGTGCCTGCATTAGCAGCATCTTGTCTTTGAAGTACTCAGAGTTTTGGGGACGTTTTGGGAGAGTGCAATTCCTAGCAATGTGGCCCAACCCTCCGCAGTTGTAGCATTTTGGTTGCTTAGCTTGTGCTTGAAGAGCATTCCCAACTCTGTACTGCCCATTCTCTCTACCAGCATTTCTTTGGTTGAAGTTCTGTCTTCCCTGCACATTCTGCACCACTACCCGACCATCTTCAATGACTGCCTGATTACGTGGATTAGATGAGATTCGGAGCTGGTTGTTAGTAGATGGGAGTGCAGCCCTGAACTGTTGGACCAGTAAAGACACTTGGTTGGAGAGATTATCAATCATCATGTCAGTGTGAGAATACCCAGAATCAAGTTGAGTATTCAATGTAGATGGTGAGGGAGTTGATGATTGACTGATGGTTGGGGTAGACCTGGAGGATGATTGTGATGGTTGAACTTGATCTTTAGAGGTTTGATTAGGTTGTTGAACATTGGAGACAAAGGCAAGAGATTCATTTGTTGCAGACGGATTGAGCTTTTCTCGCATTACCCGATCATAAGCTGCATGTTTCTCATGTTGCTGGAGATACGCATACAGCTGTTCATGATTGGTGTGCCTGAGACCCTTGTTGAGCTTCACAGCCGTGACAAACCTATCCCATTCCGGTGCCATGTTGTTCACGAATTTTGAATTGAGCTGTATGTTGGGCATTGTCATCTTGATAGCTCTCATGTCATTGACCAGCTTGTGAAATCTGACATAATAGTCAGTGATACTTTCCCCTGGATTCATTTTGAAATGCTCAAATTCATCGTAAAGCTGTGACTCACGATCTTCTTTTGTTAACTCAGACCCTGCAAGAAGCATTTTGACATTATCCCAGACCGCCTTTGCTTCAGTGTTGAAGTTGATCAGTTTGTAGACATCTTTGGGAAGACCTTGAATGATGATATTAGATGCTCTAATGTCAGCATCATAGCGTTTCTTTTCTTCTTCAGACAGCTCATTGTAAGTGCGAGATCTATTAGGACCAAGCACGGCCGGTGATTGATCAGTTGCTTCTGAAATCGTGTCTCTAGTAGTACCCACTTGAAAGGGTCCCTCATCAATGGATTTCAGAATGTTAACCCCATTATCTTTACCTAGACAGTACAGCCGTATCCTTTGAGCCCATGATTCATAGTCAGTTCTGTCCAACATCGGAGGTCGGGTGTCAGACCCCGCAGCTTGAATGTCATCGGAAGAAGTCGACATCACAAATAAGTTAACCACAACTTAACCACAATAAAAACCAACCGCAACTTAACCACAACTTGACCAAACCGCAGAACACAATCCAACCGCAGTATGAGCTAACCGCAACCAGAGCAAACCGCAGGCCAGAGATACTAACCGCAGAGTACTAATCGCAAGTTATACCAAACCGCAACAAAATCCAGTCGCAATATGAACTAACCGCAACCTACACGAACCGCAGACCAATAATACTAACCGCAAGACACTAACCGCAGATTATAACTAACCGCAGGAAAAGTTAACCGTAATGAGTTGACCGCAACACACTTAACCGCAGAGAAACTAACCGCAGTGCTTAGAACCAAACGCAAAATATTTAACCGCAGAACCTAGACGCAATAAGCAAGCTGAGGAAGACTTAACCGCAGAATCTAACCGCAGAGACAAAAGTCCAAAACTGTCACTTTCGTTGCGTTTTGTTTGTATTCCCGAAATAGTAAACGCAGCAATCCAAACGCAGATTTCAGGACTTAATCGCAACCAGGCAATGGAACAGTGGACTTAACCGCAACCTAGAAATTCGCCTAAAAACAATTCCAAGCTTCAAATATCTTGATGATATTGTAACACACTCTACACTACAATGTTCCACAAACACAAATGAACATAAAAGGACATCACAAACATGTATAACCACACAAGAGGGATGAGACCAAGATGTTTTCCAAGAAAGTTGCACCAAACTCACAAAACCACTCAAAAAATCATCAAATTCGATTCTACAAGGCCCTAAGATGAAACCTTGGCTCTTGATACCAATTGTAGAATACTAATTAAGTTGGAAACATGTTCAAGTGGTGGTGAGTTAGGCGTAGAAATGGAGGAGAGGAGAGAAAGAGTGGAACCTTGAAAGAAAAAGGTAAAGGTTAGATTAAAAATGTATGAAAGGTCCAACCCTCTCCACATGTGGAGAGGGGTATTTATAGTTACAATATAACGCCCACTCCCGGGCTGTGGATCAGGCATACAGTGGGTAAAGACCCGTTCCTTCTTCCACGGTGTTACTTAATCTAATACTAATAGACTAATATACTAACTAACTACGAGCTACCTTAATGCTATTACAATCATTAGGTGACCGAGACTTTTACAGGAATATTTATATTCCTAACAGTCCTTATGTAATATTACTCCTAAAAACCTTACACACCAAACCGGATTCACATAATAATAACCCAATACACCCTCCTACACCACAAGCCCAAGTTACAAAAGCCCAACTCCCTTTATAAGTTTTACCCGATCCAAATATTATTACCCATGGTCAACCCCATACACTAACCGGTCAACTCCAATAATAATAAAAACAAAAACCCCCAATACACCTTTTACCGCCCCCAATATTACCCCCACAACCCAGAAATAACAACTGTAGAACGAACCCTAACTTACCTCACCACCAAATTACCCCAAAATTACCCTGATTGGGTAATTATTACCCAATAATTAAATGTTCTAGAAGCACTGACGAGTCAGGGAATGTTTGAAGGACGCGTGGACCAATGAGCTATCACACGGAGGATCAATCATGTCATGAATTCAATCCAACGGTGGGAGATTTAAGATTGATCAGCAAGGGTGATCGTATGGACACGAATGACTCAAAGAAACACAAGAAGGAGAGGATTGCCAGCGTGGACATCCAAGGCCAAACCTCTCATCAGTATAAAAAGCCCTCTCCTCACCTCATGTAACTCGTCCAATTTTTCATGTTATTAGAAGAATTTAGACCATTTTTAATTTCAGTATTGTTGTAATTTTTATTTTCAAAAGCTTTGTACTCAGATTTAAATTTCAATATAATTCTAATTTCAGTCAATTCCATTGCAATTTACTTTTCAAGTAGTTAGTTATTTCAAATTCGTTTTTAGTACTTCATAATTTTAGTTGGTGCTTGGTTTAATTTCTTTTTCAATTGTGCATTAAATTCTGCTTGGTAAATTTGTGGTCAACTGCTTATTTCAATAAGCTTGAGCTTATTTGTGGAGATAAGAGACAGCCATTTGGAGCTTTTGGCCTGTCTTAAAGACAGGCTGTGTGGGATACACCTCTCTGTTTGGCTGAGAGGTGTTTCGTAAGTTTTCAATTTTCATTTTTCAAAGCTTAATAGTATAAATCAGTTAGTTATTGCTTATTTTTGTTTGTTTACATTTTATTATAGCTTAATCTTATTATTGCATTTAGTTTCACTGTTACTGTTTCATTAGCTGTTTTCTATTAGAATTAAGTTTCTGCTTCTGTTTTGCAATCTTAGCATCTGAGTTTATGATTGTTGTTGGAATTGGTTGTCACTATTGTTACTTAAGTTTGGATTTGAACTGATATGATTTGGGTGAATTAGTTGTAATAGTCATTGTAAGTGGTGTTTGGATCTACTGTTTTACTGAAATTGGTGTTGGTGCTTTGATGTTTTTTTTTCTGCATAAGTCTTCTCATATAAGGATTAGATAGACCAGTTATGGTTTCAGTGAGTAGAATAATTTAGTAGAAGTCAATATTTAGTTTTAACACAAAATCTGTTTGCATAAGTAGTTAAGTCATTAACATCTTGTCACTTTTTTAAACCATTTCAGCAGCTCATCTGTTTCATTAGGTTCTCTTTAGTACTCCATAGCTGCTCATCTATATTAACTTTTTGATCAAAGTTTGGTTCTAATAAAGTTTTTGATATTAGCTTCTCATAACTAAGCTTGATTTAGGATTTGAGATTCATTTGTTAGACGTTAAATAAGCTTGCAAATCACCTCATCACACCTGTTTTGCCCTGCTTCGTAGGAAATTTATTTTGATCAGCTTTTATTATCTGCTTATTTAGAGTGGAACTTTAGCTTATTATTGGTTCTAGTGAGAGTTTGGTGTACTTGCTATCAGCTGTGTGCTTATTGTGCAATTCATATTTGGTTTAACGGCTTACTTCTAAACTGCTCTTTGTTCAAATTACCATAACCAGGTGCCCCAACTGTCCTCACACCAGCAGCTCTCACGATTTCATTTAAGATTGTTAGGATTTGATTTTTGGTTTCCTAGATAGGCAGTAGTATCATCTGTTAGGAGCTACTCTCATTTTGATCTATAGAGTTTATTTGAGCATTAAGAAATAAGCTGCAAGTTGATTGGTTGAGCATAGCAACTGTTTTCTAGTTTAAGGGCTGCTGTTGTGTTTCAGTTGTAGGAACCTGAGTTTTATTGTTCATTTCAGTTTATTCATGCCTCTAGTTGTTGTTTATATTGTGCTTTTACATTTAGTTTATCTATTTGATCAAGTGCTTATTCCATTTGCTTATTTGTACCTGATTGCACCATAACCTGTGGTCCTGAGTATCTTTTGGTCCAATATCCTGTTCCATTAAGCTTTTTAGAGTCATAATATCACTTGGTTAAAGTCTGGTCAAAGTTGGTCAAGGAGTGCTTATAAATAAGCACTCCAAATAAGCAGTTTTCAAGCTTTTCAGTACTTATCTTGCTTATTTTTCTTTCAAAATTTTTTCTCAAGCTCATTTTAATATTTTAGAATTTTTGTATTTTTTTCATATTTTTCTTAGTTAATTTGCTATTTTTCTTATTTTATTTTCATTTTTAATTCCTTTTTAATTACTGAAAAATACAAAAAAAATCAGAAAAACCACAGAAAAATCGAAAAAAAATATTAGAAAATTATTTTTAGTTATTTTAGAATTTTAGAAATTTATTTTGCATTTTTCTCATTTATTTTGAATTTATTTTGAATTTTTAATTAGTTTTAATACTTTTTAATTCCTAGAAATTACATAAAAAGCCAAAAAAAATTAGTTTTTAGTTTTAAAATTACTTTTTAGTTATTTTATAATTTTCAAATTTTAATTTTTATTTTTCTCACTTTATTTGCATTTTCTTTTAATTTTTAACTAGTTAATTAGTTTTTAATTCATAAAAAATAAATAAAAAGTCGAAAAAATATTTTTCTTTTTCTTGAAATTTTTTTTTATCATTTTTAATTTTTGAAAATTATTTCCAAGTCCGTAGGAGTCGTGTAGCTTAAAAGTCGCGTTTTATTTCGTACGTTAACGTTTATTTTCCGTTTTAGCTTACGTTTGTTTTCGTTTCTACGTTACGTTTCTAGTTGCCTTACTTGAATTACGTGTTTAGTTGATTATTTGTGCTTTATTTACTATTTCATTAGTATAATCTCATTCAAATCACTTTTTACCGTTTTCACGACACGTTTCACGAAACGGGAATTCGAAATTCCATTCACACCTTCGTTGGGACACGACCCGGGGAAATACTTTCCTAAGCATTTCTTCGGTTAAAAACTATACTATAAAACAACAACATCAAATATATACACAAGATCTATTCTATATTTATCTAGACGCGTTTCCTAACAGTTATCTAATAAGCAGTGGTAATATATGTTCTTGCAGTGGTAATGAGTTTCCACTGCAAGTACAATCTTCTGCAGTTGTAACATCTTCACTATCCGTGGTAACTGTTAGTATAATTCCCAACAAAGTCCATATGCAACATGAAAAGTGGATGATCAATAGAATTGAATGCCTTAGTCTTGCATGAAGCTCTGTGTTGCTTTCCTTTGAGACAGGCAACACAAGTTTGGTCATTTTCAAATCTTTTCTCTGGTAAACCTCTGACAAGGCCATCTTTCACAATCTTGTTAATGGTCTTGAAGTTAACATGACCAAGTATTTTGTGCCAAAGCATGGATTTGTCTAAAGTGGCTTTTGCAAGCAAGCAAGTAACATCATTATTAGCCACTATGTTCTTCATGTCAATGCTATATAGATTGCCTTTTCTAGGGATTTTAAGCAAAATTTCACTTTCATCTGGGAGCTTATAAGATATAGCATTCATCTTCTGTGAATAGAACTCTATGCTTCTTGTCACACATCTGTGACACACTGAAAAGGTTGTACTTGAGTTCTTTCACATAGTGCACATTCTCAAAGTCTATGTTTCCAGCCTTGATTGTTCCTTTGCCAGAAACTTTGCCACCAATTCCTCCTCAAAAGCTGACAAATTGTCCATCATAAGGTTGGAAGTTTGAAAGATAGGACTTATTGCCATTAATGTGCCTGGAACATCCACTGTCTGAGTATCCTTGATCATTTGTTGTCTTTGAATGTTCCTGCACACAAAATAAAGGAATTAGTTCCTTTTGGGGACTCAAGCCACAAATGACTTGGATCTGCCTCGTGTATCAATATAATTGTATCTATCAAAGGTCATTGATACACCATTGGGATTGTTTGAGGTGATGGTTCCTTTTAGTTTCCATTCCCAACGTGTTGAGGCCTTAACAGCATTTCCCATATTTACCCTCTTATTGTTCACAGACCCTCCAGTGGAAACCTTTGGCCTTGCAGTGGTAACTGCTGGCTTAGCAGTGAAAACTGCTGGTTTTGAAATTTTGGGTACCCACTTGTGATTATTGTAAACTTTCTTTTCAAAATTGGTCTTTTTCCCTGTTTGAGTGGATTTAACAACAGTAGTAACAGGGGGCTTAGGCTAAACTCTGTTTTTATTACTGGCAGTGGCAACTGCTGGTCTTGCAGTGGAAACTGCTGGTCTAGCAGTGGAAATAGGTTTAATGCCAGATTTAAGCAAAACAGACCTGGGAATCATCTTGCTAAGTGGATGTGGGTGAGTTAAGTTATTAGCATTATATCCATTCACCCTAGTACTCCCAAACACTTCCCTTCTACCCATGTGATAGGTACAGTATAAGACATATGGTCAAAGCTACCACATATATGATAGGGTTTGTTGTTGAACACAAAGTCACTACCAAATTGCCTAGATTTGACATGATTCCAACTCCTTATATTTCCCCTAGGAGTTGTTGACCTATTTCTGTACATCTCTGCATATCTAGTAGTGGGCCTAGTGAAATTAGGTTGTAACCTAGGCTTCTCTTTGAAAACATCAGGAATACTCTTTTTAACATCCACATTTACATTCTCAGGAACACTAGGTTTAGACTCAACATTCAAACTTTCATCTTTAAGAGATGAGTCACTAGCACTATCAAATGTATCAACCTTAACCTGAACTTTTTCAATTACAGCCTCTTTAACAAATTTTGGTCCATAGGTCATGGTTGGTTCCTGGAATTCTTCTAATCCTGTGTGAGCTAAGTCAATGCCAGGAGGTGATGGAACACCTCTTAGAGGTGGTGGAACAGATTTGTATCCAACTCCTGATTTGGCTTTGTTCACAACTTGGGCTTCCCAAATTTTGTCAATACACTTGGATTGGTGATCCAGTGTATTACAAGTAATCTTTATATTCTCACTAGCCCTTTTAACCTTTTCTAGTTCTTCCCTAAGAACCTTGTTTACAACAACCTTATAATCTAAGTCTCTTTTTAACACAACAATATCATCATTGAACTTAGATTCATTTGCCCTATAATGCTCTAATTGAGTTTCTAAAACACCTAGACCTCTTTTATGATTTGCTAAGTTATAATTAGTATGATTTAACTCTAACAATTGTTCATCATATTTTGCTTTAATTTTCTCATACTCTTTTAAGGCCTTACAAGTTTTAGAGCAAGCATTATTAATTTGTACCTCAGAGTCAGAAAAAGCCATTAGTGCAAGCTCAGTAGCCACCATTGCAGACTCTGAATCATCTTCTTCATCCTCAGCCATAAAACTCCAACCAAAGCTCACTCCATCAATAGCCAATAGCCCATTTTGCTCATCAGTTGTAGGTTCTTTCTTCTTGTCCTGCTTATACCAAGTTGACCTGTTGTCAGGTGTCCTTGGTTTCCTGCATTCCCTGGCAAAGTGCCCCTTCTTATGACAATTATAGCACTCTACCTTCTTTTTGTCAAAACCTACTGTCTCATTGTCATTAATGGTAATTTTCCTTCCAGTCTTCTTCCAAAACTTCTTTGCCTTTAAGCTTAGTAATGCCACCTGCCATTTAATGTCCATCTCCTCCATATCATCCTCATCAATTTGATCCAAATCCTCATGATGAATTGAACCACCCATCTGACTTGATATAAAGGCATAAAAGGTAGAATCACTAAGTCCAGCAATCTGTCTTTTTAAACTAGCAGTGGAAACACCTCCACTACCAGTGGAAACAACAATGTTAGCACTGTCATCATCACTATCACTTTCTCCATCTGAACTATCATCAACAGATGATGATATGAGTGCTACACTTCCTGAACCTGTGCTTAGTTTGCCAGCTTTCTTCAATCTTTGTTCAATAACCTTGAAGTTATTATACAAATCATTAAGTTTCATAGTCTCCAAATCTGGCTTGTCTTCCCACACTGTAACATTGGTTCCAAACTCAGAGGGTAAACTTCTTAAGAACTTTAGATTAAGGTCTTCCCTTTCCACCTCAATTCCAAAAACAGTGAGTTGAGTAACAATCTTTTGTAGCCTTGTGAAGATGCTATCAATAGATTCATTACTTGATGAACCAAAGTTTTCATAAGTCTGTTTCAGCAGGGTCTTCTGAGTCTTCTTGGTGGAATCATTACCACCAAAAACATTACAGATCTCCTCAAAAAGAGTCTTTGTAGTCTTATACTTGTTGAATGCTAGAACTTGATCTCTTGGAAGTGTCATCAGCAACAAACCTCTGGCCTTCAGATCATTCTTCATCTGAAGTCTTTCATCATTAGCAACAGGTCCAGTGTTAACCTTTATTACTTCATTGCCACCAACCATCTCTGAGGTAGAACTTGGTTTGAAGGAATTACCAAGCATAATGATCTCCCAGAGTGTATAGTCTTGCACCATAAAGAATTGTTCAATCATTAGCCTCCACATCTCAAAGTCATTCAACTTAAGCTTTGAAAGCTTAGCAGCAATGTTAGATTGACTGGTTTCTATCTCCATTGATTCTTCTGAGTGAACTAGGATCTTCTAAATCAAAGTATCAAAGCCTGGATCTGATACCACTTGATGGATCTAAACACCTTGAATTGTGTTAGATTGATACTTTGAGTTATATCACTAAGTATGCGGAAACTACTTAGTAATACTTAGAAGATTGATTGTGAATGAAACAGTTATTTATGAATGAGAATAATGTATGTAACAAACAGTAAGCTCCAATATTATTAATAATAATAATAATACGAGTGATCTTAGTATCACTAGGGTTACACCTTGAAGCTCTTAGAAAAACGTATATCCAAACTTTAACCTAAGACCTCCTTTTATAGCACAAGGAGTCCTCTTCTACAAGATAAGTATAACTCTAATAGAATAAGATATACACAAGATCTATTCTATATTTATCTAAACACGTTTCCTAACAATTATCCAACCAGCAGTGGTAATATATGTTCTTGCAGTGGTAGTGAGTTTCCACTGCAAGTGCATTCTTCAGCAGTTGTAATATCTTCACTAGCCGTGGTAACTGTTAGTATAATTCCCAATAGGGCATTTTATCAATAAATCCTTAAATCGTTCCCAAGCTTGATAAAGGGGTTCATCTGGCTCTTGCTTGAAGTTGTTGATAGCCTCCATTTTTTTAGTAGTTTTAGCAGGTGGCCAATATCTTTTCAGGAATTTGCTCTTCAAGTCATCCCATTTTTTGATAGAACCAGCTGGTTCATTCTTTAGCCATCTATTAGCAACACCTGTAAGAGAGATTGGGAAGACTCGGAGCATAAGCTGGTCAATACTGACTTTCTCAGTAGTACATAAATCAGCAATTTCAAGGATCTTCTCCACATGTTCATTAGCATCCTCGTGTTCCGACCCGCTGAAATTATTATCTCTTAGTTCCTTGAGAAATTGACCATTCAATTCAAATTTGCCCCCACCCATCTGACTTGATATAAAGGCATAAAAGGTAGAATCACTAAGTCCAGCAATCTGTCTTTTTAAACTAGCAGTGGAAACACCTCCACTACCAGTGGAAACAACAATGTTAGCACTGTCATCATCACTATCACTTTCTCCATCTGAACTATCATCAACAGATGATGATATGAGTGCTACACTTCCTAAACCTGTGCTTAGTTTGCCAACTTTCTTCAATCTTTGTTCAATAACCTTGAAGTTATTATACAAATCATTAAGTTTCATAGTCTCCAAATCTGGCTTGTCTTCCCACACTGTAACATTGGTTCCAAACTCAGAGGGTAAACTTCTTAAGAACTTTAGATTGAGGTCTTCCCTTTCCACCTCAATTCCAAAAACAGTGAATTGAGTAACAATCTTTTGTAGCCTTATGAAGATGCTATCAATAGATTCATTACTTGATGAACCAAAGTTTTCATAAGTCTGTTTCAGCAGGGTCTTCTGAATCTTCTTGGTGGAATCATTACCACCAAAAACATTACAGATCTCCTCAAAAAGAGTCTTTGTAGTCTTATACTTGCTGAATGCTAGAACTTGATCTCTTGGAAGTGTCATCAGCAACAAACCTCTGGCCTTCAGATCATTCTTCATCTAAAGTCTTTCATCATTAGCAACAAGTCCAGTGTTAACCTTTATTACTTCCTTGCCACCAACCATCTCTGAGGTAGAACTTGGTTTGAAGGAATTACCAAGCATAATGATCTCCCAGAGTGTATAGTCTTGCACCATAAAGAATTGTTCAATCATTAGCCTCCACATCTCAAAGTCATTCAACTTAAGCTTTGAAAGCTTAGCAGCAATGTTAGATTGACTGGTTTCTATCTCCATTGATTCTTCTGAGTGAACTAGGATCTTCTAAATCAAAGTATCAAAGCCTGGATCTGATACCACTTGATGGATCTAAACACCTTGAATTGTGTTAGATTGATACTTTGAGTTATATCACTAAGTATGCGGAAACTACTTAGTAATACTTAGAAGATTGATTGTGAATGAAACAGTTATTTATGAATGAGAATAATGTATGTAACAAACAGTAAGCTCCAATATTATTAATAATAATAATAATACGAGTGATCTTAGTATCACTAGGGTTACACCTTGAAGCTCTTAGAAAAACGTATATCCAAACTTTAACCTAAGACCTCCTTTTATAGCACAAGGAGTCCTCTTCTACAAGATAAGTATAACTCTAATAGAATAAGATATACACAAGATCTATTCTATATTTATCTAAACACGTTTCCTAACAATTATCCAACCAGCAGTGGTAATATATGTTCTTGCAGTGGTAGTGAGTTTCCACTGCAAGTGCATTCTTCAGCAGTTGTAATATCTTCACTAGCCGTGGTAACTGTTAGTATAATTCCCAACAGGGCATTTTATCAATAAATCCTTAAATCGTTCCCAAGCTTGATAAAGGGTTTCATCTGGCTCTTGCTTGAAGTTGTTGATAGCCTCCATTTTTTTAGCAGTTTTAGCAGGTGGACAATATCTTTTCAGGAATTTGCTCTTCAAGTCATCCCATTTTTCGATAGAACCAGCTGGTTCATTCTTTAGCCATCTATTAGCAACACCTGTAAGAAAGATTGGGAAGACTCGGAGCATAAGCTGGTCAATACTGACTTTCTCAGTAGTACATAAATCAGCAATTTCAAGGATCTTCTCCACATGTTCATTAGCATCCTCGTGTTCCGACCCGCTGAAATTATTATCTCTTAGTTCCTTGAGAAATTGACCATTCAATTCAAATTTGGCCCCATCATCCAGTTTAGGCCTAGCAATTCCCGAGCTAAAGTCGGCTCGAGTTTTGTTCATGTACTCCTCCATTGTTGGTTCCGCCATTGTTTCTGTTATGGCTTCTACTTCCTGTTCAGAAAAATAATCAAGCTCAGATGAACTTGAAAGATCGGAGCTTTTTGTGTTGAAAAGCTTCCTAAGCGAATGGAAAGCTCGTTCAGGATCTTCGATTGGTTTAATTAATTTCTTAGTCGAACTTCTGGTCATGTACTTCTTGAAATCACCACAAAGCATTAGTAGGTATGTTCAACAAAGTAGAATATCAGAAAATTAACAACGAAAACGGAATAAAAAAAATAGAAGTTTCTGATATCTGCAGAAGATGCGTCGTATCCTAATAATAGGATGCGCCGTATCTTAATCGTTAAAAGTAAATCAGACTTTTATTTAGAAAATCAATACGCCGCAATTAATAAATTAAATGCGCCGTATGTTTTAATAATCAATAAATCAATTATATTTATAAAAATAAGATACGCCGTATTAGCAGAAGCTAATGCGTCGTATCTTCGTTACGTTTCCAAAATAAAAGATTTTTGATTCAGATAAATGCGCCGTATCGACAAAAATCGATGTGTCTCTTTCTTTTTAATTAATTCAAAAACTGTTTTTAATAAAAAGTTTAAATACGCCGTATCTGTGAAACAGATGCGTCGTATGTCGGTTAGGGTTTAAAAATTTTCTGATTAAAAACAAAATACGCCGTATCTAAAAGATAGATGCGCCGTACTCGAATAATTAAATGCGCTGTATATAAAAATTAAAATGCCATACGTCGCATCTGAAAAATAGATGCGCCGTATCATTTGTATCAGTAGAATACAACGATAGCAGTTTATGCAGAAAACAAATCAAAACAAATAAAAACACACGAAACAAACAAACAAACAAACAAACACACAAAAACAGAAAATATGCAAAATATACAATGAATGCAAACAAATAAAACAAAAACAAAGGGTTAGTAAAAAATAAAATCTAAAAAACCTAAAAAAGTCAAAAAGTTAGAAAACCTAATTAAAATACTAATAGATAAATAAGTTTTAACAATTCACTCCTCGGCAACGGCACCAAAAACTTGATGCGTGTGTTGTGTCATATGCAGTATAGGGGTAATTGCCTATTTCAATTTTTACATTTATATTTAGCCTACTTATCCTATAACACACACACTAACGGACAGTGTATCCGATCAATATGTATATAGTGGTAAGTAGAGTGTCGATCACTAAGAGTGGAACGTAAATCTTAATTTGTCTATCAGTATTTTAATATCCTAAGTTAGTTTTACAATCTAATCTAACGCAAGGGGGTTTAGTCTGAGAGGCTAGCACAGTTTTGGTTTTATTAAACAGTAAATTAATGAGAACGAATCAGCAAATAGCAACACATACACAGATAGATAATAGAGACTACAAGAAGACCTGTCCTGATAATTAAGTAGCTTGTCACTTGTTTTATTGCTAGTTTTATATGAAGTATATCATAATCTATTCTCTTTCGTTGGATCGCAATATATCGGCGAGTAAACCCTTAATGATCACTTATGTCTATCCTACTAATCCAAAGACGTTAGATTAAATAGGTGAGGGGCAGATATGGCAGTCCACGGGCTCAGCTAGACACAGAGGTTATCAAAGCACTAATATAAGTCACCAAAGGCATCAAAATATAAACTTTAATTAATGGGAAAGCAATATTAAGGGGAATGTACGATGTTCCATAGTCACATATCACAAGCCCATCAATCCTGATGAATTAAAGCGTACTATTACAGTAAAACAAAACTACATAATGAATTAAATACATGCAGGACCTTCTTACAGCTCTAATATCTTTGTTTGAAGTGTGTCTTGTGAAGCTTCTTCGATTGAATTCGTCTCCTTAGGGTTATGTTGCACCCAAAATTCGTAACAGTCTTGAGGTATTTATACTTTTTGTCTGAGGGTTAGATGTGGCGCATTGAGTAATGAGATGCGACGCATTGACTTAACTTCGCGTGGGGTCTAAGATTAATATATTCTGGAATATTCGTACACCGCCTTTAGATGCGGCGGCGTAACTTGATTCTTGTATGCGGCGCATGTCCTTTAGCGTCTTGGATTATATCTGGTGAAGTCTTGATACTGATACGCCGTATTTCAGAAATATGATGCGGCGTATCTGGAGTAGAACAAGCTTGATCTTCTTCGTTGACCAAAGTTTCATATGTGGCGCATGCTAGAATTGCATGCGGCGCATTCTTCAAAGTCAGACAATGGTCTTTGAATTCATCTAAGTATAATATTGCGGCATATCTGTTGAGAGAGATACGGCGCATCTTCTTGGTTTCAGTAGACTTTTGACATCTTGCTGGTTTTGCTCCATATTTCGTCCAAAATCGTTAAGTTTCACCAATTGCTTGTTTTTACCTGAAAATTACTAAAGTAAATAATTAAGTATCGATTCTTATAAATAATATAATAAAACAAGTCAAATAAATAGGATAAATGATGACAATAAAATCCACTTATTTGAATTCATCATGTAATTTTTGGATGAGATTGTGTTGTAAACGTAGAGGCCTTGATTGGGGGAAGGTTGTTAGGATCGGTTATAGGTATTGGTGTTAAGGTCGAGAAACCCGGTGGGGGTGTAACCTCTCTCTCTATATTCATGCCAAAAAAGTAGCAGGTATCTTTGACTGGTTATTTGCTTAGTAAATAGCGAGACTAATTATAGCGGGTCCCACGGATGGCGCCACTGATTGGACAATAAATAGCACGACCAGGCCTACGATGGTGATCGGAGGATATTTAGGATGTTGTGGTTGCACCAAGCTTGAGTATAACCTGAAATAAGAAATAGGAAACACTACGTTAAGTGATTGCGCAGCGGTTAGACCCTGCGAACCACCTTCGGCGTGTGAATAAGTGTTTGGTATATTGAGTTTAGCAAAAATGTAGTAAGATGAGATAGTTTAGAATGCATACCAGACTTGTGACTCGTCCAAGACTATTTATAGGAGAAGAAAATAGCTTGGAGAGTGTTTACACATTTGTAGGAGATCATGGGGGTGTCCCATGATTTTGTGGTTAACCGCTAGAGCTTAATGCCCCAATCTTCCTGGATTAACGGGGGAGTTAAGGAAGAAGAGGGAACATGGATAAGATAGGGGACATGGGTAAGACTTGGTCTTGTCCTTGTTCCGTCTTATGATTATTGAAGAATACCCTGAAGGGCTTACTCCTTAGTTTGGCGAATTCCCACTTGATAACTAGATCATAAATGATTAGTTTTACGCCATTGAAAAATTTAGGAGGCTAGCTGGAGCCTTCGACATGTAGGTTGCGAGCAGGCTCGAAGGGGAGTCCTTCGACCTGATCGGAGGGTACATTTTCAGGTTCTTCATGACGTTTTATTGGGTGGTTCGTCCCACCCATGTGTTAGGTCTACCATTATAATACCAGGTCTCCTTAGGTCGAAAAACAAGCTCGAGGCTGCACTTCAAGCCTGCCAAGCTGACCTTATTCTTCAGAAGGAAAGTGTTTGGAAATGGAAGAATTATTGTGTTTTGAGTTAGATCTTTGTTATCTCTATCTATGTCTTGTTTATGTAATGGGTCTGGAACTTCATCTTTTTTGGTTTAGAAAGTTATCTTTTGCGTTTTGTGTTGTAGTTGTGGGGCAAGTTACTTGATGATGGTTAGTATAAGTAGGGTAGATAAGCTTGTGTAAGATGTTGTAAGGTTATTTTGGTTGACTTTAAATGAAATGTATTTATCTATTTCTTGCAAATCTTGACTTTTAACATGTCTTTGTTGTTTTTGCAACTATGTGATAATGTAAAGGTAATAAGTGAACTCTTTATTCTATATTCGGAGGTAAGGAAGTCAAGTACATTTCATGGTTTGCACCTTTTAATATAAAAACGGTAGGTCGCCAAACAATATCAAGATCCACACAATAATGATAAACGGTTTTGAAAGAGACCAGAGAGAGGAAGCAACTATGTGAAACTAGGAGAGAACTATGTGTGAAATATCTTATATACAAATGAATTCCCACCCCTCACCATGTGTGAGGGGCATTTAAGTATGGAATATAAAGGCCTACGTGGGTTGACTTTGGGCTTAAATGGTCTTAAGCCGATGGACTAGCTTAACATCACTTTAACTAACCATTACTAAGCCCAGTAGTACATATCTAATCTATTACATGTTTATAAAGGTTCGTTATATTTCTAATGAACTCTGTTGATATAAATAATGCCTAAAAACATTATTAACATATTATCAATATCTCTATGTTTTGATAATTACAAAACATAAACTCATTGAACTAAAATTTATGACGTAAACAAGTATTTAGTGATTAATATTCTCTTTATATCCAAATCACTTAAGGTATGAACAAACAAAGTGTTTATTGCAATCTATGATCAAAGGAAAATTTTTCTAAGTCATTAGAACTTTTATAAAATGTCATAAACATGTTATATCTTTTATAAAATATTTTTGGAATTAAAAGAATATGTTTAAATCACTATAAATATATGATTTCAAATTTCCAACCAAAAATGGAAAATTTTATCCAGAAAAACCTTTCCCACAAAAGGACAAACTACTCCAACGTTCTGGAGGGGGCGGCCCCCTTAATTATTAAGGGGACCGGCCACGCTCCAGAACAGTAGTTTGTTCCCCTATAAATACTAGTTCATTCCACAGATTTTTCTCACCTTTTGTACTCCTAAACTTTCTGTTCTAGATCTCCATTTCTATTCTCTTAATCCTTTGATCATACATATATAACTCTTTGTTTCAAAGTGATCCAAACATCATCCTCTCAATTGCAAGAGAAGAATACTTCTATCCTCCTAGATAAGAAGTATTACAACTTTTTGTGACCTCCACATCCAAGTTGTTAGAGCATCATCAATAGTATCTATCTCATTGTGTAATTAGTTGTGAATATTTGATAGTAGATAGTTTGGCTAGGTATATAGACAGTGTGATTGGTTAGTAGTTTGTTGTGAAGGAGAAGAGTTAGGAAGTAGATTGTAGTGAAGGAGATTGGTGTGAAATAGATAGGTGTAAAGTAGAAAGTTGTGAAGTAGAGTGGTGTAAAGATTGATTGGTGTGAAGGGGTTGTGTAGAAGTTGTGATTAAGTTGTGACGAATTTGTGGTGTGTACATTGGTGTGTAAGGTTTTCTCCGCAATAAGGGAGCTTGTTGACATAGTGAAAAAAACTCTTGAGTTAGGTGCTCGGGGAGTGGAGTAGGGCAAGGAAGGTGTCCTTGTAGCCGAACCACTATAAATCTCTTGTCTCGCGGTTCGATATTTCCATCTCTCATTTATTTCTCTACTTACATTATTATTGCTATATTGTACATATTTATTGTTGTTTATATTGTACAAGACTTGAGGTCTCATAGTATCGAATCTAAATTTTTGAAAATAAAGAAAAACACTCAAACAATCTTTTATAACAAAGTAAAAAGACGTAAAACTATTCAACCCCCCTTCTAGTTTTCGACAAACTCCACTTCTAAAGCTAACACTCTTTCCGTAAGGGGTGGTCATTAACATCTGTCTTTGAAGCTGCTTCTTCATACCTTTGCTCTTGAATCATATGTAGAATCTTCGGTTCTTTTCATTTGATCCTAAACCTTGTTGTGTAATAGATTTGCTTGTTTCAATGTTCCTTTCATGCTTTATGTTCTTCATTTGAATCTCTTTCCTTCTTGCCTTTGACGCTATAGATCATTTCAACATCTTCAAGTGTTTTCCTTTTTTGTAGAACCGTAGAGGGGGCGTGAATACGGTCTTTCATGCTTCTTCGAAGTTTAAAGACTTCAAGCCTCAAAGATCAACAAGTGGTTGTGCAAAAAATCCAATAACCACAATCACAACCAAAGTATATAAAGCATGTAAAGAGACACCACGATATATAGTGGTTCGGGATGGGGGGTTTATGCCATCCGTATGTCCAGTTGCGAATCCAGGACACGTACACTATTCACTAAGTATAATCCTTTCGTGGATGTAACACCCCCTAATTTGTAACATGGCAGCGGAAAAGTAATTAGGGTATTACGGTGAGGATCGAAGTCATAATGATAGAAAACGGCTCGAAAAAGACGTTTTAAAATATAAGTTTATTAATAAAGATTCAAATACAAGAGGTCACTATCAGAGTATTATAATTAAAAGTCTTGATGTTTTAAACTGAATCAAACATCTTTTATTTTACACCATTATTTAAATAAAGTAGATAAGTTTTGAAGTTTTTCCGCCCGTTCCATGATTGCTTCCCCTGCTAAATACCTGAGATACATGTTTAAAAGTCAACAAAAATGTTGAGTGATATCATAGAGTTTGAATTTAGTAATCATTTTGATACACAAGTAGGATTGTATTGGAAATACAATCAGTTAAAAATTGATATTGCAGTATATATTGCTCTAAGTACCTGAGATACATGTTTAAAAGTCAACAAAAATGTTGAGTGATATCATAGAGTTTGGATTTAGTAATCATTTTGATACACAAGTAAGATTGTATTGGAAATACAATCAGTTAAAAATTGATATTGCAGTATATATTGCTCTAAGTCTCATGACACGCAAAACGTTAACAAATACCGTAAATACGGAGGTGTTATCAAATTAATGATAATTTTTGCCCTCGTGTAATAGGTGATTTGCCAATTCCTATTTTTACACAAATATAATTATCACGACTAATACGACTAACCACATGCATAATGGCATTCCGTCAAGTATTAATGGGATAGGCTGTCAAACCTTAAATAGATCTATTCATTATATTCGTGTTCACATAACAGTGATTAATGGCTCATGATCAAGGGTCTTTTGGCAATAGGTAACTTAGGCATATATCAAGTCAGGAAGCATACAGAAAATTACTTATGATCTGTTTATAACATGTATCCCCCTCACGGAGTTTGAAAATAAGTAAATGTGAGGCTATGACTCACCTTGATTGATATTGAAATGAAGAAAATAAAGTCGGACGATTTTATAATAACGGCTTCGAAATACAACCTGATAAATAGATTTGTCTGAGAAATTTGACCAAATACTATTTGGTAATTACGAACGAATAACGAATAATAATTATTCGTTATGACGAATAGATGATGTACAGTGTAATTCTTATGATATGCATGATATGACAAAATATGTTATTTAAATTATCCATCGAAGTTTAACCTTTTTAATCGTAAGTAAAAATATTAACTTTTGAAATATCGTTATATATATTATTAACGTTACGTTAAATAATATATATAAATAAAAATGAAAGTTTAAATGCATATGAAATAAATTTACGAAAATAGAAAATAAATAAGAATGTTAAATAGAATATGTTTAGTCCTTGTCCTTTTCCAATTTTACCATTTTTACTCTAACGATGTTTGCGTTACACCGTTAGTCTTTTTTATAAATAAATTACAACTATAGTCCTCTATTTGTCCAATAATCAAAACTAGGCTTAGAATATTATCTTTTATTAATTTTTACCCTTATGGTTCTGATTTTACAGTTTTAGTAATTACTTTTCAATATTTACAATTTTAGTCCTTCTAGGTGTCGTCGCGTTACATTTTTAGTCCAAAGTTACAAAAATGATTATAAAAATTATCTAAAATTTTCCGTGGCTTATTAAGTTAATAATAAGCTTATTTTAACTACTTATTTGATTAAAAGCTTATTTTTTTTAGCTTATGGGCCTTTAACGAATCAAATTCAAGGCCCGTTAAGAATTTTAGAGGCGAGGGCATGGAAATTGTTTTGGGCTTGGACTTGGGCTATTTTTATGATTCTAAAAATGTTTCATATGGGCCAAGTGGGCTTATGGATCGTTAATTCTTATTGGGCTAGAAATAAGCCCAAACAAGTTTATTTAAGTTTTTAACTAAAATAGGATTTGAAAAATCTTGTGATTTGCCGATTCAAAATGAAGTAATTTGAGTGTCGAAACGTGAGTATTTTTACAAGTTATATAACTGAAAGTGGTAGTTTTCTAGGTGGTCTATTGAGTTGTGTAAAAAATATGATATGCTTGTTACGTGATATTTAAAGATATACGAGCGTTTTGTAGCATGTATGGATCGTTTATATATATATGTGAAAACTTATAAATTTACTAAGTGTTTATGTATAGTTTTCATGCGATTGAGTATGGTTCAAAACAAGTTTATTTGATGCATGTATCGTTGAAATGAACGTGAAATATGTGTGCTACGTGACTCCTAGGCCTTCCAAGATAGAGGCTAGCCACGTTTGGTGTTCTATATGACAATATGTATGTGAAAATAATACGTAAAGTAATATACGATCGAATAAATATATATATGATGCATGAACTATATTTATCGTGTGAAATGAATGGAAATGAGCTTGAAACAACTTACAATACCTCTAGGGTGGTAGAGAGTCGAGAGTGGATGAATGAAACACAAGGAAAATCACGTTCGACTTATAACTCAAACAATATACGTATAATTCAAACTCGATAACCCTTTCTTGCGTCCAAACATGAATGAAATCAACTTCTGGCCTCCAAGGAATAGTTTTTGGGAAGAAAGAAATATTTGAAAGCGTATGATAATTGAAAGAAACGGGTGCATGCATATGGTGTATATATGGTGTCATTTTATTACACGTAAGTGTAAATATTTTCAAAGAAACCACAAGTACTATGCATGTCAGTAACTCTATGCTTATAGGATGATTTATATACTTATAATATGAATTGAGAGTGCATGAAATAAGGGGGGTGTCTTGGTGAATCACAAGGATGTCGACCACCATTTATTTCTATACACGAATTGAGAAATCTTGTACAACTTGATTATAGCTGATCATAGATGACATTTAAATATGAAAACATGTTAGAAATGTTATTAGGAACTTGTAGGAACAAACGGGAATCAAAACGGTTAAGATTTGAGTTATATATGAATCGATAGATTTGGATTTTCGTCAATCACTTTGCCCCTTAAAAACGTATCAAATGTCGTCCTATGAACATGACACTTGACACACTAATAGTTGGCTAGGTAGTAAACGAGGTGGTGTAAAAATATTGGTATGTCGTGTGTAAGAATCGTGAATACGCGAGGCATTTTGGAGGCTTGAAACTAGTCGATTAGGTGAAATAATAAGAATTGGAGTTGGGCTTGAAATTGGGCTTATGAATAGTGTACGAGTAATTGGGCTGAAAAAATGATTAAGGGCCCGTTTGGATTTTAATGGTGATTAGGAAATTTAATTAGGATTAAGTGAAATATTTTAGGTTTCGAATAACGTGTCGAGGATTGGTTCCGTCATTTCGTGAACTATATTATTTTGTGATAACGACAAAATAATATAATAAGAAAAATTTTAAATTTTTCTAAGAAAATGGGAATTATTAACGATAACGAAAGATTATTTATTTAATAATGATATAATTACAAGAAATTTTTACGAGGTTCTACAGTACCCACTTGTCATTCTGAATTTCGTCCCGAAATTCGATTTTAAGAAATCTAACAAGTGCGTTCTATGAAAATAAATGTAGATATTTCTCACGGAATCTATCTTCTCTTTCCCATGTGTAAGTTGGTCCTCGTTTTGAGTCCCATCTAACCTTTACAATGGGGATACGATTCTGTTTGAGTTGTTTTATTTCTCTATCCATTATTTCCACAGGCTCTTCTGTGAACACTAGTTTGTCATCCAATCTAATCTCCTTTAGTGGAATGACGAGAGTTTCGTCAGACAAACATTTCTTGAGTTGTGATACGTGAAACGTAGGATGTACCGTACTGAGTTCTTCCGGAAGTTCTAACTTATAAGCAACTTGACCAATTCTCTCCAGAATTTTGAAAGGTCCAATGTACCTTGGACTTAACTTTCCACGTCTTCCAAAACGGATCATTCCCTTCCAGGGAGAAACTTTCAACATGACTCTGTCTCCTACTTGAAATTCCATAGGCTTTCTCCTGACATCAGCATAACTCTTCTGTCTGTCACGTGCAGCTTGTAAGCGTTGCTTGATTTGGAATATCTTCTCGGTCGTGTCATGTATTAGCTCTGGTCCGGTGAGTTGCATATCACCAACTTCTGTCCAACAGACTGGTGATCTACACTTTCTTCCGTAAAGTGCCTAGAAAGGTGCAGCTTTTATGCTGGCATGATTGCTGTTATTGTAAGAGAATTCAACTAATGGCAAGTGTTTATCCCAACCTTTTCTGAAATCAATTACACATGCTCGGAGCATATCTTACAAGGTTTGGATTGTTCTTTCACATTGTCCATCGGTTTGTGGATGATAAGCGGTGCTTATATCTAAACGAGTACCAAGAGATTTTTGTAGAGATTCCCAAAATCTTGAGGTGAATCGGCTATCTCTATCAGAAATAATGGATATCGGAACTCCATGTCTAATCACAATTTCCTTAAAATACAACTGAGCGAGTGTTTCCATCTCGTCAGTTTCCTTGATTGGTAGAAAATGTGCAGACTTGGTTAATCGATTGATGATAACCCAGATTGTGTCTAATCCGGTCGAAGTCCTTGGTAATTTGGTAATAAAATCCATGGTGATTCGTTCCCATTTCCAGACCGGAATTTCTGGTTGCACGAGTAATCCTGATGGTTTCTGAGTCTTTGCCTTTACTCTAGAACATGTTAACATTTACCAACATACTCTGCGATATCAGCTTTCATATTTGGCCACCAATAATTCTTCTTAAGATCTTGATACATCTTATTGGAACCAAAATGAATAGAATATTTGGATTTATGAGATTCATGCATGATAAGGTCTCGAATACCTCCAAAGAGAGGAATCCAATATCTTTCCTTAAAACATAACATTCCATCATTTCTTCTCACAAATTCTTTTTCATTATTTGGCATTCTGTCAACCTGATCTTCAGGGTTTGACCTTCTGTCAATTTTCTCATATTGCCGGTTTTCTTCTTAAGAGCAAAAACTACTGCTCCTAATTCTAGATCATGGGTGGTATAATTTTCTTCATTCTTCTTTAGCTGTCGTGAAGCATAAGCTATAACTTTGTCTCTTTGCATTAGTACCGCACCTAAACCATGATGAGATGCGTCACAATACACAACAAAGTCTTCATTTCCTTCCGGTAATGCTAATATTGGTGCTTCACAAAGCTTCTGTTTCAACAGTTGAAATGCTGACTCTTGCTTCTCTTCCCAGATATACTTCTTGTTCTTCTGGGTGAGTTCCGTCAAAGGTTTTGCAATCTTTGAGAAACCTTCTATAAATCTCTGGTAGTAACCGACGAGACCTAAAAATTGACGAATTTTAGTTGGAGCGGTGGGTGATTTCCAACCTTTAACTGCTTCTATCTTCGCGGGATCTACATGGATACCTTGGTTGTTGATGATATGGCCTAAAAATTGAACGGTAGAAATCCAAAAATCACATTTGGAAAACTTAGCGTACAACTTTTCCTTCTTAAGTAACTCCAAAATAATCCTTAAGTGTTCGGCATGCTCTTCTTTGTTGCGCGAATAGATTAAGATGTCATCAATGAACACAATAACGAATTTATCCAAGTATGGCTTGCATACTCGGTTCATTAAATCCATGAACACTGCTGGTGCATTGGTAAGACCAAATGGCATTACTTGAAATTCATAATGTCCGTACCGTGTTCGAAAAGCTGTCTTGGTAATGTCTTCTTCCATGACTCTTAATTGATGATATCCTGATCTTAGATCGATTTTTGAGTAAACACTAGATCCTTGTAATTGGTCAAATAGATCGTTGATCCTTGGTAATGGATATCGACCGTGAGTTTGTTCAACTCCCTGTAATCGATACACATTCGGAACGTTCCATCTTTCTTTTTGACGAATAGGATTGGTGCTCCCCAAGGGGATGAGCTTGGTTGGATGAATCCTTTATCTGATAGTTCTTTCAACTGTTCAGATAATTCCTTCATTTCGGAGGGTGCTAATCGATATAGTGCTTTTGCAACTGGTGCTGCTCCAGGCACTAAATCGATGTGAAATTCTACTTGACGGGTTGGTGGAATTCCAGGCAAGTCTTCAGGAAATACATCAGAAAATTCTTTTACAACTGGCACTTCATCAAGTTGTTTCTTCTTTTCTTTTGTTTCTCCTCCAGTTACTTGAATTTGGAATACATGGCATCCTTTGCTTATGTATTTCATCGTCTTGGCGTACGAGATAATATTGAACGAAGTTTTAGGTTTATCACCTTGGATGATTAAGGTTTCACCGTTGAGTGGAATTTGAATGACTTTCTCATCACAAATTATTCTGGCACAGTGTTTAGATAACCAATCCATATCAATGATGACATCAAAACTTCCCAATTGGATGGGCATGAGATCGATAGGGAAAGATTTATTTAGAAAAGTTAAGGTGCAATTTTCGATTAGGGTATTGGTACTTAGGATATTTCCATCTGCTAATTCTATGTCATAGATAGTATCTAGTTCTATAGAAGTAATATTTAGAATTGCGGCAAACGAAGTAGACACAAAACTTTTATCTGCTCCAGAATCAAATAATATCTTAGCATCTTGTTGATTTAATAGGAACATACCCGTAACAACATCAGAATTCTGAGTTGTGTTTCCATCACCGAGTACATATGCTCTTCCTCGGGCAACATTATTGGCATTCTTCGAACAGTGAGTTCTGTAATGTCCAACTTCACCACAACCATGGCACTTTACTGCTATCGGTTGTGTGTTGGCTCCAATTGCTCGATAGTCCTTTGTTATATGACCAATTGTAGGAACCAAGAAACACCTTCTGGAGGACGAGGTTGATCAAAATATGCCATTATTCTAGAGAGAGAAAGTAGAGAGAAGGTGAGGTGACACAAAGATGTTTTATTATGATAAATTATGTTGCACACCCACACCTCTCAAGTGAAGCCTTGAGAGGTATTTATAGGCCTTACAACCCTTACAAAAGACAACTTTTACAATATTACATTAGTAGTCCCTGCACTTTATGCATTCTAGTTGTCTACTCCAATTCACGTAAATATCGCTCAGCTTCATTTCTAACAATCTCCCTCCAGCTGGAGATATACGTGAATTGGTTACAGTGATTCCTAACAAGTAAAATAAAACAATCAAAGTAAGCGCAACAATGCTGAGGAGGACTTCATATCTCTTTTCTTCATAAATATCCCCAGCAGTCTTTGTTTACTTGTAGACGAATCACATGCTAATCTAATTGGGTTATTACTCCCTCCCAATTAGTAAACCATTTTCTTTTACATGCTCCCTCCCAAATAGACAACCCGTTTGATATAACCTTGATGCTTGTTGAAGAAGTATCTTTGAATTCTGCCCAGATAATCTTCAGTCTTATGCACAGCGGAAAATGAATCTTAGACTGATAATATGTAACTTCTTCACAGGTTTGTTTGGGGAGCATCATATTGTCATCTTCAACTCACTTAGAATGCTTCCAGATCTTCAATAAAAGCCTCGATGTACACATTTCTCCCTCCTGGATGATGACGATCTCTCGGAATCATCATAAATATGTGTACATAAACGTATCAACTGGAAGCAACATACAAATCAATACCCCATGAGTGAAATGGCAATAACTATTCTCTCTACAATTCATCTCAGATCAACCTCTCTTCCATTGGCTAATAGTAAGTGACCACGTGTGGAGACAACCCAATATGACAAACTTGAGTGTGAAGTAAAATTCTCCAGGCTTGTGACTTACGCCTGTACTATCCTGATTAAGAACCTATATGAGCACAACAACGTTACTCCTTACAATATAGGTAGTGGCATATACCCAACCATCCATCCTTTATTGTATATCCGTCTCTTGAACAATCCACAACCTTTTGTGACACTGAGCACTACAACGTAACTCCTTAAAGTGATAGTTATTGTGAGCATTAAGAACCAACTTATGCGTTTATAGATCTCACACATAGCTAGATGTCCAAGTCTTAATCACTATCCCATGAATGCTCAAACAAGGATCTTCAAACGTCTTCATCCAACCAACCCCTAGACCTTGAGATACTAAGTACACACACCCGTGAAAAGTCACTTCAAGCTCAAATAAGTAATAAACAAATTATCCCCGTAGTCACCTTTGATAACGTTCAAAATTTAGCCATCGATCTTTGGTGAATCTTGATCAGGATCTTTTAAGCAATTCGTGGTGTGTTTTTGGTGAAGCTTGACATTCAATCTCGTTGATTCGTAGTGATTTCGGATTTTCCCTCCAAAAATAGAATTGGAAAATTTTCTCGTCCATAATTTGGAAATCACTACGAAATGCAATTCTGAGGTTACCAGAAAAATTTGAGTTTTGAAAATTTTTACGCAAAATTTCACCGAAAAAATTTGAATTTTGGCATAAAAATTTGAATTTCGGGCCAAAAATTTCAACGTTATACCAAAATGAAAATCTTGCGTAAAAATTGAACGTTTAATCTCGTGTAAAAAATAAATTTTACTCAAATTTTCCCGCCAAAAAACTTTTTTTTTTTTTTTTTTGGTCTAACTCGATAAACCATGTAACTCGATAAAGCTCCTAACTCCCTAACTCGGTAACCATCTCAAATTCGATAGCATCCTCTAACTCGATAACCATCTCAAACTCGATAGCATCCTCTAACTCGATAACCATCTCAAACTTGATAGCATCCTCTAACTCGATAACCATTCCCTAACTCGATATTGTTCCTAACTCAATAAGTCCAATGAAATTTTGGCAGAGTTTCGTTTGTCCCTAACTCGATAATATCCTTACTCGATAAAACGATAAGGTTGATTCAGCCTAACTCGGCAAAAGTCCTAACTCGATAAGCCTTTCCTTGCTCAACACCAAACTCGATAAACCACACCAAACTCGATAAACATACACCAAACTCGATAAACAGACACCAAACTCGATAAGAAGTATCCAAACTCGATAGCCTCTGAAAATCAGGATCCTAACTCGATAAACAACATGCTAACTCGATGAGAAATGGATCCTAACTCGATAAGAAACATGCTAACTCGATAAAAATGTATCCAAACTCGATAGAAAAATTCCCTAACTCGAAAAATTTTCTAACTCGACAAAAATTTTGATGAACAGTACCAAATCCGATTTTTCACCCAAAAACACCACGATTCGCCCCCGGTTAGCTCTGATGCCAATTGTAGGAACCAAGAAACACCTTCTGGAGGACGAGGTTGATCAAAATATGCCATTATTCTAGAGAGAGAAAGTAGAGAGAAGGTGAGGTGACACAAAGATGTTTTATTATGTTAAATTATGTTGCACACCCACACCTCTCAAGTGAAGCCTTGAGAGGTATTTATAGGCCTTACAACCCTTACAAAAGACAACTTTTACAATATTACATTAGTAGTCCCTGTACTTTATGCATTCTAGTTGTCTACTCCAATTCACGTAAATATCGCTCAGCTTCATTTCTAACACCAATTCTTCTGCGGTTGCCACAAGTAGCCTTACATGATCCGGTATGATGCATGTTGTACTTGTTACATGGGGGTAGAGTTCTGGCATAACCTTTACTTTCTGCAGGCACTGCTGCATAAGCTCTAGTAGCTTCTTGTCGATGATTATGTTGTTGATGATGATTACTACGGTTCTTTTGTTGATCTCTGTTGCGGTTGCTGCTTTGATTGTTGTTGTTGTAGCTCATGTTACCACTGTAGTTGTTGTTGTAGCTGTGGTTGTTGCTATTGTTGTTTCCACAGTTGTCAGCACTTCTCTTATGCTCATTGATCGTGGAGGTAGAACCTCTTTTGATCGCCCGGGTCAACAATCTCAGGGCAAGTCCCATAGCTTCTTCTACTGTCTGTGGGTTCGATGCGGTAACATCCCCTTTAATAGATGGTGGCAGTCCTTCCACATATTTCACCAATGCCTTTTCAACATCGGGTACTATTGTTGGGCATAACACCGACAACTCCAGAAACTTTCTGTCGTATGTCCTCAGATCATTGTACTTTACTACCAGCTGATGAAATTCATCCTCCAATTTTCTGATCTCTGTCCTGGGACAATACTTCTTAAGCATCTTATTTTTCAACTCATTCCAGGAGAGTTTGAAAGCTTCATCCTGACCCATAGCATTCGCGGTAGTATTCCACCACGATAATGCTTCTCCTTGAAGAGATCCTGTAGCAAATGTAACTTTGCTATCTTCAGAACAGCCGCTCCTCTTGAAGACTGTCTCAGTATGCTCAAACCAATGGGCCATTTTAGTAACTCCTTCTATCCCTTTGAAATTTGTTGGCTTGCAAGTCATGAAGTCCTTGTAGGTACATTTACGATGAGTAGATGTATTAGCTTCATGGTTTGCTCCATTGATGTTATTCAAACGATCAGCTTCACGAGCTGCAGATATACCCTCAGCAATCATCCTTTGAACCTCAGTTGGTCATGATAACTTCCGGGTTGGAATTTTTGCTACTTGCATGCTCCATTTTTCTATTGATAATACAAAAATATTGCTTTATAATTTTAAACAATAATTTTGTTTAAATGATCTTGTGAAGTAGGGAAATGAATATTTATGAGTTCTAACAATAATTGGGCACCATATGTAGTTTTTATTTCGATACAACAATCATAATTATTCCGATATGTTAGATGCATTATTAATACACATGAACAACCATAAGCATAAATTAACATTTGTATATAGTAATATCACAACCAATAGCATAACATTAATAACTTGATCAGTTGAGTTTTCATAACAAAACGATACAAGATTCTTTATTAATTGCCGCATGCGGCAGGCTTAGATGCCTTATTACTAATACAAATACTAACTGCCTCTAGTGGTTAGGTATGTCCACATGTCCTCCCATCTCTAAAATCTGAGTTCGGAGATCCTGCATCTCGGTATGGTGTTGAATCTGCATATCTCCTACTAGGTTTTCCAATGTATCTGCTCTTCGGTGTGCTAGCTGGGCTTCCCAAGTACGGTTCTGTCCCTCTCTTCGCAATGATATCGCAAAAGATCGTGTCTCGGAGATATCTGAATGTATCTGAGCTAAACCCTGCTACAACTCTATCCTATTGGCTATAAGGTTATGTAAGGTATTGTGGATAGTATCCGAATGGTCAAATGATGAATAATCAATCATCTGAAGAAGTGAGTCTATCTGTTCTTCCTGATGCTCCAAACGCGTCACTACTACAGAAGGTGAAATAGTAGGGGTAATTTCCATCCTAGCACTCTCGCCAGTATCATAGATATGAGTTGGGGGAGTAAAACCAGGAGGATATAGTAATGATGGTGAAAGTGGATGAGTAGAGTCGGAAATACAAAGTCAGCTGGATGCGGGTATATCTTCCTCAGGAATTTGTTCTCTATGGTGAAAAGTATATGGATAAGTCTGGCTAAAAAGATTGAATAGGTGATCGGGTGCATATGAATCAAATTCGTGATGTGGTAATGGTATATGTGTTGGTAAAACCAAAACATCAGGATTTTCAGGCGTTGTTACAATTTCGTCTTGCTCGAATGGTTCTATTTCTTGGGAAACAGCGTCAGGTACTAAGGTAGAACGAAAAACAGGCGACGTAACAGATGCAACGGAAATCTCAGAGTCGGAGTCTGATATACTCATATTGAAATAATACTGTAATGATTCGTAAATAGTGCAGAATAAGAATTTATTATCGTTAAAGAATGTAAAATTCTAATATATCAAGATTAAAGTATCATAAACTTAATGATTAACTTACTGAGTATGGTAGCAAGCAGGCACGGCGGGCGAAAAATAGTATGGTGTAAATTTACTTTATTTGAAAGTGTGGTTATAGTTCAATGTTTGAAAATATTTGGTTCTCTATAACTATGTCTCTGATGCCAATCTGTAACACCCCCTAATTTGTAACATGGCAGCGGAAAAGTAATAGGGTGTTACGGTGAGGATCAAAGTCATAATGATAGAAAACGGCTTGAAAGAGACGTTTTAAAATATAAGTTTATTAATAAAGATTCAAATACAAGAGGTCACTATCAGAGTATTATAATTAAAAGTCTTGATGTTTTAAACTGAATCAAACATCTTTTATTTTACACCATTATTTAAATAAAGTAGATAAGTTTTGAAATTTTTTCGCCCATTCCATGCTTGCTTCCCCTGCTAAATACCTGAGATACATGTTTAAAAGTCAACAAAAATGTTGAGTGATATCATAGAGTTTGAATTTAGTAATCATTTTGATACACAAGTAAGATTGTATTGGAAATACAATCAGTTAAAAATTGATATTGCAGTATATATTGCTCTAAGTCTCATGACATGCAAAACGTTAAGAAATACCGTAAATACGGAGGTGTTATCAAATTAATGATAATTTTTTCCCTTGTGTAATAGGTGATTTGCCAATTCCTATTTTTACTCAAATATAATTATCATGACTAATACGACTAACCACATGCATAATGGCATTCCGTCAAGTATTAATGGGATAGGCTGTCAAACCTTAAATAGATCTATTCATTATATTCACATTCACATAACAGTGATTAATGGCTCATGATCAAGGGTCTTTTGACAATAGGTAACTTAGGCATATATCAAGTCAGGAAGCATACAGAAAATTACTTGTGATTTGTTTATAACATGTATCCCCCTCACGGAGTTTGAAAATAAGTAAATGTGAGGATATGACTCACCTTGATTGATACTGAAATGAAGAAAATAAAGTCGGACAATTTTATGATAACGGCTTCGAAATACAACCTGATAAATAGATTTGTCTGATAAATTTGACCAAATACTATTTGGTAATTACGAACGAATAACGAATAATAATTATTCGTTATGACGAATAGATGATGTGCAGTGTAATTCTTATGATATGCATGATATGACAAAATATGTTATTTAAATTATCCATCGATGTTTTACCTTTTTAATCGTAAGTAAAAATATTAACTTTTGAAATATCGTTATATATATTATTAACGTTACGTTAAATAATATATATAAATAAAAATGAAAGTTTAAATGCGTATGAAATAAATTTACGAAAATAGAAAATAAATAAGAATGTTAAATAGAATATGTTTAGTCCTTGTCCTTTTCCAATTTTACCATTTTTACTCTAACGATGTTTGCGTTACACCGTTAGTCCTTTTTATAAATAAATTACAACTATAGTCTTCTATTTGTCCAATAATCAAAACTAGGCTTAGAATATTATCTTTTATCAATTTTTACCCTTATGGTTCTGATTTTACAGTTTTAGTCCTTACTTTTCAATATTTACAATTTTAGTCCTTCTAGGTGTCGTCGCTTTACATTTTTAGTCCAAAGCTACAAAAATGATTATAAAAATTATCTAAAATTTTCCGTGGCTTATTAAGTTAATAATAAGCTTATTTTAACTACTTATTTGATTAAAAGCTTATTTTTTTAGCTTATGGGCCTTTAACGAATCAAATTCAAGGCCCGTTAAGAATTTTAGAGGCGAGGGCATGGAAATTGTTTTGGGCCTGGACTTGGGCTATTTTTATGATTCTAAAAATATTTCATATGGGCCCAGTGGGCTTATGGATCATTAATTCTTATTGGGCTTGAAATAAACCCAAACGAGTTTATTTAAGTTTTTAACTAAAATAGGATTTGAAAAATCTTGTGATTTGCCGATTCAAAATGAAGTAATTTGAATGTCGAAACGTGAGCATTTTTACAAGTTATATAAATAAAAGTGGTAGTTTTCTAGGTGGCCTATTGAGTCGTGTAAAAAATATTATATGCTTGTTACGTGATATTTAAAGATATACGAGCGTTTTGTAGCATGTATGGATCATTTATATATATGTGAAAACTTATAAATTTACTAAGTGTTTATGTATAGTTTTCATGCGATTGAGTATGGTTCAAAACAAGTTTATTTGATGCATGTATCGTTGAAATGAACGTGAAATATGTGTGTTACGTGACTCCTAGGCCTTCCAAGATAGAGGCTAGCCACGTTTGGTGTTCTATATGACAATATGTACGTGAAAATAATACGTAAAGTAATATACGATCGAATAAATATATATATGATGCATGAACTATATTTATCGTGTGAAATGAATGGAAATGAGCTTGAAACAACTTACAACACCTCTAGGGTGGTAGAGAGTCGAGAGTGGATGAATGAAACACAAGGAAAATCACGTTCGACTTATAACCCAAACAATATACGTATAATTCAAACCCGATAACCCTTTCTTGCGACCAAACGTGAATGAAATCAACTTCTGGCCTCCAAGGAATAGTTTTTAGGAAGAAAGAAATATTTGAAAGCGTATGATAATTGAAAGAAACGGGTGCATGCATATAGTGTATATATGGTGTCATTTTATTACACGTAAGTGTAAATATTTTTAAAGAAACCACAAGTACTATGCATGTCAGTAACTCTATGCTTATAGGATGATTTATATACTTATAATATGAATTGAGAGTGCTTGAAATAAGGGGGTGTTTTGGTGAATCCCAAGGATGTCGACCACCATTTATTTCTATACACGAATTGAGAAATCTTGGACAACTTGATTATAGTTGATCATAGATGACATTTAAACATGAAAACATGTTAGAAATGTTATTAGGAACATGTAGGAACAAACGAGAATCAAAACGGTTAAGATTTGAGTTATATATGAATCGATAGATTTGGATTTTCGTCAATCACTTTGCCCCTTAAAAACTTATCAAATGTCGTCCTATGAACATGATACTTGACACACTAATAGTTGGCTAGGTAGTAAACGAGGTGGTGTAAAAATATTGGTATGTCGTGTGTAAGAATCGTGAATACGCGAGGCGTTTTGGAGGCTTGAAACTAGTCGATTAGGTGAAATAATAAGAATTGGAGTTGGGCTTGAAACTTGGCTTATGAATAGTGTACGAGTAATTGGGCTGAAAAAATGATTAAGGGCCCGTTTGGATTTTAATGGTGATTAGGAAATTTAATTAAGATTAGGAAATTTAATTAGGATTAAGTGAAATATTTTAAGTTTCGAATAACGTGTCGAGGATTGGTTCCGTCATTTTGTGAACTATATTATTTTGTGATAACGACAAAATAATATAGTAAGAAAAATTTTAAATTTTTCTGAGAAAATGGGAATTAGTAACGATAACGAAAGATTATTTATTTAATAATGATATAATTACAAGAAATTTTTATGAGGTTCTACAGTGGACTACAAACCGTACAACTTCACTCCACCGATATGCACAAAGATCGATGCTCACTAAGAAGAGCTACTCCCCAACGGTATTCCGCCCTCGGAAACCACCCACAAGGACTCGTGATTCGACTTAACCACTAAGACTACAAAGACTTCCCACTGGAAGTATCAAACCCCAACTAGATCCCCAATGATCTATGCTTGGTCACCTCGACACAAGACTTCCCTTACAACCAAATCGAATGAAAGAATGTTTGATTGTTCAATCAAGTCCTAACCTAACCTAGAGACTCGATTCTAGTAGAATTGGTATAAAGAAGAAGACCCTCGACATAATCACAAGAGTGGATTAGGTTCTTGTGATTCTTCCCTTGCAAGAGATGTGTTCTTTCAAAGAATGCTATGTGAAAGATTAAGAACACAAGATAGAATTAAATGATTGAGAGAAAATAAATTAGAGAGAAAAAATTATGGCAAGGGTTGAGGAATACAAGAGGCAAGGGTGGGTATTTATAGGCAAAAACCCTAAAGTGAGAAAATGTTACCGAGGCTAGCACGCTGCTGGCATATCAGAGCACCAGCAACGCGCCAAAATGTCTGTAACATATTCTAGGGATTTTTGTCTTTTAAATACCCAACCTTGCTAAACCCCAATTGTACTTCACACATTGACCTTAACATTATTAATCCTTAAGGTCAACAAACTCAAATAGCCATTTGGTAAAAATGATTTGTGAAGTGTTTAAGTGAAACCAATTATCAAAGAGAGAAGGGTGGAAGGGATAATTAGGAAGGGGTAGTTTAGGTATTACTCACATGGCATAGAAAAGTGAGAAAGAATATGCTATGGGATATTCTTTTGCTTGGAAAGCAAGTATCTATGTTAGAGATAGAGAGAAGGAAGAACTTGAATATGAAATTCAAATTGTGTGAGAGGCAAGTGAGAGAGTGAGGCTGGGTTAGAGAGAACCATGGTTGAGTTAAGTGATTTGGAATGGTTAATAGAGAAGAGAATAAGCCAAAGGAATATGCTTTGCTTGGTGAGAAAGGGGACATGAAGGGTTGAGATGCATTGGGTGAGTTGAGTTGATGTGATGGAAGAGAGCCTAAGGATGTATTTCAAATTTGAATTTGAATGTGAGAGAGGGAAGAAGAGATAAGGCTGAGATGAGTTGGATGTGTAAGAGTGATGTGATAAGGATGTGATGGGGAGCCTATATGAGATTCAAATTTAAATTGTGTGAGGGAGTGAGTTGGCAAGTGTGTGAGGGAGGAAAGAGTTGTGAGGGAGGTGCGTTTAGTTTGAATTTGAAGTGAGGATGAAAGTGTAAGAGAGTGAGTTGTATGTGTGTAAGAATGAGGTGATGTTAATAAGATAGGGAGCCTTTGTCTTGGGATTCAAATTTGAAATTTGAATGTTAGAGGGTGAGAAGTGAGGTGGTTTATGGTGAATGTTTATTTGTTTTTGAAATGAAGGGTTGGATGAAGAAGATGATGAGGTGGTAAAATCCTAGTGGTTTGTAAAACCCCCGTTTTTCACTGATCGCAGCGGATTAAGTGTTTGGGGTATTACTCATGGAAACAAAGACAAGATAATAGAAAACGACTCAAAAAGAGACATTTTTGAAAAATGTGTTATCATTCATTTATTCATCAGAGTTTTTACAGTAAAAGATGTACTTTTACCAAAAGAGAGTCCTTAAGATACGTTTTATGACACAAAACTTGATGAATGATAACTATTTTGGACGTCCTCATGTCCGGTACTTCTCCGTGCCAGGGTTCCTATAGTGCCTAATTACCTAAGATAACATGCTTAAAAGTCAACACATAAGTTGAGTGAGAGTCATAGGTTTAAGTAATTAAAGTGTTAATACAAGTTCCACAGGGTTCAGCTTAAACCCTATGTGTGGAAAGGTTTTAGTGATAGAAGGTATATTGCACTAAGCTCATGAACCACACGTTAACAGTCCGGGTCATGGGGTCTGCAGACCAAACCATGAGGGGACGGGAAGGATAACTTGCCAAAGTTAATCCTTCATTGGGTTCAAATATAGTACTTATTGGTACCATCCAGTAAGATGTTAATACCAACGGGAGTTGTCAAACTCCAATGTGTGGAAAGGTTTTAGTGATAGAAGGTATATTGCACTAAGCTCATGAACCGCACGTTAACAGTCCGGGTCATGGGGTCTGCAGACCAAACCATGAAGGGACGGGAAGGATAACTTGCCAAAGTTAATCCTTCAATGGGTTCAAATATAATACTTATTGGTACCATCCAATAAGATGTTAATACCAACGGGAGTTGTCAAACTCCAATAGATCTATCAACTATATTCGCGTTCGCGTGGGTAAAATATCCCAAATGATTAGATTCATGAATTTTGGTTATGTAATGATGGCAGATAGTTTACTCGTGCAATAACTACGGGAAAAGACATGTATTCGGTTTAAAGCATGTATCCCCCTCACAGGGTTGTAAAACATTTGAAAGTGAGGCTATGAAAACTCACCTGGGTCTTAAGGTAAGTAAAGTAGGGGTTTAGACAACTCACTCACGTATCCTAGGGGTAGTGTAGGTGTGTGTATGTCAAGTCTTGGTATAGGTTTTCTAAACTAATTACTATTAGGTTTTTATATATAACATAACACCGTTCATGCCATCGTAATTCAGAAGTATATGACTCCTCACATGAAGCTCCCTACTATTGTATTATGTTATAAACATAATACCGTTCGGGCCATCATAATTCAGAAGTATATGACTCCTCACATGAAGCTCCCTACTATTGTATTATGTTATAAACATAATACCGTTCGGGCCATCATAATTCAGAAGTTAATACTCCTCACACGAAGCTCCCTACTATTGAGTTAAGTTGTTATTAAGGTTTTAGTTATAACATAACACCGTTCGGGCCATCATAACTCAGAAGTATATGTAATAATCGTTTGAGGAGTCAGGGCACTTTAATTCGTAAACCCAGCAAACTCGTCAAAACGAAATATCCACATAGTACTCCTCGCATGAAGCTCCCTAGTATTGTGTTATTCTTCTAACTTAAATAGGTTTTATATTTATATGAAAATAGTTCATTTTTACCCTTTAAGTTTATATATTTACATTTTCTACCCTATACTTATAAACTTATAACAATTAAGCATATAACTTTCTAACTATTGCTCATTTAGTCCCTATACTTATATATTTTAGAGAAATGACAAAAATAGTCCCTAAACTATACTACCTTCATTATTTACCCTTTTTACCCTTAACTTTATAATATTTGTAATATTAGTCCTTTTTAGTTTATAACTTGTTTTAATTTCTATCCTAAGGTTTTAATACTTTGCAAAACTATTCCTTACACTTATAACTTTTAGGAAATGTCAAAAAAAGTCCCTAGACTTTATAGTTTCAGGAATTTACAATATATACCCCTATGCATGTAAAGTTTTGCAAAATTAGTCCTAAATGCATGTAATTCATATTTTAACATAGCAATTAAGTTTCTAAGCTTATGTTTAGCTAATATATGTTTAAATAAGTCACCTAATTCAGATTATAGCATGTAATAAAGCAATTTAGCATATAAACACATAATTTTCTAAATCTAGGGTTACAAAATGAAAACTTCTAAAACTAAGTGATCAAGGCTATCCTAAGGGTTCTAATGCATGTTCTAAGAGTCCTAAGTTTATTATAAGGTTACTAGATCAAAATTTAAGGGTTACCTAGGTCGTAATATGTGTAACGAGGCAATTAGGGTTTCTACGACTTCTCTCGGCTCAAACCACAACTCGACACTATCAAGGCCTTGATACTTGGCTCCTAGGGTTCTAATACTACAAAATGTATGTGAGGTAGAGAGGAGAAGAGGCGTGGAGTGAAATGGATGGGAGGGGAGGAGTATTTATAGGTGCGTAAGGAGTAGCGAGCACGCATGGTGCTGCTAGGTGTCGAGGAGGGGGGAGGTGGAGTAAGCAAGGCTATGGGGTTGTGTGGCAGGTCTAGTTGGTGATGAGGAGAGGCTATGAAGTAGCTAGGGGGCTGAGATAGACCGGTTGTGGTGAGGAGAAGCCGAGGGAGGCGGTTTGGAACAAGGTGGTGACAAGTAGGTGATCCACCTACTTGCTTGGGTGGTTAGAGGTGCTAGGGTGCTAGATTACTATTAGGGAGGTGCTAGCGTGGTTGCTTGGTGGTTTTAAGGTGTTTAAGTAACTTAGTTTAGGTGTTTAGGTCAAGTTTTAACCTAGTTTTGTTTAGTGAGAGTTTAAGGTTTTTCCTAGGGTTTAGTGTTTCATTTAGGGTCCTAATGATGTTTAGTAACTAATATAATGTCCTAAGTAGCTTATACTCAGTGGTGACAACTTATGGTAAAGATTTGGGATAGTTTATACCTAGTTTCGAGAACTTATGACCTAATTAGGGTTTTGTGCTTTTATGACTTGTACCTAAGTTCAAGGGAGTTGTACTATGATCTAGGGAGTCTAATATATCTTAAAGTAACTAATGTAACTTATATCTAAGTCTTAAACATTTTCATGTTAGTTCAGATAAGCATCAAGGGTTTTAAAGCTAACCGAAAACACATAGGTGCATTTAGGGTTTTCTAGCAAGTATGGTGTATTATAATGATAGTTTTCTTAGTGAAAATATGTTTATAACCTTGACTTGACATACCGGGATGATTACATCAAGCAAACATGGTAGTGGTTAGCATTGAGATGGGATTGCACGTGTTTATGGGTTGAACGAGATTCGAGCTGGGGAAATGGTTGAATTTGCCAGCGGTATGAGATGAGAGGAGAGAGAACAAGCAAGCAAGGGCCCGAAACAGAGGAAAATCCAAACAGAAAAAGAGAAAATCTTGGATACGTGGGCTTGTCTAGAGGTTAGTTAGGTCATAAGCAAAAATTTAGCTCGGGAAAATCTTATAGGCATTCCCAATCCTAGTTTGTGCTTAGTGAGGGCCTAAGTTAAGTTAGTAAGGCATTTCTAATCCTAGTGTGCTTAGTGAGGGCCTACGTTAAGTTAGTAAGGCATTTCTAACCTAAGGGGAAGTTAGTGGGTTGTTACATGGTTGGATTAGAATGTGGCAAAGAGAATGTTTGGAAGATTTGGTGTGAGAATGTAGGGGACAAGAAGTACATGAAAGTACAAAGAATATTAGGGAATGTTGGGATAAGATTTAGGAGGAATTTGAAATGGTTTGAAGGTTTATTTAGTTAGGAGATTAATCAAATGATTGATTAATAGTTTAATCACATTGTCATTTAAGAAAGAAAAAAGTTTGACAATGATGATTATGGAATGTTTTCGAAAAAGTACAAAGATTAATCAACTTTCGAATAACTAAACGTCAAGTACTCACAATATCATAATTTGTGATTAACCACCACTTGACATAATCAATAATCATCTTGATGCAAACAAGCTAAGTGTTTTACATCAAAGTAAGTCATATCGCGTAACGGGAAAAGATGAGTTTACGCAAAGAGACATTTGACTTTGTTTGACCAATAAGGGAGTAAACTCATTACGTGATTAGAGAAGACGTAAACATGGATTAAGGTCATACGAATACTTTCGATTGATGTTATGTGAAAAGTATGAGTCTCCTAGGTTTGAAAAAGACTTGGCTAAAGGCGTTTAATAAAATACTTAAGTTAGTGTTTTGTCGAAAATGCGAGGTTGTGATTTTGAGTCCCTCCAAGTCTAAAACCCGTTTCGAGTGTTCCTAATGAAGCACTTATCATATTCATACCTGTATTGAAAGATCCACATTTGTCGGGTAAGAGGAAAGCCGACTTTCAAAAACCATGACAAACCAAGACAAAAGTCTGGCGCGCTGCCTGCGCGTCATAGCGCCAGCAGCGCGCCAGACCCAGCTATTTGGTCGTTTGGTTTTTTGCTAATGTTTGTGATTTTATGTGTTGTGAAGTTTTATTTGTCATCATTAAAACATAAGGACACCTAATTAATGTTGTCCCAACACTTTTGTTTTGTCCAACATACTCAAACCTCTTGTCTTTATTCTCTACTTTTATGTCTTTGCTTCTTGCTTTGAACTTGTATTTGTTACTCTTGACTTTTTTGATGTTCTTTTTCTTGATCTTGTTGAGGATGAAACAAATGAGTATCAGTAGGTAGAGTTAAAGATGTTTTAGTTGTTGTTATAGATGATAATGTTGGATCTGGAGCTGTTGCAATCGTCAGTACCTGCTCCGAACCCCTAAAGTTTGTTTTCAACCCTTAATAGGATTGACCCTTAGACATTGGAATTACCAAGTCTTCAGGATTTCCAACCGATACTCGTGTACTACCTACTGGAGGTAGAAACACTATAGTTGTTTCCGGATGTACCCTTTGCAGTTCATCAGTTTTGGTTGCAATAACTCCCAAATCCGTTAGGACCGTTGTCAATCCACTCGAAATGATGAGGGATCGACCTACCGTTATAGGAACGGATGAGTCATAGACTAGCAACGTTTCAAATCTCCTTCGTAGGACATCCGACATTAAGAGGTGGAATTTCTTAACCGGATGCATCAAAAGACGCTAGCAACACTTTTCAAATATCCACATTGGTTGTTTTTCCTTAAGCAGATGTGCTAAGGACGCTAACAACGCTTTCAGGTGGATCGTTGTAGTAACATGAAATGTTCCTCAATGATTTGGTCCATAACATCAATCTACATCTCACGATCACTTAGATTACCTGTTATCACATATGTTGAATCAATAAAGAGACAATTTTGTGACCTACGTTCAGCGCTGGCGTGATGTTAACACTGTTAGGATTTACTGGCGATCCTCGTGGAAGATCTTATAGAACATAATCATATAATTTTGATCTTACTACCTAAGTTTCGGCTAAGCTACTTAAGCAAGTCACGAACACTTGGATCACATTAGATTACCAGTTTTCACTAGAATCAACCAATTGAACTACTTAAGTTTTTAATATTTCAAACCTTTTATAAGTAAGTAGTGTAATAACAAAATGTCAAAAAGTTATCACTTACACGACATAAGTAAAATAACTTAAGAGTACGACAGAATTTTAGTCAAGTGAACAAAAGTTTCCAATTTATAAATTCAAACACCAATGATATGCGAGCTAGTGTGCCGGCCTGTCAGCTTCCATTGCTGATAATGGGTTTAGCAAAGTAATTAATATTATATATTGTTTATAAAATTATTAAGTTGGTTGACGTATCTAATGCGATACTTTCCGAACATTTTTCTTGTATAATCCATCCGGGCACACAAATACTTCTTGTTAACCACGAATCATAATCAAGTTAATTAATAACTTCTCGATATATTTTTATCGGTCTCTTAAGTAACGCAAGAGCATGTGGATTTTCGGAAGAAAAGGAGAGTCAGGATTTTCAGCTTCTTCGACGGCTGAGGAAGTCACTGATGGGATTGATGGATCAGGTCTCATTTCCATTGTTACCGGTACATTTGACCTCCTTAAATGTTTTGATATGTCTTTGTTTAAATTTGATTTGAATTATTGAGGTCAATATTCAATAATGATGTTAAGGTTTATTTAGTTTGGAGGTCAAAGTTGGAGTTCTTGCTAGCTCATACGTACTAATCTTCCATGCAGATTACTTATTTTTCTTCTCAAATCCACATCCATAAGTTGAAAGTACGAGAATATATATTTTGTGTTTTCGAGTTAGAAGATAATAAGACGAGAAATAAAACTTTTACGATCATACAGTACGTTCGCTAGTTTTTTGGCTTGAAAGCTTTTTTTTTTTTTTTTTTTTTTTTTTTTTTTTACCTCAAACAGCTTCTTCTTCTTTATTTATTTATTTATTATTTATTATTATTATTATTTTTTTTTTTTTGAAAAGCATTTAACTCAAACAGCTAAAACTTATTTTTTTACTCAAACAGCTAAAACTTGTTTTTTTCACAAAACACTTGTATATTAGATAACTGATGATACCTAAAGTCACGGGTTCTACTTATTGGTTCAAGTCATTTTATAAGTGCATGCCCATGAGTTCATGTTATATCAAGTCAACTAAACAAGGGAGTCAAAAGCAGATTGTGGCCCATGATGTAAACAGCCCAAGTGATAAGATAGTGGCAGTTAGAAAGAGTGATCGTGTGAGAAAACCACCCCTAAAGCTACGGGATTAAAAGAGGAGTTGGGAGGCAAAATAGAAGTTAGTGAAGAATGACATGACATGGCCCTCTCTTCCTGATTTATCTGTTCATTATCCAACCTCAGTTCTTTATGTATTTTCTTGTTATGCTTATGTTTGCACATTGTATTCCACTAATTTAAGAAGGTTCACATTGAATAAAGCTGTTCTTATTGGCCTATAATTTAAGATCATTACAGTTCACCATCATTCTAGAGAGTCGATGACTATATGAAAAGCTATGAGTTTCTAAAGATAGTACGTCAAAGAACACGGGAGATATTAAGATTTTCTCGGGTCGAACACCAGATAGAATAGTCTCTTTTATACTCGTTTGGTACTTACCAATCCATGACAATATTTAATATTTTAGTATGAGATATACATGAAATACTCATGATTAAGTCCAGGCTATAGGTTTAACACATGTAGCTTCCATGCTCTTCCCATGCTACGGGTTTAAAATTTCATGGACTACATATGTGCTAATCTCTTGTATCTCACCATCACATATGCACTCATATCACAATGGATGGTAAAGTACCTATAATTTATTGTTGTTTAAGCTTGTTCCTATCTCCTAATATTATGATTGTTATAACACCAAATTCAAGTGTTACCGGTAGCTTAGTCTCCCTAAGAAAATGACGGTGTCGTTATTTTTTAACCTGCAAACATGGTCCATTTTATTTTTTGTTTAACCATCCTACATTTGTTTTATGTATAGGTGCGACTAGTTATGTGGCTGGAAGTAGTGTCGAGCGCACAGTCATTGTGGCCACAGAGAGGGTTCCTATGATGAGAGATCCAGGAGGTTACCTTCTAGAGGTAGGGACTTTTTCTAGAGGTGTTACACTCGAGGAGCTTAGTACTGATGGCCTGAATTTTGAGAATCCACCGTTGCTTCAAGAATCCAAAGTGTCGTTGAGCCAGAAGAGAGCATGACCCAATTACTGACTCGTGGTATGTACTCGAGTGTTGTTGACAGCAATTACCAGTTGGTTCCTTATGAGTCGAGCGGAGGTACGAACGCTAACTTTGGTCCATCGGTGGGTCTTGTGCAACCTTCTTTGTATGAGGATCTTTACCGGTCGTTGCTTGCATCGAATCAAGAGTTGAATGCTGTAGTGGGAGAGCTAAGGCATAAAAGAAACGCAACAGAACGTAGGTGTAATGAACTTAACTGTATGTTGGAGGCTCGCGATAGGGATAATGCTTTGTACCGCAAAGAAATTGATCGCCTTGTTGGTGAGGGCAGGGAGTTAAGGGCTAAAATTCGTGTGCTTAATTATGAGATTACCCGACTTCATAGTTAAGCTCACATACCGTCTTTGTAATAACCACACCCTCGAGCCTCCTACGAAGTCGGCTAATCTCATAATTAAGCACACGGATTTCAGCCCTTAGCTCCTTGCCCTCACCAACAAGGCGATCAATTTCTTTGAGGTACAAAGCATTATCCCTATCGCGGGCCTCCAACATACAGTTAAGTTCATTACACCTAGGTTATGTTGCGTTTCTTCCACGCCTTAGCTCTCCCACAACAACTTACAACTCCTAGTTCGATGCAAGCAACGAACGGTAAAGATCCTCATACAAAGAAGGTTGCACAAGATCCACCGTTGGACCAAAGTCAGCGTTCGTACCTCCGCTCGAGTCATAAGGAACCAACTGGTAATTGCTGTCAACAGCACTCAAGTAAATACCACGAGTCAGTAACTGGGTCATACTCTCTTCTGGCTCAACGACACTTTGGATACTCTCTTAAAGCAGCAGTGGATTCTCATAACCCGGGTCATCAGTAGCAAGCTCCTCGAGTGTAGCACTGCTAGAAAAAGTCCCTACTTCTGGAAGGTAACCTCCTGGATCTCTCACCATAGGAACTCTGTGGCCGCTCGACACTACTTCTGGCCACATGGTCGCACTTATACATAAAACAAATGCAGGATGGTTAAACAAAAAAATGGAATATGTTTGCAGGTTAAAAAAATAACGAAAACGACATTTTCTTAGCCAGACTAAGCTACTGGTAAACACTAGAATTTGGTGTTATAACAATCATAATATTAGGAGTTAGGAACAAGCTTAAACAGCAATAAAGAGGTACTTTACCATCCCATAGTGAGGGAAACATGCTCACTTGTAAATGTCGACCAAAAGTTGTAACCTTCACCTTCATCCCCCTTAGCCATTGTGATATGAGGGTGTATGTGATGGTGAGATTAATGTATAATATTGGTCCCATTGATACATTTTGTATTGCAAAAACACCCAGGAGCTACAAGTGGTATTGGAGCTGAGACAGCACGAGTCCTGGCTTTGCGTGGGGTACATGTAGTTATGGCAGTAAGAAACACGAAAAAAGGTTTAGTAGTTAAAGAAACAATACTAAGAGAAACACCAGATGCTAAAATCGACGTAATGGAGCTCGATTTAAGCTCTTTGGCATCTGTAAGGGAGTTTGCAGCTAAATATCTCTCTTTAGACCTTCCACTACACATACTAATGTAAGTGAACCATATGATCCATTGATCTTTGTGAAAAGCTATCCACTGATCAATGTAAAAAGCTTAAAATTTTTTTTTTTTTCTTGTTCTAAGTAACAATGCAGGGGTACTGTCTCCAACTTTCAAGCTCTCCAAGGACAAAATCGAACTACATTTTGCAACTAATCATCTGGGCATGTTTCATTCGTTCTCTTCTAAAATATTGACTTCTTAAACCATCGTAGTTTGTTTATTGTTAAAAAGAAACCAATTTTATTGCAAAAAGACAGAACACAACACTAATTAATAACAATAAACGGTTTTACCAAAAATGACAAGCTTGATGGTTTTGTAATTCAAAAGAATAGTAATTAAAAGCATCAGTCCTTTGGTTATTTTTATCAGGTCATTTTCTTTTGACGAATCTGTTGCTAGAGAAAATGAAGATTACTTCTTATGAACAACAAACAGAAGGGAAAATAATCAATGTATCATCTGGAGGTCATCATTTTGTGAGGACATTATCAGGAATTTTCTCTGATCGGATAAATGATGAATCAAGGTAAATAAGTAAATCGCTAATTCTATTGTCTTTTCGCAAAATACAACAGCTTAATCCATTTGTTCTACGCAGGTATAATCATGTTTATGCTTATGGACTGTCAAAAATGGCTAATATACTTCATGCTAACGAGCTCGCAAGACATTTCAAGGTAATAACTACAATTACAGTTTTTTTTTTTTTTTTTTTTTTTTTTTTTTTTTTCTCTTTCCTGCTATACTAGTTATGAGTTTAATTTAATCAATATTTTTGGTTCATTTTATATGACGTGCAATATTATACATCTTGATCAGAAGGAGAGGATAAACATCACTGCAAATTCGTTACACCCCGGATTCATTATCACTGAAATTTTCCGCGGCTATACTATTTTATCAGGTATGTATTGAGGTATACAATCCTACAATGTTGACTATACACTGGCATTAGAGATCATTTTTTGAATTTTTTGTTGGTGCAGTTATCATCAACAAGGTTCTAAAGTACTTTGTGAAAGATGTCGCGCAGGTTCTTTTTGTACTTTAGTTTTCATTTTGTATAAAGCTGTACCGATTACACAAAGTGGTTTACAGTTTATTTAAATTGGTTTTTAGGGAGCTGCAACAACGTGCTATCTAGCATTGAATCCTAAAGTGAAAGGTGTCACGGGTGGGTATTTTTCTGATAGTAATTTAGCAAAGCCATCAACAATTGCTAAAGATCAAGAGTTAGCCAAGGAATTGTGGAATTTTAGTATGGGCTTGACTAGCTCCAAGTGATTCTTCATTCAGTTTCTTTGACATGTTTTGGATGAACGCCTTGTTATTTCTTGTTGTCAATCAGTGTTCATACAATTTAATCCGCGGTGGTACTGTGTATAGTCAATGTATCACCAACACCTTGCAACCCGAGAATGCACTTGTTCCGGCCTGCAAGTGAAATCTGTGTTTGCATGTTTGCGTTCATACAAATTGTGAATAATCCATGGTGTTCCAAAAATTTTAACAAAATAAGCACTTTCCAAAATTAATTAGTTTATTACGTTATTTATTTATTTTATTTTTTTCCATTTTCATAAAACTGAAAAGAAAACCCTAGACTCCTAGATACTATTGATCTCCATTCCTGACGGTGATGAACCGTCATCCACTTCTTGTTATTGTATTTCTCCCATTATATCATAATACAAACGCTTCCTAGTTTTCATAGTAAATATAGACCCATTCTGTAGCTAATTAATTCACTTTAAAACATCATTTTTATTTTTCTTTTGGTCATGCTTATTCGAAGTAAATTAGCTATCTCTGGTTGTTTGGAATAGAACAGGAAATGTAGCCCTATTTGGGTTAATACTCGCATGGGGTTTGGTTGGTTTTAGGAGGGATGAAGCCTTCATCTGATTGTAATTCCCTTCTGTAGTGTGAGGATGTAAGTTATAGTGTTATACTATGGTTGGGGATTACTATCATTGAGAGGGAAATGTAGTCCTTTTAGTGAATAGATGATTGCATTTGTCATTTAAATTGTTACAGTTGCGGCATGTGTGTTTTGTATTGTTTTAGTATGCTGTTATTTAGTTCTTGCAGCCTTTGTGTTACTATGGCATGTCATTAGTAATAAAAGTCTTGCAGTATACTTGTATATAAGTTTGGAGTATATATAAATTCACCTATTCACAAATAAATAAATTGCTTATTCGAAGTAAGAAGTTGATGCTTTAACAATTTCTGCAAATGGTCTCCTCGTTTTTGAATTTTGAGACGAAACTGATTGATTAGTTTGGAACTTTTACACTATGGGCTTAACTAGGGTGGCAATTTCGAACACGGCACGAAACACGATCTGAAATCCACACGAAAATTAGCGGGTTAGGTCGAGTAAAAACAGGTTTTGGGTCGTTTCCCACTTAATCCCTTAATTAAACAGGTCATGTTCAGAGGTTGGAGGCGAGTTAAGTGGGTTGACCGGCCAACCGATTAATTTTTTAAAACATAAGAAATTAAATTTATGATTGGTTAAATAAGTTATTTGGGTTAAATGGCTAATCCGCTTAACTCGAGTAATTGGTTTGACCCTCCAACTTTATTTAACATGTTAGGGTAGACAAAATTGACACGATTATTTATACATGTGTTCGGGACGCACGTTTCTTACCCGAACGCAACCCGAATTGCACCTCAAAGTTTACTATCAACATTTACTTTTGATTTATATGTAATTCTATTCATCTGGTATAACAATTAACGGAGTATAAAATAGTTAAGGATTATAAAATAATCAAGAAAAAGCTAGAATAAAAAGATAAGGAGGTCTCCTGTTCGAATCTAGGCCACCTACTCACTTCCCTTGCAGTGGAGACAACTATGATTTACCTCTCTAATGTAGTTGTGAAACCCCTTGTTGAACACTTCAAGAATTGATGATCATTTGAAAATGTATCTAATCAGTTATCATTTATGTTCATTCATTCCAAACTTGTTTTTATCCTTTGAGTGAAAAACCCGTGCTCAAAAAGTTTGTTGACAAAACCAACAGTAAATCACAAGATGATTAAGATAATGAAATCATCATGTATACACAGAAGGGCATGTTGTATGATTGATTTGAATCTATGAGAATAAATAGTGTATAACTTTATTACAATCTAGAAACAAAAAGAATACTGACATAACTATATATGCAACTAACAAAACGTTGTTACTGTAAATAATCTAAACTTTTATCTGACTTCTATTAAAAAAAAGATTTATGATCTTTAGTATTATCGGTTTTACCTAATCATTAGCTGACACCTGGCTGTACCATAGGAAAGAAGGCCCAGTTTTTATCAGGCCCGGGCTCGGGTCCAGTTTCGTTGCTAAGAACCTTCTCACTAGTCCACCAATTTGACTCTGCTGCTTCATCTGTACTACCAAAGTTGAATTCTTTACCAGATCCAAGGGTGGCTGTTGATCTATGACCCTTTGCCACATCATCAGAACAAGAATCTCGGGCGTTCGCTGCGTCAGCAGCAAGTCTCCGTTCGACACATCTCACAACTTCTTCCGGTGTGACCTCAAATGAGACTCTATGATTAACCATATGCTGGTCGTCATTGGAGAAACTAGTGAGCGGGCCCACATCGGAGTTTTGACGGTCAAGAACCGACCCCGTCCTGGTTGGATCCGGGGTTGTAGCACCAGAATCTTGAAGTGACTTCCAACCCGGAGGCCAGAGATTTGCGCCAGTCGAGTTAAGGAGGAACGGGGCATAACCACGAGGGATATCTCCATATGGTGAGGAGGTCCCTGAATTGGTAACACCCGAGCCTGGTGATATAAGTTGGCCCATTGGGCTTCCAGGGTATAGTTGATACAGCTGAAATTCATGGTGAGGTGATAAAAATTTCCGGTCAACATCGCCATTTTGGCTAGCCGAACCTAAAAACCGAGCAAAGGGGACCTCGGGGGATGAAGGTGTCGTCAACTGAACCGACTCTGGAGGAGGCGTGAACGGTGCAGTTGATGGCTCAGTAGTATATGTCGAGAACACCGGCGGAGAAACCAACTGTGTTTCGTGGGCGTATGGCCCGACAGCGAACATGTTAGTTGGGTCACTAGGTGAATACATGCCAGAGGTTGTAGCAGTGAATGATATCAAGCCACTAGGTGACTGAATGGCAGATGGTGGTTCCGATTGAAGGAAAGATGCTGGAGAGGATGGCGGAGCAATGAATGGAAGGACTACTGAAGATGTTTGTGTACGGAACTCAATTGTTGGACCCTCGGTTCTTGAAGAACTAGGCTCAGGAACAAGAACAGCATGCCCAATCTTCTTACTTTGCTTCTGAGATCCAAAACATGACGAAATGCCCCAAAAACTTCCCCATCGTCGTTTCTGTATATACAAATCATCACACAATTAACTATCGATTAACAGTCCAAATATAGCATCTTATATCCAGTCATCATCATTACTTCACCATTTCACACACACACAAAAGAAGCCATCCATCATTTCCCAATTTTGCATATATTTACATTTGCTACTGGGATCCTAATTATATGTTCACAAATTTTCCAATTGTCTATACTACATACAAAGAAGAATATTGTCACCATTTATATAAAGATACCGAGATAACTAATGTACAAGACATAAAAAGTAAAAACTAGCATCCAAAATGTTTAAACCAATCTCCATTTCCAAAATATTGTTTTTATGTACACTTTGTGGATCACAATATAAACCAAAGTATCAAACCAAATTAGGATTCAAGTAAGTGCACACAAATCCACCATTCTAAAGCGCTCAACTTTTTAGACCTCAACCATTTACTACTACTCCAATTTTTAACACCAAGATCGTGGATCGTATTTAGAATTCTATTAGCAACAAAAGCACAAACTAGCAAAATGGTATCACAAATTTAAAAATTTGGTTAATTGACTGCCCTGGTACACCAGGGTCAACAAAGGCCTCATTTCGCCTTTATTTATACCTATACCAATTGCCATCATATAAATGAAGTTACTTTTTAACATTAACTTTAAACTTTTTATTCTATAAGCCTTTTCTGAATCATGATTATGGCATAGGAAATCTAGACATCTATATAAAACAATATTTGTAATTATAACATTTTTGTGATCAAACTAATTTAACAACTTTTCAAAACATTAACACATAACAAATCATAAAACTTAAAAAACATCAATTCCAACAACATTAAAAACATAAAATCAAATCAACCCAGATCTTAAAACATCAAATCAAATCAAATCCAAAAAAAAAAAAAAAAAAAAAAAAAAAAAAAAAAAAAAAAAAGGTACCTGAAGAGAGGAAGAAGAAGAAGATGAAGATTGCTGTTGTTGTCGATTCTCAGCTGATACAATCGCGGTTGCAGCAGCGTTAATTGTATCAATTGCGTCATTCATTTTTGTTTTATTTTATAAAATTTAGAAATTACTACACAGAATAGGAAGGTGTTTTTGTGTGTGTTTTTGCATTTGGGGGTCAAACACGGCAATGGAGGAGAGATTTTTTTTGTTTTGTTTAGTTATTGGGAATTGTTATTAAAGTTTAAAAGATGACTTTTTCTACTTTTCTAAGGGGGGAGATGTAACTTTCTGGTCAATTACTATCTTGTCCTTGTTATGAATTTTTGTGTTTTTGTTCATTATATACCCTTGAAGTATCAGTTTTTGTGAAAAGGTTGGTTTGATGCACAATTTTCATGTACCTAAGAGATGACTTTATGCACATACCTTCTATTTTATTACATAATATCTTCAGTTAGGGCCGCAATCAAGTCAAGCTTTTATCAAGCAACTCGAGCTCGAGCTTGAGCTTGACTCAATCGAATCAAGCTTTTATCAAACTCAAGCCCAAAAAATAGCTCGAAACATATAACAAGCCAAGCTCAAGCTTTTGATAGCTCGACTCGAGCTTCTATCAAGCTTTTTCGAGCTTTAATATTAATATATTTCCATTATAAATTATATAACTAGGATAATTTGAGTATAAACATAATTATAACGACTTACTTTGTAAACAATTGAACATGTATTCTAGAAGGTTATTTAAACATAATTAATCCAAACGTTTTGTATCCTACCTCATGTATTCTTCACACTTCTTGGGCAGTCGACTGTTATAGTGTTCTCATTTGTGTAAAACACTAGTGATTTTGGCTATTATGGTTTAGGTTTGTTTTACTTTATACATATATTTATTGATGAGTTTGGCTATTAGATACAATGTTTTTATATACGTTCAAGCTTTTCAAGCCAAGCCCAAGCCTGGATGATTAAAGCTCGTCAAGCTATCAAGCCAAGCTTAAGCCTAACTTATAAACAAGCCAAGCTCAAGCCCTGTTAAGCTCGAGCTCGGCTCGACTCGATTACACCCCTATCTTCAGTCATCTTTTTCTATTAAGTCACAAACAAATAGTTTGTTCTTATGATGAATGAATTCCGTTTTTTTTTCTTCATATTAAGCTATTTAAGTCGAATTCAAACATCACCTTAGATTTGTGAACCTTGTACTAGGGTTGTATTTCAAGTGTGATTTATTACTTTTTGGTGGACCCAGAAAAGTTGGAATCAAGCTCATGACGTATTTCAAAAAAAAAATGTTTTCTAGTACCACACAAACTTCTACGAGAATAAGTGCAAGAAAGACTAGCCCAAAGTTGAGTTTCCATTAACATTTGACTGAAGTGGCCATATTTGACAAAATAGTAAAGCGTATTTTATATCATAAGTTTTAATCTTTTTAATTAAATATCTTAAACTCTAAGTAAAGGTACTTTATTTTTAAACATAAAAAATTGTGAATTTGAAGAAACTATCACACAAAGTGTGATACCTTGATAGTAGTTTTTCAATTGCATTTATATAAGTTCAGGCTAATGTATAACGATTGTAACAACACACTGAACATTTAAGTCACTCTAACATGAAGTATTTTAACTAAATGTACGTTGCAATGGTAAGACCGTAAGACAAATATGATCATTTTCACGCAAATGAAACTACGAGGCTAACATTTGCTTAAAAGACTCGCTTTTAATAGACAAAAGTGTAATGTTTCTTTCACCTCATGGATTTAATTTGTTCTAGTCAATTTTTGATAAACATCTTAAGTTCCAAATTTCAACAATATACACACTATTTTGTACTATCTGTTTTGCTCTTGGTATTCAGGTATATTTTGCATGTATTACTATCAACAACTTGATTATTTTCATAAGAGACCTTTTTATAAGCTAATACAGTAAGTGATAACTTTAAATGACATCCTATCTAAAGCTAAGGGGGTGCAACTAAATAAAGATACTAAATATACTAGGGGTAGTTTAGTCATTTACATCCATTAACTTAAGATATATAATTGAATGAAGAGAAAGAAACTTTGTACAAGAGGGAGTAAAATAATAGGGTGCACGTGTGTCCTGTCCATCCATATCATTGATGCCTTTCACGCTCACCTTCCTTAATCTTTAGGTGTAGATGGGTCCCACTTGAACATTTCTTCCCCTTTTACCCACCACCACTTGTACGTTTAATTTGGACATGATTTTTGTAAGCAAAAGAAAATATACCGATTCTTATAAAAACATGTTAACGCAATTTGTACAATGGTTTTGGAGGTATTTGTCAAGCTAATTATAAAATAATATATCCATTTTTTATTACTCGATATAAGTTGCATCTAACATAAAGTATAACGATCCACACTATAACATGTTATTATGTACGTATGAATTGAAAATACATTTGTGTAAATCACCTCTTAAATAAAAGTGATGTTTCTTGATTTTGTTGTGTTTGAGCTTGTTTTATTAAAGATGTCTTGTATGACAACAATAATCTTGTTTAATCTAAAATCTGTTTTTAACTAACGTTTTGCTAACTATAGCTTTTATGGATATGTTTACGGTTAAGCTTACTATTCTTAACAATATTTTCAAACTAAAACACATTGACATGGATATACGATTTGAACAATTATAACTAAAGTAAAATATGTAATAACATCAAATTAGTTTATAAATATGTCTAAAGATAACGTTTTACACTTAAAATCCAAATTCTTTAATTATTCATGTCATACGTTTAAAATCAATGTTGTCAAAATCGAGATCTTATCAAATATCGTTTTGTATTCGCAAGATTTGAATCGTAAGATCGGCTCGAGATCATAAGATCCCATCAAAATGTCTTATCTTGTTAATTGGCATCTATGGATCATAACGTTATACAATTATACATATATGCCGCATATCAAACATGAATTTATAAGATAGCCTAAGATAAATTTAGAAGTTCAAATATCATGATAACGAAATAGTGAAATACAATTCTACTTGTTCAAGTTTTAATAGCTAAATCAACAATTTAGTGAGATGAGAAAAGAAGACATGAGTCATAAACATGCCAAGAGTCCAAAACATAACAATCAATCTATTTCAAATGTTTCAGTAACTTCATTTCCCGCACCCAAATAGAAATTCGATTATATTTAGTATTCGTCAAGGCTTTGTATGGTAGAACAATATACATCTTATGTAAAACACTTCAAATTGGTAAGATCATATAAAAAGTTGATCTTACGATTTTACAAACGATTTCACTACCTTATGTGCGATCTTACAATACACACGATCCTAAAATGATCCTGCAAGTTTTTTGTTAATGAAATTGTAGGATGTTAACTTGCTTAAAATTATCGTATCCATATTAAGTGGATAGATAGTGAAATCGAACTAAAGCAGATAATTCTAGATCTTCTATCCTATTGAAATGAACGTTGAAATGTTCAGTTTATTTATATATTGATTGATTCCGTCCCCACGACAACATTTAAAAAATGGGTATCTCATTCGAATTTCAAAGTTCGTGTTTAAGTGGTTCGAGCAAAATTGACCAACATGCTAAATGGCAAAACGTGTCATTGCTTAGACCCCACAACTCAACCTACTTATTCTTCGTTTAATAGCAACCATGTACGTAGTATAAATGTATACGTTCTTTGGATGTTGCAAAACAAAATATTAAAGTTCAATATGTCAACTCATCTTGTTCCCGACCAAAAATAAATAATAATAATAATAATAATACTGTAATAAATAAATAAAAAAATAAAAATAAAATAAAAAAATCAGGGCGTGAAAAAAATAGCTAATAGTTTGAAAATGCATCAAACTTACTATATAAGGTAAATTGCAAAAATGGTCCATAACGTATCACGAAAATACAAAAATGGGACCGAGTCATAAAGGCATGCAAATTTGCCACTAATGTTTCGCAAAAATGCAAAATAGCCACCGAGAGCGTCTTTTTGCTAACTCCGTTATGTTTATTCAACGGTATTATCAACTGAAATGACTAATATACCCATTTATGTTCAGATACAACCTTCATTGATGGCGCCACTCTAACTCTATACCAAATTAACCCGAACACTTATTCATATACAATTCTAATTAATGTATAGTTTCGGTTAGATAACTTCGATCGTTCGTGCCTTTGAACGAGACGGTAAGAACACATTGCATTTTCCTGTTTACTTGAACAGTGTTTTTGGTTATTTTTAAAAAGATATATCCGTTGTTAATGTTATAGACTTACAATTGTAGGTGGTCATATAGAAAATGTGAAAGAAGTAGAGGTGGATACTGAAACAGAAGAAAAGAGTGGCGAGAGTGATTCAGAGGATTTGGATATAATCCAAATGATGACAAAGTGTTTCATGATGATGATGATGATGATGATGATGATGAAGTGTTTCATGATGATGGTGATGAGCTAATTGAAGATGTTCCCGTAAGTAAGTATGATTTGCTATGCAATAAAGACTGTGAACATCATTCAGGTATACCTGTTTTTACGAAACATTATGCACTGCTTAGAGAGTATTCCCAAGAGTTGGTTAATCAAAATCCATGAATTACTGTTAGGATTGATGTACAGCTAGAACCAAATCCAGAGAGTGCAACAAGAACTTTTAAAAGGGTTTATGTGTGTTTGGGAGCTATGAAACAAGGTTTCAAAGCTTGTGGCGGAGAATTCTTAGGATTAGATGGATTATGCATGTCAGGTCCTTTTCCAGGTCAATTACTAACAGCAATTGGGATTGATGCAAACAATGGGATTTATCCAGTAGCATATGTTGTAGTTGATGCACCAAATAAGGCAACTTGGTGTTGGTTTTTAATACTACTAGGAGAGGATCTTGGTATAGAAACCAACTGCAAGTTCACTTTCATTTCTGATAGGCAAAAGGTGCACATTTCTATTCTATAATGAATCATGTGTTTTACGCACAATGAGAACGTATAAAGATTTAACACCATCCATAACCTTAACTGTTCACAGAGATTGATACAAGTCGTTGCTAGTGTGTTTCCAAATGCTGAACACAGGTTATGTGGTAAGCATATTCATGAGGAGATGAAGTCATATTTTAAAGGTGGTGTTTACAAGGACATGCTTTGGAGGCCACTAAAGCTACTACTGTTGTTGAATTCAACAAAGAGATGGATCATCTCAAGTATTACAATTATGCTGTTTATGATTGGTTGATGAAGATTCCAGCTGAACAATGGAGCAGATCACATTTTCAGGTAATTCATTAAGTTTCAATGTACAAAAGCATACTACTAATTGATCATTGATGAGTGCTCAAACACTCATCATTTTTGGTCAAATCTAAACTGCAAAACATACAAAAACACTCAGAAATGCATCAAAATACTGAAAATATTTCAAAATTATGTTTTATATGTTTTAGATGCAAAACGAGTAAAAACAAATGAAAAACGTACAAAGTTTGCAAAATTGGCAGTTTCAGTCCCCCAACTTTCATAAAATTACAAAACTAGTCCCTGGTCATTCAAAATATGGAAAATTATCACCAAAGGTCCTTTTACAATCATAAGTTATCATATTTTGTCCTTTGGTGAAAAATTGGAAAAGTTTTGGAAATTTACACTTTTGGTCCCTGGAGTTTCAAACTTTGGCAGATTTGGTCCCTGGTGGGATATTTTTGGATGAAAAATCATTTTTAGTCCTTGGAAATTCAAAATGTTCAATATTGATCCTTGGATAAAAGATTTTCACAAAATGGCAAGTTTAACCCCTATACTTTAAAAAATGTCATTTTTAGTCCCCGGGAAATTTTGAAAATAAAAATTTTACAAAATTGGTTTTTGGAATGTTAAAGTTGGCAACAATAGTCCTTGGTGATACTTTGGGATAATTACACTTTCAGTCCCTTGGATTTGTTAAAATTGCAAAATGGTCCTTGTGTAAATTACAATTCCAACCGGACCCTTAATAATCTAAACCCAAAAAAAACCACAACCTGACCCCTTATACCACCACAGCCCATCCATCCCCAGGCCCAAACCAAACATACAAAGCCCAAACCACCTAAAGTTATACTCCCCCGTCCGTTTTATTATTTAAAATGGTCAACCCAACCGTTTGACCCTTCCACCTCCTTCCACTTGCCCTGCTTCACCACTGCAACACACCTCCCCCCTCCTCACCTCCACCTCAGCAGACCCATCTCCTTGTCCCCCAGCTACCCAATAACTCCAAACCACATTAATTACTCCTCAATACACTCCAAGCAAACCCCCAACTACCAAGTTATAATTTCCCGCCAAAAGAAAGATAAACGGCTGGGATTGAATGAAGCCATCCAATGGCTCACACAGAAGTAGGAAAGGATGAGAGAGACTCTATGGACTATAAAAGTCAAGAAAAAGCAGAAGAAAGAGGCAGTTAGTGTAGTTTTAGTTTATTAGTTTAATTCAGTGTCGTTTATTTTAAGCTTGGCATTCTTAGTGTAATTTTTAGTTTGAAAAAGATGTATTAATACTTTTTAGTGTGATTGAAAGTTAATTCCATCACCATTTGCAGTTGCCTTTTAATCATTTTAGTTTATGCAAATTTTTATTTAAAATCTCAATTGTGTTTAAATCTTGTTAAAAAGTGTTGAATATGTTTCATTAAGCTCAGACTAAGTTATTCACAAGCTCTCATAAGCTCAGCAAGGTAAAAAATAAGGGTTTTAGCTAAAAATCTCCTCAGGTCAACAAAAGTCAACTGAGGCTTTTGATTATGGAAAAGTGATTCAGTAGTGTATTTATGGATGTTTCTGGTTAATCAGCTTGGTTATAAGCTATCATGAGGTTTTTGATTATGGCTTGAGGTATATCTCTCTGATTTCTATCTCAAATCAACTCTTTGGTCTATATAATAATTTTAGTCATCAATTTGTTCTCTTGCTTTATGGTTGTGTTTGTTTCTTGTTCAATTTAGTCTGCATATGGTAATCATAGGTGTATACAACTAGTTACATTCAGTAGGGTACCTTAGCTCACCCATTTGCCTCATAAAACCAAAACAATGAAGTTATAAGGGGTGTTTGGCTATAGCTTGACTGCTATACCCTTGTTGTTATCTTATTGTTGTTTTAGCTGAGACATGTTTTGTTATGTCTAGTTAGGCCTTAGGAGTCATAAAAGTGTGCCTTAAACAAGCAAAAGTCAAAATTCCATCCAAAATCCTATAACTGTCAACTGTTGGGCAGTTGTGTTCCCAAACCCATCCATTTCATTGCATTAGATATAATTGTAGCTTAATTTCATTAGATTTTAGCTTAAGATAGCTTAATCAATCAGTAGGGGCCCTTAGAAATCCAAGAAAGTCAAATATCCAAGTTTTCTCAAAAGTCAAATTACCATTTTCTCAGATTTTTCTCATTATAGCATGAATTAATTTGAATTTTGTGTTAGCTTTTATGGTTTGAAATTTGTTTCCATTAATAGCCTACCAGCTCTAATTTAAGTTTCTAAGCTCCTTTTATTTTTGCAATTTTTTCCCTAGTCACTAGCTTGCCCTAAAGTAGCTTGCAGGGCAAGCTGCTCCCCTGCACAGCAGAACCACCACCACTTGGTGGTGGTTTTCTGGCCACCATAGTAGTCCTTAGCCCTACCATTTAGCTTATTCCAACCCCCCTCCTACCATACACCATGTTTTGACCCTTGGGTTGACCTTGGAACCCCTGGGTCCCACTTGATTTAGCCACAAAAGTGTGTCCCAGTTTCTGATTTCATATAAGAATCCAAGAGCTTATTTTGTGCTTAATAGCTTATTTTGTGGAGCTTTTTGGCTTCTTTCTGCTTAAACATGTTCACTTAGTTCAGTTAAATCATTTTTACCCATTGTGGGTCCCACACAAGCTGGTTTAAGCTAATTTTCCCCCCTAGTCAACTGTCTCACCATTTAGCTTATATTTTGCTTATTTGTAAGTTATAAAAAGTTTTTTTTTACAAAAGTTCTTCATTTTTAGTTGTAAAATAAGTTTCCAAAAGAAAATCCAAGAAAAACAAATTTATTTCTAAGTGATAGTTTCTATTTAATTTTATTTAAATTTAAATTTTCATTTTTATATTTTCATTAAGAACTTAGCTTTTTTATATTTTTCTTAATTACCTCTTATATTAAAGTATTTATAATAATTTTCTCAGATTTTTATTTTATCATTTAGTATTTATTAGAATTAATTTTAGTTTTATTAGTTATTAATTAATATTAAGTTTAAAATAGCATAATTAGTTTTTATTAAGCAAAACCTAGTTTTTATATTTTTTGTAGCTTTTATATGTTATAAAATAATTTTATAAATTTTATTAGAATTTTTACTGTTCATTTGCTATTTTTCTTAATTTAAAATAGTTTAATTAGGTAATTAGTAATTAATTAATATAAAATTCACAAAAAGACAAAAATACTTATTTTTAATTTTAAAACTTATTTTTAGTTATTTTATAATTTTAGAAATTTTATTTTCACCTTTTTAGTATCTAATTAATATTAAATTGTATTTAAGTATTTTAAATATTAATAATTAGTAATAATTAGTAATTAATTAATATTAAGTAATTAATTAGTGTTAAAATTTATTTTCTTTTTCCAAAAATTTTCTTTTATCTTTTAATTTGTAAAAAAGTCATTTTCACCCCCTGGGTGTTTTCAGATTTCAGTTTTCGTTTTTGTACGTTTACGTTTTATTTAAACGTAACGTACGCGTTTTTAGGTTTAAAGCGTTTCTGGTTTTTCCTACTTTCCTGTCTTATTCATATAGCTTGTTTAAGCTATTTCTTCGTATATTCCTTAGTTCAAATAACTCAAAACCCCTTTCTGTCCAAATTCACCCGATCACGAAACCGTTTTGATTACAATTCACACCTCGTCGGGACATAACGACCCGGGGGAAACCCTATTCTTCACCGGTTATCTTGCACTTTCTCGTGGGTTGACCTATTGACCGCACCCGGTTGACTGGTTAGTTTAGGAGGAATCAATCATATAGTAATATATAATGTGTCATTTGTTTAACAGGCAAAGCCCAATGTGGACTACTCTTAAACAACATATGTGACGTGTTCAATAGCCAGCTGAATGATGTCAGAGATAGAAGCATCATCAGTTGTCTTGAATATATCAGAGAGTACATGATGAAGAGGATTGTGGTAGTTCACCAAATACTAGAAAATAATGTTGGACAACTTACTCCTACTGTGAAAGCCATGTTTGATGCAATAAAAAAAGAAGGTACTGATTGCGTTGTTGAGTGGATTGAAGGTTCTTTATAAAAAAAAAAAGTATATGTGCCTAATGAGGATCAGTATGTTGTTAACATGGACATGAAGGAGTGTGGTTGTAGGAAGTGGGAGCTGACTGGAATACCATATAAACATGTTGTGGCTGCAATAAACTAAATGAATAAGGATGGAAGAGGAGTTGGTATACCTGAAGAGTAGGTTCATGCTGCTTACAGACTAGAAACATGGGTGCGTATGTACTCATTCAAGATCAATGGTTGTTCTAGCCGCAAACACTGGACAAGAACTGACTCTACAACAGTAATAATACCACCCAATCACAGACCTCAGTTTGACAGGCCAACTAAAAAGATGAAGTCAGATGATGAGCATGTAGTTCCTAGTTCTAAATGTGTTACCCAATCATATTTGAACAATATGTTTCACTTTATTGTTTGTTGGATTCTATGTTTGTACTCTTTGTTTAAATTTATTGTCTTTAGAACAATGTTTTGAACTATGTTTGGATTCTATGCTTGTACCCATTGCATTTGAACCTTCAAAGTCAAACTTGCAAATGTTGAATGGAAGTGATCTATACACTCATTCCCTTGTATCCATTGCATTTTGACTTTACAAAAATCAAAGTGCAAGAACATTATGTTTGCACCCATTGCATTTAGACTTTCAAAAGTCAAACTGCAAATGTTGAATTGCATAAAGTCAACTGTCATATAAGTCTTTTTTTAGTCCAACACATGAAGGCTACACAGTACGTGGCAATCTTATAAGCCCTTGCATCTGCACCACCCCCTGCACTTATGTTTCTACATGTAATACCCAGACCAATGACACCACAACTTACTTCCTCTGCTATTGCACAACCTGCCTTTTCAAGTATCGCAACATTATGCCTCCAACACTTAACATCCCCACAACAGATAAAGTATCTTTCGTCCAACACCTCTACCTTTGCACCACCCCCTCCTGTTTTGTTCCCACTTCTGATACCAAGACCAATTATACAACCACTTACTTCCTCTACCTGTGTATCATTACTACTCATTTTCTTTCTCTTTAATTTTTGAGTTACAGATTCTGCCATATCTATCTTTTTGAGAAACTTAGAAGAAGACTTTACTATCCTAGTTGGTAGGATAATTTACTTCATTATGTGAGGTAGGTAAAGGAGTATTAACTTCTTACTAGTGCTAGTCAATAGCATTCACCCGTTTGACTTTCATGCCAAGCATCACCTATCTAATACTTTGTGCATAAGCTACATAGGAAGTACCAAATGATTTCAAAAATGAAACACAAACATAAAGACACAAAATCGAAACACAAACATATGAGTAACATAAAAATTAAAACTTTCATTGATCAACACAAACATATCATTAACATAAACATTAAAAGTTTCATTGATCATTTGAGTTCACAACCATTACAAATTTTGAAACAGATATCTAAACAAACACTTGTTTAGTAGTTTGAACCACTGCCCTCCGCATCACCCTTTTTCTTCTTTTTCTTCAATTCTTTTTCTTTGTTGTCCTTCTTCTCCTTTAGATACTTGAACACCTTTTCAAGATTGGAAATCTTCTGTTCCAACTCATCAAACTTGGGTAAAACGGTATCCACAGGCTCTTGCTTCTCCTCCTCCTCCTCATCACTCAAAAGCGCTTCATAGTAGCCATCTTGTTTCCTCAGATGGGTCAGAATCTTAGTTCTCAACTCCTTAGGTATCTTCCTATAAGAACCATACTCATCAATTGGTTCTCCGCCAAATGCATCAACAAGTAAATCATTTAGATAATTGGTTCTTAAAACTTTGTCAAATTCCTCTTCCTCGGTACCAATGTAGATACCCTTCCCTTTACCATTGTTTTCCATTGTCGGTTGGTTTGATCGTTAGTGTGAAAAACTAGTAGGGGGTTGAATAGTTTACCAGTTTTAAACTTGATTTTCTTCTAATACTTTTACGTGTAATTACCAGTTAAGACGTATCAAAAAATAAATTATATGCAAGTATAAAGTAAGAAACGATCAAACCATAACACGATTGTTTACCGTGGTTCGGCTACAAGGACTCTTTTTCCTTGCCCTACTCCACGCCCCGAGTATCCAACTCGAGAGTTTTCTTGCACTAGTCAACAAGCTCCTTTATCCGGCGGAGAAAACCTTACACGTCGCTTACACACTATTTCCGACACTAAGCTAGATGTCGAGTTCTTTCACAAGGGTACAACCACTCACGATCGTTCTTTTACAAGGGTACAACAACTCCCGATACTCTAAGTACTTTTAGGACTAAAATACTAACCGATCACTACAAATGGATACAATACAATGAAGTATAAACAAGTAAATCATTTAGATAATTGGTTCTTAAAACTTTGTCAAATTCCTCTTCCTCGGTACCAATGTAGATACCCTTCCCTTTACTATTGTTTGCCATTGTCGGTTGTTTTGATCGTTAGTGTGGAAAACTAGAAGGGGGTTGAATAGTTTACCAGTTTTAAACTTGATTTTCTTCTAATACTTTTACATGTAATTACCAATTAAGACGTATCAAACAATAAATTATATGCAAGTATAAAGTAAGAAACGATCAAACCATAACACGATTGTTTACCGTGGTTCAGCTACAAGGACTCTTTTTCCTTGCCCTACTCCACGCCCCAAGTATCCAACTTGAGAGTTTTCTTGCACTAGTCAACAAGCTCCTTTATCCGGCGGAGAAAACCTTACACGTCGCTTACACACTATTTCCGACACTAAGCTAGATGTCGAGTTCTTTCACAAGGGTACAACCACTCACGATAGTTCTTTTACAAGGGTACAACAACTCCCGATACTCTAAGTATTTTTAGGACTAAAATACTAACCGATCACTACAAATGGATACAATACAATGAAGTATAAACTTTACTAGTTTACACTAATGCTATGCTAGACAAGTCTTGCAACGTAGTGTTGAAGCTTGTAAGTTCGTGATCTTCTTGCTACAAAGAAAGACTCACAAATATGAAAGTTTACTGAGTTAGAAATGAAGTATATGCAGTGAAATATGATAGAGAGTGATAACCAAAACTCAAGAAGTGAGTTGCTATTTATAGGCCTTCAAACAGATCAACCCACGGATACGGCTGAACCCATCTTTTGGTTCCGTCCGTTGTATCCGAGGGTTCCGCCAGCATGTCTGATAGAATCCTGCACAAAATATTTCACAATCTAATACAATATTCTCAAGATCTCCCAAAGTCAACTTTGAGATCTTGAGTGTGAATCTATGCATAATAAAACATGTTTCTTACACACATGTTTCCTTGAAGGGACATGTGTGATGCAAGGAATGATGTAACTAACATATTATTTCTAATTTTAGATTTTCCTAAAAAAGAAAGTATACTTGTGAAAATAGTTTATGTATAAAATCAAAACATGTTTGTTTGAGATGTTTAGCAAGTGAATGTTCTACTAGAAAGAGTTTGCTTACTTATATCCTAATATGACAAACTAATTAGTAAACTTGCTAAATATACATAATAGACATTTTCAATACATGTACTTAAACTAAGGTATACTTACTTAGAAATTACTTTGTGAAAACATGTAAATGTAGTTTGAGTGAAGTTAAGTAAAAGACTTTTAAACTAAATTTATGATTTGTCAAAAATAAACTTTATCTTTTGTAGTTAACAAAACTAAGAAAGATCGTAACATATAAATAACGTTTTTAGGTGATATTTGTATTAACAATCTCTCCCTTTTTGTTGACGACAAAACATAGATTTTATTTTTACGCAAATGGATAATTATAGATTTTGAGCCTTTTGAAAATTTACAATTCATATGATTATTTCAACTTTTGAGTATTTCATTTTAAATGATGTCTTTAAAGTTGATTTGGTAAAATATATCCTATCTCCCCCCTTTTTGTCAAAACAAAAAGAAGAGTAGCGAAGCGGAAATGTGTCAAGCCAAATGCTCTCCCTTGGACAATACTCCCCCTAAATGGAGTGCCAAGAGAGGATACATGGATTTTGGTCCTACAAGAAAAGGTTAGTTTGTTGTAGAGATAAGGATGATAATACCAAGTATAAGAGAGTAAGTATTCATCACATGACAACTATTTAGTAACAAACAACCAAATGAGAATGACCAACACAATATATATAAGTAGAACCATTTATTTTCAAGTAAAATTTAAACTTTGACTATAAATAGTCAAACCTAAAGACTTGAAAAAAATCTACTATTTAAAGAACAAACAAACAAGGTGAATGAAAGCTACACCTACAAATAAAAAAGGTCCTAAGTGAGATTCTACCATTATTTGATCCTAAGAACGCTCTATGCTTGAGGCAAGTGAGAGATGGCATTAAGACGCTCCAAGATGTGGTTAAGGATAAACCTCATTTCATCTTGGAGTTGATGTACCAAGATGTTGCACCCCTCACTTAGGTGAGCGGTTCTTTCGCACATGGTGCAACCATGGCGAGGAGGTGGTGGTTGAGGAACTTGGTTTGGAGTTGGTGGATCATTGGTGGTGGTTGAAACATTTGTTGTTGCGAGAATAAAGGTGGATGGTTGAGAGGTGTGTCAGTTTCCTACAATAGATGAGTACATTGCGGTTTGGAAATCCATGGCATGGGTGAGATGAGAATCAATCATGTGTTTGAAAGCATAGAGGCTTTCCAAGCGAGTGTTGAGTTCTTCATGAGTGTTTGGAGATTTGGTCCACAAGGAAGCTTCAATTTCCTCATAAGTAGAAAATATGGATTCAAACCGATTGGAAAAGTCATGAGGTGGTTGTTGTTGTTGATCATTATGATGAAAGCTTGGTTCTCCATAAAGAGGACCGTGGATGTCATTGTAAATGGGATGGAACAACAATGGTTGTTGATGAGGATGATCTTGATCTTGTGGAAGGATGGAAGGTCTAGCATGCTTGTAAGCCAAACGCTCTATTAGTGATGGTTGGTGAGGTTTTTCCTCCAATGGGTTACTTGGGTGAGACCTAGGTTGTTGTTGAGTTTCCATTTGTTCCATAGTATCAAAAAGTGGCAATGGTGGTGGATTTGATGATCTTGGTGGAAGGTCATCTAAAGTTTCCATAAATGGATGTGGTGATGTTGGTGGTGTTTTGAAGAGTTCTATAGGTGTCATTTTTGGTGATTGAGGTGATGGAGTTTTTGAAGGTTGACTTGGTGCCGAAGGTGGTGTTGGATCACTTGGAGTTATGGTTGGTGGAGGAGTGGTGATTTTGTTAGCAATGCAAGGATTTGGAGATGGTGTTGGAGTAGCAAGGTTTAAGAAGTTGTTATCATTGATTGGTGATGAAATATTGAGGGATGAATCACTTGATGATGATGAGCTAACTTGGATGGTTTTGTTGAAACAACAAGGTTTGACGCTTATTCTAGCGGTTCTCCTAGTTGGTCTTGATGATTCGGATGAGGTTGTGGATTTTGTCATTGCAAGACTTTGGTAGGATTAGAAGTATGAGATTAAGAGAAGTGAAGGTGGTGGTGTGAATTGGATCTGTGCATTGTTGATCAATTTATAGGAAGAGCAAGACATGGAAATTGGTGTTTGGATTTGATGTTGATCCATACAATGTTGGAGGTTTCTAATCATATGGAAGTGTTCCAAGAAGTTGTCAAATCATTGAAAGTCAATCCAATGGAGTTGTATGGAGTGAAAGACTAAGTAGGGAAGTAAATGCTATGTGATCATGGTGGATACATGTTGTCAGGTTGTTCTACGGATTTGGAGGAACCAAAGGAATGGTTCCTTCCTTGTATTGTAAAGGTTCCTTGGGTTAGTTAAGGAAAATTTGAAATTTTAGCGGGAATGATGATGCTATTGGTTAATGTGTGATTAGATAGCTCTAGAATTACTGACAAATACTAACTAGCTTGTAGGAAGCAAGTTTGGATCCTAAGGATTGCTAGAAAAATTCATAAAATTCAAGAAGCAAAATTTGCTGAAGGATGGCGGAACCCAGCGACAACATGGACGGAACCCAATTTTGGGTTTTGCCGTATCCGTCAGCAGAAAACTTGGAGGAACCAAGTGGGATAACGGACGGAACCAAAAAATGGGTTCCGCCGTATCCGTGGAGTCTCAGAATCGAGACAGAGTGCATTTTACGAGCACGTGAGTTTTCCGAATTCCAAAATTTTTCCTAAAACTTAAGCAATCAATTTTTTGTAGATGAAAGAAACAAAAATTGCAGGTAGAAACATGCTTACCTCTATAGTTTGAGAGAGCGATTCTAGCACTCAAAATTTTGGCCGAAAAGTGAAAATAGCATAATACCAAATTCTTATCCCCTGCAAATTTGATTAGTTCACACATAATCCATACACATAATATCATCCTAAGACATCATAAAATCATAACATAACATTGTTTTGATGACCAAATTGTTTAAATGCACTCTTGTGCCAAACACCTTTTTATCTCGCTCATTTCTTGTTCACGTTCTTGTAGATCTTCCCAAGGTACTCCAAAAGCATTTCCACATGCCTTTGTTTGTTTGTACTCCTCCGACTCATTCTAAATGGTTGGACGTTGTAAGAGGTACTCAAGAGGAGGGAGCCTAGAATTTGGTTGGTTGTCGTCTTCACTAATGGAGGATGATGATGATGAGGTTGGAGGGTGAGGACGTTTACCTTTGGCTTTGTAGACACGCTCATCACTCAATGGCACAAAGGTGTGAGGAATGAGAGGAAATCTAGGCGACGACCTCTAGGAGTTTGAGGAATGGGTACACAAAACCTAAAGAGACAGGTGAGAAGCATCCCGTATGGAAGAGCGGTGGTACCTTGAACCGAGATGTTTACCATCCTTTTGGCAATGTAGTAGGCTAAGTTGAAGGTTTGTCGGGTGGAAACACTAAAGAGCATGTAGGAGAGACAAGTGTTGATATGGTCCCTATTTCCTAAGGTGCTAATGACATTGGCCCTAATGATCTCCTCCCACTTCAAGAATTGTGGTCTCAACTCATTGAGCTCCATTCCAAAGGGGTCTTTGGCTACTTCCTCTCCTCCTCGGGTTCTCCTAGTGTGAGAATTCCTAACAAAAAGATGGTCACGAATTTTTTCTTTGCTCATTAAAGGGGTATCATAAGGATGAATGCGGTGATGAATTGAGTCAAGAGTTGAAAGTGGCCATTTGTCGGTGTAAAGATATGTACCTTGATTAGGAACACGAAGGACTTAAGCAAATTGATCTAAAGTGATTTCAAAGTCATGTTGGTTGATAGAGAAGTTTAGTGACATGAGACCTTCATCATCCGTGCTAATGGGTCACGGAAGCATAGAATTCTAGAATAAAACGAGGACAAATTGGCTCATATATGTTTAAGAGACAATCAAAGTCAATAAAGGAGAGTTGTTCCCTAATGTTGGTTCCGGTAAGAAAAGTATGATCAATGGTTCTACCCTCATGCACATAACGCCTCTCAAGGTTCTTAAAGATTTCTACTTGGGCCGAGGTTAGCCCTTTGGTCTTGTGGTGTTTGGGTAGGTATTTGGTGGTGTCTTTGTAATCATAGAAGGTTACGGGAGGCATGATGAACCTAGAAACATAATTATCAAAATTTTAGCTTATGTAAGTAGTGGTTTAAGTAAAAAATAAAATAAAATAAAAAAATCTAGTGTGTGCCTATATGAAAACAATATGGAGTTATGATTATCTCGACTCATTTTAATGTTAAAATGGTTTTACTTATGCAAATTTTGTGTAAATTGTGAGATAATCCAAATGCTCCTAGTTCAATGTAGCTACGGTTGAATGTACCCGAAAATAGATATTAGTTATGTATTCCCTTTAGCATTCAAGAGACATAATGCAAGTGATGTTTTAAACATAACGGTTTTATTTTGTATTATCAATGAAAAGCTATTTTTCCTAAATGTGAGAAGATTTTTCAAAATTTTGACATGGGGTGTTTGGTATAATGTGATAATGTCTTACAAGATGCAATTCCTAACTAATGAAAAACATAAATTGTTTTGTTTATAACAAATTTTCTTCATGAATTCCTAAGTTGATGCATAACCCCAAGTTTTTAGTTTTTGTGCATAAATAGAGTTTCCTAGACACAGATCAGGAGAGTAATTGTGTTTAGAATACTTACAATGATGGTAGGAATGAAGAGTGGCTGAGCAAGAACCCTAATTTTCGTGTGAAAATGGATATAGAAGTGAATAGTAACTGTTTTTGGTGAGTGGTATAGAGTATGGGGCTTGTATGGTTTAATATATAAAAAGAGAACCTGTGCAGATGGTTGACGAACTGGGCGGAACCAAAAATAGGGATCCGCCCTTTGATTTTATTGGTTCCGCCAGTCCTGCAGGTTAAGGACATGAATTTTTGTTTTTGATTTCTACGATTTTATTTAACGTTTGAACTATGAAGTAGGTTCCATAAGTCCTATTCCTAGTCTAAAAAGATTAAGTGGTTCACGTTTAAGAGGTTTTGTAAGAATGTCGGCAATGTTGTCTTCGGAGGATACTTTCTCGATGGAGATGTTTCCTTTTTGAACATTGTCACGAAGGAAATGATGACGAATTTCTATATGTTTAGTACGAGCATGTTGAAAATGATTTTTACTAAGGTCGATGGCTCCTTTGTTGTCGCAAAGGATAGATATGTCTTTAGTCACAATTCTGTAGTCCACAAGCACTTGCTTCATCCAAAGAGCTTGTTGACATGCTTTTCCGGCCGACACGTATTCGGCTTCCGTTGTCGATATTGCGAGTGCCGTTTGCTTCTTTGAGAACCATGAGGTGAGACAATGTCCAACAAAAGAACAAATACCACTTGTACTTTTTCTATCAACATAGTCACCGGCATGATCCGAGTCGGCATACACTATGGTTTCTACACCCGTTCCTTTGGGATACCATAATCCTAGAAGTGTAGTGCCTTTGATGTACCTAAAAATCCTTTTCACGGCTTCAAGATGGATTGATTTTGGATCTTCTTGAAAACGAGCACATAGACAAACGCTAAACATAATGTCGGGTCTACTAGCCGTGAGATAAAGTAGACTACCAATCATACCCCTGTATTTAGTGTTATCTACGGATTCACTTTCCTCATCCTTTGTGAGTTTGGTTTCCAAAGACATAGGCGTTTTGATAGGTTTTGAATCTTCTAAACCAAATTTCTTAAGCATGTCTTTTATGTATTTAGATTGATTAAAGAATGTCCCATCTTCTAATTGTTTAATTTGAAGTCCTAAGAAAAAGTTGAGTTCTCCCATCATACTCATCTCAAACTAGTCATGCATGAATTTAGAGAAGTAATTGCAAAGCTCTTGACAAGTTGATCCGAATATTATGTCATCAACATAAATTTGAACTATGATAATGTGTGATTCATTCTTCTTAGTGAAGAGAGTGTTGTCAACTAGGCCCATGGTATACTTATGATCAACTAGGAAGGTTTTAAGTCGATCATACCATGCTTTTGGAGCTTGCTTAATTCCGTATAAAGCCTTTTTAAGTTTGTAAACACGATTAGGTTTTTCAAAATCGGTAAAGCCTGGAGGTTGAGCAACATAAACTTCTTCATTAATAAAACCATTTAAGAATGCACTTTTCATGTCCATTTGAAAAAGTTTAAAGTCATGTGCGCATGCATGTACAAGTAAGATTCTAATTGACTCGAGCCTAGCAACCAGAGCAAAAGTTTCATCATAGTCAATGCCTTCTTGTTGATTATAACCTTGTGCTACTAGCCTAGCTTTGTTTCTAGACACAATTCCGTTTCATCCATTTTATTTCGAAAGACTCATTTTGTTCCAATTATAGTTTGATTCTTTGGTTGAGGAACTAGTGTCCAAACATCATTTCTAATAAATTGATTCAATTCTTCTTGCATAGCAATTATCCAAGATTCATCACTTATAGCTTCTTTTATATTTTTGGGTTCAATGGTTGATATAAAACAAAAATAGTTACTTTCATTTTGAGCTTTTGATCTTATGGTTCTTTCATTTAGTTTACCTATGACACTATCTAATGGATGAGTTTTAGATTCTTTGACGTTGATTATTTCTCTATTTAATAGTTCATCTTCCTTGCCGTTTTCTAAATCAATTTGATTAACAACTTGACTTTCAACTAAGTCATCATCTACCAAAGGTGATGTCTTAGAGGGAGGTGGACTTTCGTCGAATGTTACATTCAACGATTCCTCGAATCTTAAAGTTTCCTTATTTAGAACAATATAAGCTTTGCTATTTTGTGAATATCTAAGGAACACACCTTCATAAGACTTTAGGTCAAATTTAGTGAGATAATCCTTTGTGTTTAGTATAAAGCATTTACTCCCAAATACTTTAAAGTATCCTAATGTTGTGATGCGTGGTTTTGCAACCTTGCAAAATGTTTTACCTCTCAAGGGATCTTGAGAAGCTTGCAATCCCCACCAGGCAGTGTAACTGATCGTTGTAGTATAGTACAGTGACAAGTACCGGGGGATTGATCGTTCAACTCAGGAATATTGTTCCTTAGGATTGAAATTAATCTAACTAGGTCTAAAGGTGAAGGATGATTCTTTTTGTGTTTTTATATTTTATGAAAAGCAGGTAAAAATCTCGGGTATTGGAAGGAGGGGCGGAATTAGTTGCTAATCAACTAACCCAAAAGCTACTAATTAAACTAATGTGCAAGAAAAGTAAACTAGGGTTTTACAAGGGAAGTGAAGCATGTCTACCTATGATATGTTACTCCTTGCTAGCTATCCAATTCTACCTATTGAATTGTCACACCTTGTTTTAATTGACGGGTTATATTCCTTAATACCATTCGTAGGGTCATGTACGATCTTCCCTAACTCTATAAGCTCCTACTTCACTCCTATGTCGAGCCGACTAAAAGCTCATAACATGGGATCACTAGAATTCGCTTATGCATTAATTACAACCATATAATCGTAGTACACCTCCTATCATGTTTCTTAAGACGTTCAAGCAAGTTACCAATTGGAAGTCTACCAGTTTTCTTAAGCCTAACATCGAATTCATTCAATTAAACAAGAGACATTAGGAAACAAGAATTATAAGCTAAACCAATTAGACCTGTCGAAGTGTCACACCCTAATTGATGAAGATAGATACAAACATCAACAAGGAATCAATAAGATCTATTCAATTATATACAAGTTTCACACAATCATAAGTAGACACAAGGTGAATTAGCAAAACATCATCAAAGAAGAGCAAGCAACAATGATAATGGAAAACATAATTAAGATAGAATCAACAAACCAATATAAGATGTTTATGGAGTGATTGAAACCCTCTAAGTTGCTGGAAAAACACCTACCCTAACCCTAGAATCGGACTTAAGGTTTGGGGCTTACAAAAAATGAAGTAATAAGGTTATATTTATAGGCAGATTTTCTATCGGCCCGATCTGACAGCGTCACGACTATTTTTGCACCAAATCAAAGATTTTTTCGTCCCGATCATTTTCTTTTTTGAATCGCTCAAATCCGAGTTCGTATGCAAAAGTTATGGCCAAAACAATGTCAGCTACTCCACTCGCAAGTTGTGATTGTCTCGATCATCTTGTGACGGTTTCACTAAGGTTTCTTCTTGTATAAGCCTTCTTCCTGACGTCGTCACTCTAAATCATCTGACGTCATAAGGTTAAATCCTGACGTCGTCATGTGTAAATTTACTTTGGGCCGTCACGTGTAATCTGACCCTGACGGCCTTGGTGACGCCGTCAGGCCAAATTGCCTTGAAATAGTTCCAGGCCGTCATGTGTATTTACCATATCCACCTCTTTTGCCAAGCTTGACGCCGTCACTTGTAGAGCCTTGATGCCGTCAGGTACTGTTACCAGCAAGGATTTTGAGACTTTGTCGTTTTCTTCACTTTTATGCTCCAAAAACATCCAAAATGCTTCATTTTCTAGATTTCTCTCCAAAAGTACCTAAAATGACAAAAGGAACGATTTAGGGCAATATTTGATCAAATAATCTCGAATTAGAGCTTAAATGACCCCCTAACAGCGGTACGCTTTTCGCTTCATCATGTTGACTTTTTACGTCTATATATTTCATATGGAGTTTTATCTAAAAATGGTCTAATTAGAACTCGGTTTAAGATATAAGTTGATGTGTCGACTGCATTACACCAAAAATTTTGTGGAATATTTTGTTCGTTAAGCATTGTTCTACTCATCTCTTGAAGTGTCCGGTTTTTACGTTCTACTACACCATTAGATTGAGGAGTGCGAGGAGCCGAGAAATTATGTGTTATACCATTTTTGTCACAAAATTCACCGAATTGTATTTCGTTATCAAATTCCCGACCATGATCCGTTCTAATAGACACAATGCAATTTCCTACTTGATTTTGAATTTTCTTTCCAAGAATTTCAAATTGTTCGAAAGCATCATTTTTACTTTTCAAAAATCTTGTCCATGTATATCGTGAAAAATCATCTACTATGACCAAAGTATAGAAGTTGCCTCCATAACTTTGAATAGCGGATGGACCGAACAAATCCATATGCAAAAGTTCTAAACATCTAGTTGTGGATACCATATTTTTAGCCTTATGGCTACTATGAACTTGTTTACCAATTTTGCAAGCATCACAAAAGTGTTGGTCGTATTTCAACTTGGGTAGGTTTCTAACTAATTCCTTAGAGGATAGGGATTGAATAAGTCTCATATTAGCGTGACCTAAGCGTCAATGCTAAAAAGTCGAGGACTCATCTAATGAGGTAAGGCAAAGTTTATCTCTAGATGTTTTATCAATTTTCATGACGTATACGTTGTTTTTAAGAACTCCTTTAGCTATAGTTATACCATCTTTAAGTATTTTACTTTCATTTTCACTAAAGAGTACTTTATACTTTTTACGGAAAAGTTGGCTAATGCTAAGAAGATTAAATCCTAAGTTATCAACATGAGCTACATCATCAATAGATAGGGAGTCATGACAGATAGTACCTTTTCTGATGATTTTACTTTTAAGCTTGCTACCAAAAGTAACGTTATCGTCGTCATAGACTTGATAGGTAGAGAAAAGACTTTTGTCCCCCGTCATGTGTCTTGAACAACCGCTATCTTTGATCCATTCATCCGGTTCCAAACACACTTTCAAGCACACCTATTTTATAACAAGCATTCAAACATTTGGTCCCCAATATCTCATGGGTTCATTTTGGTTAATCATGCCATTACCTTGATTCATGTAAGGAAATGGTGGATATGGGTTCCAAGACATATAGTTTGGAGCTTGATGATGTCTAGGTAAGTTTTGACCCCAGCTATGTTGAAAGTAGGGTTGTGTGTTGTAGTTGCTCTTTGGAAAGGGGCGTTTGGATATAGACGGTTTAGGTCTTGGTTGAGTAGTTCTAGTTCTAAATTCATTTTTAGCAAGTCCTACTCCTATCTTAATGGCCGGTTTAAGTTTGGTTTTAGTAGACCGTGTGTGACTTCTTTGTAACTTTAACAAATTCACTACGGTTAGTTTTTAAGTTGTTCTGTTCTGCAGCAGTGTCCACAGAACCAATGGGTTCAACGGGCGGAACCAAATTTTTGGTTCCGTCAGTTCCGTGGGTCATTGCTGCAGTTTTGTCATTTTCTTGTCCTTTTTCGCCTTGTTTCGTTAAACTACTTATTGATCCTGTTTTCATGAATCATAACCCTGTTCTATCAAAGTGCGACTTTTGGAGTTTCATTATTTCATCCGCACAACAAATACTTTTATCAAACTTCTTAAACTTTAAGTTTTGTTTAATAAGACTATCTTGTGTGATTTTAAGCTTCTCAATTTCAAGTTTGAATTCTTGACATGATTTGCACGTTGTGTCAATGTTTTTACTATTTTCCAAACGTTTAGCTTTTTCTTTTAATTCATAAACTTCGTTTTCTAAAAATTCCTTTTTAGTCTTCAAAAAATTGTTTTTGTTTATGATTTTTAAGCTTAACTCACAAAGTTTTTTGTATTGTTGTTCTAATGTGTTATCATCAATAGAAGAATAAGATGAATCGGAATGTAGCTGATTTGAGCTTTGAGCCATAAGAGCTATTTCGTCATTTGTTGGCTCTTCATCATCATTCTCACTATCACTCCAAGCACCACTCACAAAAGCACTTTGAGTTTTGCTTTTGGGTAGTTTTGGACATTCTCCTATTAGGTGACTTATATCTCCACATCTAAAACACTTTCTTTCATTCTTTACTTTCTTAACATCCCGATCTTTACGTAGAGACTTCTTTTCATCTTTAGGTTGCCTTACAAACTTTCCTCGTCTTCTAAAGAACTTCTTGAAGTCTCTAACCGCCATGGCATATTCTTCATCATCACTATCCGAACTTGATTCCTCATCGTCACTTGATTCTATTCTAACTTTTAAGGCAATAGATTTTACTTTATCCTTCTTGCCTCTAACTATCTCCGAATATTTTTTCATCACCATTTCGTGAACTTTGAGGTTTCCAATAAGCTCGTCAAGTGCCATGCTTGAAAGATCTTTAGATTCTTCAATAGCCATTACTTTTTCTCTCCACTTAGGATGGAGTGCTCTAAGGAATTTCCTGACAAAATTCTTGCTACAAAAAGATTCATCAAGTGCTTTAAGTGAAGTAATAATAGTGTTAAATCTAGCAAATACACAATCAATAGTTTCATCTTCGGGAATAGAAAATTGTTCATATTGTTGGACAAGATGATCAATTTTGTTATCCTTAACTTGTGAATTTCCTTGATGAGTAGTGATTAAAGATTGCCAAATTTCTTTAGCGGTTTTGCACATAAAAACTCTTTCATACTCTTTCTTAAGTAAGGCATTATAAAGCATCATTTTTGCTTCATTATTTTTGGCAATTAGTTCCTTTGATCATCAATATGTTTAGTAAGTGAACTATCCTCATCCCGACCACTTCCGGTAGCCTTATGATCACCTTCAATAATAATATACCATAGATCTATGTCTTTTGATTTTATGTAAGTTTCAAAACGGTTTTTCCAATAAATAAAACCAATTGGTTCAAATAGTGGTGGTTTTTGCATAGATTGCCCTTCTTTGAAATTTTCAAAATCAATGGATTGCTTCAAGTTTTAAGATACAATATATTTTAAAATCTTGAGTAACGTAGCTCATGATGCCAATTGTGAAAAACTAGAAGGGGGTTGAATAGTTTACCGGTTTTAAACTTGATTTTCTTCTAATACTTTTACGTGTAATTACCAATTAAGACGTAATAAATTATATGCAAGTATAAAGTAGGAAACGATCAAACCATAACACGATTGTTTATCGTGGTTCGGCTACAAGGACTCTTTTCCCTTGCCCTACTCCACGCCCCGAGTATCCAACTCGAGAGTTTTCTTGCACTAGTCAACAAGCTCCTTTATCCGGCGGAGAAAACCTTACACGTCGCTTACACACTATTTCCGACACTAAGCTAGATGCCGAGTTCTTTCACAAGGGTACAACCACTCCCGATAGTTCTTTTACAAGGGTACAACAACTCCCGATACTCTAAGTATTTTGAGGACTAGAATACTAACTGATCACTACAAATGGATACGATACAATGAAGTATAAACTTTACTAGTTTACACTAATATTATGCTAGACAAGTCTTGCAACGTTGTGTTGAAGCCTGTAAGTTCGTGATCTTCTTGCTACAAAGAAAGACTCACAAATATGAAAGTTTACTGAGTTAGAAATGAAGTATATGCAGTGAATATGATAGAGAGTGATAACCAAAACTCAAGAAGTGAGTTGCTATTTATAGGCCTTCAAACAGACCAACCCACGGATATGGCGGAACCCATCCTTTGGTTCCGTCCGTTGTATCCGAGGGTTCCGCCAGCATGTCTGACAGAATCCTGCACAAAATATTTCACAATCTAACACAATATTCTTAAGATCTCCTAAAGTCAACTTTGAGATCTTGAGTGTGAATCTATGCATAATAAAACATGTTTCTTACACACATGCTTCCTTGAAGGGACATGTGTGATGCAAGGAATGATGTAACTAACATATTATTTCTAATTTTAGATTTTCCTAAAAAAGAAAGTATACTTGTGAAAATAGTTTATGTATAAAATCAAAACATATTTGTTTGAGATGTTTAGCAAGTGAATGTTCTACTAGAAAGAGTTTGCTTACTTATATCCTAATATAACAAACTAATTAGTAAACTTGCTAAATATACATAATAGACATTTTCAATACATGTACTTAAACTAAGGTATACTTACTTAGAAATTAGTATGTGAAAATTGTAAATGTAGTTTGAGTGAAATTAAGTAAAAGACTTTTAAACTATATTTATGATTTGCCAAAAATAAACTTTATCTTTTGTAGTTAACAAAACTAAGAAAGATTGTAAAATATAAATAACGTTTTTAGATGATATTTGTATTAACAGTTAGGATTATATGTGTTTAGGTGGGATGTGTGTGTGGTTTAGCGTGTTTAAATAAGCGAGAAAGGTTCAACCGTTTCGATTGCCATGTTACTTTGGGAGTGAAAGTTTCGGCCTTTGCAAATTTATGGTTAGTCACTGAAAAAGGTCCCAAGACAATCTCTTCGGTTGCCACGTGGGTTTTTTTCCTGCAAACTTAAGTTACGACTTTGCAAATTTGGTCATTTTCATAAAGTCGGGCTAGTCAAAGGCGGGAAAAGAGTGAAATGTCGATAATACCATTGACTAACGGAGAAACATACCGGGGTTAGCAAAAAGACGCCCTCGGTGGCTATTTTGCATTTTTGCGAAACGTTAGTGACAAATTTGCATGCCTTTATGACTCGGTCTCATTTTTGCATTTTCGTGATACGTTAGGGACCATTTTTGCAATTTACCCTACTATATATATATATATATATATATATATATATATATATATATATATACATAGGCAAAGGATCACGTGCGGATGGAACTTTTTAGTGCGGACGTACGGATGCGTATGGGCCGTTGATCTTTTCCCATCAGCGGCTGTGATTAGATATAATTATATAACACGGAGTGGCATTCTCGTAATTATTATATTTAGAAAATACGGGTCAAATCTTCGCCCGTTAATATCTCCTTATCTTTTTTATTATTATTTGAATATTTTCTTTCCTTATTTTTTGCAACTATATTTATTTAATTTTTATTATCGAATGGATTTATCTGATCAGTATTCTGGTATTGGTCCTGATCTATCGGATCATTTTTTATCAAAAAACCGTGTTGAAGGTATTTTTTATAAGCTATCTTCTTGATATTCTGCATTTTCAAATTAATTTTTTTATATGGTAGATATTGTGATATTGTTTTTGTTATATGATATGTATTACGATATTAAAATATAAGTATGATATGTATTACGATATTAAAATATAAGTATGGTATTGTGATAATGTTTTTGTTATTTGATATGTATTACGATATTAATATATAAGTATGGTATTGTGATATTGTTTTTCTTATATGATATGTATTACGATATTAAAAAATAAGTTTGGTATTGTGATATTGTTTTTCTTATATGATATGTATTACGATATTAAAATATAAGTTTGGTATTGTGATATTGTTTTTCTTATATGATATGTATTACGATATTAAAATATAAGTATGATATGTATTACGATATTAATATATAAGAATGGTATTTTGATATTATTTTTATTATATGATATGTATTACGATATTAAAATATAAGTTTGGTATTGTGATATTGTTTTTCTTATATGATATGTATTACGATATTTAAATATAAGTATCGTATATGATATGTATTACGATATTAAAATATATGTATGGTATTGTGATATTAATTGTTTTTATTGTAGAGAAATTTGTTTTTGACATGTGGCCTTTATCTGTTTGACATAACAAATTTATATATTAATGTCGTTTTGTTATTCTGCATTTTTGAATTTTATTCTTATATTATTATTTCTTTTATGGTAGGTATTACGATATTAATTTTTAAATGCTATTGTGATATTTATTGTTTATTATGAGTTTTTGTATACTTTACTGGTGGGTGTTATTTGTTTTACATAACAAATATATATATTAATATTAATATCTCTTTTATTGTTGGTATTTTATGATATTTGAGATGTATGGTTTGTATTCTGATAGGTATTACGATATTTATATATAAATGGTATTGTGATATTTAATAGTTATTATGAGTCAATTGTGCAATTGATTTGTGGCATTTATATTGTTATATAGTACTTTATGTATTTACTGGATGTACTGTGATATGGAATTGTTAGATCAATTTTGATATTATTATAGTTATAAGTTGTATGAACTGTTATACTTTTTTTTACTTAATTGTGTAATATTATTTTATTATCAAGTCACTTTTTGACTTTATTTTTTTTAGGTAATTCTATGATGCAGAATTCTGCAAGTAATGATGTTGTTGAAGCTGTAAATTTATCTCCTGATGATAATTTAGAAGACAATGAGGAAGTAAATTCGCCAGATTTTTTTAGCTTAACTACAAAGTTAATTAAACCTGTTGTTGTTAAAGCAGTTGTTCCAGCAGAAGGTAGTTTGTTTAATAGTGTTGAAGATGCTTACAGGGTGTACAACAATTATGTTGATGAAGCTGGTTTTATTGTTCGTAGAGGGCATGCAAGTAAAGCAGGAGGTGTTATTCTTAATAAGGAATTTCTTTGCAGTAAAGAAGGGATTAAAAAAGTTAAAGTTGAAGAATTTGATAGTTTAAAAAAAGATTGTAACGCTAAGTCCGTTAAGAGAAAAAGATTTGATTTTAGGACAAATTGCAAAGCTAGACTTTATATTGTTAAATCTGGTGAACAGTATAAAGTTAAAAACTTTGTGGAAGAGCACAATCATGGTTTTTTTACTTCTGAAGATAGACATTTGCAAAAGTCTCACAGGTCTATGAGTTTGGCGCATCAGTATTTTGCTATTAAAGCTTCAAATTTGAACATTGGTCCTTGTATGTCGTTCAATTTTATTGCTGAGCTTTTGGGTGGATATGAGAAAGTTGGTGCAACAAAGATTGATTTCAAGAATATGAGTCGTGATATTTACAATTATATTGGTAAATATGATGCCCAAATGATAATTGATAAGTTTAGTGTTTTAAAGGAAAGAGATGAAAATTTTTCATTTGAGTTTAAGACTAATACTGCGGGTCAATTAAGTTGTTTGTTTTGGTCTGATGATACAAGTAAAAGGAATTATGAAGCTTTTGGTGATGTTCTGTCTTTCGATGCTACGTTCAAAACTAATATGTAAGTTTTTTTTTTTTTTTTTTTTTTTTTTTTTTTTTTTTTTTTTTTTAAATATATATATTTATATATGTATATTTTTTTTGTAGGTACAATATGGTGTTTGTTCCTTTTACGGGTGTTGATAATCATCAAAAATGTGTAATATTCAGTGCTGGTTTGCTTTCGAAAGAAGATGTTGTTTCATATGAGTGGCTACTACAAGCTTTTGTTAAATATTATACTAAGGAGCCGTATCTTGTTTTAACAGATCAAGATCCTTCAATGTTAATTGCAATACCTAATATTTTTAAGACTGCTAAACATCGTCTTTGCATGTGGCATATAATGAATAAACTTCCTACAAAGGTATAGATATATATATATATATATATATATATATATATATATATATATATATATATATATATATATATATATATATATATATATATATATATTTCTTTTTTTTATACATATATACATATATATTGTAAGAATTATTTTTAATATTAAACAATTATTTTTTATATAAATTTTTTTCCTTTTATTTTTTTTGTAGATTGGTTCTGAAATAAGTGAAGAAGAAGGATTCAAAAAGCGTCTATGTCGTATTGTATGGAGGGAAAGCGACGAACCTGATGAATTTGTTGAAAAATGGAATTCTTTATTGGCTGAATATCATTTAGATGAGCATAAATGGTTAAATGATATGTTTAATATTAAAGAGAGTTGGATTCCTGCTTATTTTAGAGATATTCCAATGAGTGGTTTAATGAAAACTACGTCAAGATCTGAAAGTGAAAACTATTTTTTTGGTCATAATTCTAATTGGAGTTCTACTCTAGTTCATTTTCTTTTTCGTTATGAAAGTGCTTTAGATCAACAAAGAAATATTCAACGTGTTCTTGATAATAATACAAGAACTGGTAAGCCATCATTGAAAACCAGACAATTAGTTGAAGCACAAGCTGCAGATTTTTACACTCTTGAGGCATTCTATGTTATTCAGATTGAGATCGTTGCTTCTGTTGAATCTTGTACTGGTTCTACGAGAAATTTGGGTTATGTTAAAGACACTGATAAAGAGTGGTTTGGAGAGTTTAAGGTATTAGATTTCAATTTTTTTAATTTAATAAATATTATCAAGAAACTCGTTCTGTTAAAAATATTTTATATATTTTTTATTTACTTTTTTTTTTAGGTTGACTATTATGAAGATACTCATTCTGTTAAATGCAGTTGCCTGCATTTTGGAAGACGTGGTTTGTTATGTCGTCATGCCTTTTATACTCTTAGAGCAAATGGTGTTAAGAAGATTCCAAAGCAATATCTGTTAAGGCGTTGGAGAAAAGAAGCTGTTGTTTTACCTCCAATTGGTTCTTCTTATAAATCTAGTGGATCTTCTGGTTCTTGTATTTCGAATATTTATTCAAAAGTGAATGCTATAATCAATCAATGTGGATACGATGAAGATAAACTAAGTCAATTTCTTGATCAATTGAGTATTTATGAATCCGGTTTAGAATCATCAAATGTGCCTCAGACTTCAACAAGTAAACAGCAAAGTATATCATCTATGATTGGAGTTCCTAAACCTGATGTTCTTGAAGTTCTTCCTCCTGATTTTGGGAAAAACAAAGGTGGAATTAGTGGTCATAGGTATAAACCTTCTAATAATGATGTCAGAATTAAATCTGCAAAAGAAGGTGGAAAAAATTTGAGAAATTGCAGAATCTGTAAAAAAAAAAAAAAAAACAGGTCATGATTTCAGGAATTGTCCCTACAACCCAAATAGGAAAAAACTGGCTCCTAAGAAAGGCATTAAGAAGGCGAATCGAAAAGGGAGGAAAACTAAGGGACAATCAACTAAAGCTAACTCTCAGGAGGATGATGGTGTTTATAATTTTAATTCTGAGGAGGATACTGATTGATAAGTTTGAATAATTGAAAGTAATTTATGTTATTTAATTTTATTATTCTGAATTACAGATTTTTTTATTAAAGTTGTTATTTTTTACATAAGCATATCTACATAGTTATTATTATATAAATTGTTGTTCTGATTTAATTATTATTATACTGTGTAATTTGTTATTCCGATATAAATTGTTATTCCGATATTAATATCTCTTTTATGGTAGGTATTACGATAGTTATTATTTAAGGTTTGTAACTTCGTATTCTGATAGGTATTACGATATTAATTTATAAATTGTATTGTGATATTTAATATTTTACTATGAGACATTTGTGTTCTTTACACGTGACCGTTATTTTGTTTGACATAACAAATATATATATATATATATATATATATATATATATATATATATATATATATATATATATATATATTAATATCGTATTAAACCTATTTTAAATAAAGATGAGTAATTAAATTAAAAAAAAAAGAAAAAAAAAGTAGGGGTCAAGTAAGCAAACAGGTGACGTACACACTTCCCGTAAACATCACATCCATCAAATCTCTGAAACACTATTAAACAATAAAATAGATCTTAAATACTCCACTATAAAATAATAATGAGTATGCTGAAAAAAATTACAAAATCTTTCTGCTGAAAGAAAATAAAGAATAATGAAACTTCATAAATCTCTCTCCACTGAAAATTTATGAATTACAACTATCTTATTTCAGATTATACTATAAACTCTAATGGGTAAACTTAAACCAGTGTGTGTAATCCACAAACTAAACCCAGCATATTAAACATATATTGGTTTAAAGTAAGTGAACAAATTTATATCAGATTACACCATAAACATTAAAATAAAATGTTTATACATCATATCATCATATGATGCTGAATGAGATTCTGAAAAACACTAATAATTGAATGTATCTGAGTTACATACCAAAATAAAATTACATTTATAATTCTTTATATATTTTTTAAATAAAGATGAGTAATTGTTTTATACCATTTAGTCAGGCACCTCCATATGTTTTTGTTCATTAATTTCAAAATTTACATATATCATCTTCTAACAGAAACCATTTGCAGCAATTTGTTGAACGTATGCCGATATACTCTCTTTTTTAGTCAATTTGATTATTGAGAGGTCTTATGAAGATGTATTACAACTTGAAGAACAAGAAATAGTTCGTTTTCAAGAACAAACTAAGAATATTGGCTCATCTAATTTTTCTACGAGATCCATAGTAAATGAAAGAATAATGTTGCTTTACAAGATGGACTGGGTTTGTGCAATATGTTTGGGAAAATACAAAGAAAATGAATTTATATGCTATTTGGTTTTCATAAATCGTAATTCATTTAACTTACATCAAGTAACTTACATCAAGTAATAGAACTAAAAATTAAATAAAATATATTTAACAATATCTATTTTTCATAATATATTTTTATGATTCTTACTGATCATTTAGCAGAATCGATTCATTGTACAAGCCCATGATGAATGAACCCTCTACTCCAATAATCCCAAGATTCTTGATTTGTTGTGAACATGGGTCGTAAACATGAAGTGTTGAACATTTTCCATAGTCTTCTCGAGGTTCAAATATAGCTTCACCACTTTTTGTAAACCCCAATATTCTATAAATGTTTGCATCAATAGTGTACAGCTTTCTGAAAGAAAAATCATCTTGCATTATCCATAGACCACATTGTAGCGCTCCATCAATCATAATGCATCCACACACAACAAGAGACTCCCTTAGTTTACAAACGGTCAATTGGAAAGGTTCAAATATTTCATTTGTTAAGCTATCTGGTAAGTTTATCTCTTTGAACTCTTTTGTAATCAAATCAAATGAGATAAGCATGTTTTTGTTATAGTCACGATCATCAGCAACAATCAATTCATATGCAACCCAATAAACAAATCTATCTAATACAACATAAGTTGAGTCATTAAATTTGATGGTTTCTCGAGGACAATTAGCATTTGGATTCACATTGTTCCAAACACCTGCACTTAATGAAAAAACTTCTACAACCCAAAACATAGTATTCTTAGCATATGTTAATTTCAGTACTGTAGGATCTAAAGTATCCGGGCGAATTTCAAAAGCTAAAGTAGGACAGATATTACTTTCAGTATAAGGAGCAACAATACCAATTGATTTTCGAATTGAAGGATTCGAAAAAATAACCATCCACTGTTTATAGACTTTGTGGAAACCATACAAACACACTAAACCATGAGTTGCATCAATAATTTTTGATATAGAAAATTTTTGTTCAATGTTTTAAGAAATAACATTAGACACAGAAACGTTAAAAAGAGTTTCATTCTTACCATCATCTAGAAAAAAAATGTACTTTTCATTAAAAAAAGAAGTATCTTCTCTGTAGCCTATGATAGAACAACTAAGCGGCTGTGGATGGCGGTTGCTATGACCAATCACAAAGTCAGAGCTCTCAATAAAAGACTTCCATTGTTTGGAAACTAATTTGAATCCAATCAATATCTTAACCTCATAAACTTTTTTGATTATTTCCATTTGCAGTTCAATCGGGATGTTGTCTGACATTTTTGAAGTGTTGTGGTTGTTGTTGCTGTTTTTTTTTTTTTTTTTTTTTTTTTTTTTTTTTTTTTTTATATAGGGTTTTTTTTTATACTATGAAGAAGGTGGAATGAAATTGGGATTTTTTGTTGATTGTTTTGACTTTTTGAGTTTTATCAAAATATCAATCTCTTAAAATAATATTTTTTAATATAAATTAAATTTAATCAATAGTTTTTTTAAATTAAATTTATTTTTTTATTAATTAAGTATATGTTATTATTTGTATTGCAAAAAAGAATATTCTAATATATAGTACGTAGTAGGGCTGAGCAAATGGACCGAATGGACTGGACCGACCGGACCATACCGGACCAACCACATTCGTTCCGGTCCTCGGTCTAAGCTTTTTGGCTAATTCGGTCCTCGGTTCGGTCGGTCCGGTCCGGTTTGATCCGTACTATGTAGTAATATTTAGCTTCTCAAAGACGCTTCATTTTTCTTAGTGTTTTTTAATTCAAACAAGCATGTTTTGATTATGATTAACTCTTTTAAAATTAAATAATCTTTAAAAAAATTTATAGTATGTTTAAAATTTTCAGTAATTGTTAAATTAATAAATAAAGTTATTTTAAGTAAATATTATAAATAAAATATCTTCAATATTATTCAAATGTTTTTTATTTATTTTAAAATAAATTAATTTTATTAAAAAAAGCCCATATTTTTAATGTTAATAAACTTTTCCAAAGCTCATTATTTTTAGAAAGTCGATATTTAAAAAGCGCAAAACTTTTTAAAATGTGAATAATATTGAAGATATTTTATTAAATGATGTGCTTCAAATACATGTTTGATTTCTATGACTACACCAAGTCCAACACAAGACCATTTCATCTGTTTCATGTTTGTTAAAACAACAACGACACTTTGAACACTACATGTTGTCGTTTTTTTCTTTTTTCAAAATATGTCTTCAAAGTTTTATTTATGTTTTTCAAAATAAACTTTTCTATAATTAGGTTCGGTTATAAATTTGTTTGGTTAGTTTGTTTCAATTAGTTTGGTTAAACCGAACCTAACCATATTCAAATTCTTTTATTCAGCTTGATTTTTTAATTTGGTTCGGTTTGGTTAATTTTTTAATTTGGTTCGGTTCGATTTTTTGCTTGACCCGAATAAAGTTAATTCGCTATTTATTTTTTAAAAATTAATAATTACATAAATATTTTACAATAAAAATATTATTTAGCCTAAAAAAGAAACGTTTTTTTGTTTGACTTTGTTGACTGCATTCACAATTTGCATATACAATCTCAGAGCATCATTACCATCAATAACTTTTCACTTGTCTCTATAACTAGCTTGTCTCTCAGATTATCAGTTGTCATATCAACGAACCGTCAAAAAATTAAAAGGTTAGAATATTCAATTTTTTTTCTAAAAATTATCCGAATCTACTTGCAATATGTATATCTTGTTGATCTCATATTTTTGGAATACTTTGCTAATTATAACATTACTTGTATGATATGTTATGTTTGCTAATGATAAGATTACTTAATAATTGTAATCTATTGATCAAACATTGTATTCTATTTCTTAAAGATTAAATAAGTGAGTAATACATGTTTTGAAACAGATATGATCTGTTAGATTAGATTCTTATTGTATATAAGAAAGCTTTTAATAAAATTTATATTGCATTAGGTATTTGATCAAAATAATGTTTTTTGTTTTATTTTGTGAAAAAAAAAATTGTTTTGGATAGAATACTGAAAGATGGGTTGTTAGTTTAATTTCCAGTATGTAGAATGTTCTTTTTACATAAATAATTATTTTGAATCAATAACAAAGCAACTCCCAATACCGTCTTCCACGGTTTATGGGTTCCAATACCGTCTTTCACGGTATATGGGGGAGGTTTAGACGTAGACAAGCATACCCCTACCTAAGGTAGAGATGTTGCTTCCTGTTTCTACCAAAAGGACCTCTTGATTCGACCTTTCAAACTTAATCACATAAATACAGCACCGTAAGCTAAAACAAACTTATGTAAACTCGCACGAATGTGATTGTGAGTTTCATTGATTGAAAACAATTCCTGATTTCAATGGCATTTAACGTTTATGATTATCAAGAATACATCATCTAGTTATTTTATTTAGTTTTACTCATAGATAACACCTTTGCCATTTGGTATATGCATATTTTACGGTTACATATGCAATCTTCATTGTAGAAGGTTGAATTAAGAAATGAAAATGTGGTTGTTTGTTGTAAAATTTTAAATTATTTAAAGTGGTACATTGTATACATCAGTAATTATATGTTGTCAAATTTGTAAACAGTATCAGAATATTTCATTCAATTGTTTTATATTACAGGTACATAAATAAACAAACAAATGGATCAGCAATTCCTTTTCAGATTTGATTTAGAAAGTAACGCAGCTTTCCAGGTAGGCAATCCATATTAGCTCACGTATATTTTGTTTATTTTTTTAGTTAAATTTTTAACTTTTGAATATAACTAATATCGCAATATAATATGATAACAATTTATAATTCAATTGTGTGCAGACTTTACCAAATGTTTTCTATGAACACTTCTACAATGGAGAAAAATACATTTTCATCCATGGCAACAACAGGTACAGGTACATATGTTTATTAAGGGATGATGGAAGCAAGGTTGATTTGTATGGTGATGAATGGGCTAAATTTGTTGAGGACAATGTCCTTTCCCTTGTTAGTACTTTGCACTTTGTGAAAGAGGCGGATAGCACATTTTATGTGACAGGATATAATGATCAGGGTATCGAAGTTCGAGGTTATGAAAGACGTGTAGTGGGAAACAGGGTGAGTAGATGCTTGGTTAGGCGCACAACTGATGGACAGGTATTTTTTTTTTTTGTTATATATCGTTTTAAAATGTACATATAAGCTTAATGGCATTATAAAAAACTAAATATATGCTTGATATTGTAGATTCTACCAGGAGATTTCTTGCAGGACATATGGAAAAAAACATTCAAAATTTATGCAAATGGAAAGAGTTACAAAGTAAAACATGAAAGGGTACAACTTGATCCGGAAAGTGTTGCAAGGTCAAACCGATTGTTCGGTAAAAGATGGGACAAACTTTTGCTGATTTGCAAATTGCTAGGGGACAGATGATGGTTTTTACAAATTTGGAAAACAACAAACTGAATCTTGCCATATTCTTAGCTAATGGAACGAGCATTCATGAAGAAACTATTCTACCAACAATGTTGAGGTTACCTTCTCGTCCCATACCACCATATGCCATCGAAGGTATATCTATTATGTTAATATTTATGTTGTTCATTATAATAGCAAGAATACAAATAAATTCATCAGTAAGAAGTTAAGTATTGTTATTAATCGTTAATCGCAGACAAGAGAGCAAAACATTCATGCTTATGGAAAGGACATACCAGTCACAACAATGAAGTTGATGTTTTCTATGCTGAACTAACTGCATCTGTTTGCGTCTTTTACCAATTGGTAAGTATATAAAAATAGTTATAAAAAAATTGTGGTATGTTTATGATAAAATATTTTAAGTTTGTTATTTAACGACTCTAACCAACTGTATATATGGATGTTAGACAATAACAGTTGATTACACCTTCTCACACTCTATGGACACATACCAAAAGGCAATTCTTGTTACTATGGATGAGAGGTTTCCAATGAAAGTAAAAACAATTCCTGACAGAAGCAGACCATCAAGGTTTAAGCATGTGAAAATTACTGGCAACTGGGGGGCATTTGCAGGTTTTTGCAGTTTCAAGGAAGGAAAGATGATGCGTTTAAAGCTTGTTAACACAATTGTTGAAGTTGTTGAAGGAGAAGAAGTTAAAGTTGCAGAATTTCATGTCTGTTAAACATGATATGGAAAAAGTTTGTTTCATTTTGCAACTATCTGAAACTGAATTTTTATGTGTTTTAATTATGAACCGTGGATGTTTAGGAATAAAAGACTTTGGTAAATTAGGAATCTAATACTTTGGATAATTAGGTCGTAATTATGAAGTGTATTAATCTAAGACTTTGGTAATTTAAGTGAACTTTGGTATGTTTATTTTATGTTATGATGACAGTTAATATAATAATAATAACAATAATACTAAGAAATATTATTTTTAAAAATAATGAGTATGCTGAAAAAAATTACAAAATCTTTCTGCTGAAAGAAAATAAAGAATAATCAAACTTCATAAATCTCTCTCAGCTGAAAATTTATGGATTATAGATATATTATTTCAGATTATACTATAAACTCTTATTGCTAAACTTAAACCAGTATGTTTAATCCACAAACTAAACCCAACATATTAAACCATTTATTTGGTTTGTTTGATATTTTCTATTCAGCATTTGTAATCTACAAACTGAAACCATCATCTGAAACCATAAAAAGTTTATTGTTATTTACTAGTTTCTGAGTACTTTAAAGTAAGTGAACAAATTTATATCAGATTACATCATAAACATTAAAATAAAATGTTTATACATCATATCATCATATGATGTTGAATGATATTCTGAAAAACACTAATAATTGAATGTATCTGAGTTACATACCAAAATAAAATTAAAGATTTAGGATAAAGATTCATTGAATAAAACTCATACTCTTTTACATTATCGAAATTCACTAATGTTTATCTGCAAAATTACACAATTTCAGATTAAAATGGAAATGAATTTTCCCAGGGCTTTTTCATTTATTTTCGTTTACCTTTCCAAGAAGTCATAAATCTCATCTCAATGAACCTTTGAGTTTTTGCTTTTAATCGACGTTGTTTTTCTTCTGGACTAAAACTCAAAAATTCAATTGATTCAGAAATTATTTTTTTTCTATGTATATTATAATCGGAAAGAAGGATTTTAGCTGCATATTTCTTCCTTAATGTCTTGATTTGGCCTTGTTGTTCTACACCTTCGTTTTTGAATCCTGAGTTCCATTCTTCAACTTTTTGTCCATTGAATGTCTCCATATGTCTCATTGCAAAAATCGCACAATCTTGTTCATTTCTTCTTGTTCTCCAAGGCATTTTCAATATACTAGGCTTACAGAGTTTCATGATTTGAAATTTTGGATGATTTTTCTTCTTCAAATACTCACAGAAAAAGTTTGTCTGAAAAAAATTAAAACAGCAATGTTAATGAATATTAAATTTTACTTCATTGAAATTTTGAAATTAAATGATTTAATGTTCTTGAGAAACCTATTGACTTTTTTTAGATATACTCCTACTTTGACTTATATGAACTTTGCTTGATCTTTGATGATTATAGAAGATATGATAAGCTTAAGTAAAGCTAATTTAGTCTTAAGCTATTGGTAATAACCTTATGTGAGGGTTTATAGTATTCAAAACACCACACAGTTAACTGTGAGGTGTTATTTTAGTGATTTTGACTTTTTCTCTAATAAACCTGGGTTTTTATGTTTTTGATATCTTATTTAAATCTAATGAAACATATATCAATAACAATTACCCACTAAAAACCACTGTATCACACTGAACACGCTTGATCCAAACAGTCCTTAACCAGACTCGATTTTTGAATTTTAGATCAGACAAATTCCTGACACCTTATGATTGCTTTTAATTATTTTATTATGGTCTCATGAGTCTATAATATCACAGAAATGAGGGTTGCAAACACAGATAACCAAGAAAGCAATTTATACTAATTTGACTGTATTACTTTTATTTTTAGCTACTATAAATTTAAATTAACAAACTATCTATCTTAAGTTATATTATAACTAAGGAACATCAAATAAGCATAAACAAATCAATCAGAAGATGAATAAGGTATGTCACAGTAGAAATAAGGAAATGAGATTTATGACTTACAAAATGCAATCCTGCAAAATCATGAACCAAAGACCTCAAATCCAATCCTATAGAATCTCCACAGATTCACTAACCCAGGGCAATCCAGGTTATGAAATTAAATGACTGAATGTTTTAGAAATTGTAAACACGTATTCTTACCAGAACTACAGGGTTTCGAAGGTCCAGGTTATGAAATTAAATAACTGAATGTTTTAGAAATAGTAAACATGAATTCTTACCAGAACTAGTGGCAGAGTTCCATAAATTCTCTTTATCAGATCAATTTCATAAATTTTAGAAGCTTCATAAAAAAACTTCCAAATCTGTTATTCTGTTATCGATAATCTCAATCTTCAGATTCTTTAGATCAAAACAAACTATGTAGTAATGTGAATCCCGAAGAATATTGAAAAAGACCTGTGTTCATATTCAAAAAAATAAGCCATTGAAACTAATATTTATACATAATCAGTTATTCTATACTATTATAGCTACTATAAGCACATTTTTAAATGAGTAACTTACCAAATCCACACTAACTAAATTAGCTACAGATTTATCTTCAAGGCATGCAGCTAAAAACTGAGCTTCTTCAAAACTTTCATCTCTTGTTATATTTTCATCAGTCATAGATAGAGGCTGATATCATAAAATAAAATTAATACTAAATATTTATTTTTAAATACTATTTTGTTATAAAAAAACATAAAAAACATACCGTAACGTGTGTATTGCAATACAATTTTGTTTGTTTTGAGTTATATCTTCTGAATTCTTCACAATTAAGTAAGATACACCACATATCTATAACATCAGAATATATCCATTGTTCATAATAGAACGATTCAAACATAGTACGTTCTACTCCAACATCAGCATCTTGAAACTGGAAAATTATGTCCCTATAAATATTTATCAAAAGTATTAAAATACAATAAGAATAAAAAAATAAAAAAAAATAAAATAAAAATAATGTTTAAAACTTACATAGGATTTTTGCTCATACTGAATAGTGCATTGGCTGCATTAAATTCTTCTGTCGATGCTTGAATTTCATTTGTTTCTTTAATGGTTTGATTTTCTTCGGGAGGTGTTAAAAGAGAAACAATTTCTATTTTATTGGGTTTAGATTTTTCTTCTGGAGGAGTCAAATTCACTTTTTCTAATGACTTACATAGTGTTACTTCTTCAACAGGATGTGAAGTGAAATCAAAACCCAAATCAAAAGAGGGTATTTCGTTAAAAGTATTCCTTTCTTTTTCAATAATTTTTTATTCACGTTTTGTAAAATCAAATTTCCTTTCTTGATGACGCAAATTAACTTTTTTTTTAAAGTTTCCCTCATTATTAAAAAAAAACTGATTCAGACCTTGAATTTTCAATTATTGAACATTCTGGATTAAGCTTTACTCTTTTTGCGGTGTTTATTACACGATCCCATTCATCTTTTAAAGCTTCAACTTCCTTAGAATTCGGAAAGTTCAACAATCCTTTTTTGATAGAATGCTTCATTTCTTTGATCAATGATTCCAACATAAACAAATTATTCTTCGTTTTCCGAATGAAACCCTGTTTAATTTTCATTAAAATATTAGCTTAATATTCTTAATTCATTTTAGTTGCAAGATAAAATATTATTAAAAAAAAAAAAAAAAAAAAAAAAAAAAAAAAAAAAGCTATACCTTTTCATCAATTTTCTTTAATAGAATTTTTTTTTTCTTCAGAGATTATTTCTTCAAACACCTGTAAGTTTTATAAAACAAGTCAAATATTCATATCAGTACAAATTCATAAGTTTACCTATATTTATAATCTAATCATTAATAATTTTCTTTTTTTATAACAAATTCATACTATTATCAGATAAAATGATAGACAAACGTACCAGTTTATTGCATTCTAATGTAACATTTTGACTTTTTTCACCAGAAGCCTTTTTTGTTTGTTTTAATTGAATTGCATCTAATTTTTCTGTGTTTTCCAACTCCCCTTGAAAGCAACCAGACAAATAATGAAATATATGAAATAAGTTTTATTTTTGTTAAACCAACATATTTGGTAAGAAAGAATAGCTTTAAATCAACAAGTTTAGCTGTAACATTTAATATGTCTTTAACAGACTTATTTTAATTATTATTAGGAATAATATTATTCTTTAAACTGATATACAATCTAGTCATTAATAATTTTTTTTTAAACAAATTGATATTAGTAACAGATTAAATATGAAAGAAACATACTTGTTTGTTGCACTCTGATGTCACATTTTGACCTTTTTCAGCTGAAGCTTGTTTTACTTGTTTAACTGGAATATGATCTAATTTCTCTGCGTTTTCCTGCTTACCCTGAAAGCAATTACACAACTAATAAAATATATGGAATAAGTGTTTGTTTTGATTAAACAAACAGATTTAGTAGTAAAGAATACCTTTAAATCAAGAGGTTTTGGTGTAACATTTAATACCTCTTCAACAGACTCTGGTATTTCACAATGACTTTTATCCACCAAGTAACTAAACTCTGATGTTTCTCTCATCTTCAGCAATTCTGTATTCCATGTTTTCAAAGCAGGTTGAGAATGATCTACGTTTATGAAATTGCACTCTATCTTTTGAACATAAAAAAGCTGCAAAGATAATTGGTTTTTTGTTATTAAATATTGAGATATATGTATGTATAAAAGAAGAATAAATGAAACAAAAAAAGAAGTGTAATTACCGTAAGAAATGTCAAAGGTCCACAATAATATGATTTCTTGTTGTTAGGATTCCAATCCTTTTTACACTTCTTTAGACAATCAATCAAATAACCACACCAATCCATCTTATTAATCTTATCATATTCAGATGAAATAGAATATAAGATTCTCTGATTTGATGTTCCATCTTTCATAGCTTCAAATAAGACAGTCGCTATCAAAACAACTAAGTTAATTCTGAACAACTTTCCTCTGTCCTTTGCATCTATTAGTTTTTGCACTACAGATTTTGGTTTAACTTTTATTGTATCCTTCTCCAACAAAGAAAACTGCTTTCTCCAATTTTTAATACACGCATTTTCACTTTTCACTCTTTCTGGTGGATTTATTTGTAAACCACCACTTGGAAACCGAAAATTTCTTCGACTGATTCCTTTGTAATTTTAATATCCCCTCTCCAATGTTTGATGGTCATTGTCGATTCATCAAAGCTTTGAATCACATGTTGTCCCAATCTACTTGGAATTATATTTATTTTTAAATCAAGTAAACTTCCAAATCCCATATTTTTTAATACAATGCACGAGTTAGAATCTGTTTTTAAGAATCTAATAGCATTAAATAACTGAGTTGGTGAACCCCTGTTTTTAAACACATCATTACTCTTCACCAAATTAGGATTAGAACATTCACTTTCAACCGGTACTTCTTGACGCTTCATACTATCCAACTTAAGTTTCTTTAAATTGTCTTGATTAATCTTTGATGAATCATTTATAGAGCATCTCTTTTGCGATATTACTTGTGTCATTTCTCTCTGTTCTTCTTCTTCTGTTACATTAAATTCGAAACCTTCTATCCCCTTTTCTGCTTCATCTTCTATTTCTTCATTTCTTTCATTACATTCATTATTTATTTCTTCTTGTTCATCTAATTCTTCATAATCATAATCTTCACTATCTTGATCATCCTCAGAATCTTCTTCATCCTCTTCATATTCATCATCATCATCATAATGAATTTCTTCTTCTTCAATATCATCAATAAGGTCATACTCGTTAGGCTCATCATCTTCTTCATCATCAGTGTTTTCAATATCAATAGATTTACTATTATCATCTTCATTATATTCTTGTTCTGAAAAAAAAAAAAAAGTGTTACCATGATATGGTTTGTGTATATTGATAGAACTATCAAAAAGAGCAAATGAAAATGACACCATATTCAAATTGTTCTTGTAACAATAAGCTGAACAAAAGGATGTACAAATAAACAAAACAAAAGAAAACATAAGTGTAAAAACAAAATGGTATTCTATTTGTTTAAGCGTAAACATCATGCTAAACACTTATTGGTTAAGAATACATCATGTAGTTATTTTGTTAAATTGACTCTAAACACTTAACTGAATTATGCTAAACAATTAATATGTGTATTATTTAAACACAAACATCATTTAATATAACAATACCATTCTTATATTTTAATACATATCATATAATAAAAACAATATCGCAATACCATACTTATATTTTTATATATCGTAATACATATCATATAACAAAAACAATATCACAATAGATTACTATCGTAATACATATCATATATCGTAATACATATCATATATCAAATAATTTTCCTAAACAATTAATATATGTATTTTTCAAAAGTACCTTGTTCTAATCGTTGTATTCTTCTTCTTCTTCTTATTCCTCTTCTTCTTGCAGGCTTTTCATTTTCATTAAAATACTTTAACAGTTTTTTAATAAAATTTATCTTCTTCGTCTTTGATCTTCTTCTTGTTTTTGTTAAAGAAATCAGGACACCTAAAAAATAATATAATTAGAAATAATAATAATAATAATAATTACAATAAAAATTTATAGAAGATTAGAAAATTATACCTAATAACTCTGCGATTTGAAGAATAGAATTTGTTGTTGAATTATGATTTCTTTTTTTCTTCGACATCAAGTTTTAATTTAACTTTCTTTTATTATCACTACGATATTTGATTAATTTTCTCAGAATTGTTTATTCAACTTAATATTTTTTTTAGGGTTTATGTGTGTTTAGGGATTTGAATTGAATCTAAGAGAAAGAAAATTAATAATTTTTTATTTGATTGTGGATACCCGACCCATTAAACAAATACAAAAACGCAACAGACTTAATTTTTTTCTTTTTTTTAATATAGTGTGATATTAAAATATTAAACTAGTTAAAATGTAATGTGATATTAAAGTTAATATTATTTTTTATACTCTTTTGTGTTTTTTGTGTGAAATGGTATGTACCGGTCAACGTCTAAAATAATATATAGCGGTTCAGGTATACTTACAAATAAACTTAAAATAACTATTATCACGAATAATACATTTAAATCACAAAATAACTTCTACATCCAAATATACAAATAAACTGAAAAAAACGTATATCTTAACATATATCGACAGTTGTACACGTATTTTTCTAATTTTATTATTTTTGGGCCTCAACACAAGTCCATAATGTCATTATCCATAAAAAGGCATGAGTAACCTTTAAACTTCTAGACCTAACAAAACTGAAACTTTTTTTTCTATATAAATCAACATACACTAAATATCAACACACACATAAAAAAGCATAAAAAAAACAACAAAAAAGGGGATTTCTTTTGCAACAGCTAAATGGCAGAAAACAACGCTTTCAAATTGAAGATGAGCATTCAAGCAATTCAAGAAACAGACCGAAAATTGGAGAAAGCAAAGTCTCTAAACGTGATTCTGGAACAAATAATAAAAACAGCAAAAGGAAGACAGGATCTCATTCAACTTCTTCCGAAATTAGGAGGTTCAGATCTGTATAAGAAGACAGAAGACTTGCTCATCAAAGTTCGTACTAAAGAAATGGAAGTGCTTAACGAACTTAGGGATATTGAAAACGGCACATCAGAAAATATGAATCTGAATGTTAAGTTTATTGAAAATATTAAGAATATGTAAAGAATTATCAATGTAATTTTATTTTGGTATGTAACTCAATATGAATTTTATTAATATAATATTAAGTTGTATGAGTTATGTTATACATTAAATTATTATTATTGTTCAGTATGTCATTCAGCATATATGATGATATGATGTATAAATATTTTATTTTGATGTTTTATGTTGTAATCTGATATAAATTTGTTATTTACTTTAAAGTACTCAAAAAGTAGTAAATAACAATAAACTTTTATGGTTTCAGATGTTGGTTTCAGTTTGTAGATTACACATGCTGAATATAAAATATCAAATGAACCAACACATGGTTTAATATGCAGGGTTCAGTTTGTGGATTACACATACTCATTATTTTTCAGTTTGTGAATAGAAAATATCAGTTTGTGGTTTCAGTTTATAGTATAATCTGAAATAAGATAGTTGTAATCCATAAATTTTCAGCGGAGAGAGATTTATGAAGTTTGATTAATTTTTTCAGCATACTCATTATATTTTTATAGTGGAGTATTTAAGAAGTATTTTATTGTTGAATAGTGTTTCAGAGATTTGATGGATGTGATGTTCAGGGGAAGTGTGTACGCCGCCTGTTTGCTTACTTGACCCCTACCTTTTTTTTTTTTTTTTTTTTTTTTTTTTTTTTTTTTTTTTTTAATTTAAAATATTACGTTTTTACATGTAATTGTTTTTTTTTTTTTTTTTTTTTTTTTTTTTTTTTTTTTTGTTTTTTTCTTTAATACTTATCACTTATATTTTTGGTTAGGAAATATATTAAAATATTAATTCCAATATTTTAATTAATAACATTATATTAGGTAACTAACAAAATATATTAAAATCTTAATTCCAATATTAAAATGACGGATATACAAGTATTTCTGGTGTGGTATGATCTACATCTGATTTACGTGCAATCCCCAATTTGTTTTACTACTATAATGTAACTTTATTTAGCCGAACATTTGTTTTGTAAATTAAAAATATTAAAAAGATGTTTTTTTTAAAAAAATTTATAAGCTTACATGCATTGAGCGTGTGAAATTAAATGACTTTATTTTGGAATATAAAAAAACTAAACATGCTAATACAAAAATTAAATTAACAGTTTGTGATATATTTACATTGAAACTTTAAATTCATTTAACCTATACACAATTTTAAACACATAATTACCACAACCATCCAACTTCCATTTTTCACACATTATAAAACTCCCACACACTGAATAAAAATTATATAAACTTATAAACAAACTCTAACATAACTACTCCATTCTTAACAAAACGTCAATGGATCCAAAACAACATATCATTGATCAGATATTCCTAGATATTGATGCTGATGTGAAGATAATAGATCGTATAACATCCTTCATGAGGACGATGCTTGATGATGGAAATGAAAGAAAAGATAATATGGAGGAAATAAGCAAACTACCCAAGTCAAAACTATATGAGCAAGGTTTAATATACAATCTGATGCTGAATGAAAAAGACATTGAAATGATGAGAAAACTCGAAGATATAATTAGCAAAATAAGGGCTATTATTGATATGAAGATGGGATTTCTCGAACAAATTGTAGAAATGTGAACTACATTTCAACAATATTGTATTTTTGTTGGGAAGCTTTATGCAATCTGAAATATTAGGATTGAAGAAAGAAATTTATTGTATTTTGCTTTCTTTCTTTTTATTTATCAGAATGTATTTTACTATAACCATCAAATTATTAATGGAATTAATGGTTTATATTTTTCAGTATCAAGCAATTTTTGCACTTTTTATTTATCTATTTTTTTTAATTTATATTTTCGTACAATATATTTAGCGTATATTGATCTTTCATGGTTTCAGTTTGTAGTTTTTTTTTTTTTTTTTTTTTTTTTTTTTTTTTTTTTTTTTTTTAATTTGTGATTTACATATTTATATTATAATCTGAAATAAGATTAGAAAGATACAAATATTTCAGCCACATACATTCAGCATGACGATAAAGTGTTATATTGTGCCAATATGTTACATGCTGAATTAAATTGTGTGAATGTGTTATATGCTCAGATTCTCAAATAAGATTGTTCTAATATATACATCTTAAGCGTGTAAATTCAACATGCTTATCAAAATTGATAAGAAATTAATTTTTATGTTTGGAATTTAAATAAACACAATACGCTTATAATTTAATTTTGTTTATCTACAGTCAAAACATTATATTGAAAATTGTTACATTTTAAGTCATTTAAAATATACACTACTTCAAACAAATAATAAATACAACCATCCAGCTTCCATTTCACACACATTATATAACTCCCAAAAACTGAAACAAAATTATATCAAATTATAAATAAATTATAACATATTTCTCAACATTTCTTACTAAAGTGCAATGGATAAAAAAAAAACATATCGTTGATCAGATTAGCCGAAGTGTTGATGCTGATGTAAAAACAACAAAGAGAATAACGTCCCTCATGAGGGAGGCGCTTGCAGATATAGAAGAAAGAGATAAGATTATGGCGGAAATAGGTACCCAATCCAAGTCAAAAATAGACGAACAATGTATAATGTATTATACGAAGATGAATCAAGTAGATGGTGAAAACCTGAGAAACCTCCAAGCTTTACTTGACAAATTGTGCATAAGAAGATGGGATATCTCAAAAAAATTATTGAAATGTAAATGAAATAAAATGAAAGTTGTATTTTGTTTGGAAGGTTTATGAAGAACAACGAATTACGATTTAAGAATAAAGTTTTTGTATTTTATTATGAAGGAATTTGTAACAGGATGATGCAATTTGTTAAACATTTTATTTTATGCTATTTTTTTGTATTTGTATATTTAAGAATAAAGACTCAACTTCTTATAGATTGATCATGTATAGAAATATGATCACGTACATATAAAAACAGGACACAACCGATACAATAGTAAGGAAATCATACACATGCGTATTTAAAAAAAATATTCATATAAAGTACTAAATATTATATAATTGCAATTGGTATATTTTTATTTAACTTTCTAAATAATATTTAATAATAAAAGATATTAATAATAATTGCATGAAATAAGAGCATTAGAAGAAATACATGATCATATGTAACAAAAGCTAATATTAGATTATATCCTTACATTCAAAACAACGCAATATGATCTAATCAACTAACTTGATTTAGAAGGGGTGGAATGATTCTGCAACATTTGTGATTGCTCTCCTTGTTCCTCTTTTCAGCTTCTCGAACTACAAATTCACTAAACGTTTTAGCTATGTCAGTTGTACCAGGGCCTTTGTGCAATCTTACGAATATTGTTTGAACTAAATGCAACATAACATTGCTCAAATTTCCAAGTTTTTCAATGCTGATGAAGTCTTTTCTATCTGAATTGTTGAAAATAATCATACCAAGTGTGGGCTCATTCAGCACGGTTCCAGGTGGATGATCTTCATATGCAACCTGATCTTTGAAATGTTTTGTTGATCTGAAATATTCTTCCATATCATCACCAACTCTCTTCCTCTTCCTAGCAATTCTATTCAGTTCAATAAAAGGGTCTTGTTCTTGCAAAGGAATATGATCTTGAATATTCAGTTTGTTTTTCATTTCTATCACTTCATCAACACGTTTTCTCATTGAAACAAAAAACTCTACCCAGCGAGCGGCTTTCCTTTTCCCACAGCAATCTAAAAACTCTTTCCATTCTTCCCAATGAAGATCTTTCACCTTGAACTCTTCAATGATTTCTTCATCTCCATCATCTCTGTAGATTTTTAATGTAGCTGGACCTTTATTCCTTGAAAGAATGTCAGCATTGGTGATTTTCCCAGGGGCTCTCCTATTCAGAACAATATGACAGTACTTGTCATATAATGCTTTCTTCTTCGTGAAGAGATCAATAACATGTTGATCAAAGCTCTTGATTATCTCAGCCTTCTTCTTTAACTTTTCGTGTTTCACGTTTTCTTGATACATTCTATCAAGCTGACGCTTCTGTTCGTTAAGGGATTCATCAACGATGTGAACATTTTGACCTTTTAAGTTTTTATACTTGATTTCCTTAACAGGGGAGGTCTGAATCTTTAGTGAGCCTTCATTAACAGTGGCATCAGGTTCTTCAAGCAAATTTTCTTTCAGCTGAGACTCATTCATTGATTTTTTACCAACATTGCCATCATTTCGTTGAACTTCAGTTTCTTCCAAATTATCTTCAATCACTGAATCTTTGTCAACAGTGACATCATTTTCTTCATCTTCATTTACTTTGTCATTAAATTCATTCATTTGCTTTTTACCCACAACACCATCACCTTGTTGATATTCAGTTTCTACCACATGATTTTCTTGAACTACAAATACTTTCTCACTAGATTCATTCATTGACTTTTCCCCAACAGTGGCATCACCTTCTTGAACTTCACTTTCTACCACCTCATTTTCCATCATTGGAGACATCATATCTTTCTTAGAATGAGCTACCTCCAGCTTTCTATTATGTTGTTGCTTGAGGTTAATTTTACCAAAAAAAATCAGAGACTTTAAGCTGTTTACCAGATTCTTTTTTCTTATTCTCCATAACAACATCAGTAGAAGCGGTTGGCATACATGTTAATGATTTGAGGCTAGCATTAAGAGCGTAGATAGCATTTTCCACTTTCTCAAGAGATAAAGGTATAGATTCCAAGGATTTATACTTAGAAACCTCATCAATAAAGTTTCCAACTTTTATTGGGAGCCCCAAAAGAGATGCTGGTACCTCCAAATTCTTGGACTCAATAGAATCAACCTTCTTTTTAACTTCAGATATGATGATGCTTAGTTCTTTAACCATAACAGGAACATCTATCATATGCTTTGGCAGCTCAAACTTTATCTTACTAACTGCTTCAGTTAGTTCCACAACTTTGCAACTGATCTCTTTATGCTGGCTTGATAAATTATTGACGTCGGTTGAAAACTTACCGTTAAAATCTTCACGTGTAACTAATTTGTCAAGTTCAGGTTTAAGAGACTCCAAAAGCTTTGAAGAAATATCAGAAATAGATGGATAAGATGGGCGAGTTTTCAACAAAAGTATTCGTCGATCAGCAAACTCCTTTTCTTTCTTCAGCATTTCAATCTTAGATTCAATATTGAGAACTTGATTGGATAATTCACTTATACGCTGAGACTTTGGTGAAGGTGAATGATCACAAGACATTTCATTTTCTGTTATACAAACATGATCCTCATCATTGTTAACTCCATGTGCCAGAGAACGCTTACTTTCATCATTAAGTTTACCTCCATGAGCTGGAGACATGTAACTTTCATCATCAAGATTACCTTCATGTGCTGTAGCCTTGCAATTTTCATCATCATCGTCACCTCCATGTGCTGGAGGCTTGTAAATTTCATCAGCATGTTTACCTCCATCTGCTGGAGATTGGTTATTTTCATCAACTTCATAATCGTCTGAAATCATAACAGGTTCATCTTCATTATCAAATTTACCAATACTGCTATGATCAGCTGTATATTGAAGTAAAGAGAATAATTGTTTGCAGTCCATCTCATCAAAATCAGATATACTATCATCAGAAATTTCAAAAGAAGCATCACAAAGTGAAAAATAATCAAATCCGTGCAAATCGTCTTGATGTAGATTCAGTGACTCAATGGAAGCACATTTGTTTATATTTGCTTCAGAATCAAATATAGGAACAGCTTTATCAACTGCTTCAGAGTCAGATTTCTGATGTTCAAATGCTTTTGTAATATGCTGGGATGATGATGACGCACACATTTGCCTAACAGGCTGTGCCTTAAAATCCAATTTAGGTTCCTGATGAAAAGTTATCAAATAATTAGGACAACATATACTGATATTTTTTTCAGTTGAAAGTATTGCTACATCTTTATGAATAGCTTAATAACAGATTTTGAAATAGTATGTTGGGATGGTGAAACAGGACAAAAACTAGTAATGACTTTAGGCCTGAGAACAAAGTTCAAATACTCAAGTACTATACTGGGATGATAAAACTGCAAAATCACTACTAATGAGAATACCTAGAAAACAAAGTTCAGATTCTAAACTAATATGCTGGGCTGATCATAATAAACAAACCCTACTAATAATTTTGAGCTGAGAAAATTATTCAAACTCTGAATGATAACTGCGGAGGCTAACCTGGGCCTTTTCCATAATATTTTGAATTGAATTTTGTTTATTCTGACTGGAAGGGTAACGTTTTTTAACCCTGCTCTTTCGACGACCCTTCTTTCCTACAGGTACTATTGAAACTTCATTTTGCACATCTTCAGATTCTGAGCTTGCAGGTGTACCAGTATGGTTGGTAGATATTTCTGAATTACAAACAGACATCATATGTTGGGTCAAAGGAGCTCCTACAGTTTCTTGTTGGGAAATTAAAAAGTAGTCATCGCTGAATGTGGGTGTTTCTATGATTGAAGAATTACTTGTATGGTATGAAGGGCCCATTTGGAATTCCATGACCAAGGATATGAACCTGGTATAGTTCATAACATCACCTCTGATCTTCTTCTTCAGCTTTTTTTTACCAAATCTTCATATATAATTTTCCCAAAGTCAATTGACACCCCATTAGCCAGACCATACATAACAATCTCATGCATTGAATTAATTTGATCATACCCACCAGTGTTACCTCCAATACACTGAATTATTAGGGTCATTAAGAGTTTCCAATTTGGTGCAAGTCCTCTCTTTCTAAGGGTTCCGGTTAATTTATCAGAGTAACCAATTTGGCCAAAGAAAAGTTTAGTAACCTTACCATCAGGATTTGCTTCATATTGTTAATGGCGTTTTAAGTAATCTGCTCCTATAGCCTTTCGAAAGGAAGACAAATCAAATTCAAGATTAGTAGTACCATTTTCAACTGTGAATTTGATTGTGTTTAATGCGGTGACAGTGGCAGTGTACCAGAATTCCTTTAGATAACTCTCATACTGGAAAGAAGGTTTCAGGGTGAATGTCTTTCGAAGGCAACATTTTTCAACAAAAGTGAGTACATCTTTAAAGAATTCTTTGTTTTTCGTTGGGTTGAGGTTGGCAACGAAATTATTAGGTTTAATCTTGATGTCATTTAGTGAATGAATCATTTCAACTGCTTTTGGAAGTTGTTGTGCATTTTTTGGATGAATAACACTTAGGGCAAGAGGTTGGGTTTCATGATTTGATGAATTCATTGAAGTTTTACTGATGATTCTTTTGTTAATGTTAGAAAAATGTTTTTGTTAAAATGTGAATGTTGTTTTAATTGAACAAGATAATCTGAAAGTGTAATGGATCAACCCGGTTTTATCAAATACGCCTTTGGGAAAAACCAAACCTGTATGGTTTGCTACACACACGTTGACCGGGTCACAATTCATTTTAAAGTACTATTTTATTATTATTATTATTATTATTATTATTATTATTATTATTATTATTATTATTATTATTATTATTATTATTATTATTATTATTATTATTATTATTATTTCAAAGTACTATTTTTAATTAAAAAAATAAATTTAATATGTTAAGGGTGTGTTTGGTTTGTTATAGGTTTGTCTTTTGGATTAGGATTTGGCATAGGGTTAAAAGAAAGTGACAAAGAAAAAATATGGGATTTTATTAAAGCTCGTTTGTTTTATTCATTTGGGATGAAAACTTACTTGAAATTATACTGTAGTTATTATAATACTGTATTAAAATAACAATATAAAGAGTGTTGACGCGCATTCAAAAAACATGATTTGTATAAAAGCTTATTTAAAAACATGAGAATGAAATAGAAAATAGAAAATAGTCAAGAAAATAATATAAAATAAGAAAATAGAAACCTTTTTAAAAAAATCATGGGTAGGATTCATATATGTCCTAGTTTTTGAGGTTAAGTCCTGAATAAGAAAGGCTCACAAGTTAGGAAATATATAGAAAAATCATTGCATTTTCTTACCATCTTTTAAATCGTCACAAAAGATAAAACCTCTTTAATTTGTTTTAAATTCAAAAATGTTATCAATCCATGTAACATTATAAATTTCTTAAAAAATATCTATTTAATTGCATTTAATTCAAAAACGCCATTCACAAATCGAGCATTTTCACACCTCAACATATGCCATTCCTTAAGTCGAGACATTGGCGTAATGCATAGCGTGAAGGTAACATTTTATGTGATTGCAACACCTTAGCTCAACCATGGCAAGCTTTTTAGAAACGTGTGTTTAATTATGTTATACTTCGTATATCATTAAATAACATATCAATATATAAATATCCGAGTTTCATCTAAAAGTATGGATGTTTTAGCAATATCATTAATTATTTTAGTTTACATGCTAGGAAGGACCTATTTTTTTAAGAGGGTTTTACACAAAACAAATGTTGGGCTAATTAAAATTACATCGTAAGAAAGAAAGTAAAAAAATAAATTAGGGATTGCACATACCACTAAAAAAGAGCATTTTGGAATGTCATTTTGCACTTCATAACTAAAAATTAGGTGTAGTTTGTACCACACCCGACATATATGTGGATCCGTCCATGATAAAATTATGTATTTTTTACTAATTACCTGTTATTATGTTATTAATCATAATATTGGAATTAATATTTTAATATATTTCCTAAACAAAAATATAAATGATAAGTATTAAATAAAAAAAATAAAAAAACAAAAAGAGACAAAAAAAATAACGATAAAATAATTACATGTAAAACGTAATATATTAAATTTAAAAAAAAAAGTAGGGTCAAGTAAACAAACAGGCGGCGTACACACTTCCCCTGAACATCACATCCATCAAATCCCTGAAATACAATTAAACCATAAAATCCTTCTTAGATACTCCACTATAACAAAATACATACATATGCTGAAGAAAAATTACTAAATCTATCTTCTGAAAGAAAATAAGGGATAATCAAACTTCATAAATTATCTCTGTTCTGAATCAGGTAATATTATCCAATCTGAAATAATAAATGTTTATATTTTATTTTTTCTGGGCATATTTAGGAGCTTAATATTTATGATCAATTAGCTTTTCAAACGGTCAAGTGTTAGACTAATGACATTGGAATGTTGTAAAATTTATTTGATGTTTACTTTTTGCATGCATGCTTTAGTTACAATATATATATGGTGATAAAGATACTTGTTCAAGCATATTATAAGTTAGATTAATAGTTTAAATCATGTTGAAGAATGTTGCGAATAATAGTTTAAGAATGTTGCGAATAATAGTTTAAATGATGTTGAATAATAATGTTGCGAATAATAGTTTAAATCATGTTGAATGAAAAATATAAAGAGGTTTTGTTAGGAATACAAATATTCCTGTAAAAGTTTCGGTCACCTAATGATTGTAATAGCATTAAGTTAGCTCGTAGTTAGTTAGCTTATTAGTTGATTAGTATTAGATTAAGTAACACCGTGGAAGAAGGAACGGGTCTTTACCCACTGTATGCCTGATCCACAGCCCGGGAGTGGGCGTTATATTGTAACTATAAATACCCCTCTCCACATGTGGAGAGGTGATATAGCAAATAAGGCACAATCAATCACTTAAACACGTATAGCAAATAAGGTAACTAGAAACGTCACGTAAATCGAAACCGTACGCGAAAACGTAAAATAAACGCTGACGCGCGAAATAAAACGCGACTTTTAAGCTACGCTAATCCTACGAACTTGGAAATAATTTCTAAAAATCAAAAATGATAAAAGAAAATTTTGAGAAAAAGAAAAATATTTTTTTAACTTTTTAATAATTTTTTATGAATTAAAAACTATTTAAACTATTTAAAAATTAAAAGAAAATGTAAATAAAGTGAGAAAAATACAAAATTACTTTCTAAAATTCTAAAACAACTAAAAATAATTTTCTAATATTTTTTTTTGACTTTTCTGGACTTTTTAGATTTTTTTTTTTTGTATTTTTTGGAATTAAAAAGTAATTAAAAAGTGATTAAAATTGAAAATTAATTAAGAAAAATAGCAAACGGACTCAGAAAAATATGAAAATTTCAGGGAAATTCTAAAATAATAAAATAAGCTTGAGAAAAAATTTTGAAACAAAAATAAGCTAGGAAAGTGCTTAAAATCTTGAAAACAGCTGATTTGGAGTGCTTATTAATAAGCACTCCTGACCAAAATGACCTGAAACTTTTCACAGATGATATTTGAACTTATTAAGCTTGTTGGAACAATTGAGAATCAATTTGAAGCACAGAAACACAGATATGAGCACAATGAGTCCAAATAAGCAATATTGAATAAGCTATAAGCTGAAACAGTTAAAGCAAAAGCCAAAAATCACTTGCAATAGTAACTTATGGTACTAATAAGCTCAAAGGATCAATAAAACCAGACTTGAGGTCACTACAACCAAATAGCAGCCCTAATTTGAAATTCAGTTAACTAGTTCAAATGTACTCACTTGATAAGCTGAATAAGCAGTACAAATAAGCTAATGAGTGGTAACTTTTTGGTTCTACTTAACCACTAGCAACCATAGAACAATAATCCACTCAGAAATAAGATCCTAGATCCTCTTAAAACCTCCAAATCAACCTAGGATTATGGTATATTGCTGAGTGCACAGGGCACTTGGTGCTGAGACAGTCAACTTAAGTGAGCTTATTTGATGAGCAAATAAGCTCCAAACCACAAAGTTCTTTTTGATTCTTGTAAACCTACTACCAAATGTTTCAAAACAGCTTTTAGAAAGTATCTTGGATCAATTATGAGGACTGTGCACTTGATTGAAGTTGTGACAGAAAACAGGTAACCAAAAAGCTATTTGACTTTTATGATGAACAAAACTTTGACTAATTTGAACTTTAAATCTGATTTACTAGCAACTAAAGTGATTATAAGCTACCTAATGATTCAGATAAGCTAATAGTAACTACACTACACTTATATGAGAACTTATTAAACCTAAAACTACTAAGGACCAACTGTTAAGAAGATTTGAAAAGCAAATTGACTTTTGCTACTAATAACCTATTGTTCTTATGCTATATTATCTCTAATACTAATCTAAGTAACCAGTATAAACCAAAAAGTAACCTTAGTGACAAACTAAAACTACCAAACAGCTAAGAACCAAACACTCCTTAATAACCTGTCTAAACTAGAAACCATCACAGATTCCACCAATTGAATTCCAAATCACAACCTATGCACTCACAATGATTCAGTAACTCTAAACCAACTCAGAATACATATTTCAGATGCAATAGTAACTCAGAATTAAGATCCACAATGTATGACAGAAATAGCTAATTATGAGTTCAAACAACAATCAAAGTACTCAACAGCCAAACAGATTAAACAACAACTATAATCCAATATTATAACACTAAAACAGCAACCATAAATCACAAAGAAGCAAGTAAAACAGATCTATACTAATAATTTTTTAGAGGAATAAAAAAATAAGCTGAAACTTACAAAAGCAACTCTCCCTCAGCAACAATTGAGGGAGTTCACTGAGCTAGCCTGTCTTTAGACAGGCCTTGGGACTCCTTAAGGCTGCCTTATATCACCAAATAAGCTGAGCTTATTGAAATAAGCTCAGTTGACTTTAGTTGACTTTTAGTGAATTGAGAGAATTGAGAACTTGGTGCCAAACGAAGCTTCACAAAAGCTATACAAAGCTAATATGAAACTGTATAAACAACAACACAAGCTTATTGAAGCTTGTTGAATAAGAACTTAATATTTTTTTTTTATTTTCTGATTTTCTATTTTTTTTTTCTTTTTCTTTTTATGTAAACTTTAAATGACAAAAGGTAAATAAGCTGAAATAGAAGAACTGAATTTAAAAGGCAATGATAAGATAAAAACAATAAGCTGAAAGCATTAAGTAAAAGCAATAAGCAGTAAATGAAATTAAGTAAATTGCAAGATAAGTAAATAAGACAATTTAAATTTCATTAAAATAAAATTTCATTACAAGGAATAAAAATAAGCAGCATAACACTAAAAAAAAAATGGCACACCTAGTTTACATGATATGAGGGGGTATATATAGGAGCTGAGGTGAGGTCTTGGATGTTGCCAGGTCACCTATCCGTGTGATAGTGTGTTTGTTTGGTCCCTTTTCAGCCCTTAGATTCAATTCTAGATGCTTCCCATCATTTCTGACCCTTGATTGATTGATTGACGTGATGTCCATCCTCCGTGTGTGAGCTTATTGGTACACGCATCCCCTGACATGTGCCTGTCACTCCTGACACGTGCACGGCCTTCTAGAAGGTCTCAATGATTAGTAATTAAAGTGGTACGAGGTAATTTGGACGGGGTAAAAAGTTAGGGTTCTTGGGTACAGTGTTTTTCTGGGTTAAAAGGTGAAAAGGGGCGCGGGGTTTTTTAAATGGTATTTATTGCGTTTGGGTCGGGTTTAGGGGATAGCAGGCCGGGTATGTGTAGTATTGGTGGGCTTGGGCTTATGGTGAGGTAGGTGGTGTGAATAAAAGGGTTGGGCTGTTTCTTGTGGATCCGGTTGTGGACAAAGGTTTAGTACTAGTATTAATTTTAGGGACCAATGTTGTGAATTTGCAAACCTTAAGGGCCAAAACTGTAATTCTTTGAAACTTTCTCCCAAGGGTAATTGTTGACAATCTCTGAATCATGAAGGACCATTGATGATTTTTCTTTGAATATTTCTTTGAGGGATCATTTATGCCAAATTCTGAAAGTGAGGGACTAAAACTGCCAATTCTTCAAACTTTTGCCCAGGGACCAAATATATAACAAGATGAATCTCTGAGGACTTCTAATCATATTATCAGCTTTTCTTTGTCATTTTGCTTCCCCGGCTCCGGCTTTTGACCTTTTTCCATTCTCGTGCTCGTTTTTGTCGGTTTTGCTTTGTTTTCGTTCATTTTTCTCATATCCGTACCTGCACATACACAAATACAAAAACATACATTCTCTTGGCATTTTTGGTTAGTATTTGGTGCATTTGGTCTGAAATCGGGTCTAAATCTGAATATGAAAGTTTCAGTTTTCATCTTGGAATTGATCATGATCCGGGTGGAGTTCTTAAGAATGAGAATTTTAAAGAAAAGTTTTTCCCAACCCTCCCACCCGGAAAAGATTTTAAAATGAGTTTGAATGATAAGATTCATAATTCCACAATTATGAAGTTTTCTTTTGAAGATGAGGAGTTTTTCAAGATTGTTATCATAACGTTCTTGCCGTTTATAACGTTTGGTGTGATTTCTCTTATCCTTCACTCCGTGGGAAGTGAGGATGTTGTATTTGATCCGGGTATCGTTTCTAAACGTTTTCAAAATTAAAATACCAGTGGTTATCTCTTCGGGATGGAACTTTCAACTAACTCTTATGTTTTTCAAAATATTTTAAATGAAAGCCCGATGGAGATTATTTTCCATTTGCTCTCCCCAAGGACGATTAAATTCGGGGATCGAGTCAAGCTCATGTGACTCGGTGAACAAAAACAAGCGCTTCGTGGGAGGCACCCCATGCTTATCCATTTTCATTTTCTCTATTTTCTATTTTCTTTAATAACGTGACGTGAGGGGGGCGACCCTTTCCAAACTCGTGTTTTCGTGGTTGTTGTTTATGAATGTTCAGGAATTTCCCCGAAGTTTGAGGACTCTCGTGCTCGTGGTTTGTCGTTCTCTCCACTCGAGTCTCATCCTTCGATGCTCTTTCGGAAATTCATCATATCCAAAATCTTATCGACTAACGTTTATTTCTTGGCATACTTAATAAACGGCCTTAGATTTTACGTAGGATTACCCGTACTCTTAAAACATTGAGGACAATGTTTCACTTTAGTCTGGGGGGGTGAATCTTCGATTCGATTTGACCTGTACCATCGTCTGAGCTGTTAACTTACGCAACTCCGTTTTCCACCAAAAATTTTAATTTTTGTCACCGCTTTATTATATTCAAAAAAAAAATAAATAAATAAATAAAAAATAAAAAAAAAAGTGAAAAAAATGAAAAGATATATGATATGAATAATAAGTTTTGACACCTTGTTTTGACTTTCCTGCCGGCGAGAGTAGAAATAAATGTTCCGACTTGACCGGGCGTGTTGAGCCCTAGCTTGTTTCCCTTAACCAAAATAATCATAAGATTATGGCTAAGCATCCGCGGATCTCATTATTTGGGATTTTAAATTTGCGGAGATCGAGGAATGATAGAGTTTATTTAGAAGTTTCGTGCTATACACGGATTGCATTTCTGGGATTTAAAAAACCCACGAGGGGTACTTGTGGCCTCCTTGTTCCCCGGCAACGGCGCCAAAATTGATTCGGTGAAAATCAAGTTATAGTATAGATAGTAAGCTCAAAGAAATCCGCAAAGAAATACGGATAACCCGAGGTCGTATTCCGTGTGAAGGGTGAATGGAATTCCGAATTATCGATTCGGAAAACGTGTCGTGAAAAGTGGTACAAAGTGATATTGATGAGATTACGCTAATGATATCGCGTAGCTTAAAAGTCGCATTTTATTTTGCGCGTTGACGTTTATTTCACGTTTTAATTTACGGTTTTCGATTCTACGTTACGTTTTTGGTTTGTTTAGTTGAATTACGTGCTTAATTGATTATTTGTGCCTCATTTAATATTTCATTAGTGTAATCTCATTCATATCACTTTTTACCACTTTTCACGACACGTTTTCCGAATCGGAAATTCGGAATTCCATTCACCCTTCACACGGAATACGACCTCGGATTATCCGTATTTCTTTGCGGATTTCTTGAGCTTACATCTATACTATACTATAACTTGATTTTCACGAATCAATTTTTTGGCGCCGCTGCCGGGGAAGGTTGAAGTGAATTTTTGAAATCTCGTTTTTGAAAAATTGTGTTTTGATAAGCCTTCCTCTATTTTGTATATATTATATAAATATCGAAAAATCAAAAACACTTTTCCTAAAGTGTTTTCACAAAAATACAAAAAAAAAAAAAAAATAATAAAGTTACAGCCTCGTTCCGATCGAAAGAAAGGGCGTTGTAAACCAAAAAAGTTTCTCAATATAACTACGCGTGAAATTAGTTGCTAGACGGATTACTTTGATTCTACGACCGAATAAGCGGAAAATACGGAAGCTTTGACATTAAATTGCAAGCTGAAGAGAGATCCATTCTTCTCTCCCGTTCCGTCGCGAGTAGATTAAGGGAAACGGTTTACAATTAACGTAACGTTAGAAAAAGAAAAAAACAAAAATATAAGTTTTTGAATTTTGCTTTATAAAAATAAAAACACAAAAAGATTTTCCTTTTCAAATTTGTTTTTCCTTTTATTTTTCAAAAATTTGATTTTTGTGGTGTATGAACACACGACTTGTTTCACCACTTTCAAATCCGGAAAGTTTGTTTCGTCACACACACCGAGTTCTATTTCCTAATACGGAGGAAATGAACCCGAACGAACAACACTTGGGACCCCCGCCGATGGGTGGTATCCAAAACAATGTGATCCCGCCAATGGGACCACAACCGGTTTACGATCAACGTACTATGCAAGAATTGCTCCAGTGTCCCACCGAGGGATACGGGGATGCAATTGTTTTACCACCAATCCTTTCCGATAATTTTGAGCTTAAAACTGGATTGATTCAACTTGTTACGTCAAAACAATTTCACGGTTTTGAGAGGGACGATCCTCACGCACACATCCGATGGTTTAATAAGCTAACTTCGACTTTGAAATTTAAGGATGTCCCTCACGATGCTATCAAATTGATGTTGTTCCCATTTTCACTCGAGGGTTCAGCCCGGATTTGGCTCGAAAAAGAACCCCCTCGATCAATTCACACATGGGAAGAACTCGTCTCGAAATTTGTTAATCATTTCTTTCCGCCGTCCAAAACGACTAATCTTAAGAATGATATAACTAATTTTCAACAACGTTTTGATGAGAACTTTGGTGAGGCTTGGGAACGCTTTAAGGATCTTCTTTGAAAATGTCCTCACCATGGTTTCTCAGAGTTACACCAAATCGACACGTTTTATAACGCTTTGACGCAAAACGATCAAGATTCTTTAAACGCAGCCGCCGGTGGCAATATCTTGAATCGTACACCTAGGGATATTTTGACGATTATCGAGAACAAATCAAAGGTTCCGACTTCTCGTAACAAACCGAATGTTTCGAAAGTGACTTCTTTTACTCCTCCTTCACCTTCGTCGGTCCAATCATCGGAATTGGCCGAACTTACCGACGCTATCCGTTGTATGATGAAAGAGTTTAAGTCGCAGAATCAAAAACCCGAGCCCGTTAAAGCCGTTAATGAAAAATGTGTGATTTGTGGTGGACCGCATCCTTATTATGATTGTCAAGCCACCGATGGCCAAGTTTATAATGCTAACGTTGCAGCCGTAAACTACAATCAAAACCAAGATTTTCGTGCTAACCAAACAACTCCACCTGGGTTTCCACCCGTGCAAAATCATCAAAACCGTTATCCTCAAACTAACCAAGGTTATCAAAACCAAGGTTACAATCAAAACCGTGGAACCAATTTCAATCAGAATCAAAATTATCAAGTTCCTCCACCCCCACAACCTTCTCCTGATTTCGCTAATTATATGAAAACGAACGATGTTAGCATACGAGCAATGCAAAATCAAATCAATAACTTGAGGGTTGAATTTAAGAAAGAGATCGACACATCTATAACTCGACAAACAAATGAGCTTAAGCAAATGATGAGCAGTTTTATGCAAATGAATCAAGCGTCGACATCTGGTACTCTTCCAAGTAATACGATTCCAAACCCGAGGGGCGAGCTTAAGGCGATTACGACTCGCAGTGGTGCTTTATACGAACCCACGGTTCCGACTACCTCTTCTTCTCTTCCTCCTAAGGTAGTGGACCGTGAGACCGAGGTGACAAAGGACCCGGTACCTCCTAGTAATAATGGAGGAGCTGAAAACGTCCAACCTCCGGTTGTTCAAACGTCTAAAGAAAAGGAAAAAGTCGTTTTTGAGAATAATGTGAAATACAAGTCTAAATTGCCATATCCATCACGATTTAATGATGAAGAGCTCCGTGCAAAATCTAAAAAACAAATGGAAAAGTTTCTTGATATTTTTCAAAAGTTGCACTTTGATATCAGTTTCATGGATGCTCTTGTTTACATGCCGAAATTTGCCTCAACGTTTAAAAATCTAATAAGTAACAAAGAGAAATTGCTCGAATTAGCCGAAACACCGATTAATGTTCAATGCTCCGCGATTCTTCTCAAGAAGCTTCCCGAGAAGCTTGGAGATTCGGGAAAGTTTCTTATTCCTTGTTCGTTGAAAGATCAAGAGGTTTGCAAAGCCCTGGCCGATTCAGGTGCAAGCATTAACCTTATGCCTTTGTCAATCTATAAACAACTTGGGATGGGGGAACTTAAACCGACCCGAATGACGTTAGAGCTTGCTAATCGTTCGATTACTCATCCGGTTGGAATAGCGGAAGATGTTTTTGTTCAAGTGAACTCGTGTACTTTTCCGGCCGACTTTGTCGTTGTTAATTTTGAACCCGATCCGAGAGTTCCTCTTATACTAGGGCGACCGTTTTTACGAACCGCAAAAGCCCTAGTAGATCATTTTGAGGATACTCTAACTTTACGACATGATGACGATATTATGATTTTTAAAGCCGATGCTCCGAAATCAAAGAAGTTTTCTGTCAAAAGTATTGATGCTTGTGATTACTCCTTTGACGATTTTATGAAAACGTTCGTTTCCGACTCTTCCCCGTCATTTCCTCTGACTAAGGAACATGATTCTTTTTGGGAAGAGGTCGATGAATTTCTTGCTATTGATACGATTCCGTTTTCTGAGATTGACGATTCTTACTTTGATTCGGAGGGGGATACTATTTTTCTTAACAATTTGTTGAACGACGAACCGTCAATCCCTCCGGATAAAGTTAAGACGAAGATTGAGCTTATAATTGACGATCCTCTGGAGCCCGAGCTCGAGGAATTTTTACCCGACTTTGAGAGTTTTTCGTTTGACACGACTGAGGAGATAAGTGGCAATCCCACTTATCGTCCTGATTTTTCCTATCCGACTTATGAAGTTTTTAACTTTGATATTGATCACTCGGAAGAGACGAGTCGTGGCAGTACCACTTCTCATGCTTTTATCTCTCTTCCGGAGTTTGAGTCATTTCGATTTGAAGAATCTGAATTTGAAATTGAAAATTTTTCTAAATCTGAATATGAAAGTTTCAGTTTTCATCTTGGAATTGATCATGATCCGGGTGGAGTTCTTAAGAATGAGAATTTTAAAGAAGAGTTTTTCCCAACCCTCCCACCCGGAAAAGATTTTAAAATGAGTTTGAATGATAAGATTCATAATTCCACAATTATGAAGTTTTCTTTTGAAGATGAGGAGTTTTTCAAGATTGTTATCATAACGTTCTTGCCGTTTATAACGTTTGGTGTGATTTCTCTTATCCTTCACTCCGTGGGAAGTGAGGATGTTGTATTTGATCCGGGTATCGTTTCTAAACGTTTTCAAAATTAAAATACCAGTGGTTATCTCTTCGGGATGGAACTTTCAACTAACTCTTATGTTTTTCAAAATATTTTAAATGAAAGCCCGATGGAGATTATTTTCCATTTGCTCTCCCCAAGGACGATTAAATTCGGGGATCGAGTCAAGCTCATGTGACTCGGTGAACAAAAACAAGCGCTTCGTGGGAGGCACCCCATGCTTATCCATTTTCATTTTCTCTATTTTCTATTTTCTTTAATAACGTGACGTGAGGGGGGCGACCCTTTCCAAACTCGTGTTTTCGTGGTTGTTGTTTATGAATGTTCAGGAATTTCCCCGAAGTTTGAGGACTCTCGTGCTCGTGGTTTGTCGTTCTCTCCACTCGAGTCTCATCCTTCGATGCTCTTTCGGAAATTCATCATATCCAAAATCTTATCGACTAACGTTTATCTCTTGGCATACTTAATAAACGGCCTTAGATTTTACGTAGGATTACCCGTACTCTTAAAACATTGAGGACAATGTTTCACTTTAGTCTGGGGGGGTGAATCTTCGATTCGATTTGACCTGTACCATCGTCTGAGCTGTTAACTTACGCAACTCCGTTTTCCACCAAAAATTTTAATTTTTGTCACCGCTTTATTATATTCAAAAAAAAAAAAAAAAAAAAAAAAAAAAAAAAAGGTGAAAAAAATGAAAAGATATATGATATGAATAATAAGTTTTGACACCTTGTTTTGACTTTCCTGCCGGCGAGAGTAGAAATAAATGTTCCGACTTGACCGGGCGTGTTGAGCCCTAGCTTGTTTCCCTTAACCAAAATAATCATAAGATTATGGCTAAGCATCCGCGGATCTCATTATTTGGGATTTTAAATTTGCGGAGATCGAGGAATGATAGAGTTTATTTAGAAGTTTCGTGCTATACACGGATCGCATTTCTGGGATTTAAAAAACCCACGAGGGGTACTTGTGGCCTCCTTGTTCCCATCAGCAACGTCACCAATATATAAATAGATGTCTAGGATTAATTAAGGGTATACGGTTTGGGCAATACTTAGTTTTTTCTCGTTCCCAACAAAATCTCTGCATATGGGGGTTTGGTACACATAGGGGTACTGCCAGTGTTACGGTGAAATAGACTATTGCATCTTGCCGGTTCGCAGCCGATGTTGTGATCTTAGTAAAGGCCGTAGGACTCGGGGTTTGGTATATAGTTATGAATATCAATAATAATAGTCCAAAGCCAAATAAAAAGGCAGAGGAATCCAAAGCTATAAAAAAGTAGCGGATAGAAATCCAAAGTCATAATAAAACTCTTACATCTTGGCGGCTCATAAACCGTTGATTGTAAAAGAATAAAGGACTAAGGACAAAAGTATTATTAAAATGCTTATGATTATGCAAAAATGCCAAGCTTCGACTCCGGGGGTTTCCCTAATAAAAAGCTTCCGTTTCGGGTATCAAACATGGTATGTCTCGGTCGTAAATAAAAAGGGAGCCCCTACAAATCGTGTTAAATCAGAGACCTTCATGTGGACCCGATTTCTGTATGCAGGGATTTTCGAGGGAAAGTTTGGAAACTACTTAGCGTACAAATTTTGTGCTCTTATCGGACTAACAAATATCGAAACGAGAAAATATGAAGCAATTCATTTCTCACAAATTAAAATCTTTAGATACAAAACTTAGGACCTGGGGACAAGAGGTAATACACAAGTAACTTTTGTGGGCAGTGTTAGCATCTAACTTCTAGTTAAACAATGATTTCGATTTTACGCTTAGTTTGGGAGCTTGTGAAAAATCAAGGATGACGATTTTTATCCGTACGGTCTCTTCTCTGTGAGAAGTGTTTCTACTCGTTGACCCTGAAAGTTATCAACAGATAAGAATTGATAATGAAAGTCAAAGCAAACCGTCACATATATAAATGAAAAATACAAAAATAGTAGTAGTAGTTGTTATTCATGAAAATCGGAAAACGGAGCGTTTTTGAGAATAAATGATTTTTACTATCTCTCTTGAACATCATTGCTACTTTACAACGTCAGTAAAGAGAGGTTTTGAAAATTATTTATCTTTTAAGCGTGAGGTGATGACATTGCGTGAGGGCACGGCAATACCTTAGTCTGGGGGATTTTGATGTGTGCTTATTTACACATCCTTTTTAGACCCGATTTCAGACCAAATGCACCAAATACTAACCAAAAATGCCAAGAGAATGTATGTTTTTGTATTTGTGTATGTGCAGGTACGGATATGAGAAAAATGAACGAAAACAAAGCAAAACCGACAAAAACGAGCACGAGAATGGAAAAAGGTCAAAAGCCGGAGCCGGGGAAGCAAAATGACAAAGAAAAGCTGATAATATGATTAGAAGTCCTCAGAGATTCATCTTGTTATATATTTGGTCCCTGGGCAAAAGTTTGAAGAATTGGCAGTTTTAGTCCCTCACTTTCAGAATTTGGCATAAATGATCCCTCAAAGAAATATTCAAAGAAAAATCATCAATGGTCCTTCATGATTCAGAGATTGTCAACAATTACCCTTGGGAGAAAGTTTCAAAGAATTACAGTTTTGGCCCTTAAGGTTTGCAAATTCACAACATTGGTCCCTAAAATTAATACTAGTACTAAACCTTTGTCCACAACCGGATCCACAAGAAACAGCCCAACCCTTTTATTCACACCACCTACCTCACCATAAGCCCAAGCCCACCAATACTACACATACCCGGCCTGCTATCCCCTAAACCCGACCCAAACGCAATAAATACCATTTAAAAAACCCCGCGCCCCTTTTCACCTTTTAACCCAGAAAAACACTGTACCCAAGAACCCTAACTTTTTACCCCGTCCAAATTACCTCGTACCACTTTAATTACTAATCATTGAGACCTTCTAGAAGGCCGTGCACGTGTCAGGAGTGACAGGCACATGTCAGGGGACGCGTGTACCAATAAGCTCACACACGGAGGATGGACATCACATCAATCAATCAATCAAGGGTCAGAAATGATGGGAAGCATCTAGAATTGAATCTAAGGGCTGAAAAGGGACCAAACAAACACACTATCACACGGATAGGTGACCTGGCAACATCCAAGACCTCACCTCAGCTCCTATATATACCCCCTCATATCATGTAAACTAGGTGTGCCATTTTTTTTAGTGTTATGCTGCTTATTTTTATTCCTTGTAATGAAATTTTATTTTAATGAAATTTAAATTGTCTTATTTACTTATCTTGCAATTTACTTAATTTCATTTACTGCTTATTGCTTTTACTTAATGCTTTCAGCTTATTGTTTTTATCTTATCATTGCCTTTTAAATTCAGTTCTTCTATTTCAGCTTATTTACCTTTTGTCATTTAAAGTTTACATAAAAAAAAAAAAAAAAAAAAAATAGAAAATCAGAAAATAAAAAAAAAAATAAAAATATTAAGTTCTTATTCAACAAGCTTCAATAAGCTTGTGTTGTTGTTTATACAGTTTCATATTAGCTTTGTATAGCTTTTGTGAAGCTTTGTTTGGCACCAAGTTCTCAATTCTCTCAATTCTCTAAAAGTCAACTAAAGTCAACTGAGCTTATTTCAATAAGCTCAGCTTATTTGGTGATATAAGGCAGCCTTAAGGAGTCCCAAGGCCTGTCTAAAGACAGGCTAGCTCAGTGAACTCCCTCAATTGTTGCTGAGGGAGAGTTGTTTTTGTAAGTTTCAGCTTATTTTTTTATTCCTCTAAAAAATTATTAGTATAGATCTGTTTTACTTGCTTCTTTGTGATTTATGGTTGCTGTTTTAGTGTTATAATATTGGATTATAGTTGTTGTTTAATCTGTTTGGCTGTTGAGTACTTTGATTGTTGTTTGAACTCATAATTAGCTATTTCTGTCATACATTGTGGATCTTAATTCTGAGTTACTATTGCATCTGAAATATGTATTCTGAGTTGGTTTAGAGTTACTGAATCATTGTGAGTGCATAGGTTATGATTTGGAATTCAATTGGTGGAATCTGTGATGGTTTCTAGTTTAGACAGGTTATTAAGGAGTGTTTGGTTCTTAGCTGTTTGGTAGTTTTAGTTTGTTACTAAGGTTACTTTTTGGTTTATACTGGTTACTTAGATTAGTATTAGAGATAATATAGCATAAGAACAATAGGTTATTAGTAGCAAAAGTCAATTTGCTTTTCAAATCTTCTTAACAGTTGGTCCTTAGTAGTTTTAGGTTTAATAAGTTCTCATATAAGTGTAGTGTAGTTACTATTAGCTTATCTGAATCATTAGGTAGCTTATAATCACTTTAGTTGCTAGTAAATCAGATTTAAAGTTCAAATTAGTCAAAGTTTTGTTCATCATAAAAGTCAAATAGCTTTTTGGTTACCTGTTTTCTGTCACAACTTCAATCAGGTGCTCAGCACTCATTTTTGGTCCAAATTACTTTCTAAAAGCTGTTTTGAAACACTTGTTAGTAGGTTTTCAATTTTCAAAAAGAATTTTGTGGATTGGAGTTCATTAGCTTATCAAATAAGCTCAATTAAATTGGCCTGTCTCAGCATCAAATGCCCTGTGCACTCAGCAGAACACCAAAGATCTAGGTTGTTTTGAAGGCCTTAAGTTGATTGGAAGTCTAATTTCTTGGTGGATTATTGTTCTTTGGTTGCTAGTGGTTAAGTAGAACCAAAAAGTTGCCACTATTCAGCTTATTTTCACTGCTTATTCAGCTTATCAAGTGAGTACATTTGAACTAGTTAACTGAATTTCAAATTAGGGCTGCTATTTGGTTGTAGTGACCTCAAGTCTGGTTTTATTGATCCTTTGAGCTTATTAGTACCATAAGTTACTATTGCAAGTGATTTTTGGCTTTTGCTTTAACTGTTTCAGCTTATAGCTTATTCAATATTGCTTATTTGGACTCATTGTGCTCATATCTGTGTTTCTGTGCTTCAAATTGATTCTCAATTGTTCCAACAAGCTTAATAAGTTCAAATATCATCTGTGAAAAGTTTCAGGTCATTTTGGTCAGGAGTGCTTATTAATAAGCACTCCAAATCAGCTGTTTTCAAGCTTTTCAGCACTTTTCTAGCTTATTTTTCTTTCAAAATTTTTTCTCAAGCTTATTTTAGTATTTTAGAATTTTCCTGAAATTTTCAGATTTTTCCAAGTTCATTTGCTATTTTTCTTATTTAATTTTCAATTTTAATCATTTTTAATTACTTTTTAATTACTAAAAACTCCAAAAAAATCAGAAAAAGTCCAGAAAAATCCAAAAAAATATTAGAAAATTATTTTTAGTTATTTTAGATTTTTAGAAATTTATTTTGTATTTTTCTCATTTAATTTGAATTTCTTTTGAATTTTTAATTAGATTTAATTGTTTTTAATTTCTAGAAATTACATAAAAAGCCAAAAAAATTAGTTTTTAATTTTAAAATTTCTTTTTAGTTATTTTATAATTTTCAAAATTTAATTTTTATTTTTCTCACTTTATTTTCATTTTCTTTTAATTTTTAATTAGTTAAAATAGTTTTTAATTCATAAAAAATACATAAAAAGTCAAAAAAATATTTTTCTTTTTCTCAAAATTTTCTTTTATCATTTTTGATTTTTAGAAATTATTTTCAAGTCCGTAGGAGTCGCGTAGCTTAAAAGTCGCATTTTATTTTGCGCGTTGACGTTTATTTCACGTTTTAATTTACGGTTTTCGATTCTACGTTACGTTTTTGGTTTGTTTAGTTGAATTACGTGCTTAATTGATTATTTGTGCCTCATTTAATATTTCATTAGTGTAATCTCATTCATATCACTTTTTACCACTTTTCACGACACGTTTTCCGAATCGGAAATTCGGAATTCCATTCACCCTTCACACGGAATACGACCTCGGATTATCCGTATTTCTTTGCGGATTTCTTGAGCTTACATCTATACTATACTATAACTTGATTTTCACGAATCAATTTTTTAGTAAATGAGAAACTTTCCCGAATCTCCAAGGATGACGATTTTTATCCGTACGGTCTCTTCTCTGTGAGAAGTGTTTCTACTCGTTGACCCTGAAAGTTATCAACAGATAAGAATTGATAATGAAAGTCAAAGCAAACCGTCACATATATAAATGAAAAATACAAAAATAGTAGTAGTAGTTGTTATTCATGAAAATCGGAAAACGGAGCGTTTTTGAGAATAAATGATTTTTACTATCTCTCTTGAACATCATTGCTACTTTACAACGTCAGTAAAGAGAGGTTTTGAAAATTATTTATCTTTTAAGCGTGAGGTGATGACATTGCGTGAGGGCACGGCAATACCTTAGTCTGGGGGATTTTGATGTGTGCTTATTTACACATCCTTTTTAGACCCGATTTCAGACCAAATGCACCAAATACTAACCAAAAATGCCAAGAGAATGTATGTTTTTGTATTTGTGTATGTGCAGGTACGGATATGAGAAAAATGAACGAAAACAAAGCAAAACCGACAAAAACGAGCACGAGAATGGAAAAAGGTCAAAAGCCGGAGCCGGGGAAGCAAAATGACAAAGAAAAGCTGATAATATGATTAGAAGTCCTCAGAGATTCATCTTGTTATATATTTGGTCCCTGGGCAAAAGTTTGAAGAATTGGCAGTTTTAGTCCCTCACTTTCAGAATTTGGCATAAATGATCCCTCAAAGAAATATTCAAAGAAAAATCATCAATGGTCCTTCATGATTCAGAGATTGTCAACAATTACCCTTGGGAGAAAGTTTCAAAGAATTACAGTTTTGGCCCTTAAGGTTTGCAAATTCACAACATTGGTCCCTAAAATTAATACTAGTACTAAACCTTTGTCCACAACCGGATCCACAAGAAACAGCCCAACCCTTTTATTCACACCACCTACCTCACCATAAGCCCAAGCCCACCAATACTACACATACCCGGCCTGCTATCCCCTAAACCCGACCCAAACGCAATAAATACCATTTAAAAAACCCCGCGCCCCTTTTCACCTTTTAACCCAGAAAAACACTGTACCCAAGAACCCTAACTTTTTACCCCGTCCAAATTACCTCGTACCACTTTAATTACTAATCATTGAGACCTTCTAGAAGGCCGTGCACGTGTCAGGAGTGACAGGCACATGTCAGGGGACGCGTGTACCAATAAGCTCACACACGGAGGATGGACATCACATCAATCAATCAATCAAGGGTCAGAAATGATGGGAAGCATCTAGAATTGAATCTAAGGGCTGAAAAGGGACCAAACAAACACACTATCACACGGATAGGTGACCTGGCAACATCCAAGACCTCACCTCAGCTCCTATATATACCCCCTCATATCATGTAAACTAGGTGTGCCATTTTTTTTAGTGTTATGCTGCTTATTTTTATTCCTTGTAATGAAATTTTATTTTAATGAAATTTAAATTGTCTTATTTACTTATCTTGCAATTTACTTAATTTCATTTACTGCTTATTGCTTTTACTTAATGCTTTCAGCTTATTGTTTTTATCTTATCATTGCCTTTTAAATTCAGTTCTTCTATTTCAGCTTATTTACCTTTTGTCATTTAAAGTTTACATAAAAAAAAAAAAAAAAAAAAAAATAGAAAATCAGAAAATAAAAAAAAAAATAAAAATATTAAGTTCTTATTCAACAAGCTTCAATAAGCTTGTGTTGTTGTTTATACAGTTTCATATTAGCTTTGTATAGCTTTTGTGAAGCTTTGTTTGGCACCAAGTTCTCAATTCTCTCAATTCTCTAAAAGTCAACTAAAGTCAACTGAGCTTATTTCAATAAGCTCAGCTTATTTGGTGATATAAGGCAGCCTTAAGGAGTCCCAAGGCCTGTCTAAAGACAGGCTAGCTCAGTGAACTCCCTCAATTGTTGCTGAGGGAGAGTTGTTTTTGTAAGTTTCAGCTTATTTTTTTATTCCTCTAAAAAATTATTAGTATAGATCTGTTTTACTTGCTTCTTTGTGATTTATGGTTGCTGTTTTAGTGTTATAATATTGGATTATAGTTGTTGTTTAATCTGTTTGGCTGTTGAGTACTTTGATTGTTGTTTGAACTCATAATTAGCTATTTCTGTCATACATTGTGGATCTTAATTCTGAGTTACTATTGCATCTGAAATATGTATTCTGAGTTGGTTTAGAGTTACTGAATCATTGTGAGTGCATAGGTTGTGATTTGGAATTCAATTGGTGGAATCTGTGATGGTTTCTAGTTTAGACAGGTTATTAAGGAGTGTTTGGTTCTTAGCTGTTTGGTAGTTTTAGTTTGTTACTAAGGTTACTTTTTGGTTTATACTGGTTACTTAGATTAGTATTAGAGATAATATAGCATAAGAACAATAGGTTATTAGTAGCAAAAGTCAATTTGCTTTTCAAATCTTCTTAACAGTTGGTCCTTAGTAGTTTTAGGTTTAATAAGTTCTCATATAAGTGTAGTGTAGTTACTATTAGCTTATCTGAATCATTAGGTAGCTTATAATCACTTTAGTTGCTAGTAAATCAGATTTAAAGTTCAAATTAGTCAAAGTTTTGTTCATCATAAAAGTCAAATAGCTTTTTGGTTACCTGTTTTCTGTCACAACTTCAATCAGGTGCTCAGCACTCATTTTTGGTCCAAATTACTTTCTAAAAGCTGTTTTGAAACACTTGTTAGTAGGTTTTCAATTTTCAAAAAGAATTTTGTGGATTGGAGTTCATTAGCTTATCAAATAAGCTCAATTAAATTGGCCTGTCTCAGCATCAAATGCCCTGTGCACTCAGCAGAACACCAAAGATCTAGGTTGTTTTGAAGGCCTTAAGTTGATTGGAAGTCTAATTTCTTGGTGGATTATTGTTCTTTGGTTGCTAGTGGTTAAGTAGAACCAAAAAGTTGCCACTATTCAGCTTATTTTCACTGCTTATTCAGCTTATCAAGTGAGTACATTTGAACTAGTTAACTGAATTTCAAATTAGGGCTGCTATTTGGTTGTAGTGACCTCAAGTCTGGTTTTATTGATCCTTTGAGCTTATTAGTACCATAAGTTACTATTGCAAGTGATTTTTGGCTTTTGCTTTAACTGTTTCAGCTTATAGCTTATTCAATATTGCTTATTTGGACTCATTGTGCTCATATCTGTGTTTCTGTGCTTCAAATTGATTCTCAATTGTTCCAACAAGCTTAATAAGTTCAAATATCATCTGTGAAAAGTTTCAGGTCATTTTGGTCAGGAGTGCTTATTAATAAGCACTCCAAATCAGCTGTTTTCAAGCTTTTCAGCACTTTTCTAGCTTATTTTTCTTTCAAAATTTTTTCTCAAGCTTATTTTAGTATTTTAGAATTTTCCTGAAATTTTCAGATTTTTCCAAGTTCATTTGCTATTTTTCTTATTTAATTTTCAATTTTAATCATTTTTAATTACTTTTTAATTACTAAAAACTCCAAAAAAATCAGAAAAAGTCCAGAAAAATCCAAAAAAATATTAGAAAATTATTTTTAGTTATTTTAGATTTTTAGAAATTTATTTTGTATTTTTCTCATTTAATTTGAATTTCTTTTGAATTTTTAATTAGATTTAATTGTTTTTAATTTCTAGAAATTACATAAAAAGCCAAAAAAATTAGTTTTTAATTTTAAAATTTCTTTTTAGTTATTTTATAATTTTCAAAATTTAATTTTTATTTTTCTCACTTTATTTTCATTTTCTTTTAATTTTTAATTAGTTAAAATAGTTTTTAATTCATAAAAAATACATAAAAAGTCAAAAAAATATTTGTCTTTTTCTCAAAATTTTCTTTTATCATTTTTGATTTTTAGAAATTATTTTCAAGTCCGTAGGAGTCGCGTAGCTTAAAAGTCGCATTTTATTTTGCGCGTTGACGTTTATTTCACGTTTTAATTTACGGTTTTCGATTCTACGTTACGTTTTTGGTTTGTTTAGTTGAATTACGTGCTTAATTGATTATTTGTGCCTCATTTAATATTTCATTAGTGTAATCTCATTCATATCACTTTTTACCACTTTTCACGACACGTTTTCCGAATCGGAAATTCGGAATTCCATTCACCCTTCACACGGAATACGACCTCGGATTATCCGTATTTCTTTGCGGATTTCTTGAGCTTACATCTATACTATACTATAACTTGATTTTCACGAATCAATTTTTTAGTAAATGAGAAACTTTCCCGAATCTCCAAGGATGACGATTTTTATCCGTACGGTCTCTTCTCTGTGAGAAGTGTTTCTACTCGTTGACCCTGAAAGTTATCAACAGATAAGAATTGATAATGAAAGTCAAAGCAAACCGTCACATATATAAATGAAAAATACAAAAATAGTAGTAGTAGTTGTTATTCATGAAAATCGGAAAACGGAGCGTTTTTGAGAATAAATGATTTTTACTATCTCTCTTGAACATCATTGCTACTTTACAACGTCAGTAAAGAGAGGTTTTGAAAATTATTTATCTTTTAAGCGTGAGGTGATGACATTGCGTGAGGGCACGGCAATACCTTAGTCTGGGGGATTTTGATGTGTGCTTATTTACACATCCTTTTTAGACCCGATTTCAGACCAAATGCACCAAATATTAACCAAAAATGCCAAGAGAATGTATGTTTTTGTATTTGTGTATGTGTAGGTACGGATATGAGAAAAATGAACGAAAACAAAGCAAAACCGACAAAAACGAGCACGAGAATGGAAAAAGGTCAAAAGCCGGAGCCGGGGAAGCAAAATGACAAAGAAAAGCTGATAATATGATTAGAAGTCCTCAGAGATTCATCTTGTTATATATTTGGTCCCTGGGCAAAAGTTTGAAGAATTGGCAGTTTTAGTCCCTCACTTTCAGAATTTGGCATAAATGATCCCTCAAAGAAATATTCAAAGAAAAATCATCAATGGTCCTTCATGATTCAGAGATTGTCAACAATTACCCTTGGGAGAAAGTTTCAAAGAATTACAGTTTTGGCCCTTAAGGTTTGCAAATTCACAACATTGGTCCCTAAAATTAATACTAGTACTAAACCTTTGTCCACAACCGGATCCACAAGAAACAGCCCAACCCTTTTATTCACACCACCTACCTCACCATAAGCCCAAGCCCACCAATACTACACATACCTGGCCTGCTATCCCCTAAACCCGACCCAAACGCAATAAATACCATTTAAAAAACCCCGCGCCCCTTTTCACCTTTTAACCCAGAAAAACACTGTACCCAAGAACCCTAACTTTTTACCCCGTCCAAATTACCTCGTACCACTTTAATTACTAATCATTGAGACCTTCTAGAAGGCCGTGCACGTGTCAGGAGTGACAGGCACATGTCAGGGGACGCGTGTACCAATAAGCTCACACACGGAGGATGGACATCACATCAATCAATCAATCAAGGGTCAGAAATGATGGGAAGCATCTAGAATTGAATCTAAGGGCTGAAAAGGGACCAAACAAACACACTATCACACGGATAGGTGACCTGGCAACATCCAAGACCTCACCTCAGCTCCTATATATACCCCCTCATATCATGTAAACTAAGTGTGCCATTTTTTTTAGTGTTATGCTGCTTATTTTTATTCCTTGTAATGAAATTTTATTTTAATGAAATTTAAATTGTCTTATTTACTTATCTTGCAATTTACTTAATTTCATTTACTGCTTATTGCTTTTACTTAATGCTTTCAGCTTATTGTTTTTATCTTATCATTGCCTTTTAAATTCAGTTCTTCTATTTCAGCTTATTTACCTTTTGTCATTTAAAGTTTACATAAAAAAAAAAAAAAAAAAATAGAAAATCAGAAAATAAAAAAAAATAAAAATATTAAGTTCTTATTCAACAAGCTTCAATAAGCTTGTGTTGTTGTTTATACAGTTTCATATTAGCTTTGTATAGCTTTTGTGAAGCTTTGTTTGGCACCAAGTTCTCAATTCTCTCAATTCTTTAAAAGTCAACTAAAGTCAACTGAGCTTATTTCAATAAGCTCAGCTTATTTGGTGATATAAGGCAGCCTTAAGGAGTCCCAAGGCCTGTCTAAAGACAGGCTAGCTCAGTGAACTCCCTCAATTGTTGCTGAGGGAGAGTTGTTTTTGTAAGTTTCAGCTTATTTTTTTATTCCTCTAAAAAATTATTAGTATAGATCTGTTTTACTTGCTTCTTTGTGATTTATGGTTGCTGTTTTAGTGTTATAATATTGGATTATAGTTGTTGTTTAATCTGTTTGGCTGTTGAGTACTTTGATTGTTGTTTGAACTCATAATTAGCTATTTCTGTCATACATTGTGGATCTTAATTCTGAGTTACTATTGCATCTGAAATATGTATTCTGAGTTGGTTTAGAGTTACTGAATCATTGTGAGTGCATAGGTTGTGATTTGGAATTCAATTGGTGGAATCTGTGATGGTTTCTAGTTTAGACAGGTTATTAAGGAGTGTTTGGTTCTTAGCTGTTTGGTAGTTTTAGTTTGTTACTAAGGTTACTTTTTGGTTTATACTGGTTACTTAGATTAGTATTAGAGATAATATAGCATAAGAACAATAGGTTATTAGTAGCAAAAGTCAATTTGCTTTTCAAATCTTCTTAACAGTTGGTCCTTAGTAGTTTTAGGTTTAATAAGTTCTCATATAAGTGTAGTGTAGTTACTATTAGCTTATCTGAATCATTAGGTAGCTTATAATCACTTTAGTTGCTAGTAAATCAGATTTAAAGTTCAAATTAGTCAAAGTTTTGTTCATCATAAAAGTCAAATAGCTTTTTGGTTACCTGTTTTCTGTCACAACTTCAATCAGGTGCTCAGCACTCATTTTTGGTCCAAATTACTTTCTAAAAGCTGTTTTGAAACACTTGTTAGTAGGTTTTCAATTTTCAAAAAGAATTTTGTGGATTGGAGTTCATTAGCTTATCAAATAAGCTCAATTAAATTGGCCTGTCTCAGCATCAAATGCCCTGTGCACTCAGCAGAACACCAAAGATCTAGGTTGTTTTGAAGGCCTTAAGTTGATTGGAAGTCTAATTTCTTGGTGGATTATTGTTCTTTGGTTGCTAGTGGTTAAGTAGAACCAAAAAGTTGCCACTATTCAGCTTATTTTCACTGCTTATTCAGCTTATCAAGTGAGTACATTTGAACTAGTTAACTGAATTTCAAATTAGGGCTGCTATTTGGTTGTAGTGACCTCAAGTCTGGTTTTATTGATCCTTTGAGCTTATTAGTACCATAAGTTACTATTGCAAGTGATTTTTGGCTTTTGCTTTAACTGTTTCAGCTTATAGCTTATTCAATATTGCTTATTTGGACTCATTGTGCTCATATCTGTGTTTCTGTGCTTCAAATTGATTCTCAATTGTTCCAACAAGCTTAATAAGTTCAAATATCATCTGTGAAAAGTTTCAGGTCATTTTGGTCAGGAGTGCTTATTAATAAGCACTCCAAATCAGCTGTTTTCAAGCTTTTCAGCACTTTTCTAGCTTATTTTTCTTTCAAAATTTTTTCTCAAGCTTATTTTAGTATTTTAGAATTTTCCTGAAATTTTCAGATTTTTCCAAGTTCATTTGCTATTTTTCTTATTTAATTTTCAATTTTAATCATTTTTAATTACTTTTTAATTACTAAAAACTCCAAAAAAATCAGAAAAAGTCCAGAAAAATCCAAAAAAATATTAGAAAATTATTTTTAGTTATTTTAGATTTTTAGAAATTTATTTTGTATTTTTCTCATTTAATTTGAATTTCTTTTGAATTTTTAATTAGATTTAATTGTTTTTAATTTCTAGAAATTACATAAAAAGCCAAAAAAAATAGTTTTTAATTTTAAAATTTCTTTTTAGTTATTTTATAATTTTCAAAATTTAATTTTTATTTTTCTCACTTTATTTTCATTTTCTTTTAATTTTTAATTAGTTAAAATAGTTTTTAATTCATAAAAAATACATAAAAAGTCAAAAAAATATTTTTCTTTTTCTCAAAATTTTCTTTTATCATTTTTGATTTTTAGAAATTACTTTCAAGTCCGTAGGAGTCGCGTAGCTTAAAAGTCGCATTTTATTTTGCGCGTTGACGTTTATTTCACGTTTTAATTTACGGTTTTCGATTCTACGTTACGTTTTTGGTTTGTTTAGTTGAATTACGTGCTTAATTGATTATTTGTGCCTCATTTAATATTTCATTAGTGTAATCTCATTCATATCACTTTTTACCACTTTTCACGACACGTTTTCCGAATCGGAAATTCGGAATTCCATTCACCCTTCACACGGAATACGACCTCGGATTATCCGTATTTCTTTGCAGATTTCTTGAGCTTACATCTATACTATACTATAACTTGATTTTCACGAATCAATTTTTTACGGAAGCTTTGACATTAAATTGCAAGCTGAAGAGAGATCCATTCTTCTCTCCCGTTCCGTCGCGAGTAGATTTAAAGGAAACGGTTTACGATTAACGTAACGTTTGAAAAAACAAAAGAAAATAAAAGTTTTAAGTTTTCAAATTTTGTTTTCCAAAAATAAAAATGCAAAAAGATTTTCCTTTTCCATTTTGATTTTTCTTTTATTTGATTTTATGATAATTAAAAACCAAAAAAATAATCTTCTTCTCCTCTTATCATTTGATTCTTCTTCTTTAACCCTCTAAACCGATAATTCTTATGGATCCGACTTGTTTTAATTGTGGAAATTTCTCCGGAGAAGGAGTACTTTGTGAACAGTGTTTTTGCAAGGAGTGTGGGTTTACTCGTGGATTTTGTATGTGCTATGCTTCGAAAGCTGAACCCACATTCACATCTGATTATGATCCAAACTTTTCCAATTATTATCACAACGATTTCAACTCATATGAGCAAGTTCCGTACTTCAATAATGAATCGTTTCAAAATGCACCGATTTCACAACAAAACGGTTGTGAGTATTGTGGAGGTTCACACTTTAGCACCGATTGTCCAACAAGGAAACCGTTTCCTTATGACAATGATTATCACGACCAACCTCCACAATATGAAATGCTCACTGGTCAAAATAACTTTACCGAGTTATTAGATCTTTTTAAAGAAGTAATTCGTGTGAAAGAACAAGTTAACACCGTTAAGAATGACGAAAACGAGCTTTATAAAGAAGAAAATTTTACGATTAATCCCACTCCATCTTGTGAACCTTTAAATGTTGAAGATTGTTCTATGACATCTCTCGACGACGATTTCTTTAAACGAAAGGTTTTTAAAATAAAAATGGAACAACTTTACGTCTCATCAAAAATTGCAAAAATTCGTATTGATGAACCATCGGTTCCTACTCCCTCTCCGGTGAGGGAAATGGAACGTGAAACCGAGGTGACAAAGGACTCGGTATTTTCTAATAACACTGAAAGTGCTAAATACGTCCAACCTACGGTGGTCCAAAAATCAATTGTTTTTAATCCGTCAAGATTTGATCCTAACCTTTCTCGATTTACGGTTAAGAGTTTGTCAAATAAACGTGCTGAGCTTAAAACGGTTTTTAAAAGAAACGATTTGCCTAATCTTCACGAACAAGAACCGGAGACCATAACGGAAGTGGTGGAAATTCCTAGCTCTGAGAGCACACCACTTGTCCCACCTCCGGATTCTTCTATTTCGACTGAGATTGTTACGCCGTCAGATCCTTTGGAGCCCGAGCTCCAGGATTCTTTACCCGATTTTGAGAAATATGTTTTTGATACGGCTGAAGAAATTGAGTCATCTCCGATTGACAATACGAATAATTGTGTTGAGACGTTCTCCGATTCTGACAATGACGATGCTATATCTTGTGGAGAAATCGAATATGTTGATGAAATACCTTCTGAGCTCGTCAGCTTAGAAGAAGAGAATAATGAAGAAGTTGAAACGGAAATCCAAGATGAAGCTCTACGTGAAACATTATTGAATGTCAATCTTCTTATCTCTCGAATTGAAGCATTGAATGATTTTCCGATTTTTTCTCCTATCCCCGATATGGATAGTGATTTCTTACCCGAGCTTGAAATTTTTCGATTTGAAGAGACGATTAGTGGCAATCCCACTATTCATGCTTTCTCTCTTCCGGATTATGAGCGTTTTGATTTTGAAATTGATTTTGAGCCTATTTCCGATAATCCGTCACGTGACCCTCTTTTAGAGGATGTTGATCGATTTCTTGCTGCGGATGACTCGATACCACCGGGTATTGAGAATGATGAAAATGACGTTCAAAGAGATATTCTTTCCGATTTACCATCTTCTCGTCCACCGGCGAAACCACCCGATGTAGTTTTTGAAACCGATACAAATGAAGATAATTTTGGAGTGGTGGACGAGATTTATGATCATGATGATCCTGTGTTTGATATTTTACCCACCCAACCCACCCGTGATTCAGAAATTGACATTGCTTTAATTATCTGGGTGTTTTATCCATTCTTTTCTTATCCCCTCATTTCTTCACTTTTCCACTCCACCGGGAGTGAGGATACCGTATTTGACCCCGGCATCTCCGTTTATTATGCCGAGTGTCCGTTCTTTCTGCTCTCCCCAAGGACGAATTAATTCGGGGATCGAGTCAAGCTCATGTGACTCGGATATCAAAAACAAGCGCTTCGTGGGAGGCACCCCATGCTTATCCATTTTCATTTTTTATATTTTCTATTTTCTTTAGTAACGTGACGTGAGGGGGGCGACCCTTTCCAAACTCGTGTTTTCGTGGTTGTTGTTTATGAATGTTCAGGAATTTCCCCGAAGTTTGAGGACTCTCGTGCTCGTGGTTTGTCATTCTCTCCACTCGAGTCTCATCCTTCGCTGCTCTTTCGGAAATTCACCATATCCAAAATCTTATCGACTAACGTTTATCTCTTGGCATACTTAATAAACGGCCTTAGATTTTACGTAGGATTACCTTTACCCTTAAAACATTGAGGACAATGTTTCACTTTAGTCTGGGGGGGTGAATCTTCGATTCGATTTGACCTGTACCATCGTCTGAGCTGTTAACTTACGCAACTCCGTTTTCCACCAAAAATTTTAATTTTTGTCACCGCTTTATTATGCAAAAAAAAAAAAAAAAAAAAAAAAAAAAAAAAAAAAAAAAAAAAGTGAAAAAATGAAAAAATATATGATATGAATAATAAGTTTTGACACCTTGTTTTGACTTTCCTACCGGCGAGAGTAGAAATAAATGTTCCGACTTGACCGGGCGTGTTGAGCCCTAGCTTGTTTCCCTTAACCAAAATAATCAAAAGATTATGGCTAAGCATCCGCGGATCTCATTATTTGGGATTTTAAATTTGCGGAGATCGAGGAATGATAGAGTTTATTTAGAAGTTTCGTGCTATACACGGATCGCATTTCTGGGATTTAAAAAACCCACGAGAGGTACTTGTGGCCTCCTTGTTCCCACCAGCTTGCACACTGTAGAATACTAATTAAGTTGGAAACATGTTCAAGTGGTGGTGAGTTAGGCGTAGAAATGGAAGAAAGGAGGAGAGGAGAGAAAGAGTGGAACCTTGAAAGAAAAAGGAAAAGATTAGATTGAAAATGTATGAAAGGCCCAACCCTCTCCACATGTGGAGAGGGGTATTTATAGTTACAACATAACGCCCACTCTCGGGCTGTGGATCAGGCATACAGTGGGTGAAGACCCGTTCCTTCTTCCACGGTGTTACTTAAACTAAACTATCTAACTAATAAATAAACTAACTACGAGCTAACTTAATGCTATTACAATCATTAGGTGACCGAGACTTTTACAGGAATATTTGTATTCCTAACAATCTCCCCCTAAGCGAGGTCACCTTTGAAGTTAAGATCTTTGGTCTTTAAGCATTCTTTAGTCTTTGTAGCTCGTAGGATCTGATTCTTCTCATTTCAGCACACTTCGTACTTCAACCAAGCGAACTTGTGATTAGAGTTCCTTTGTGATGTGTGATCTTTGAGCTTCTTTGAGATCATCAGCCAAAGTAAATCTCCAAGCTCATCCATAGTAGCATCGCCTTCATGTGATGTAGTGACTAAGGACCATCATGCTCACACCCTTCTGTATCTGGAGACTTTGCATAAGAGTTGTAGATTAGGAGACTTTTTCATCAGAGTTGCGGAAACGTTGTTGGTAGTCTCTCAACATTTGTTGTAGCAAATCTCTCATCTTCATTGATAGTGTGGAGGATGTGTGAGCATGAGGTATGGATTGACCCGATTCACCTGGAAACTGGAGCCATCAACGCCATCTTTATATGTGTCCCTGAAATAAAACAGTTAGCAATAAAGATAGAGAACGAATATGGCTTTGTCATTCGTTCTGCTAGGACAGACTACCCTCCGGTTTTGTGAAAACCGACCTGTGAACAGGTAGAGTCTCTTTGAAAGAAGACTCTCCTTGACAGGAATTTCCAGCTTGTAGTAATGAATTTTCCAAAGAATCCACTTTGGAATTCTCATACTTAGCATGTTCTCATACCGGAACGTCTCAAAGCAGACAGCACGATAGAGTGAATCGGTGAATAGATATTCACGGATTGATGAGAAATAGATTTTAGAGATCACTCGCGTGTCATATGATAAACATTTTTGAGACACGACGAGAGTTTTATACATTGAATCACATTTCCATCAAAAATACTTTTGTTTGAAAGATATTACACAATCAATGTGCTCGAAAGATAAGTTGGTGAGCACATTGAGAGGTTTTGGCAAAAGTATCCGTCAATCCATATCCTGGAACAAGTTTGATTCAAGTTTGAATCGCACCATCGTTGCTTTCCAGTTGTCACTTGATCATTGATCCAAGATGGATCTCACATGTCACCTACCAAGAGCTTGAGTGATGTTCGCTCTAGAAGGATTTCCATCTTCATTGTGAATATTTTCATATCACTCGGATGTTCTGGCAATACCACAAGGATAATGCGTAGGACTCTAAGTATTTTATCTTATTTTCCACATTGTGTGAAACAATAAGCATATTTGGAATGTGTCCTAACGAGATTTATGGATGATCTCATGGCTCTAGACTCAATAGTGCGTTTTGATCCGCTCCTGGAGACTGGGGAGGCGTCTCCTGTTTTAGGTATCAACATAGCTCGCAATGAGCGGTCGATACATTGCACAGGGTTCCCCGTGAGATTGAAACAAGCTCTTTTAAGAGAACTTGAGTGGTTGGGAAGTTTAGTGCAGTGCGTCACTGGGTCCATGACGTCTTGTCTTCAATACCGGCGTTACCTTAGTAACCGCCAGTAGCATATGTATTGAACCCGGTTTCTGCCCTAAGGTTGAATAATTGGAGGGCTATTTCTTTTCACCCTTTCTCATTATATTTCTTTTTCATTCTTCAACCCCTTCAGTGCTTACCGAGATTTCATCACTAGAACCTTGTTGGGTTTGTTCCAGTCCTAGCTCTATCTCAGTCCGCACTCTTCCCTTTCTCACTTTACTCCTTTTTTTCAATCATTCCTAAGGACTTCTAATCTATCTATGGATTGTCCCTGGGAAGATCCTTCCGGTTCTGGTGGATCATGGGAACTTATACCTAACCTTAACCAACCTTATAACTCCATGCATAAAGATAAATGGTCGGTCATTGGTATAACTTCCACAAACGCCATTTGCTCCCCCTCAATATGTGCATCGATATTCGAAAGTGTTTAGCACATATGCGGGAGCCTTTTATTGAGTCTTAAAGATCACATGTGATTATCAGATTTCATATTTAAATCACATTCTCTCCCCCGATCAAAAATTTCAAGTCTTTCGAGATTTTTGATCTCAATTGATTTAAATAATTTAGAAAGCTTTTGGGAGAGAAATGCGGTCAATTTTAATATTTTCTGATAAAAAAGGAACTTTTTCTTGCTCCCCCTCAAACTAAGAGGGAGGTTGGTGTGTGTCAGATTTTCAAAATATTCGAAGTTTTTACGAAAACTCTTTGAAAATTTACACATTCTGACACATAACCATCCCAAATCTTTTTGTTGCACGGTTTTATGTACGAAGTGTGGGGAGTTTTGATGATACATAAAATTTTGAGAAATCACTCTCCCCCTCAATCAATGACGGATGTTAAAACATAAACATTTTCATAAACTATTAACGTCATTGATTGAGTGAAAATTTTATCAAACTTTTGAGTTCAATTTGATTTTCAATCAAAATCTCATGGTACCACCAAGTTTTGCACAAATACTTCCCGGAAAAATCATAGAAGGGAAAGTATTTGGCGATAAAAAGAAGACTTCTCTTCTTTATCAAGAAATAATGCACTGAAACGTACATTAGATCGAGGGTGCATGAATATAAAGTAATTCACGCTCGGATGAACGGCACCCTTTGTTAGGAACAACCGTCTTTTTGGCGACGTGTTTTCCTTAATTTTGAAAAGCGGGTTGCTATCTAAAGTAATAGCAAGCCATAATTTTGAAGTCCGGGTTGTAGCCTGAAATGACTACAAACCATAAGTTTTAAGCGCGGGTTACAGCCTGAAATGACTGCAAGCCATAGTTTGAAGTTCGGGTTACAGCCTGAAGTGACTGTAAGCCATAATTTTAAGAATGTTTTGAGAAACGACATGTTTTAGAAAAAACTTTATTTGAAACCGAAAAACTCTTACTCAAGCATATGTATGATTCCGTGTCATTATTGAATGACATTTCTAGAAACGTACATAATATTGATTACACAAGAGACATGTCGTGAGAAGAATATTTTTGAAATTTTTGTAAATTTTTTTTTTTTTTTTTTTTTTTTTTTTTTTTTTATGGTTATATAATTTTCTATTATCTTTTTGATTTGATACTATACAAGGATATGTGAAGCAACCCCTTTACTCCTCTTGATCTTCTTGTAGACATTTGAGATCCTCAGGTGTGAGACTCTTCATACCAAGGCGTGGGAGGATGAATTGAAATCGTTCCCTAGAAAGTGCTTTGGTGAAGATATCGGCTAGTTGGAACTCAGTCCTCACAAAGTAAAGTTCCACAATTCCTTTCTCAACTTGTTCCCTGATGAAGTGATGTCGAATGTCAATGTGTTTAGTTCTTGAATGCTGGACATTGTTGCAGCAGAGTGCAATTGCACTTTTGTTGTCACAGTACATAGGAACCTTATTGCAAATAAGCCCATAGTCAGAAAGTTGAGATCGCATCCAGAGGATCTGAGCACAACATGATGACATGGCAATGTATTCAGCTTCAGTGGAGGAGATGGATGTACTCATTTGTTTCTTAGAAGACCAACTGACTAACTTGTTTCCTAAAAACTGCGCGCCCCCAGATGTACTGCGACGAGTGTCTTGACATCCAGCATGATCAGCATCCGAATATGCTGTGAGAGCCATAGAAGTTTCTTTAGGGTACCAAAGGCCCATGTGGATAGTTCCTTTAAGGTATCGAAAGACTCTCTTGACAGCTTCCAAATGTTTCTTGGTGGGTTTGGATTGATACCGGGCACAAATACAAACTGCGAACAGAAGGTCGGGTCTGCTTGCAGTAAGGTACATTAATGAGCCAATCATGCTTCGATACATGGTTTGATCGACCGGAATTCCTACATCATCTTCGTCAAGCTTTGAACGTTCAATCATAGGAGTATCAACTGAATCACTGGAGTCGAATCCAAATTTCTTCAACGTTTCATTGGCGTATTTGGATTGATTGATGAATATGCCATTGGGGTTTTGAGAAATTTGCAGTCCTAGAAAGAATAACATTTGACCCATCATAGACATTTGGAATTCGGAGCTCATCTCTTGAGAGAAACGATCACATTCTGAGGGATCAGACGAGGCAAAGATGATGTCATCGACGTAGATTTGTACATGTAGAAGGTGTTTGCCTATTTTTCTGGTAAAGAGGGTAGGATCAACAACGCCTTTGGAAAATTTGTTGGCCAGAAGAAATTTGGACAAGGTGTCGTACCACGCCCTGGGTGCTTGTTTAAGCCCATATAGAGCCTTCTTTAATCGATACACGTGATTAGGGCGTTCTGGATCCACAAAACCTTCGGGTTGAGATACATATACCACCTCTTTCAGATCCCCATTTAAGAATGCGGTCTTGACATCCATTTGATAAACCACCATGTTTTGACTTGCAGCATTAGCGAGAAAGATCCTTATGGCTTCTATTCTAGCAACTGGGGCGAAGGATTCTTCAAAGTCAATACCTTCTTCTTGTCGATATCCTTTTGCCACGAGCCTAGCTTTGTTTTTCAGAACATCTCCATGCTCATCAAGTTTGACCTTGAATATCCATTTGAGAGCAATGATCATAGCACACTCGGGAGGTGGTACTAGTTCCCAGACGTCCAGTCGGTCAAATTCATGAATCTCGTCCACCATAGCAGTGAACCATGAGTGTTTAGACATTGCATCCTTGACGCTTTTTGGTTCAGCTTTAGAGAGAACAGAATTGAAGAAACACCATAATGCGTCAGTTGCAAGTTGCTTGCGGGTTGATACTGGACGTGAGGGGTTCCCAATGATGTTGTCAATAGGATGATCATTGGTCCATTTTCGAAGGTATTCATGGGGTTGAAGATGTGGAACTGAGGTAGCTGTATTAGATTCATCAGAGGATGTTGTTTCATTTGATGGTTCAGGGGCAAAGATATTAACAAATGGCTCATTATCAGGTGGAGCAAAAGGATTAACTTCAGATGAATTATCTACATTTGCCGCTCGATGTGCAAGTGAAGGTTGGACATTGGACATGCTGACCGATTGACTGATGGTGGGGGCTTCAGAATCCCATGACAATGAAGTGGATGGACCGTTAAGGTAATCTTGATCATTCACCACCCCATCTGGTGGTTGAACCATTGTAGCTTCGGGAGCATTCATCTGTTGAGGCTCAAAGTATTCATCAAACATTGGGTCAAACAATTTCTTCCAATCTTCACTCGTAGGGGGTACAAAAGGAGCAGCAGGAATGGAATTCTGTACAAGCCTGGAACTAATTGGTCCAGGGGACAAAAGGTTAGGTACGGGTCCAGAACTTGATTGTCCAGGAACCGGGTGCTCAGTCAGCTCATCGAAAGTAACGTGGATTGTTTCCATTATATCTCTGGTACGTTTGTTGTAGATTCGGTACCCCTTTCGCTCTGGAGCATAGCCAACGAAGAAACCAATGTCGGCCTTGGCCTTGAGTTTCCCAAGGTCTTCACTGTCATTCGTAGGATAACATAGTGCACCAAACACTCGAAGAAACGAAAGGTCGGGTTTTCTGCCATGGACCAGTTCATAGGGAGTTTTGCAGTGGAGGGGATGTATCAAGGATCGGTTCTGAGTGTAACATGCGGTGGCAATTGCCTCAGCCCAAAGAAATAGAGGAGCTTTGGAAAAGATGAGCATAGTCCTTGCAGCTTCAACTAAGGTGCGATTGCGTCTTTCTACAACTCCATTTTGTTGAGGAGTTCTGGGTATGCTCTTTTGATGACTAATCCCGACACCTTCATAAAATAGAGTAAGTTGTCTGTTCACAAATTCTGTTCCATTATCAGTACGAACGACTCTAACTATTTTGTTGAGACGGACTTGCAACATCTTGATGAGTTTGATGATGGTTTCAGGAGTTTCATCTTTTGATCGTAGAAACTTCACCCATGTGAATCGAGAGTGATCATCAACAATAACCAGCACATATTTCTTTCCATTGATACTTTGAATCCTCATTGGTCCACAAAGATCCATATGAAGGGTATGAAGAACTTCCATGATAGAATTGACGGTTTTGGGTTTATGGGTATGCTTTTTGCTTTTGCCCATTTGACAGGCGGAACACAGATGATCTTTTTCATACTTGAGTCTGGGCAAGCCTCGAACAAGATCCTTTCGCGTAAGTTCATTGATGGTACCGAAGTTCAGATGGTTTAAACGTCGATGCCACAACCATGACTTGTTCTTGGAAGCTTTAGAGAGCAGACAAATTGGAGAGGACCGTAGCATATCTTCGATGGAGATTGTGTAAAGATTAGTGCCCCGACTCCCCTTGAGAAGATCAACACCATCTAATTCTCTAACAAAACAGGTGTGCTTTCTGAAGGCGACTTCGAGATCTGAGTCACAGAATTGACCAACAGAAAATAGATTGTGCCCGAGACCTTCCACGTAGTATACTCTGGATATGACACTGTCTCCAAAGACATAATCACCATAACCCATTATAGACCCAAAATGGTCATTCCCAAACCTAACCGTACCAATAAATTTTTCCACGAAATTCTTGAGCCTTGAGCGATCACCAGTCATATGTTTTGAGCAGCCTGAGTCCAAATACCAAAGGACGATTTGTACGACCTGCATTTGAAACCAGACAATCGTGGATAACTGAAAAAGCTGGAGCCCCACACACAATTGGGGTCCATTTGGTTAGAACACACAAATATTGGATTATCATAAGTAACAGGTTTCTCACTGAAGTGTTCACATTTTGATGCACTAGGACTAGAGGTGGTATCTATTGCTTCTATAGGAAATAGTCTACCAGTAGGTCTCCACTTCCTAATAGGCATATCACTAGAGTTGGTAGTCCTAGTTACTGGGCACATTTTCCTCGGAGTGAATTTCCTTCCAGTGGGTCTCCATTGATAACCAACATTAGTGAACACTTTTCCTGTTTTATTCCAGACTTGTTTTGCTCGTTTAACACTAGAAACATTCATATCTGGCGATCGTATAATAGATTTAAGAAAAGCCACAGCACATGTATCATGATTACCATAAAATAAGCATTTGTTACATGTCTTACAAATAGCATCAGAATTCGAATTAGTTACATCATTGTTCACACAAAAGTTTGAAATAACTCGATTCCTTTCACTAAGCAACACTTTATTGTTCCTAGATGACTCTTCTACTTCCTTCACAAGTGAGCTCTTAGCTGGCAAAGTCCTATCATTCTTTGTATTGCTCTTAGGCTGTGACTTGCTAGCATTAGATACACCTTTTACTCCTGTAGAAGCAATGATGGGAACATTAGTCTGATTAGTAGCTACTTGTTTACTGGTGATCAAGATGGAGGATTGAGGCATGATTTGAGGAAAGTCAACTGTGACATGCTTGTTGCCACTGAGAGGGTGCAAGGCAGTTGTTCTATCCGACTTGGTATCATTCTTGGGGCATGATCCTATGGTATATTCTAACAATTCCTGGGCCCTATTAGTGAGAAAGCACGCACCAATAATACCATCATCAAGTGGTTTAGCAATCCTCTCATCTTCAATGGTTTCTCTAAGTATGGCCAGACAATCCTTAAGATTTCTAAGATAGTTATTATGAACTAACTTATTGTTCCTAAGGGGAAGAGAAACATTCACAGCATCGCACGCATATTTATTACAAGCAGGTATCTTGGACATTGCATGATCACATGAAACAACGGGCATTTTACCCTTTACCATGGTCTTTAGATTCTCAATTTCATTTAACAAAGAAGTGACTTTCTCATTGTTTTGGTCACGTGTTGTTTTGATTGACTCAAACAATTCTTTATAACGTTGTTTAGCGTTGGACATTTCAGCACGAAGCCACTCATTTTCATGTTGTAATTCATTGATAATGCCCTGTTTTTGAAAATTTTGAGAATCCATAGACTTCTGGTAATTGGTATTGATCACATCGCTTCTGTTCGATTTTAATTGTGCAATTTGGACCTTCAACTTCCGAATCGTGTTAGAGTGAGCTTGAATTACTTCATCCTTTTTGGCTAATTCAAAACATGTATCAAATTCAGGAACATCCGAAGATATCTTGGCATTTGATATTTTTATACTTTCTTCTAGATGTTGATATTTTAATTGTAGGTTCAAATTATCAACTTCTAGTTTTGAGAAATTCCTGACCATGTTATCATGATCATCGTTTTGAATTTTTTTAATAAGTTTGTAATTCTCCCCCTCAAGCTCAATCACACGATTTTGGAAGACATTCAGAGTAACTGACATTTCATGAAATTGTCGAGCAGATAGCGCAGAGTCGGTAACAGTATAAAACACATCTTTAGCAATGCAGTTAGCAATCAAATTATCATTCATGATGAGAATGTTTTTCCTGTCAATTTCACTGTGTTTGAGATCAATAGCAAGTTGGTTACTCTCACTTTTCACTTCATCAAAAACCTTTTTCATTTGACTCACATCATCATTAATGGTGTTTTTAAGTCCCTCAAAATGTTCTTTTAGAAGTTTAAAAAATGGCATAACTTCAGTTAGGTAACACTGTTTTGTTTGCTCAAAACCCCTTTCCCCTTCTGTAATCCCTGTAGGTGTAATTCTTATTTTACAGGTTTTCTCAAAGTCATTGAACAATTGACCAAGTACATACAGCCCAATTAGAGTATTACATTGTGTGGGAAGAGTGAGAGGGACAAGATGACTAGGTGTGTTCAGGGGATAGGTAGTTGGGTGAGCAATTCTAAACATAGTGCGTGTGTTGCCTACAACTCTTTCAGCTTGCAATTTCTCAATATCAATATTCCAAAACACTTTTTCAGGACAAATTCTCTTTTGAGGAACAAAAATTGCAGTGTGATTGTCATTGGCATAGTCATAGTGAAACACGAGATTCTTAGCAATGCATTTAGGATCCTTTAACCGTTCAGCAAGTTTTGCCCTAGTTCTATCCTCTGCCTCATTGATGTGGTCATAGGATCGAGTATCGGGAGGTGCATGGTTAGGTTCAAGCATAGTTTTTGCATCATATAATGCAGGTTGTGCACCTAGACCTATTTTAAGGAATCTTGCTTTGGGTTTGGAGGCATCATGTTCACTAAATTCATCACTTAACTTCCTGTGGCTTTCCAACATTTGAGCAGATTGAATGGTTTGGCCCTGTGTGTACAACTTATCTTCCAATTTATTTTTTAACGTTTTTAATTTTGAGAAGTCATTTAGAAGTTTAGTTTCTTTATCCTTGAATTCTTGTTTGATTGTAGTCAAACCTTTTTGAACCTCAAGTTTTTGTTTGATGGTTTGATTCAATTGGCTCTTTAAAGAAACTAGTTCCCTTTTTAATGATTCTTGTTTGGAATTATTTTCAGATATGTAAGTACGCAGTTGCCATTCCATTTTCTGCTCACGTTCATTCAACTCAAACTTAGCACGCTGCTCATAAATGTTTACTTGATCCTTAAGGGTGTTAATTCTAGTGATCAGAGAATCATCAGGGTTGTATATAGAGTGCTCATACATCTCATGGTTACTAAAATCAATAGACGGCATGTCACTCGGTACAACTTGGGTTCCATTGTCATTCACATACATTTCATATGGGATATTATTGGTATTACCCATATTTGTGATGTCTGTGTTGACAATATTCTTGAGTTGTACAGAGCCACATGCCCCCTTTACAGGTGCAGAATCATTCAGATCATGTATAGAAGATGTTGGTACCTCAGAGATAGCAGAAGTGATGGATGAATCAGGATGCTGTGAAGAGGATGCGGCTGCAGACAGATTAGCGATGAAGATTGTTTGAGCAGTTGGTTCATCATCCACGTCTGAGTCAAATGCATCACACTCTTCAACTTGAAAGATATTCGGATCATTAAGAGCCATGTCCTGAACAGGTTGATCATCCACATCAGCGTCAAAGGTGTTCCCATCATTACCAGCCAGAAAGAGCAAAGCTTCTTCATCCAACACAGTCCCATTTTCTTGTGCCTGCATTAGCAGCATCTTGTCTTTGAAGTACTCAGAGTTTTGGGGACGTTTTGGGAGAGTGCAATTCCTAGCAATGTGGCCCAACCCTCCGCAGTTGTAGCATTTTGGTTGCTTAGCTTGTGCTTGAAGAGCATTCCCAACTCTGTACTGCCCATTCTCTCTACCAGCATTTCTTTGGTTGAAGTTCTGTCTTCCCTGCACATTCTGCACTACTACCCGACCATCTTCAATGACTGCCTGATTACATGGATTAGATGATATTCTGAGCTGGTTGTTAGTAGATGGGAGTGCAGCCCTGAACTGTTGGACCAGTAAAGACACTTGGTTGGAGAGATTATCAATCATCATGTCAGTGTGAGAATTCCCAGAATCAAGTTAAGTATTCAATGCAGATGGTGAGGGAGTTGATGATTGACTGATGGTTGGGGTAGACCTGGAGGATGATTGTGATGGTTGAACTTGATCTTTAGAGGTTTGATTAGGTTGTTGAACATTGGAGACAAAAGCAAGAGATTCATTTGTTGCAGACGGATTGAGCTTTTCTCGCATTACCCGATCATAAGCTGCATGTTTCTCATGTTGCTGGAGATACGCATACAGCTGTTCATGATTGGTATGCCTGAGACCCTTGTTGAGCTTCACAGCCGTGACAAACCTATCCCATTCCGGTGCCATGTTGTTCACGAATTTTGAATTGAGCTGTATGTTGGGCATTGTCATCTTGATAGCTCTCATGTCATTGACCAGCTTGTGAAATCTGACATAATAGTCAGTGATACTTTCCCCTGGATTCATTTTGAAATGCTCAAATTCATCGTAAAGCTGTGACTCACGATCTTCTTTTGTTAACTCAGACCCTGCAAGAAGCATTTTGACATTATCCCAGACCGCCTTTGCTTCAGTGTTGAAGTTGATCAGTTTGTATACATCTTTGGGAAGGCCTTGAATGATGATATTAGATGCTCTAATGTCAGCATCATAGCGTTTCTTTTCTTCTTCAGACAGCTCATTGTAAGTGCGAGATCTATTAGGACCAAGCACGGCCGGTGATTGATCAGTTGCTTCTGAAATCGTGTCTCTAGTAGTACCCACTTGAAAGGGTCCCTCATCAATGGATTTCAGAATATTAACCCCATTATCTTTACCTAGATAGTACAGCCGTATCCTTTGAGCCCATGATTCATAGTCAGTTCTGTCCAACATCGGAGGTCGGGTGTCAGACCCCGCAGCTTGAATGTCATCGGAAGAAGTCGACATCACAAATAAGTTAACCACAACTTAACCACAATAAAAACCAACCGCAACTTAACCACAACTTGACCAAACCGCAGAACACAATCCAACCGCAGTATGAGCTAACCGCAACCAGAGCAAACCGCAGGCCAGAGATACTAACCGCAGAGTACTAATCGCAAGTTATACCAAACCGCAACAAAATCCAGTCGCAATATGAACTAACCGCAACCTACACGAACCGCAGACCAATAATACTAACCGCAAGACACTAACCGCAGATTATAACTAACCGCAGTAAAAGTTAACCGCAATGCATTCGAACACAAGACACTTAACCGCAATGAGTTAACCGCAACACACTTAACCGCAGAGAAACTAACCGCAGTGCTTAGAACCAAACGCAAAATATTTAACCGCAGAACCTAGACGCAATAAGCAAGCTGAGGAAGACTTAACCGCAGAATCTAACCGCAGAGACAAAAGTCCAAAACTGTCACTTTCGTTGCGTTTTGTTTGTATTCCCGAAATAGTAAACGCAGCAATCCAAACGCAGATTTCAGGACTTAATCGCAACCAGGCAATGGAACAGTGGACTTAACCGCAACCTAGAAATTCGCCTAAAAACAATTCCAAGCTTCAAATATCTTGATGATATTGTAACACACTCTACACTACAATGTTCCACAAACACAAATGACCATAAAAGGACATCACAAACATGTATAACCACACAAGAGGGATGAAACCAAGATGTTTTCCAAGAAAGTTGCACCAAACTCACAAAACCACTCAAAACATCATCAAATTCGATTCTACAAGGCCCTAAGATGAAACCTTGGCTCTGATACCAATTGTAGAATACTAATTAAGTTGGAAACATGTTCAAGTGGTGGTGAGTTAGGCGTAGAAATGGAAGAAAGGAGGAGAGGAGAGAAAGAGTGGAACCTTGAAAGAAAAAGGAAAAGATTAGATTGAAAATGTATGAAAGGTCCAACCCTCTCCACATGTGGAGAGGGGTATTTATAGTTACAACATAACGCCCACTCCCGGGCTGTGGATCAGGCATACAGTGGGTGAAGACCCGTTCCTTCTTCCACGGTGTTACTTAAACTAAACTATCTAACTAATAAATAAACTAACTACGAGCTAACTTAATGCTATTACAATCATTAGGTGACCGAGACTTTTACAGGAATATTTGTATTCCTAACACACACCAATATATAATAGATGTCTAGGATTAATTAAGGGTATACGGTTTGGGCAATACTTAGTTTTTTCTCGTTCCCAACAAAATCTCTGCATATGGGGGTTTGGTACACATTGAGGTACTGCCAGTGTTACGGTGAAATAGACTATTGCATCTTGCTGGTTCGCAGCCGATGTTGTGATCTTAGTAAAGGCCGTAGGACTCGGGGTTTGGCATATAGTTATGAATATCAATAATAATAGTCCAAAGCCAAATAAAAAGGCAGAGGAATCCAAAGCTACAAAAAGCAGCGGATAGAAATCCAAAGTCATAATAAAACTCTTACATCTTGGCGGCTCATAAACCGTTGACTGTAAAAGAATAAAGGACTAAGGACCAAAGTATTATTAAAGTGCTTATGATTATGCAAAAATGCCAAGCTTCGACTCCGGGGGTTTCCCTAATAAAAAGCTTCCGTTTCGGGTATCAAACATGGTATGTCTCGGTCGTAAATAAAAAGGGAGCCTCCACAAATCGTGTTAAATCAGAGACCTTCATGTGGACCCGATTTCTGTATGCAGGGGTTTTCGAAGGAAAGTTTGGAAACTACTTAGCGTTCAAATTTTGTGCTCTTATCGGACTAACAAATATCGAAACGAGAAAATATGAAGAAATTCATTTCTCACAAATTAAAATCTTTAGATACAACTAAGGACCTGGGGACAAGAGGTAATACACAAGTAACTTTTGTGGGCAGTGTTAGCATCTAACTTCTGATAAACAATGATTTCGATTTTACGCTTAGTTTGGGAGCTTGTGAAAAATCAAGGATGACGATTTTTATCCGTACGGTCTCTTCTCTGTGAGAAGTGTTTCTACTCGTTGACCCTGAAAATTATCAACAGATAAGAATTGATAATGAAAGTCAAAACAAACCGTCATATATATAAATGAAAAAGTACAAAAATAGTAGTTGTAGTTGTTATTCATGAAAATCGGAAAACGGAGCGTTTTTGAGAATAAATGATTTTACTATCTCTTTTGAAAGTCATTGCTACTTTACAACGTCAGTAAAGAGAGGTTTTGAAAATTATTTATCTTTTAAGCGTGAGGTGATGACATTGCGTGAGGGCACGGCAATACCTTAGTCTGGGGGATTTTGATGAGTGCTTAATCACTCATCCTTTTTAGACCCAAAATCAGACCAAATACACCAAATACTAACCAAAAATGCCAAGAGAACATATGTTTTTGTGTTTGTGTATGTGCAGGTACGGATATGAGAAAAATGAACGAAAACAAAGCAAAACCGACAAAAACGAGCACGAGAATGGAAAAAGGTCAAAAGCCGGAGTCGGGGAAGCAAAATGATCAGAGAGAGTTCAAATTATCATTAGAAGTCCTCAGCCTTTCACAATGTTTCATAAATGGTCCCTGAATAAAGTTTAGAAGATTTGGCGATTTTAGTCCCTGCATTTTCTGGAAATTACATAAATGGTCCCTTAAAGAAATATCCGAAGAAAAGTCATAAATAATCCTCCATGATTCAGAGATTTACAAAAGAAGCCCTTGGATTATACTTTTGAAGATTTACAGTTTTGGTCCCTATGGTTTGTAATATTACAACTTTGGTCCTTTTAATTTTACTACTCTTAAATCCTAAAACCAAACCAACCGGACCCTTATTATAATTCCTTTAACCCCACAAGCCCAAAATCAAAGCCCACCAACACTTAAACTATTCCCAGCCCACACCTTAACCCGGTCCACCTTATATCTCCGGTCAATACCCGAGTCAACGCCCAACTAAAATAAAACCCCAAACTCCCACTTCCCGCCCCCCAATCTTACCACAACCCAGAAAACTACTGTTACCAAGAACCCTAACTTTTACCCACACCTAAAAATTACCCCACGGGTATAATAATTACCCAATCATTACATGTTTCTAGAAGGAGCAGGGGAATGTCAGGGCATTTCAGGACACGTGGACCAGTGAGACAACATCACGAGGATAGGCATCAATCACATCAATCAATCAAGGGTCCTCAATGATTGGAAGCATCTGGAATGTAATCAAACGGCTAAAAAGGGGCTCAAACAAACACACTATCACGCGGATTGATGACCTGGACATCCAAGCTCTCACCCCTGCACTGCCTATATAAAGACCCCTCCTCACTCATGTAATAGTTGTCCAAGTTTTTCATGTATTAGAAAGCTTTTGACTTTTTTTAAATTCATTGTCATTTAAATTCAGTTTCATTTGTAATTTTCTTTTCAAGCTTTGTACTCAACTTTCATCTTAATATAATTCAGATTTTAATTTCATCTTATTGTCTTAATCCTTATTTTCAGTTTATTATTAATATCTTTTAGCTTAATTCAGTTCTTACTTCCATTTTAAATTCCTGTTTTATCTTAAATAAAAAAAAATAATAAAAAAAAAATATTAATTGTTTGAGCTTATTGCATAAGCATCAGCTTATTGTGGTGAAAGAGACAGCCATAAGGTGCGTTTGGCCTGTCTAAAGACAGGCTGTGTGGGAAGCTTCTCTGTTTTGCTGAGAAGCATTTGTAAGTTTTCATTTAATCTTCTCCATATTGCTTCATATAGAATCAGTAGTGTAGCTTTGATTTCTACTACTTATTTTTGTTTCTTATTAATAGTTTAGTCATTACTTAGCTTACTTTGATAGTTTGTAGTTTATTATAGTGTTTTGCAATTTCATTTAAGCATTATTGTTTCATATCTGTCATCTTATGAATCTGTGTTTCAGTTTGTTCTTATGTTTGTGACCTTTGTTACTGAGTTGATTTTTAGTCTACTTGTTTACTATTAGATCAGATGTTGTAGTTTGTCTTGGTTTGGATTCAGTTAAAGCAAGACTGTGGTGGTATTTAGTTAAGACTGTCACCTCAAAGGGTGTTTGGATTAGGTTAGTGCTCTAAGTACTTGAAGTTTTTTAGTTGCTATTTCTGCTTAAGTAACTCACTACAGTTATATTAGAGGTAGTTATAGCATTATAACAATAGGTCACATAGAAATAGTTAAGGTTCACCATAGATTCCAATAACTGGTTGCATAAGTGTTCAAGTTTAGCTGTGTTTCCTTTAAATTGTTAGATTCAGAATGCATTTAGGTAAAAATCATTCACATATAAGCTTTAAACATCTACCCAAGTCATTTAGGAGCATCTAAATTCATAATAGTCAAAGCTGTGTTGCAATTCAAAAGTCAAAGTTTCTTTTTACTCAGAATTTTGGTCAAGAGTTGATAGTTTGTGTAGGGCTTTTTAGTAATTGGAATTAGATTCTGTTTGTTGATTTTAGAAGATTGGCAGTAGGTGAGTAAGTATCAAAAAGAATTTTGTGATTTTGAGCCCTCTAGCTTATCTGAAAAGCTTATGGAAGTTGGCTGATCAGCTTGTAAAGTGCCCTGCTCTTCAGGTTGTTGACTCACTCTTGGGTATGTTTTAGGTTAGTGAATAGGATCTAGGGTTTGCTTTTAAGGTTGTTTTGGATTCTCAGGTTGGTAGTCAGTAATTTGCACCCACAGGTTTCCTTTTAATAGCTTATTAGGACTGCTTATTAGCTTGCCAAATAGGGTAGTTCATCATTGAATCTGATTTCATAGAGTAGGGCTGCAATTGCTCATTTCTGGTCATTCTCTGTGATTATTGGTTCATTTGGGTTCATTAGTACCACAAGTAGTTGTTCTCAGTTGATTTGTGCCTTCTGCTTAACTGTATCAGCTTATTGCTTATTCCATAATTGTGCTTATTGGACTGTTTTAGCACTTCTCTGTGTTTCTGAGTCATTTCTTGTCTAGATACTGGTTCATTAAGCTTATTTGAGTCATATAAGTACTTGGTAAAAGTTGGAATTGATTTGGTCAAGGAGTGCTTATAAATAAGCACTCCAAATAAGCTGTTTTCAAGCTTTTCAGCACTTTCCTTGCTTATTTTTCTTTCAAAATTTTTTCTCAAGTTCATTTTAATATTTTAGAATTTCTGTAATTTTTTCAAATTTTTCTGAGTCCATTTGCTATTTTTCTTATTTAATTTTCCTTTTTAATCATTTTTAATTACTTTTTAATTACTTAAAAATACAAAAAAATCAGAAAAAGTCCAGAAAAATCCAAAAAAAATATTAGAAAATTATTTTTAGTTATTTTAGATTTTTAGAAATTTATTTTGTATTTTTCTTATTTAAATTGAATTTCTTTTGAATTTTTAATAATTTTTAATTAGATTTAATACATTTTAATTTCTAGAAAATACATAAAAAGCCAAAAAAAAATTACCTTGCAATTTTTTTAAGTTATATAATTTTTTTAAATTATTTTTTTTAATCATTTTAGTAAATGAGAAACTTTCCCGAATCTCCAAGCTTCTCGGGAAGCTTCTTGAGAAGAATAGCGGAGCATTGAACATTTATCGGTGTTTCGGCTAATTCGAGCAATTTCTCTTTGTTACTTATTAGATTTTTAAACGTTGAGGCAAATTTCGGCATGTAAACAAGAGCATCCATGAAACTGATATCAAAGTGCAACTTTTGAAAAATATCGAGAAACTTTTCCATTTGTTTTTTAGATTTTGCACGGAGCTCTTCATGATTAAATCGTGATGGATATGGCAATTTAGACTTGTATTTCACATTATTCTCAAAAACGACTTTTTCCTTTTCTTTAGACGTTTGAACAACCGGAGGTTGGACGTTTTCAGCTCCTCCATTATTACTAGGAGGTACCGGGCCCTTTGTCACCTCGGTCTCACGGTCCACTACCTTAGGAGGAAGAGAAGAAGAGGTAGTCGGAACCGTGGGTTCGTATAAAGCACCACTGCGAGTCGTAATCGCCTTAAGCTCGCCCCTCGGGTTTGGAATCGTATTACTTGGAAGAGTACCAGATGTCGACGCTTGATTCATTTGCATAAAACTGCTCATCATTTGCTTAAGCTCATTTGTTTGTCGAGTTATAGATGTGTCGATCTCTTTCTTAAATTCAACCCTCAAGTTATTGATTTGATTTTGCATTGCTCGTATGCTAACATCGTTCGTTTTCATATAATTAGCGAAATCAGGAGAAGGTTGTGGGGGTGGAGGAACTTGATAATTTTGATTCTGATTGAAATTGGTTCCACGGTTTTGATTGTAACCTTGGTTTTGATAACCTTGGTTAGTTTGAGGATAACGGTTTTGATGATTTTGCACGGGTGGAAACCCAGGTGGAGTTGTTTGGTTAGCACGAAAATCTTGGTTTTGATTGTAGTTTACGGCTGCTACGTTAGCATTATAAACTTGGCCATCGGTGGCTTGACAATCATAATACGGATGCGGTCCACCACAAATCACACATTTTTCATTAACGGCTTTAACGGGCTCGGGTTTTTGGTTCTGCGACTTAAACTCATTCATCATACAACGGATAGTGTCGGTAAGTTCGGCCAATTCCGATGATTGGACCGACGAAGGTGAAGGAGGAGTAAAAGAAGTCACTTTCGAAACATTCGGTTTGTTACGAGAAGTCGGAACCTTTGATTTGTTCTCGATAATCGTCAAAATATCCCTAGGCGTACGATTCAAGATATTGCCACCGGCGGCTGCGTTTAAAGAATCTTGATCGTTTTGCGTCAAAGCGTTATAAAACGTGTCGATTTGGTGTAACTCGGAGAAACCATGGTGAGGACATTTTCGAAGAAGATCCTTAAAGCGTTCCCAAGCCTCACCAAAGTTCTCATCAAAACGTTGTTGAAAATTAGTTATATCATTCTTAAGATTAGTCGTTTTGGACGGCGGAAAGAAATGATTAACAAATTTCGAGACGAGTTCTTCCCATGTGTGAATTGATCGAGGGGGTTCTTTTTCGAGCCAAATCCGGGCTGAACCCTCGAGTGAAAATGGGAACAACATCAATTTGATAGCATCGTGAGGGACATCCTTAAATTTCAAAGTCGAAGTTAACTTATTAAACCATCGGATGTGTGCGTGAGGATCGTCCCTCTCAAAACCGTGAAATTGTTTTGACGTAACAAGTTGAATCAATCCAGTTTTAAGCTCAAAATTATCGGAAATGATTGGTGGTAAAACAATTGCATCCCCGTATCCCTCGGTGGGACACTGGAGCAATTCTTGCATAGTACGTTGATCGTAAACCGGTTGTGGTCCCATCGGCGGGATCACATTGTTTTGGATACCACCCATCGGCGGGATCCCAAGTGTTGTTCGTTCGGGTTCATTTCCTCCGTATTAGGAAATAGAACTCGGTGTGTGTGACGAAACAAACTTTCCGGATTTGAAAGTGGTGAAACAAGTCGTTTAGACGTAGAACGTGTGTTCATACACCACAAAAATCAAATTTTTGAAAAATAAAAGGAAAATCAAATTTGAAAAGGAAAATCTTTTTGTATTTTTGTTTTTATAAAGCAAAATTCAAAAACTTATACTTTTGTTTTTCTTTTTCTAACGTTACGTTAATTGTAAAACGTTTCCCTTAATCTACTCGCGACGGAACGGGAGAGAAGAATGGATCTCTCTTCAGCTTGCAATTTAATGTCAAAGCTTCCGTATTTTCCGCTTATTCGGTCGTAGAATCAAAGTAATCCGTCTAGCAACTAATTTCACGCGTAGTTATATTGGGAGACTTATTTGGTTTACAACGCCCTTTCTTTCGATCGGAACGAGGCTGTAACTTTATTATTATTATTGGTATTTTTGTGAAAACACTTTAGGAAAAGTGTTTTTGATTTTTCGATATTTATATAATATATACAAAATAGAGGAAGGCTTATCAAAACACAATTTTTCAAAAACGAAATTTCAAAAATTCACTTCAACCTTCCCCGGCATCGGCGCCACAAAATTGATTCGGTGAAAATCAAGTTATAGTATAGATAGTAAGCTCAAAGAAATCCGCAAAGAAATACGGATAACCCGAGGTCGTATTCCGTGTGAAGGGTGAATGGAATTCCGAATTATCGATTCGGAAAACGTGTCGTGAAAAGTGGTACAAAGTGATATTGATGAGATTACGCTAATGATATAGCAAATAAGGCACAATCAATCACTTAAACACGTATAGCAAATAAGGTAACTAGAAACGTCATGTAAATCGAAACCGTACGCGAAAACGTAAAATAAACGCTGACGCGCGAAATAAAACGCGACTTTTAAGCTACGCTAATCCTACGAACTTGGAAATAATTTCTAAAAATCAAAAATGATAAAAGAAAATTTTGAGAAAAAGAAAAATATTTTTTTAACTTTTTAATAATTTTTTATGAATTAAAAACTATTTAAACTATTTAAAAATTAAAAGAAAATGTAAATAAAGTGAGAAAAATACAAAATTACTTTCTAAAATTCTAAAACAACTAAAAATAATTTTCTAATATTTTTTTTTGACTTTTCTGGACTTTTTAGATTTTTTTTTTTTTTTTTTTGTATTTTTTGGAATTAAAAAGTAATTAAAAAGTGATTAAAATTGAAAATTAATTAAGAAAAATAGCAAACGGACTCAGAAAAATATGAAAATTTCAGGGAAATTCTAAAATAATAAAATAAGCTTGAGAAAAAATTTTGAAACAAAAATAAGCTAGGAAAGTGCTTAAAATCTTGAAAACAGCTGATTTGGAGTGCTTATTAATAAGCACTCCTGACCAAAATGACCTGAAACTTTTCACAGATGATATTTGAACTTATTAAGCTTGTTGGAACAATTGAGAATCAATTTGAAGCACAGAAACACAGATATGAGCACAATGAGTCCAAATAAGCAATATTGAATAAGCTATAAGCTGAAACAGTTAAAGCAAAAGCCAAAAATCACTTGCAATAGTAACTTATGGTACTAATAAGCTCAAAGGATCAATAAAACCAGACTTGAGGTCACTACAACCAAATAGCAGCCCTAATTTGAAATTCAGTTAACTAGTTCAAATGTACTCACTTGATAAGCTGAATAAGCAGTACAAATAAGCTAATGAGTGGTAACTTTTTGGTTCTACTTAACCACTAGCAACCATAGAACAATAATCCACTCAGAAATAAGATCCTAGATCCTCTTAAAACCTCCAAATCAACCTAGGATTATGGTATATTGCTGAGTGCACAGGGCACTTGGTGCTGAGACAGTCAACTTAAGTGAGCTTATTTGATGAGCAAATAAGCTCCAAACCACAAAGTTCTTTTTGATTCTTGTAAACCTACTACCAAATGTTTCAAAACAGCTTTTAGAAAGTATCTTGGATCAATTATGAGGACTGTGCACTTGATTGAAGTTGTGACAGAAAACAGGTAACCAAAAAGCTATTTGACTTTTATGATGAACAAAACTTTGACTAATTTGAACTTTAAATCTGATTTACTAGCAACTAAAGTGATTATAAGCTACCTAATGATTCAGATAAGCTAATAGTAACTACACTACACTTATATGAGAACTTATTAAACCTAAAACTACTAAGGACCAACTGTTAAGAAGATTTGAAAAGCAAATTGACTTTTGCTACTAATAACCTATTGTTCTTATGCTATATTATCTCTAATACTAATCTAAGTAACCAGTATAAACCAAAAAGTAACCTTAGTGACAAACTAAAACTACCAAACAGCTAAGAACCAAACACTCCTTAATAACCTGTCTAAACTAGAAACCATCACAGATTCCACCAATTGAATTCCAAATCACAACCTATGCACTCACAATGATTCAGTAACTCTAAACCAACTCAGAATACATATTTCAGATGCAATAGTAACTCAGAATTAAGATCCACAATGTATGACAGAAATAGCTAATTATGAGTTCAAACAACAATCAAAGTACTCAACAGCCAAACAGATTAAACAACAACTATAATCCAATATTATAACACTAAAACAGCAACCATAAATCACAAAGAAGCAAGTAAAACAGATCTATACTAATAATTTTTTAGAGGAATAAAAAAATAAGCTGAAACTTACAAAAGCAACTCTCCCTCAGCAACAATTGAGGGAGTTCACTGAGCTAGCCTGTCTTTAGACAGGCCTTGGGACTCCTTAAGGCTGCCTTATATCACCAAATAAGCTGAGCTTATTGAAATAAGCTCAGTTGACTTTAGTTGACTTTTAGAGAATTGAGAGAATTGAGAACTTGGTGCCAAACGAAGCTTCACAAAAGCTATACAAAGCTAATATGAAACTGTATAAACAACAACACAAGCTTATTGAAGCTTGTTGAATAAGAACTTAATATTTTTTTTTTATTTTCTGATTTTCTATTTTTTTTTTCTTTTTCTTTTTATGTAAACTTTAAATGACAAAAGGTAAATAAGCTGAAATAGAAGAACTGAATTTAAAAGGCAATGATAAGATAAAAACAATAAGCTGAAAGCATTAAGTAAAAGCAATAAGCAGTAAATGAAATTAAGTAAATTGCAAGATAAGTAAATAAGACAATTTAAATTTCATTAAAATAAAATTTCATTACAAGGAATAAAAATAAGCAGCATAACACTAAAAAAAAAATGGCACACCTAGTTTACATGATATGAGGGGGTATATATAGGAGCTGAGGTGAGGTCTTGGATGTTGCCAGGTCACCTATCCGTGTGATAGTGTGTTTGTTTGGTCCCTTTTCAGCCCTTAGATTCAATTCTAGATGCTTCCCATCATTTCTGACCCTTGATTGATTGATTGATGTGATGTCCATCCTCCGTGTGTGAGCTTATTGGTACACGCGTCCCCTGACATGTGCCTGTCACTCCTGACACGTGCACGGCCTTCTAGAAGGTCTCAATGATTAGTAATTAAAGTCGTACGAGGTAATTTGGACGGGGTAAAAAGTTAGGGTTCTTGGGTACAGTGTTTTTCTGGGTTAAAAGGTGAAAAGGGGCGCGGGGTTTTTTAAATGGTATTTATTGCGTTTGGGTCGGGTTTAGGGGATAGCAGGCCGGGTATGTGTAGTATTGGTGGGCTTGGGCTTATGGTGAGGTAGGTGGTGTGAATAAAAGGGTTGGGCTGTTTCTTGTGGATCCGGTTGTGGACAAAGGTTTAGTACTAGTATTAATTTTAGGGACCAATGTTGTGAATTTGCAAACCTTAAGGGCCAAAACTGTAATTCTTTGAAACTTTCTCCCAAGGGTAATTGTTGACAATCTCTGAATCATGAAGGACCATTGATGATTTTTCTTTGAATATTTCTTTGAGGGATCATTTATGCCAAATTCTGAAAGTGAGGGACTAAAACTGCCAATTCTTCAAACTTTTGCCCAGGGACCAAATATATAACAAGATGAATCTCTGAGGACTTCTAATCATATTATCAGCTTTTCTTTGTCATTTTGCTTCCCCGGCTCCGGCTTTTGACCTTTTTCCATTCTCGTGCTCGTTTTTGTCGGTTTTGCTTTGTTTTCGTTCATTTTTCTCATATCCGTACCTGCACATACACAAATACAAAAACATACATTCTCTTGGCATTTTTGGTTAGTATTTGGTGCATTTGGTCTGAAATCGGATCTAAAAAGGATGTGTAAATAAGCACACATCAAGAGGGTTGGACCTTCATTTCATTTTAATCTAATCTTTTCCTTTTTCTTTCAAGGTTCCACTCTTTCTCTCCTCTCCTCCCTCCTCCTCATCTCTATGCATCACTCAACACCACTTGAACATGTTTCCAACATAATTAGTATTCTACAATTGGTATCAAGAGCCAAGGTTTCATCTTAGGGACTTGTAGAATCGAATTTGATGATGTTTTGAGTGGTTTTGTGAGTTTGGTGCCACTTTCTTGGAAAACATATTGGTTTTATCCCTCTAGTGTTGTTATACATGTTTGTGATGTCCTTTTATGTTCATTAGTGTTTGTGGAACATTGTAGTGTAGAGTGTGTTACAATATCATCAAGCTATTTGAAGTTTGGAATTGATTTTAGGCGTTTTTTCTTAGTTGCGGTTAAGTCCACTGGTTCATTTCTTAGTTGCGGTTAAGTCCTGCGAGCTGCGATTAACTTTCTGCATTTACTATTTCGGGAATACATACAAAACGCAACGAAAGTGACAGTTTTGGACTTTTGTCTCTGTGGTTAGATTCTGCGGTTAAGTCTTCCTCAGCTTGCGTATTGCGTCTAGGTTCTGCGGTTAAATATTTTGCGTTTGATTCTAAGTACTGCGGTTAGATTCTTTGCGGTTAAGTGTGTTGCGGTTAACTCATTGCGGTTAAGTGTCTTGTGTTCAAGTGCATTGCGGTTAACTTTTTCTGCGGTTAGTTATAATCTGCGGTTAGTGTCTTGCGGTTAGTATTTCTGGTCTGCGGTTCGTCTAGGTTGCGGTTAGTTCATATTGCGACTGGATTTTGTTGCGGTTTGGTATAACTTGCGGTTAGTACTCTGCGGTTAGTATCTTTGGCCTGCGGTTTGCTCTGGTTGCGGCTAGCTCATACTGTGGTTGGATTGTGTTATGCGGTTTGGTCAAGTTGTGGTTAAGTTGCGGTTGGTTTTTATTGTGGTTAAGTTGTGGTTTACTTATTTGTAATGTCGACTTCTTCCGATGACATTCAAGCTGCGGGGTCTGACACCCGACCTCCGATGTTGGACAGAACTGACTATGAATCATGGGCTCAAAGGATACGGCTGTACTGTCTAGGTAAAGATAATGGGGTTAACATTCTGAAATCCATCGATGAGGGACCCTTTCAAGTGGGTACTACTAGAGACACGATTTCAGAAGCAACTGATCAACTACCGGCCGTGTTTGGTCCTGATAGACCTCGCACTTACAATGAGTTGTCTGAAGAAGAAAAGAAACGCTATGATGCAGACATCAGAGCATCTAATATCATCATTCAAGGCCTTCCCAAAGATGTCTACAAACTGATCAACTTCAACACTGAAGCAAAGGCGGTCTGGGAGAATGTCAAAATGCTTCTTGCAGGGTCTGAGTTAACAAAAGAAGATCGTGAGTCACAGCTATACGATGAATTTGAGCATTTCAAAATGAATCCAGGTGAAAGCATCACTGACTATTACGTCAGATTTCACAAGCTGGTCAATGACATGAGAGCTATCAAGATGACAATGCCCAACATACAGCTCAATTCAAAATTCGTGAACAACATGGCACCGGAATGGGATAGGTTTGTCACGGCTGTGAAGCTCAACAAGGGTCTCAGGCATACCAATCATGAACAGCTGTATGCGTACCTCCAGCAACATGAGAAACATGCAGCTTACGATCGGCTAATGCGAGAAAAGCTCAATCCGTCTGCAACAAATGAATCTCTTGCTTTTGTCTCCAATGTTCAACAACCTAATCAAACCTCTAAAGATCAAGTTCAACCATCACAATCATCCTCCAGGTCTACCCCAACCATTAGTCAATCATCAACTCCCTCACCATCTGCATTGAATACTCAACTTGATTCTGGGTATTCTCACACTAACATGATGATTGATAATCTCTCCAACCAAGTGTCATTACTGGTCCAACAGTTCAGGGCTGCACTCCCATCTACTAACAACCAGCTCAGAATCTCATCTAATCCACGTAATCAGGCAGTCATTGAAGATGGTCGGGTAGTGGTGCAGAATGTGCAGGGAAGACAGAACTTCAACCAAAGAAATGCTGGTAGAGAGAATGGGCAGTACAGAGTTGGGAATGCTCTTCAAGCACAAGCTAAGCAACCGAAATGCTACAACTGCGGAGGGTTGGGCCACATTGCTAGGAATTGCACTCTCCCAAAACGTCCCCAAAACTCTGAGTACTTCAAAGACAAGATGCTGCTAATGCAGGCACAAGAAAATGGGACTGTGTTGGATGAAGAAGCTTTGCTCTTTCTGGCTGGTAATGATGGGAACACCTTTGATGCTGATGTGGATGATCATCCTGTTCAGGACATGGCTCTTAATGATCCAAATATCTTTCAAGTTGAAGAGTGTGATGCATTTGACTCAGACGTGGATGATGAACCAACTGCTCAAACAATCTTCATGGCTAATCTGTCTGCAGCAGCATCCTCTTCACAGCATCCTGATTCATCCATCACGTCTGCTATCTCTGAGGTACCAACATCTTATAAACATGATCTGAATAATTATGCACCTGTACAGGGGGCATGTGGCTCTGTACAACTCAAGAATATTGTCATCACAGACATCACCCATATGGGTAATACCAATAATATCCCATATGAAATGTATGTGAATGACAATGGAACCCAAGTTGTACCGAGTGACATGCCGTCTATTGATTCTAGTAACCATGAGATAGATGAGCACTCTATATACAACCCTAATGATTCTCTGATCACTAGAATTAACGCCCTTAAGGATCAAGTAAACATTTATGAGCAGCGTGCTAAGTTTGAGTTGAATGAACGTGAGCAGAAAATGGAATGGCAACTGCGTACTTACATATCTGAAAATAATTCCAAACAAGAATCATTAAAAAGGGAACTAGTTTCTTTAAAGAATCAATTGAATCAAACCGTCAAACAAAAACTTGAGATTCAAAAAGGTTTGACTACAATTAAACAAGAATTCAAGGATAAAGAAACTAAACTTCTAAATGACTTCTCAAAATTAAAAACGTTAAAAAATAAATTGGAAGATAAGTTGTACACACAGGGCCAAACCATTCAATCTGCTCAAATGATGGAAAGTCACAGGAAGTTAAGTGATGAATTTAGTGAACATGATACCTCCAAACCCAAAGCAAGATTCCTTAAAATAGGTCTAGGTGCACAACCTGCATTATATGATGCAAAAACTATGCTTGAACCTAACCATGCACCTCCTGATACTCGATCCTATGACCACATCAATGAGGCAGAGGATAGAACTAGGGCAAAACTTGCTGAACGGTTAAAGGATCCTAAATGCATTGCTAAGAATCTCGTGTTTCACTATGATTATGCTAATGACAATCACACTGCAATTTTTGTTCCTCAAAAGAGAATTTTTCCTGAAAAAGTGTTTTGGAATATTGACATTGAGAGAATGCAAGCTGAAAGAGTTGTAGGCAACACACGCACTATGTTTAAAATTGCTCACCCAACTGCCTATCCCCTGAACACACCCAGGCACCTTGTCCCTTTCACTCTTCCCACACAATGTAACACCCTAATTGGGCTGTATGTGCTTGGTCAATTGTTCAATGAATTTGAGAAAACCTGTAAAATAAGAATTACACCTACAGGGATTACAGAAGGGGAAAGGGGTTTTGAGCAAACAAAACAGTGTTACCTAACTGAAGTTATGCCATTTTTTAAACTTCTAAAAGAACATTTTGATGGACTTAAAAACACCATTAATGATGATGTGACTCAAATGAAAAAGGTTTTTGATGAAGTGGAAAGTGAGGGTAACCAACTTGCTATTGATCTCAAACACAGTGAAATTAACAGGAAAAACATTCTCATCATGAATGATAATTTGATTGCTAACTGCATTGCTAAAGATGTGTTTTATACTGTTACCAACTCTGCGCTATCTGCTCGACAATTTCATGAAATGTCGGTTACTCTGAATGTCTTCCAAAATCGTGTGATTGAGCTTGAGGGGGAGAATTACAAACTTATTAAAAAAATTCAAAACGATGATCATGATAACATGGTCAGGAATTTCTCAAAACTAGAAGTTGATAATTTGAACCTACAATTAAAATATCAACATCTAGAAGAAAGTATAAAAATATCAAATGCCAAGATATCTTCGGATGTTCCTGAATTTGATACATGTTTTGAATTAGCCAAAAAGGATGAAGTAATTCAAGCTCACTCTAACACGATTCGGAAGTTGAAGGTCCAAATTGCACAATTTAAATCAAACAGAAGTGATGTGATCAATACCAATTACCAGAAGTCTATGGATTCTCAAAATTCTCAAAAACAGGGCATTATCAATGAATTACAACATGAAAATGAGTGGCTTCGTGCTGAAATGTCCAACGCTAAACAACGTTATAAAGAATTGTTTGAGGCAATCAAAACAACACGTGACCAAAACAATGAGAAAGTCACTTCTTTATTAAATGAAATTGAGAATCTAAAGACCATGGTAAAGGGTAAAATGCCCGTTGTTTCATGTGATCATGCAATGTCCAAGATACCTGCTTGTAATAAATATGCGTGCGATGCTGTGAATGTTTCTCTTCCCCTTAGGAACAATAAGTTAGTTCATAATAACTATCTTAGAAATCTTAAGGATTGTCTGGCCATACTTAGAGAAACCATTGAAGATGAGAGGATTGCTAAACCACTTGATGATGTTATTATTGGTGCGTGCTTTCTCACTAATAGGGCCCAGGAATTGTTAGAATATGCCATAGGATCATGCCCCAAGAATGATACCAAGTCGGATAGGACAACTGCATTGCACCCTCTCAGTGGCAACAGGCATGTCACAGTTGACTTTCCCCAAATCATGCCTCAATCCTCCATCTTGATCACCAGTAAACAAGTAGCAACTAATCAGACTAATGTTCCCATCATTGCTTCTACAGGAGTAAAAGGTGTATCTAATGCTAGCAAGTCACAGCCTAAGGGCAATACAAAGAATGATAGGACTTTGCCGGCTAAGAGCTCACTTATGAAGGAAGTAGAAGAATCATCTAGGAACAATAAAGTGTTGCTTAGTGAAAGGAATCGAGTTATTTCAAACATTTGTGTGAACAATGATGTAATTAATTCGAATTCTGATGCTATTTGTAAGACATGTAACAAATGCTTATTTTATGGTGATCATGATGCATGTGCTGTGCCTTTTCTTAAATCTATTATACGATCACCAGATATGAATGTTTCTAGTGTTAAACGAGCAAAACAAGTCTGGAATAAAACAGGAAAAGTGTTCACTAATGTTGGTTATCAATGGAGACCTACTGGAAGGAAATTCACTCCGAGGAAAATGTGCCCAGTGACTAGGACTACTAACTCTAGAGATATGCCTATTAGGAAGTGGAGACCTACTGGTAGACTATTTCCTATAGAAGCAATAGATACCACCTCTAGTTCTAGTGCATCAAAATGTGAACACTTCAGTGAGATACCTGTTACTTATAATAATCCAATATTTGTGTGTTCTAACCAAACGGACCCCAATTGTGTGTGGGGCTCCAACTTTTTCAGTTATCCACGATTGTCTGGTTTCAAATGCAGGTCGTACAAATCGTCCTTTGGTATTTGGACTCAGGCTGCTCAAAACATATGACTGGTGATCGCTCAAGGCTCAAGAATTTCGTGGAAAAATTTATTGGTACGGTTAGGTTTGGGAATGACCATTTTGGGTTTATAATGGGTTATGGTGATTATGTCTTTGGAGACAGTGTCATATCCAGAGTCTACTACGTGGAAGGTCTCGGGCACAATCTATTTTCTGTTGGTCAATTCTGTGACTCAGATCTCGAAGTCGCCTTCAGAAAGCACACCTGTTTTGTTAGAGAATTAGATGGTGTTGATCTTCTCAAGGGGAGTCGGGGCACTAATCTTTACACCATCTCCATCGAAGATATGCTACGGTCCTCTCCAATTTGTCTGCTCTCTAAAGCATCCAAGAACAAGTCATGGTTGTGGCATCGACGTTTAAACCATTTGAACTTCGGTACCATCAATGAACTTACATGGAAGGATCTTGTTCGAGGCTTGCCCAGACTCAAGTATGAAAAAGATCATCTGTGTTCCGCCTGTCAAATGGGCAAAAGCAAAAAGCATACCCATAAACCCAAAACCGTCAATTCTATCATGGAAGTTCTTCATACCCTTCATATGGATCTTTGTGGACCAATGAGGATTCAAAGTATCAATGGAAAGAAATATGTCCTGGTTATTGTTGATGATCACTCTCGATTCACATGGGTGAAGTTTCTACGATCAAAAGATGAAACTCCTGAAACCATCATCAAACTCATCAAGATGTTGCAAGTCCGTCTCAACAAGATAGTTAGAGCCGTTCGTACTGATAATGGAACAGAATTTGTGAACAGACAACTTACTCTATTTTATGAAGGTGACGGGATTAGTCATCAAAAGAGCATACCAAGAACTCCTCAACAAAATGGAGTTGTAGAAAGACGCAATCGCACCTTAGTTGAAGCTGCAAGGACTATGCTCATCTTTTCCAAAGCTCCTCTATTTCTTTGGGCTGAGGCAATTGCCACCGCATGTTACACTCAGAACCGATCCTTGATACATCCTCTCCACTGCAAAACTCCCTATGAACTGGTCCATGGCAGAAAACCCGACCTTTCGTTTCTTCGAGTTTTTGGTGCACTGTGTTATCCTACAAATGACAGTGAAGACCTTGGGAAACTCAAGGCCAAGGCCGACATTGGTTTCTTCGTTGGCTATGCTCCAGAGCGAAAGGGGTACCGAATCTACAACAAACGTACCAGAGATATAATGGAAACAATCCACGTTACTTTCGATGAGCTGACTGAGCACCCGGTTCCTGGACAATCAAGTTCTGGACCCGTACCTAACCTTTTGTCCCCTGGACCAATTAGTTCCAGGCTTATACAGAATCCCATTCCTGCTGCTCCTTTTGTACCCCCTACGAGTGAAGATTGGAAGAAATTGTTTGACCCAATGTTTGATGAATACTTTGAGCCTCAACAGATGAATGCTCCCGAAGCTACAATGGTTCAACCACCAGATGGGGTGGTGAATGATCAAGATGACCATAACGGTCCATCCACTTCATTGTCATGGGATTCTGAAGCCCCCACCATCAGTCAATCGGTCAGCACGTCCAATGTCCAACCTTCACTTGCACATCGAGCGGCAAATGTAGATAATTCATCTGAAGTTAATCCTTTTGCTCCACCTGATAATGAGCCATTTGTTAACATCTTTGCCCCTGAACCATCAAATGAAGCAACATCCTCTGATGAATCTAACACGGCTACCTCAGTTCCACATTCTCAACCCCATGAATACCTTCGAAAATGGACCAATGATCATCCTATTGACAACATCATTGGGAACCCTTCACGTCCAGTATCAACCCGCAAGCAACTTGCAACTGACGCATTATGGTGTTTCTTCAATTCTGTTCTCTCTAAAGCTGAACCAAAAAGCGTCAAGGATGCAATGTCTAAACACTCATGGTTCACTGCTATGGTGGACGAGATTCATGAATTTGACCGACTGGACGTCTGAGAACTAGTACCACCTCCCGAGTGTGCTATGATCATTGCTCTCAAATGGATATTCAAGGTCAAACTTGATGAGCATGGAGATGTTCTGAAAAACAAAGCTAGGCTCGTGGCAAAAGGATATCGACAAGAAGAAGGTATTGACTTTGAAGAATCCTTCGCCCCAGTTGCTAGAATAGAAGCCATAAGGATCTTTCTCGCTAATGCTGCAAGTCAAAACATGGTGGTTTATCAAATGGATGTCAAGACCACATTCTTAAATGGGGATCTGAAAGAGGTGGTGTATGTATCTCAACCCGAAGGTTTTGTGGATCCAGAACGCCTTAATCACGTGTATCGATTAAAGAAGGCTCTATATGGGCTTAAACAAGCACCCAGGGCGTGGTACGACACCTTGTCTAAATTTCTTCTGGCCAACAAATTCTCCAAAGGGGCTGTTGATCCTACCCTCTTTACCAGAAAAACAGGCAAACACCTTCTACATGTACAAATCTACGTTGATGACATCATCTTTGCCTCGTCTGATCCCTCAGAATGTGATCGTTTCTCTCAAGAGATGAGCTCCGAATTCCAAATGTCTATGATGGGTCAAATGTCATTCTTTCTAGGACTGCAAATTTCTCAAAACCCCAATGGCATATTCATCAATCAATCCAAATACGCCAATGAAACGTTGAAGAAATTTGGATTCGACTCCAGTGATTCAGTTGATACTCCAATGATTGAACGTTCAAAGCTTGACGAAGATGATGTGGGAATTCCGGTCGATCAAACCATGTATCGAAGCATGATTGGCTCATTAATGTACCTTACTGCAAGCAGACCCGACCTTCTGTTCGCAGTTTGTATTTGTGCCCGGTATCAATCCAAACCCACCAAGAAACATTTGGAAGCTGTCAAGAGAGTCTTTCGATACCTTAAAGGAACAATCCACTTGGGCCTTTGGTACCCTAAAGAAACTTCTATGGCTCTCACAGCATACTCGGATGCTGATCATGCTGGATGTCAAGACACTCGTCGCAGTACATCTGGGGGCGCACAGTTTTTAGGAAATAAGCTAGTCAGTTGGTCTTCAAAGAAACAAATGAGTACATCCATCTCCTCCACTGAAGCTGAATACATTGCCATGTCGTCATGCTGTGCTCAGATCCTCTGGATGCGATCTCAACTTTCTGACTATGGGCTCATTTGCAATAAGGTTCCTATGTACTGTGACAACAAAAGTGCAATTGCACTCTGCTGCAACAATGTCCAGCATTCAAGAACTAAACACATTGACATTCGACATCACTTCATCAGGGAACAAGTTGAGAAAGGAATTGTGGAACTTTACTTTGTGAGGACTGAGTTCCAACTAGCCGATATCTTCACCAAAGCACTTTCTAGGGAACGATTTCACTTCATCCTCCCACGCCTTGGTATGAAGAGTCTCACACCTGAGGATCTCAAATGTCTATAGGAAGATCAAGAGGAGTAAAGGGGTTGCTTCACATATCCTTGTACAGTATCAAATCAAAAAGAAAATAGAAAACTATAAAACCTATAAAAACCACAAAAAAAAAAAAAAAAAAAAAAAAAAAAAAAAAAAATCTTCTCACGACATGTCTCTTGTGTAATCAATATTATGTACGTTTCTAGAAATGTCATTCAATAATGACACGGAATCATACATATGCTTGAGCAAGAGTTTTTCGGTTTCAAATAAAGTTCTTTTCTAAAACATGTCGTTTCTCAAAACATTCTGAAAATTATGGCTTGTAGTCATTTCAGGCTACAACCCGGACTTCAAAAATATGGTTTGCTATTACTTCAGATAGCAACCCGGTTTTCAAAATTAAGGAAAACACGTCGCCAAAAAGATGGTTGTTCCTAACAAAGGGTGCCGTTCATCTGAGCGTGAATTACTTTATATTCATGCACCCTCGATCTAATGTACGCCTCAGTGCATTATTTCTTGATAAAGAAGAGAAATCTTCTTTTTATCGCCAAATACTTTCCCTTCTATGATTTTTCCGAAAAGTGTTTGTGCAAAACTTGGTGGTACCATGAAATTTTGAATGAAAATCAAATTGAACTCAAAAGTTTGATAAAATTTTCACTCAATCAATGACGTCAATAGTTTATGAAAATATTCATGCTTTAACATCCGTCATTGATTGAGGGGGAGAGTGATTTCTCAAAATTTTATGTATCAACAAAACTCCCCACACTTTGTACATAACTAATACAACAATCCGATTTGTGATGGTTATGTGTCAGAATGAGTAAATTTTTCAAAGAGTTTTCATTAAAACTTCGAATCTTTTGCAAACTCTTCAAATCTGACACATAACAACCTCCCTCACAGTTTGAGGGGGAGCAAGAAAAAAAGTTCCTTTTATCAGAAAATATTAAACTTGACCGCATTTCTCTCCCAAAAACACTTTCTAAATTATTTAAATCAATTGAGATCAAAAATCTCGAATGATTTGAAATTTTTGATCGGGGGAGAGAATGTGATTTAAATATGAAATCTGATAATCAAAAGTGATCTTTTGTACTCAATAATAGGCTCCCACATATGTGCTAAACACTTTCGAATATCGATGCACATATTGAGGGGGAGCAAAAGGCGTTTGTGGAAGTAATACCAAAGACCGACCATTTATCTTTATGCATGGAGTTATAAGGTTGGTTAAGGTTAGGTATGAATTCCCATGATCCACCAGAACCGGAAGGATCTTCCCAGGGACAATCCATAGATAGATTAGAAGTCCTTAGGAATGATTATGAAAAAAGGAGTAAAGTGAGAAAGGGAAGAGTGCGGACTGAGATAGAGCTAGGACTAGAACAAACCCAACAAGGTTCTAGTGGTGAAGTCTCGGTAAGCACTGAAGGGGTTGAAGAATGAAAAAGAAATGAAATGTGAACGGGTGAAAAGAAATAGCCCTCCAAATATTCAACCTTAGGGCAGAAACCGGGTTCAATTCATAATCTACTGGCGGTTACTAAGGTAACACCGGTATTGAAGACAAGACGTCATGGACCCAGTGACGCACTGCACTAAACTTCCCAACCACTCAAGTTCTCTTAAAAGAGCTTGTTTCATTCTCACGGGGAACCCTGTGCATTATATCGACCGCTCATTGCGAGCTATGTTGATACCTAAACAGGAGACGCCTCCCCAGTCTCTAGGAGCGGATCAAAACGCACTATTGAGTCTAGAGCCATGAGATCATCCATAAATCTCGTTAGGACACATTCCTAATATGCTTATTGTTTCACATAATGTGGAAAATAAGATAAAATATTTAGAGTCCTACGCATTATCCTTGTGGTATTGCCAGAACATCCGAGTGATATGAAAATATTCACAATGAAGATGGAAATCCTTCTAGAGCGAACATCTCTCAAGCTCTTGGTAGGTGACATGTGAGATCCATCTTGGATCAATGATCAAGTGACAACTGGAAAGCAACAATGGTGCGATTCAATTTTGAATCAAACTTGTTCCAGTATATGGATTGACGGATACTTTTGCCTAAACCTCTCAATGTGCTCACCAACTATCTTTCGAGCACATTGATTGTGTAATATCTTTTAAACAAAAGTATTTTTGATGGAAATGTGATTCAATGTATAAAACTCTCGTCGTGTCTCAAAAATGTTTATCATATGACACGCGAGTGATTTCTATAAATCAATTTCTCATCAATCCGTGAATATCTATTCATCGATTCACTCTATCGTGTTGTCTGCTTTGAGACGTTCCGGTATGAGAACATGCTAAGTATGAAGATTCCGAAGTGGATTCTTTGGAAAATTCATTACTACAAGCTGGAAATTCCTGTCAAGGAGAGTCTTCTTTAAAAGAGACTCTACCTGATCACAGGTCGGTTTTCACAAAACCGGAGGGTAGTCTGGCCTCGTAGAACGAATGACAAAGCCATGTTCGTTCTCTATCTTTATTGCTAACTGTTTCATTTCAGGGACACATATAAAGATGGCGTTGATGGCTCCAGTTTCCAGCTGAATCGGGTCAATCCATACCTCATGCTCACACATCCTCCACACTATCAATGAAGATGAGAGACTTGCTACAACAAATGTTGAGAGACTACCAACAACGTTTCCGCAACTCTGATGAAAAAGTCTCCTAATCTACAACTTTTATGCAACGTCTCCAGATACAGAAGGGTGTGAGCATGATGGTCCTTAAGTCACTACATCACATGAAGGCAATATGACTATGGATGAGCTTGGAGATTTACTTTGGCTGATGATCTCAAAGAAGCTCAAAGATCACATATCTCAAAGGAATTCAAATCACAAGTTCTCTTGCTTGATGTACGAAGTGTGTTGAAAAGAGAAGAATCAGATCCTACGAGCTACAGAGACGAAAGAATGCTTAAAGACTAAAGAGCTTAATTTCAAAGGTGACCTCGCTTAGGGGGAGATTGTTAGGAATACAAATATTCCTGTAAAAGTCTCGGTCACCTAATGATTGTAATAGCATTAAGTTAGCTCGTAGTTAGTTAGCTTATTAGTTGATTAGTATTAGATTAAGTAACACCGTGGAAGAAGGAACGGGTCTTTACCCACTGTATGCCTGATCCACAGCCCGGGAGTGGGCGTTATATTGTAACTATAAATACCCCTCTCCACATGTGGAGAGGGTTGGACCTTCATTTCATTTTAATCTAATCTTTTCCTTTTTCTTTCAAGGTTCCACTCTTTCTCTCCTCTCCTCCCTCCTCCTCATCTCTACGCATCACTCAACACCACTTGAACATGTTTCCAACATAATTAGTATTCTACAGGTTTTTAGCTTAAAAAATAAATGTGATTATTTAATTTTCAAATGTTCCTTAGAACCACAAATAAGCATAAGAAAATATATATTATTTGGTGTTATTATATTTTTTATTTCGATATTGAAAAATAGAACATACTGTTTATCTGAAAACTTTTTATTAGTTTTCAATTTTAAGATGATCATTGATGAATTTAGTATACAGTGCACTCATTTCCATAGATTGGTAACTCCTTACTTTATAACACTGTTGGGATAATGTTTTTAGTGGTAGTTAGATAGACATTCTGAAGTATTTTCAAAGTTGTAATACTATATATTAACTCAACTTGAGTTAAACCATGTTAAACCAAAAATGTTTTTATATGTTAACAAAGATGAATTTTTAAACATAAACTAATATAAAGTTAATGTGTGTAAACTTTCAGTAACTATGTCAACACAATTCATAATGGAGTTGATTCCAAACGAAGACATTCAAGTTTTGGTAAGTTTGTATTGAATTTATAATGAAAAAGTTTTTTTACTAAATTTATATTGAATTCTTCATGCACTTTTCCGTAGGTTCTACCGGATTATTTCCATGCTCATTACTACAACAATAAGAACCATGTATACCTAGTTAATAACATGAGGCTTAAAAGAAAGGTTGACATAAACTACCGAGAAGAGACACATGAATGTGAGTTGTCTGGTTTACGATGGAGACGTTTTATAGAAGAAAGCAGATACATGAACATCAGAACTCTGCATTTCATAAAAGAAGGAGCTGATACATTTTATGTGACTGCATATGAAGAAAACGGAGGGGAGAGTGGGGGGTATGGATCTATACATACAAGGCATCGGATGGTTAGATGCACAGGTCTAGTTGGAGAAAATGAGAACATTTCTCCGGTGATAATATTTAATACTCCGTATTTAACAAACACCATTGTTTATTCAAGAAACTTGCAAATAATAACTTAGCTTAAATTATTTACCAGTGGTTTGATGAAGAATTCATTCAGGGTGATCTACCTCATCATTTCTATTTGACATATGCTGGTTTTGAAGTTCGTGTAAGGTTAAGACGGGCTATCATTCCTGGATTTCACGAAACTTATGGTTATCAGATTTACCGTCATTGGGATGATGTAGTGGCAGTGGCAGGGTTACTTGTTGGCGAGCGTGTAGTCTTGACAAAAACGGGGTAGAATAGGTTAAGCTTGATGAGGTTTGGACATAATGGATTCCAAATGAACCATGAGAACCATTTTCCAACACGCCTAAGAATTCTTCAAGGACATGCTGAAGGTGAAACGGGTGAGTTTTTTGTTTTTATTTTTTTTTTAAAGATTAAATGTATATTATAAAAAAGTTCAGCATAGATAAGGAATGAACAATTTATTTTGGTCATTGGGTTATAACAGATGAGAGGCTTCTCCATAGTTGCAGCTGGGAAAATCATGAAGGTCACATGGACGAGGATACTACTTTCTACACAAAATTGTTTCCTTACGTTGTTGACAATGGCAAACTGGTAACAACATTCACATCTATTTCCTGAATATAAATATAAACTTGATTCAATAAAATTTTTATTAGCAGATGCTTTTTAGTAACAAAGTTAAGAGATAATATATTTTTGTTGCAGACAATACCTTCACAGTTTGTTACTGATAATGAACTATTCACATACGATCATGCAATCCTAAGGAGAATGGGTGAAGAGAGGCGTGTCGTTCTGTACCGGGAAATTCACAAAGAGAATCCCACAAGGACAAACCACATGAACCTGCGAACCAACTGGAGGATACTGGCAGAAGATTGGCAGTTCAGGTTATACAAGATGATTCGATTCAAGCTGGTTGGAACTACCATAGATCCTTTAGCTGAAGTGGAGCATGACAACGACGATATCCCCATCTTGGTTCCTATTTTCGATGTTTGTTAGATGAAACTCGTGTGATGGTTTCACAACCTGGTACTTTTGAACATTTAACAGTTTAACTTTCAACTTTTGATAACTGTTTTTTGTGATCATGTGCATCAGCATGATACAAATTTTATTGTAATTAGGCATGCTATGATAAGCCATGGAACTTATGTAAACATTTAGTTTTAACTAATAAGATGATGTGCTATGTATCAGCCCCGGATTTGGGCCTGTGCAGGGTGGTCAACTGCACAGGTTCAGTTTCATGCCTTAGTTCAGTTGAGTGCCTTGGTTCAGTCAAGTGTATTGGTGAATAAACGAACGATGAACGAACATATGCAGAATCATTTAACTTAACTCAAATAGCAATTATCAAACACAATACCACAACTGATAACAACTACAAGATCATTTGTGATTGATAATTTAACAACACCTATTAACATTTATTATGCAACTGAAAAGAAATTTAATGATAAACTCTTAAGAATCTTTTCAAATGCATAGTTTCTATTCAAACTACGATTAACATCTTTCAACAATTGAACGTTTGAAAATTATACCTAATAACTGTGTGATTTCTATAACAGAATTCGTTGTTGAATAACAGAATTCGTTTATTCAATTTAATATTTATTTTTTTAGGATTTATGTATGTTTTATGGATTTGAATTGAATCTAAGATAGAGAAAATTAATAATTTTTTATTTGATTGTGGATACCCGACCCATTAAAAAAACACAAAAACCCAACAGACTTAATATATATATATATATATATATATATATATATATATATATATATATATATATATATATATATATATATATATATATATATTTTAATATACTGTGATATTAAAATGTTAAAGTATTTTTCATTTTATTTTTAAATGTAATGCGATAGTAAAGTTAATTTTATTTTTTATACTCTTTTGCGTTTTTGTGTGAAATGGTATGTACCGGTCAACGCTTTTTTTTTTTTTTTTTTTTTTTTATAGAACCGGTCAACGTCTTTTTGGGTTGCTTATAAAAGGGCATTTCTCCCCCCTTTTCATTCAAACGCAAACCCTAATATCTATAATTCAAACTCTACCATTCTAATTGTTCCACTCTATTTCAATCTCCATCTTTGTAATTCGTTGCTTCTATCATGGCTTCAAGACCAAGATCTTGCGCGCACGCCTAACTTCCAAAAGTTAAAGTTTGCTGCTGGTTCTAACGAAATTGAGGATTGCTTGCATATAGCATTTGCCCAGGATGATGCCGAGAATGATCAGTTGTTAATGGTGCTTGGTGAGCAGCGAGATCAATTAGCTGTAAAGGTTAAGTGGTTAGAGAACTTGGTGGAAGAAGGGGAGGGTTTCTTGCCGTTCCACGAGCATGGTGACATTGGTTTGGACCGACTGAAAGAGACTTTGCAGAGAGAGAGGAAGGTGCTTGCTGGGTTGATCAAGGCTATTGATCTTGCGCGTGAAGGAAGAGAAGAAAAGAAGATCAATCTTTACTTTTTCGAGTGATGGGCTAGCCACTTGATGTGGTATATATTGGTTATCTTTTCTTTTTTTATTAGAAGTATCTATGTTGCTTAGGAATGCCTTTGCAAATTTCACTTTATGTATGGATTAGTTATCATGGAACTTTTTTTTTTTGGGAATGATAACTGGAATGTAAAAACTTTGATGGTTGGTAATATAAATTTGAAGTTTATGTTTATTAGTATATTCTTTTTGTTATGGTAAATAATTGTAACTTTTTTTCTGATATGTATTGATGTTCATATTTTTCTAATTTTTGATATAATAAACATGTAATCGATAAGAGAGCTAATAGTTGCAATAAAAAGCAAAGGCAGTCGCTAATCTGTGCTAAACCTAGGGCTGTAGATGGAATGTACATAATTCAGGTCAATCTAATTACTTGATAATAGAGTTTTGTTTTGATAATAGAGTTTTGCCATGGGTAGTAGAGTTTGAAATGATGTTTTATATTTAGATTCCTGCATCCTCTGTTGTTTTTTAGTCTGTTTTAGTTTCATTATGGAAAACATAATTAAGGTAGGAAAAAAATAATGGTGATGGATAAGAGTGAGTGAATTCTACAAGTAATGATGTTGGTTACCGGCCAGTGAGTTTTAAGAGTTTGGTTTGTTTGTTTTTGACTTCTTCTGAAAGTAACTATGGTAAGTATGTATTTGCTTTTCATTTGTGTTTTACGGTAATAATTGAATCTAATTGTCTGTTTTGTTTCTGTTATTTTTAGTGTTTTTGAATGGTGGATGACGCTGTGGCAGGCGACGAAGGTGAAATTCCTGTTTGTGTTACAAATTATGTTGTCCAAACATCTTTTTAATTTTGAAGTGTGTGTTATGTTTTATTTCCGTCAGGTTAAATGATAATTAGATATTTATTTTATGATAACAACTTTTGAGATATTTTTTAGAATAATCAATAGTGAAATGTTTTAAGTCATGTGACTGATTTTGTATGTGAAAATTTCATTTCACATACGTCACTTGAAAAGAAATACAAATATATGAGTTGCAGAGTACACATAAATACAAAATACATGAGTTTTTTTTATTTGTTTATTGAGATACCTAATCTTTTTTTCCTGTTTTCTATTCACATGAAGCATACACATACACCATGAGTCATTATCCGATCTGTACATTTGTAATCTTTTTGATATGTTCATTATTAAGACTTCTACAGTAGTATACGCTAATGAAGTTGGTGCTCACTATTGTTATGTAAAAAGTATTTTTTATCTGTAAATGTTTTAGATTAGAAAAGTTAGTATTTAGTGGTAGTAATAAACATGTTTCCTTGACAATGAGAATCGTACTCATTCTCTATCATATAGTGTGCAGACGAATACAATTGATTTTTTTCTAAAAGTAGTTTAACTGCAAAATGTTTTCAATCAGTCATGTTAGTAGGTATAAAAATTCATAATGAACTACCCTTATGTTACATACCACAATATTTGATATAAACAAACATAAAGATAATGAATACAATGTGTTTTTTGCTAAAAGTAGTAAACATAAAGTTAAAAGTTTACTGAACTTCAAGACAGGAATGAAAATTCAAAAATATTGGTGCATAGTGGATCAATCTACCCTATAAATATGTATTTCCATTAACATTGAATCACAAAAATTAAACTATTTCCTGTCCTCGTCATTCATAAACAACATACGTGTATTTATCGGAAGAACATTTAACTATTCTGGCAATCCGGCTTTGCTGATTGATTGATATGTCAGAGTTGGAAAAATCCAATTATCTATCAAGTATCTGACATGCCATTCAACTACAAAAGCATGCTTGCATCTGAATATATTATCTTGAATAACCATGTCATCTCAGCAACACGAGATCGGATTTCATGTGCCTTCTTAGTCAGCTCGCCTTTTTGAATTATTCATTCAGTAAGGATAAGGAACAATTTTGACTCAAAAAATAATTCATTTATATTTCCATAGGTATTACTTTTCCATGTATTAGACAAAGAATTTAACATTTATTCACCATTGGCTTCGAATTTCAGCGTTGTTGGACATGCACAACATAGCTAAACTTTGTCAGTTATTTTTCAAGATTTTGTAATAGTTCAAACCGACGAGTATCGCAATTTTTCAATTTAATTAGTTCATTTTTGTATTAAAATATTAAATAAACTTATAATGATTGTATGTTGGTGCACTGTATCTTGAATGATTCTCTATCAGACCAAGTATGTATAGAAACAAAATATTATATGACCGAACGGAAATTTTGCAAATACATTTGATCAAAAGTATTTTAACTTAATTCTACAACCATGAAAAGTACCAGCCAACAAACAAATACTAGATTGAATCGGAAACAATTCATCAAAAGAAGGTACACGCTACAAACTCAATGAAGCAAACGATTACAAAGGTAAAGCAACTGAATACACTGGTGATTCAGCAAATTCATTTCATTTCGAAGGATCTGATACAAAAATGGATGATAATATGAATAATGAGGATCATAACAAAGAGAATCGCTTGGAACAAAATGATAGTTATGTGGCATCCGAATTATTTTTGAAAGCTCAAGATCTTAATGAACAAGTAGGTGATGAACTTACAAATGAAGTTGTAGATGAAGCAAACGAGAACAAAGATATAGCAACTGAATGCAGTGGTTCAGAAAATGCTGTTTTGGATACTACAGACAATTTGATTCCCAAAAACAAAGATATAGCAACGGAAATAGGGGGTCCCGGCGATGATGTAGCGGCAATTCATAAAGAAGATTTTGTTGTTCCTATTACATCCGAAGATGTAGCATCATCTCATGTAGGTTTCTTTAATTTTAGAAAACTAAAGTTTTATCAATTTTTAAATTATTTTTGTGCCAAATTTAGCATCTGACTTTATTTACTGTTTTAGGTTTCTCAAACTCAAGAGAGTTCAGTTGCAAATGAATTGTTTTTGAAAACTCAAGATGTTAATGTATTAATGATGTCTGATAATGGCTCAGTAGATGGTTCTGTAAGTACTCAAGTGGAGTTGGTTGTTGAAAGAAATGATAGTTTTAAGGAACAAGGAGGAAATGAAATTGCAAAGGAAGTTGTGGATGAACCAGATGTCAATGAATTGATAATGGAATGTGCGATTGAACAATGTCGAAATGAATCTGCAGTCTGTCAAGATGGTTCACGTGTTGCTATTCAAGAAAATGAAGAATGTGACATTATCTCTGATTCTGCAGATAAAGAATGTAAGAAAGTTGATGAGGAAAAAGTAGGTGATGAACCCACAAATGAAGTTAATGATGTACAAGGTGTAAATGAAACTGCAAAGGAAGTTGTTGATGAACCAGATGACAATGAGATGACAATGGAATGTGCGATTGAACAATGTCAAAATGAATCTGCAGTCTCTCAAGATGATCCGCGTGTTGCAATTCAAGAAAATGAAGAATGTGACATTATCTCTGATTCTGCAGATAAAGAATGTAACAAAGTTGATGAGGAAAAAGTAGGTGATGAACCCACAAAGGAAGTTGATGATGTACAAGGAGGAATTGAAACTGCAAAAGAAGTTGTCGATGAAACAAATGTCAATAAATTGACAATGGAATGTGCAATTGAACAAGGTCGAAATGAATCTGCAGTCTATCAAGATGGTTCGCATGTTACAATTCAACAAAATGAAGACCGTGACATTATTTCTGATACTACAGATAAAGAATCTAACAAAGTTGATGATGTGATAATACAATCTCAGTCTATTGAAAGGTCTGACATGCAAATTGATGAACATCATCACAGAGAAATTAACGTCAACATTCTGGAAGAATTGTCTACAGTTTCTGCAACCATTGTCTTTGAAAAGATTCAAGTAAATGAAGACGGCAATGATATCTCAAATATGCAACACGAAGTATCTGAGAAGAAACTTGAAGATGAAACTTATATAAAATCTCTTCCTGCTTCTGTTAGCGTTACTCATTTGGCTTCTGTAGATTCTGCTGAAACAATGTATAATACCGGCTCATCTGTTTGTGAAGAAGTTATGGACAGGAATATATCAAATGATAATTGTTCATTTAAAGATGTTAATTTTCATAATCAGTTAACTATCAGTAATGATTGTGAAAATCAGCATCTTGTTGAGCATAAAGATTTTTCTCCTGTTAATGAAGTAGAGAAAATCTATTCAAATGAAGATGAAAATATTTCTGAGGTATATTTTTTGTATTCCTACTTTATACATTATGTGAAATTAAATAAATTAAATAAAACTTTTTCATTTTTTTATGTTTATGTTTTTTTCAGGGTTTGAATCAGATAAATGAGAAAGTTTTAACTGAAGATGAATCTGAAACTGCAGAATTTGTTAAAGAAGAAAATGTTACAGAGATCCAGGTTTGAATCATATATTTATTTTTACAATTATGAAATAAGATTTATTTTAAATTCTATATAATTTCTATTTAAATTCTTTCAAGGTTTCAAGCAAAGATGATTTCGTCAAGGATCAAAAAGAAAAGATGCTCAAAAGGAAAGCGAAAACATCCATTCATTTTGAATCTCCATATATGAACAAGCGAGTGGATACAAAAGCAGAATATGAAACACAAGCTGAGTGTTTATTTCCAAAAATCATTCTTCAAAAAGCTGCTGAAGAAAATGCTATGTAAGATATCATAACTTTTTTTCTATTAACCTGAATTATTTATCATTTTTCAATTTTTGTTTTGATAATCATACTTTTACATTTTCTACTTGTTAGGGAGAAGATATTCGAATTTGGAGAAGACAAACATATTCTCAATGTTCATATCCTATCACTTGCCTCTGAAACATATATTGGGCTTGAAGTTATAGATAACTTTGTGAATATCCTGAATTTTGAAGAAAGATTAACACAGGAGAATAGCTCAGCGATTAGATATTTCTTCAAAACTATAGTTATTGTAAGTTTAACTTCAATTTATGTTAATAATTTAATATATCTATATATGTGTTATTTTTTATTTTTATTCTATTTTTTCTTATCATTTATGTACTTATATATATATATATATATATATATATATATATATATATATATATATATATATATATATATATATATATATATATATATATATATATATATATCTTTTTTAACAGCCAAAAGACATGGATGAATATGAAAAAGATCGTGCCCAAAAAGAAACAGAGTTTTTTAATTCTGTAAAAGATCAGTTTGATGCTTTTGGACAAGAATTTAGTTTCAAATATATAGAATTGGTAAATTTACTACTCTATCCGAATTTAATTACTTTACTATTCATAATTTTGACTAACTTGATATTTATCAAATAGGTGTTCTTTCCAATACTTGCGTATGAACATTTTTACGTTATAGTTTTCAACATAAGGGCTGGTTTTGCTGTCATTTTGGACAACCTTGAATCAGGTGCTTCATATGAAGGAAAATACAAAAAAGTTTTTGATTTTGTGGTAAGTATTTTTGTTTTTTATGCATATCTTTTGATATTTTTTAAATAACATATATCTTTTTAACAATCATGTTATATCCTATTAATTTAATTTTTTGTGAACAGCAATGTCTGTTTTGCGACTTCTTGCTCAAGCGTAATTATGCAGTTCCAGAAAATTGGTTTCTTCAAAAAGAAGCAAAAGTGCTTAATTTTAAATGGAGAACAAAGAAAGACAAGATTAACTGTGGTTTATATGCCATGCTTCATATGGAGCTTTATGAGTTTGATGATGAAGACTGGGATATTGGGATTTTTGATGAAGAAGATCCACGTCATCGAATTCAGATGGATGTTTTGAGGAATAGATACATAACTAAGATCCTTCTTCATGAAATCAACAAACACCAACGAAAGATGTTTGAGTCTGCAAAAGATTGGATTTCAGAATACCCAGATGAGTTTGAAGAAGAAGGTACAGAAGCCAAAAAAAGTAGAATTTATGAAGAAGATTCTTTGAAATATAATCTTCCTCTTTCTGAAATAAAAGAAAGACAAAAGGATGAATTGTACAATAACATGCTTTTGTCAGAAATAAAGAAAATGGGTCATTATTTGAAGGAATGCAAGCATCGAAGGAAGTATGCTTATAAAAAAATCTGCAGTGTTGATTGCGAAGAAGTTGATCAGATACAAACATCATTCTTATTAACACTAGATGACGGAACGAAGCATAAACTTTTAGCTCATGAGCTTCATTACTTAGGATTTGAAGAATGGAAAGAGTTTATGCTTTGTATTCATAAATGCAGAAGTTTAAATGCCGATATGAAGAGGAAGGCCATTAATGCAGTTCAAAAACTGTTAACAAAAGCCAAAATAATGAACGAGATCTCAGTGGATAAAGCATACCAGAGTTATATCGGTTTATTGCCATTCAAAGACCCAGAAAACCAAAAGTTTTTTTTTTTAAGATTTGCAAAGAGGTATTACATGGAGATGAGCAAGTGCCAGATGGAGTCATTTTTGAAGATCTTAAGTATTGCAAAGAACCAACTGAAGGTCTTTGTTTCTTGACAAAAGATGGAAAACCGAGTTTTCAATCTTCTTCTAATGTGACTAATCTGCGGCTACTCGATATGGTTGTGTTTTATAAGCTTTGTGTTACCGAACAAAACGCACCATTCAAAGAAAGAGTTTTGAGAGCGTTACATTTTCAAAAAAAAAGCTCTTTCTAAACATCCAGAGTTTTACAAGGTTATGAGAGATGCAATGAATTATCAAACCAATAATTTGGAGGTAATTATGTTATTACTGATTGGTAATTTTTTTTTCTATTATTATTATTTTTTTTAATATATTTTCCAGACGTGATTTTAAATTTTCAGAAACACCAAAGTTCAGAAAGAGATGGGAATAATGTCAAGTTACTTTATCTGACAGATGGGAACGACATGATAGATGATCAGCTTTCAGATCTAAACAATTTTGCCGAATCTCCTCAAGACCAGAATAAAACGGTATTTAATTATTCTGTCACATAGTATGAAATCTTAATTACAATGTTTAAACTTTTTCTAAATAAGAATTTTATACCTATATTTTCAGCTAATGCTTGCAGCAACAGCATTAAATGAATTAAGTAATCTTCAAGTAAGTGTTTAATATAAACCTTAGTAATCATTCTAAATTAATATGTTAGTTTATCTTATTTGTTATTCTATAAGATTTAATTGAATGTCCGGAGCCTATAAATTTTGTTCCTGGGAGTATGTCTAGTGAAGAAGATGTTTTTGAAGAAAACGATGCTTATGAATCAGAAGATATTCAATATATTGAAGAAGAGTCTGAAGAAGATATAAACAAGGTATTAACATTCACTAATAATATTATCAAAATAATGAAAGTTTAATTTTTGATTCTACAATTTAATTCATATTTTTTTCATACAATAAATGTTATTTTGAAATACAGATGAGGAATGGAGCTGAAACTCTTCAAAATTTAAGCAAAGATGTTAGTAAATTAGTTGTACTTTTTCAAATAATTCAAAAATATTTTTTTATTTTTTTTTTAATTTCTTTTTCTCCAGGTAAATGTTTGTAAAGAAAACAATGAAGACTTAAGGCATAGAGTAAATAGAGAAAGGAATCCTACTGATGTTTTGAAGTCGCCATTCAATGTTCGAAAAGTTGATATTCTAACCAAATTTAATAAGATTGAAAAGTCTGTGTTAGAGTTAATAAAAAAAAGAACAACAGCAATCTTGCGTAAGTTTTCTTCTTTATAATTTTATTAAAATTTTCGTAATATATTTGCATTGAATCCAATTGTCATTATTTTTTTAATTTATTATTATTATTTATTTTTTTGCAGGGATCATTTTTTTGACTCAGATTTGTTTTGTGCTACTAATCGTAGCTTTTTTAAAGATCTCATTAATAAGACAAAACTTGTAACATCAAACATCATAGACATTTGGGCCATAGTTTTGAATTTTCAAAAAAAATATAGAAGACCGGGATCTGGTTTAAGATTATTCTTAACAAGCCAAGCAATGGTATGTTATTTTATTTTTTCTTTTATTTTATAACTATTATTATTAATTTTTGTATATTAAATTTAATACTAATGTTTGTTTTATTATTTTACTCAGTCATCTCGAAGAGAAAAAGTTACACTTTCCACTAAGAAGAAACAAGAAGAATTTTTGAATGCAATTAATTTTGCTTGCAAAAAATATCTGAACTCTAATGATTTATCTGCAGTTAACCTAGTAAGTTTTTTTTTTTTTTTTTTTTTTAATTATTTAAATTTAATAGTTGTTAATATTACTATTAAATTAAGATAATTTTTTTTTAAATATGAATTATTATTTACTTTTTACAGGTTTTCTTCCCAGTTTGTAGGCAAAACCATTTCTATGTTTATTGCTTCAATCTCTTGAATCCGTCGTTTGAAATTATCGACAATTTGAAGGAAAGTGCTGGTATATATGGCAATACAACTGAAAATCTGGTAATATTATTTTTATTTTTTACATTTTCTTTTGTTTTGTTTTTTTTTATTTATATATATATATTTTTTTGTATTTTTTGGTAATATATATATATATATATATATATATATATATATATATATATATATATATATATATATATATATATATATATATATATATATATTGTTTTTTTTTCAGTTTAAATTGTTTTGTCACTATTTAAAAGTTTCAAATCATCCAAAGGCTCAACAAATATCAAAGTGTGCTCCTCAAAGACTTCAAATGGAATGGCAAACATCTAAAAGTAAAACAGATTGTGGCATTTTTACTATGAGGCATCTTGAGTTCTATTCTGGAATTGAAGACAAACAATGGAGATCAACTTTCAGAGAAAATGGAAGCAAGAATGAATTGGCGACTCTGAGAAAGTTATATGCTCTTAAAATTTTGTTAAGTGATGCTAACAAATATAAAAAAGACATTATAGCTGAATCATTAAAATTGTAACTTTTTTTATTCTGCAATATATAAACTTATTCAATTTATAATTTTTTTATTTTATGAATATGTTCAATATAAGCTTTTATTTATTAAATTTCACAGTAAGAATATAGTTTATTGTTAAATTTTTATTTATTTATATCGCAGTAATTTTTTTAATATCCCATTAACTTTGCTGTATCTTATTCTATAGGTATTACTTATTTATTTTAATATTATTAAATAAACTAGCATTTCCTAATATACAAAAACGTTATCCTTATGTGGGTATAGGATATCGTAGTAATTTTTTTAATATCGCAGTAACTTTTGCAGTATCTTATTCTATACGTTTTACTTATTTATATTAATAATATTAAATATACTAGTATTTCCTAATAGACAAGAACCTTATCCTTATGTGGGTATAAATTTTTTAGTATCGCAATAAGTTTATTAATTTTTTTGTATCGGATTAAGTTTATTAATTTTATTAATTATTACTATATTAATTTTTATTAATTAATAATTTTATTAATTTTATTAATTTTTATTATCAATTTTATTAATTTTTATTTATTAAATATTTGAGTAAGAATATTGTTTTATGCTGTATATCTTATATTGTTAATTTTTTATTTTTATTAAATATCGCAGTAATTTTTTACTTATTTTTATTAATAATCTTAACTAAATTAGTATTTGTTAATAAATAACTGTCAATCTGACAAGAATGTTATCCTTATTTGGATTTAAATTTTTTAATATCGGAATAACTTTATTAATATTTTACTATCGGAATAAGTTTATTAATTTTTAGAGTTGGAATAAGTTTATTAATATTTTAGTATCGGAATAAGTTTATTAATTTGTCAGAATGTTTGTCAAAGAATATAATTTTTGTATCAAAATAAGTTTATTAAATTTTATTATCGTAACCTCCGTATTTATAATTTGTCAAATTTTTTACTATCGGAATAAGTTTATTAATATTTTACTATCGGAATAAGTTTATTAATTTGTCAGAATGTTTGTCAAAGAATATAATTTTTGTATCAAAATAAGTTTATTAATTTTTATTATCGTAACCTCCGTATTTATAATTTGTCAAATTTTTTACTATCAGAATAAGTTTATTAATATTTTACTATCGGAATAAGTTAATTAATTTTACTATCGGAATAAGTTTATTAATATTTATAATTTATATTTTCAGCTAATGCTTGCAGCAGCAGCATTGAATGAATTAAGTATTTATAACTTTGTTAATATTTTACTATCGAAATAAGTTTATTAATTTTTAGAGTTGGAATAAGTTTATTAATATTTTAGTATCGGAATAAGTTTATTAATTTGTCAGAATGTTTGTCAAAGAATATTATTTTTGTATCAAAATAAGTTTATTAATTTTTATTATCGTAACCTCCGTATTTATAATTTGTAAAATTTTTTACTATCGGATTAAGTTTTAAATTTTATTATACTTCAGAAGTTTCAAAAAACAATTATTAATTTCCGAAAAAAATCTGAGTTTATAACAATAATAAAATTAATATTTCAAATTAAGAATAAGATAGTAACATTAACATTAGAATATATAAATTAACATATTAGTTAAAATTATATAGATGATAAAAACTTAACTTCATTTCAATACAAGTCCATTACATATTTTATAATTCAAAATTTGGACATACATAAACTAAGAAAATTAAAATAAGACAAAACTAATAAAAACCTAAAGGGACAAGTCTTGATCCTTCTTCATCTCCTGCTTAATATAGGCGACCTCTCGCTTCTTATCGAACATATCATTACGTGCCTTAACCAGCAGATTTCCCAAATCGTCAAGCCTAGAACGCCCCTTTTTCAAAGTATCATTGATTATATTGATAATCAAGGTTGCATCTTCATTGGAGATCTCCAATTCACCAAGATACTCTTCTTGCTTTTCAATCTACTTTCTAAGTTGTTCACAATCTTCCTCAATCTTATTAATGAAACCCTGTAACTCCAACATCTGTTGCTTAAAAAACAACTTAAAAGCCTTTAGCAGGTCGTCAGAACAAGCGGAGTCTTTCAACCTCTCTAGATTAGGGGTTCTAAAATAATTTTCCATTTTCTTTGTTATTTTGATGAGAGAAAAATACAAAAGAAGTGAAAAAATATAAGAATTATTATGAAAGTGGATTTACACAGACATATATATAGAAAAAAAAAACTTTTCGTTAACCAAACGCGTAGAGTTAATTTTTGGTTACACTTCCCATACAATTAATTACTTTTCAACCGTTACATTAAATAACAATAAAGTATTTGAAAGAAAAAAACCAAAAGTTAATTAATTTTCACTTCTGACACCTGTCAATCTGACAATCTGACAAGAAGCTTATCCTTATGTGGGTATACATATCAAACAAAAAATCAAAAGTTAATTTATTAATTTTTTAGTATCAGAATAAGTTTATTGTATCGGAATAAGTTTATTAATTTTTTACTATCGGAATAAGTATATTAATTTCTATTTATTAAATATGACAGTAAGAATATAGTTTATTCTCTATATCTTATATAGTTAATTTTTTATTTATCAAATATCGCAGTAATTTTTTTTTTTTAATATCGTACTAACTTTGCACTATCTTATTCTATACGTTTTACTATAAGTTTATTAATTTTTTAGTATCGTAATAAGTTTATTAATGTTTATTATACATCAGAACTTTCAAAAATCAATTATTAATGTCAGAAAAAAATCTTAGTTTACAACAATTATAAGTTTATTAATTTTTATTATCGGAACAAGTTTATTAATATTTTATTATCGGAATAAGTTTATTAATTTTTAGTATCAGAATAAGTTTATTAATTTTCAGTATCGGAATAAGTTTATTAATTATTTAGTATCGGAATAAGTTTATTATTTTTTATTATACACCAGATGTTTAAAAAATCAATTATTAATGTCAGACAAAAATGTTACTTTACAACAATTATAAAATTAACAAATTATAAAGTAAATGCAACATTATAATAGTAACAATAAGATAGTAAACATTTCAAATAAACAATAACATAGTAACATTAACAATAAAAAATTTTCAATAATACAACAAAATTTCAATAACTTCGGATACAGTTCAATAACACAACAAAATTTCAATAACTTCTAATTGTTCCATCAGTCAAATAATTTTAGCTTTTTATTTCTTTCTTCAAATTCTGATGCAGCCTTGTCAAGTATTTCAATCTCTTCAAATGTCATGAAATATGGATCTCTAATATCAGAAATTTGGTTACTTATCTTTGAAAGAATATCGCTAACTTTCGGATACAGTTCCCCATATTTAGGCTTCAAATCAAAAAAACGAATAGTGTCTTGAAGATTTGCAGCAGCTTTATCAACAATTTGTTTAACCTTGTCGAGGCAAGTTTCATGTAACTGTTCAAAAAATATTTAACAATAACAATCAAAAAATTAACAAGAACAATCAAATATTCATTTATCTGCTCAAAAAAGTAGAGATATATTTCAACAATACCTGTTGTTTATCTTCATTTAAGATATCAAATCTTATTGTAGTTTTCCAAATAATTGCATCTTTAACATCTTGCATCTCTTCTTCTAAACTTTTAAGATTGTTCAACAAGAGACAAATATTTGTTGTGTTGAATGAATTAGGTCCACATGTAAGGTAACAAATTGTCTCAGAAATCAAAGATATTGCAGACTTTGTTTCTTCTTTAACTTTAGTCATACATTTTTCCATTTGGATCTTATAAAGTAACATGTATTCAATTTCAGAATCATCTTCATCATCTATATTTAAAATAAGAAAAAATGTTAATATCGGAATATATAACCTTATATGTCGTTAGCAGTTATAATATCACAGTAAGTGTCATATTGATTACTAATATAATAATGATATAATCAATTAATAGGTATAAAATTGTTCATTGTAAATGCAGATTTAAGAAAAAATATTAATATCAAAATACATATCCTTGAATGTGAATTAATATCACACAAGGTACATAATTATATCAATATCGGATTAGGTATCGTCAATAGATATTAATATTTTTTCAATCAGAATAGGCTTCATATATATAACATTTCAGAATAGCTATCATAGAAATGCAATTAATATCAGAATATTTATCATAATTATATCAATATCGGATTAGGTATCGTCAATAGATATTAATATTTTTTCAATCAGAATAGGCTTCATATATATAACATTTCAGAATATGTTTTTTTCAGAATATATAACATTTCAGAATAGCTATCATAGAAATGCAATTAATATCAGAATATTTATCATAGAAATGCAATTAATATCGCAGTAGTTATCTTAAAGACTATTAATTTAAGAATAACTTTTTTTAAATGCAGAATTCATATTTGTAATTCTGAAAAACAAAAAAGATTAAATTAACAGTTCATAATGAGAATTACTCGTTTTTTAATAATAAAAATGTTAGTATCGTAATAGCAATCATACTGATGTACTCTTATCAGAATACGTATAGTTAAATCGTATAATAACAATATGAAATAATTAAGAATACCTTCTATAATTTCTGCAAATCTTACTTTCCTAAAATTCATTATCGATAAATCTTTTTTTTTTTTTTTTTTTGAATTTTTGTGTTTTTTTTAAGCAAGATATATAACGATATTATCTTATTAGTGTAAACGTTTTGCACTATTTACGAAAATGCCACCGCGTTTTTTTTAATATTTGATGAGATGGACGGATGATCGTGTGGTCCACATTCATCCGTACCATCCGCACTTAAAAAGTGAAACGCACCCGATCCCTTCCCTATTATCTTATTAGTGTAAACGTTTTGCACTATTTACGAAAATGCCACCGCGTTTTTTTTAATCTTTGATGAGATGGACGGATGATCGTGTGGTCCACATTCATCCGTACCATCCGCACTTAAAAAGTGAAACGCACCCGATCCCTTCCCTATATATATATATATATATATATATATATATATATATATATATATATATATATATATATATATATATATATATGGGAAATATTAGCTATAATTACATTGTATGGGTCCTGATTTATTTCTGTGGGTCACTGATTAAGTTTCTTGTGCATTTTGATGGAGGATTGTAGCCAATTGGCTACAAAAATTGTAACCAAGCTATCCCCATATATATATATATATATATATATATATATATATATATATATATATATATATATATATATATATATATATATATATATATATATACACATATACATACATACATACATACATATATATATGGGAAAATATTAGCTACAATTAATTGTAGCTAACTCTCTACATTTTTGTGCTATATTATGTGGGTCCCTGAGTCCATTTGTGGGTCCCTGATTTATTTTTGTGGGTCCTGAATATTTTCTTATGTAATTTTATTAAAGGATTGTAGCTAGTTGGCTACAATAATTGTAGCCAACATATCCCCTATATATATATATATATATATATATATATATATATATATATATATATATATATATATATATATATATATATATATATATTGTATGCACTAAACTTCTTATTTTCTTATTATAGCATTTGACTTTTTTAATTTCCTTATTGTATGTCTGTAGCGGGAAAACAGTGATGTAACAATAAGAAAAAAAAATCAAGCTTGTGTGCCTAGTTGAATAGAAGAGAAAGATAATACAACCAAATTAAGCGTAAAATATATTGTGCGCTAGCCGCTAAGTTTTGTCGATTTGAGAAAAAGATCAGTTGAAGAAAATGACATAATTTCTTCTCCTTTTGTCTTCTCTAAAACACACTCGTATTGTCTTCTCTTAATCTTTGTCCAAAACAAACAGTCGAAAACATGACTTTTTATTTTAACTATCTTCCAAAAAAAAAAAAAAAACAAAAAAATCAAAAAACAAAAAGAAAAACAAAACAAAAACAAAAAAAAAAACGAATGTTTCCCAACCTTTTTGGTTGTGAATTTTAAATTTCGTTAAGGATATGGGTCGTCCGGTATACAGTTTTTTTTTTTTTTTTTTTTTTTTTTTTCATCACAAAAGAGACGAATGAATTTAGTCAAGAGTGCTTAGTTGTTTAAAGTGACTTTATGTTAGCCCACCTTTTACCATATGATTTGGTAATGAAATATGCTTTATGGTGTTTGCATCTTTTCTGAGATATTAACCAAAAGTTATCAATGCGATTATAAGCTTTTTGCACTTGGTCCACACATGTATGGAAGGTTATGTAATTCTATCATTTATGCTGTGCATGGATTTTTTTTTTTATAGCTTTTTTGAAAGTATAAGCTTTTTATTTTATAAATAAAGCTTTAACTATTAAAAAAAAAAAAAAAAAAAAAAAAAAAAAAAAAAAAAAAAAAAAGCTTTGTTAGGACACATTTAGAGATGCAAATAAGTCAAGCTTTTACCAAATAACTCGAGCTTAAGCTTGACTCGATCTAGTTGAGCTTTTATCGAGCCCAAACCCAATAAACCAGCTCGAAATACAACCAGGCGAGTTTGAGTTTTTAATAGCTCGAGCTCGAGCTTTTATCAAGCTTTTCAAGCCTTCTAGAACATATATATTTTTACCATATGTGTTTATATAAACATCTAAAGTCTAACATGAATATCGGTATAATAATTAAATTTTTGTAGAAGGACTATTTAATCCTTAATTTTCTCAAATATTTTGTATAAGTTCTTCACTCTTGAGTTAATCGTGTATTTATTGAATTTTATGGATGAGTTTGGCTATCGAATTTAATGATTATATATAAATCCAAACTTTTTGAGCCGAGCTCGAACCGAGCTTAAGTCTAGATGATTAAAGCTCGTCAAGCTGTCAAGCCAAACTCAAACTTACCTTATAATTTTCGAGCAAAGGACACACATTGTCAAGCTCGAACTCGGCTGCCCTAGATACATTAGCTAAAAGATTTTATTTTCGTTAAAAACTCCAAAATAAAACGTTGATCTGACTAGCATTTGAGATTTATTTATTTTTTTATTATTTATTTATTTATTTATGTATTTTTAGATTTTAACACATTATTACATAAAGAGAAATTTTTTAAATAAACGCTTTACCTTCACCTTTAAGACTTTACTAAAATGAACCATTTAAACTCGTTTTACAAAAATCGACAAAGCGAGCAAAATTGGCTTTGTTCGCCGGTTCATTTGCTTGCCCCTCCCTAAAATGATGAAACACATACCACATTCCTTTGAAAACGGCGAGTAAACACGGGGCGAGCAAGCATTTGTTCTTCATATTTTTTGTCTTGTAGCTGAAAACTGTGAGCAAACATTGGGCGAGCAAGAATTTACTCTTTATATTTTTTGTCTTGTAGCGAATAAGCTTTTGTTTTCTTTTGAAAACGGCGAGCTAAAAGGAAGGTGAGCAAATCTCAAATTTTCGAAGTGTCGATTTTGGTAAACGAGTTTGAAAGTGTTTATTTTTTTAATTGAGCGTGAGAAGTTTTTATTTTTTTTGGTAATTGAATTTTACATAAATGTCCTGTATCTATAGCTATTACTGTTATTAATTGCGTGGCAATCACAAAAATATAAATTGGACCCTGGCCTAACATTGTCGACAAATAAAGAGTACTAATTAAAGATGAACACTTCTATGTATCCGAAGTACCTTTAGGTTATGTACTGCTCTTAAACTACCCAGTATTTATGTATTGCAATAGTGAACTAGTGAAGTCATCATATAAATACAATAAAAAAAAAAAAAAAAAAAAAAAAAAAAAAAAAAAAAAAAAAATCGTAAATATACAAGTTATGAATAATGTGATAACATTTAGGCATTTTTGTATTAAGAAAATGAAGTGCATGTCGTTTTATGTCAATTTTTATCTTATAAATGCAATTATACTATTTAAATTAACAATTTTAAAAGACAAAAAACGATAGCTTATAGCTATAACGAACATTTAACAATTCTTAGCTATCAGTCAACAGTTAACATCTTGCAGTTACAACTGATTTTGCCAAACATACCCAACCTCAAGTCAAATGTTTTAAGTTTTAGTTTTTTAGACGATCATATGTTTCATCAACTTTCTAATAATTATTAAGATTTGAAAAACCGACAAACCACAGCCAATTTAAGTTTATAAAAATTGCTATCTTATCCTAATTAATTAAATATTTGTAATTGAGTCCTTGTAAGCTCTTAAGTTTGTCAATAAACAAGATGTGATAGGTCTTTAGTAGGTACGTGCATACATGTTAATAACTTCTTTATATTATTTTCTCTAATTTAAGCTTTAAGAGAAAGCTAGACAATTGTGTTTCCATGTTTTGCATCAAGAGAAAAAGAAAATAGAATATTATAAAATTGTGTTAAATCTACTCTATGTTTTTTTTTTTGAAGAAAAAACAATTTATAGCATGCTTTTTGCACTTTACTTTTTCTTTTCTTTCCTACACGGAAAACACAAAGTGAAAAACCTTTTTTAGCAATTTTCTATCAAGAATTCAAGCATGGAAACAGAACGGGCCAATGGGTCATACGGGCTTGATTTGTACGTGTAAAATGTTAATGGGCCACGGTTTGTGAAAACAAAAAAAGAGAGAAAAACATTTACGAAATATCAATTGATGCAACAAAAGTGGTTGCTAAACTTTAGTTTTGTGGTTAAAAAACACTGTAATGAAAACCAATATGGTTTGATATTATTTCAAATTTTTAGTTTGTAACTACCATGTGTTTGATATTATTTCAAATTTTTAGTTTATTTGATATTATTTCAAATTATATATATATACTAAAGATGGGAATTGCTCCGCTTCAAAATTTTGTACAACACTGTTAAATGAACAGTGTTTCGCACAGTGAATGGGCTTCAAACGATTGTACTTCATTGTTGTGTAATGCTACATATCCTATGTAAATTACACCGCCATAGTTAGATCACTGCTAATTTTATCTGCTCCAACTCTGTCTAACCTCCTAGAAAATTCCATACAAACCCAGAAAACCACAAGATCCATAGATAACATAAACCCCTCAACCCACAAAATCACTACCCGTTTGTTTTGTATCCCCCCATTATCATGTCCGATCAAACACAAACCAAAAAAATTAAGACCGTAAACTCTAAACCATATTTTTATCCACCATTATCATCTCCGACCAAAAAAAAAAAAAAGGGATCGAGTTCTACTTTGTCAGTATCGATCTTCTTTGATTCGAGTACGTTTTTTACTTGATTTTCGTTTGTTTTTGTTGTGTTTGTAGGTAAGTTGGAGGTTGAAGATGTATGGATATATTGAATCTTGATAACAAAGAAGATTGTGGTAAGTTTGTTTGTTTGGTTATTATTATTATTATTATTATTATTATTATTATTATTATTATTATTATTATTATTATATCAACATCACTTTATTAGAAAATCATAGGATTTACAAGAAATTAGTGGGGAGCCGAGATACTAACTATTATTTTTATTTTTGTTGTTGTTGTTGTTGTTATTGTTGTTGTTGTTGTTGTTGTTGTTGTTTTAACTTGACAAGTTTAAAAGAAATCTGAGATATAATAAACATAATATGTATGATTAGTTTTTTTTTTATGTTTTTGCAACAATTGTGTTATCGTTAATCAGTTAACTTCTCATCATTTCAGTTTAAACCAATAGTTTAATTGCTATTGATCTGCTACTTAATATGTTACGTATCTGTGTATGAATTTGTGATCATTTGAAGTGAATAAAGATCTTCTGTAATTCATATAACTGATGATGTATTGTTATGTGTCCTCTTGATATTCATATTCACCTTTTTGGTTTATAGCGTACATATCATGCATACTTATGGAACGAAATGTGAGATTTTTTTTTTTATACGAGCTTAGATCAGTTTTTGTTTTATTTGTTGTGCTTCAAGTTTAAACTTTTAAATAGAAACTCATAATGCTGATCATGTTTTCGAACTTAGAAAGTACTATAATGACACGTTTTACTCGCTTGACTTTGAAACTAAAGTATATGAAGTATAGATCTTTGACTTACGGACTCAATTAATATATATACAAAGTGAGTCAAACTTCAATGGAGAGGCTATAGTACAATAGTTTTAAGTAGCATATTTGTATGCTAAAATGTAGCATCATATGATAAGCTGGCCTTGCTAGAATGGAAAGGGTGCTTCAATTTGAAAGGAAGGTCTAATGTTCGATTGCTTTTATGCTCATTTAGTGGAACATGTTTATTTTTTTTACCAGCATACTACCAAACATCTTTTGATATTATATGAGTAATTTGCTACTTTTTTTTTAACGGCGAGTTAGTAGTTAGTGATTCGAGACCACAGTGACATCCAATTGGGCAGTATGCAAGCATCGAACTTTTCGACTTAGAGGATAAACCCCACTCCTGCTTCTATTTTTTCGGGGCCCTGAAGGTCCATGGTGAGACTCGAACCTGAGACCTCTCCAAGGATACCTCCCCAAGGTTACCCTTGGTAGCCAACTGAGCTAGCTGAGTTGGTTGAGTAATTTGCTACTTAAATATAAAATATTTCTAATTATAACCATGTTTACTTTTTCATGTCTGTTACGTGATATCATGGGTAAAGATTTAAGATTGGTTTTGTAAATTGGGTAAATGTCTTATAGGTAGAAGGCTTTGGATTTTGCATCCTTGGATTGGAGTTTGGTGTCGCTTTCCACTGATGAAAAACACGAAACTGCAATGTTACAAGATCAACCCACACCATCATAGTAGCACTCAAACTTTCTTCTATTGGTAAGTATGAAATATTACAAAACTACTACTTTTGAATGGATTGTGGCTACATGAAAATAAATGAGTTGGTCGGCATTAGCTTACACGAACACTTTTTTTTTTTTTTTTTTTTGTCACTTGCTACTGGTATATAATCTTCAATTAACCCAATTTAGCCTATCAAACAACCAGTTGCTTACCATCATTGCAGGTTCTGGTATGGGCAGCACTGTCTGAACGAGAAGAGTAATTGGACCGACTCTGCGACACACCTAACAGTTTCAAACTCTTCCTTCCTCACTTCCTCTATCTCGGAGTAGAAGGTTGGGGAAAATGAACGCTGCATCAGAGGTGCATCAAGCATATTTATATATATATATAAAAGATTGAATTACGTAAGCTTACGATAGACGAATTACACAGCTTGAGACCATTTAGCCTATCAAAAAGTATGCTTGCCAATGTCTGATGGTTTCATATCTACAACTGTCTACTTACGATAGACCAATTACGCAGCTTGAGACCATACGTGTTGTAGATATGAAACCATCAAACATTGGCAAATCCATACTCGTCAGGGTCTATCGTAAGTGGACAGTTACAGCTACTAGAGGCGCCAGGCAGCCAACTCTTTGCTTCATATTGCTTGACCAGCAGGTATCACAACTTTTTATAACCTACCTTTACACAGTCTTTGGGATTGCTTATTAGACTGCTTATATAAGAGTCTTTACAGTTTGGTTGAAGCTGCTTATTTGTTTGTCTTAGTTTAAATACTCTATAAAAAGTGAGTGTGTTGGGTAACAAGTCTAATCAGTTAAATACGGTCAAAAGCTCATACCAACTACCTGTATTATGTTTTTGGGAATTCTGAAATGAAATGGAGTCGCAACTTAAAAAGTAAAGAGTCTCATTTAAATGCTTTTGTTTTTGGATTTCTGTTTTTGGTCTGTATGGTTCTATCAAAAATTTGGACTAGCTTTTGAACTTAACTGAACAAAATAACTAACACTAAGATCAACACCATTTCTAGCTTTTCTTTTGGGTTGAATTGGCAATAACAGCAGGGTTATAAGATGACATACGTGTGAGATAGAGTATATCAAAAATGGGTCAGAATGGGTATAATGGGTCTAAAGTGGTCTTTCAACAATTACGTTTCAGGTTACTTGACTTTTAGAATTTTTTTATCATGCGTTTGAGATGTTTGAGGTAAATTCTAGATGTAAGAACTGATAAACTTTTATAATCCAGTGGAGTTTAGTTGGTAATATAGTTAAGTCGGTCGATTTTTTAACTGTGCCTGTTTAAGTGTTTTTTTTTTTTTTTTTTTTTTTTTGTAAACATGGTGATGATTTACTGAAGTTGGGTGATTTTTTCGGACTGATACACTTCAGAATAAATGAAAATGACGTGTTTGAGCTAGATAATGGTATCATAGGCTTCGTTAGTCAATTGTGGTTTTGAGTATTAATTAGCTATTTGGTTTCAGAGTAACAAGATGACGGTGGGACATCAATTTGGAAAGCGTCTTGGATTTCTCAAGTTTAGGACGAATGTGATGACTTGGTGAGGCATAGCATGATTCTGTTGTTCATGTTTTGTGATAAATATAAGTAGCGTGAACTTGAATCTTTTATTTTTTTTTTCCAGCCAAGGAAATGACCCAAGCCATCAGCAATACACTTTTACACCTCTTTCGTGTTGGTATTCAAGGATTTGTTGTGTTGAACCGGTAAGTTTGATATTGAGGCGACACTGATGTAGAACATAGTATTTCATTACTTTCAGCTCTAATGAGCTATAGAAGTAACTGTAGTGACTAATTGATGTATGTGGCTAATTGTTCTTGCAGGGTTCGTGTGAGGTTTCGTCATGATAAAACCCGATGATGCGTAGGGATCGCACCAGGCTTTACCTCTCAAGGGATCTTGAGAAGCTTACAACCCCCACCAGGCAGTGTACCTGATCGTTGTAGTATAGTATAGTGACAAGTACCGGGGGATTGATCGTTCAGCTAGGAATAGTGTCGCTAGGATTAGAAAACCTAAATACTAGTTCTAGAGATGAAGGATGATCATTTTTGTATTTTTATATTTTTTAGAAAGCAAGTAAAAATCTCGGGTTTTAAGGATTTGGGAGGAATTAGTTGCTAGTCAACTAACCCAATACTAAAGATGCAATCAAAATAAAATACTAGAAATGAAAATAAACTAAATTAACTAAGGTTGTGAGCAATAAGTGGAGAAATTGTGTTTACTTAGATTTCACCACTCCCTAGATATCTTTTACACGTTAATTACTTGTTATAGTTGCGTGGATAACGGATTGTATTCCTTAATACCATTCATGGGGTGGCGCACTTAATTCCCCAATCCTATGAGTGCCTACTTCACTCCTATGTCGAGCCGGCTAAGAAGCTCCTAACATGGGATCATTAGAATTTACTCATGCATTAAATACAACCAATAAAACATAGTGCACGTCAGTTCATGTTTCCTAAGACGTTCAAGCATGTTACCATTTGGAGATCTGCCAGTTTTCTTAAGCCTAACATCGAAATCATTCATCTAATACAACCATAAACAAGTAATCAACACATAATTAACATCTAGGTTTCATTAGATCTAAGCAAACACAAGATAGATCTAGTCTAGCATGATGGAATTAAGACAAGAACAAGATATAGACAACCAACACATAGACATATTGATTGAATTAAAAGAATACTTATCTCAATTACACATGAAAGGGTTTAAGGGCTAAAAACCCTTGAAAAACCTGTAAAATCCGTACTAGGTTCGGCCCCAGGGTTTCTCCAAAACTTCTCTTTTTTTATGATTGAAAATTAGAAAACTATATATAAGTAATTGAGGCTGATGGCGTCAAGACCAAATTGGTGACGCCGTCATCTCGCCGCCAAAATACTTCTTAGACTGCCTTAATCTTCATCTGACACCGTCATGTGTTATGGTCTTCTAGGCCGTCACGTCTTTTACTCTTGACGCTTTACTTGTGACGCCTTCACGTTTGTACTGGGCCGTCATGCAAATTACTCTTGACGCCATCAGGATCTTCTTCTTGACGCCGTCACCTACTGTTCCCAGTAAGGAAAATTAAGACTTTGGCGTTTTCTTCACTTTTATGCTCCAAAAACGTCCGAATTGCTTCCTTTTCCAGATTTCTCTCCCAAAGTACCTAAAATCACAAAAGGAACGATTTAGGGCAATATTTGATCAAATAAATTCAATTTCGGGGCTTAAATGACCCCCTAAAAACGGTTCATTTTTCGCCTCATCATATACCCTTACACTTGAGATTTGCTTGTCCTCAAGCAAAGCGCTTTTATTCTACTCAAAATACAAGTTAGGGGTCATTTAACACTAATATAAAAGTAATTACAACAAATAATCGTTCCACTAAAGACCAAAGACAAGCACGGAGGTCATACACTAGCACCTCACAAATAGTGTTTAGATACTCACATCTCTCGGGTGTAATAAAGTATAAATTACAATATGGAAACGGAAGATATCTCTCACTACCTGTCATAGCAAAATAGATTACCATAGGCTTGGAAAAGGATCAAACCTCCACCACATGGCGTACGCACCTAGGATAAACTATCAAAGAGGTCTTTTAAAGGGTTGTAACGATAGGTGTAGGGATATGAAATACACGGTTTTGTTGGATAAAGGAAGTTTTACTGGTGGCGAGTTAACAATCTTGGTTAATTACATGTACAATATGGCGTTGCTAAGCCAAGACTAGACTCGACTTAAGCTAATAAATGAAAAATAACAAAAACATAAAATAAACATAGAATGAAACGGGATGGTAGTCCGTATGTTTTTTCTCTTTTTCTTTTTTTCTCTTTTTTTTTCTTCTTTTTCTTGTTTTTTCAATTTTTTTTTTCATACACTCTTACCCTACTATCCAAAATAATACATCATAGGGAATGAACATTTCCCTTACACTTGAATTTTTACATACTTTACAATAAACTAATCTAATGACTCGAATTAAGAAAATCAAAACAGTTGGAGTACTTTTAAGATTAACGTACATATGAGGGTACTTTATGATGTTCTTCCCCATTACTCCATAAAATAAGTACTTTACCCATGAGTCCCAATCGTCCCAAAACAATATGTACAAGGATATGACTCGACTTAGCAACCATGTAATCAATTAGATAGTTAACTTAGGGTTTAACAAATAACAATAATGCACTAAAAATGAGCGCATACACGGAAGGCTAAGGCGATTTGGGTGTACATTTAAGTAGGGTGTAACAAATTCTTCATTTAAGTAAGATGCTTAAAGTTAGAAACGAAAAGATAGGCTCGGAGGGGTGTACTAGGGGTTTCGTGTACTAAAAATGAGTACAACGCTAAGGGTGTGGGAAAAATTAGTTGACTTAACTAGCCAAGTAATATGACTTAAATGGTCAAGTAATTATGATACTGGTTTAACATAAGGGTGATCCTAATGCCTCTTATCATGTAGTAAATCCTACTACACGAATGTAGTCTCACTAGCGGTCTCGGGATGCATCACTAACGTAACTTCTAGAATCTAAATGCTACCGGTACACTCATAAGCACTAATAGTAAATGCTTTTCCTATCAAATCTAAAGGCGAACCTCACATATTTGGGTGGAAAATTTTTCTGAATATACGGTTATGTGCTAGTCATACAATCTCCTATCCATGAGACGCTTGCTATGGCTAAAGTTTCACTCCTAAATGTTGTAAAAAATTTTAAATTTGGCACTAAAATTGCACTAACAAGTATTTCTCATAGTTTTATTACACATCTACTATTAAACAAAACAAACTCAAGCGAAAGTGTACATGTATGGTATCATCATTTTACCCCCCCCTTACACTTAGGATGAACATTGTCCCCAATGTTCAAGTAAATAATGTAAAAGTGAAATAAGTAAAACGAATGAAATCAAATACTCCCCTGATTCGCTCGGTATGGATAATAAGGTGGCCAGGTTAAATCTTCCTCCAAGAAAATGAACAATCAAAGCTTCCCTTCCAGAATATAAATCATCTTCTTGTCATACATAACCTGTAAATCCTGAGAAAACAAACAAGACAACCTCGCGTAAAATCGGCGGCAATCTATATAAGTTACTAAATCCTAAAAAACAAAGTAAGATATAATGCTTGTGGAATGAAGTTTGCAGATTTCCTGGAGATTATAAAACTTAATAATTCACAAAAAACCATAAGACTCCGTTAGAAAAACAAAACCGGTAAAATTTCCAGATTTTTACATGTGACGCCGTCAAGAGTAATCTCGTGACGCCGTCAGAAGTGACCTGCAGAAATTCTTATGTTAAGTTTCCGGAAAATTTCTGGAAAAACTTGGTCTCACTTCCTGGAAAATCCTGCAAAACTTCATTATGACTCAATACAAGCATTTGACTCTAACAAATACGAATACACATGTTCATTTAATATTGTGGAGAATCATGATCGGTTTGTTTCTTAAAAACATATTTGGGGTTTCCCCTTACACTTATCTTTTGCAAAAATACTTTTAGGTGGAGTTAAGACTAGGTCAAAACAACAAAGTAAAGTATTTCCACTATTTAATTGAGAAACATCATCTACCAACAATAAAAATAAAGCATGCATACGGAAGCAAATAACAAACAAACAAAAGAAAATCACACAAAGCATGGGTTGCCTCCCAAGAAGCGCTTTTCTTTATTTACGAGTCTTGTAGCTAGACACAAGGTCATGGGTTACTACGTGACACGGGTGAGTTCCTCATTGAGGACATCTTTTGGATCAAACTTAGGTTTCAACTTCCTATCGGTTTCCTTAGTATGGTATGACCTTTCAAACTTTTATCCATCCGGATCATACAAAGTCATCCTTATATGCCATGATCCGTCACCTTCTTTAGGTGGCTTGTCCCACCTCTATTTACACTTGTCTCCCTCTCTTTTCCACTTGTTCATCTCTATATTAATAGGCATTACGCTCAAGAACTTAATCATCTTCCTAAAGACTAAGGGGTCCTCAAAGGGATCTAGCCCTTCATCTCTAGCTATGAGTTGTTCCACCGAATGTGTTTTTTCAATGAAATCTTTTTCTAGATAAAATGGGCATTGAGGTCCTATAAAGTTCCTTTCTATCCAAGGTCCATATCTAGATGGTCTCCTATTCATCTCTACCCAATGCGATGTCGGTACATCATCACAATCATAACTATGCTTCTTTACATCGTACACCGACCAAGTATCTCCTTCACCTACCGCTATTTTAGACTCCTTATGATACGTGGGAATCGCAACAGGCTTTACCTCTCGAGGGATCTCGAGAAGCTTACAACCCCCACCAGGCAGTGTACCTGATCGTTGTAGTATAGTATAGTGACAAGTACCGGGGGATTGATCGTTCAGCTTAGGAATAGTGTCGCTAGGATTAGAAAGCCTAATTACTAGTTCTAAGGGTGAGGGATGATTATTTTTGTGTTTTTATATTTTTATGAAAGCAAGTAAAATCTCGGGTTTTGAAGGATTAGGGCGGAATTAGTTGATATTCAACTAACCCAAAACTAAGATGCAATCAAAATAAAATACTAAAAAATGAAAATAAACTAATTAAACTAAGGTTGTGAGCAGTAATTGGAGAAAATGTGTTTACTTAGACTTCACTACTCCCTAGATATCTTTTACACGTTAATTACTTGTTATAATTGTATGGATGACGGATCGTATTCCTTAATACCATTCATGGGGTGGCATACATAACTCCCCAATTCTATGAGCTCTTATCTCCTCCTACACCATGACCCAGCACAACTATAGGGATTGTAAACAGTGGCTCATGCATTAAATACAACCAATAAAGACCTAGTACGCCTAGGTTCATGTTTCTTAAGACGTTCAAGCATGTTACCATTTGGAGATCTTTCAGTTTTCTTAAGCCTAACATAAAAAATCATTCATCCAAGACAAGAATAAACAAGTAATCAACACATAATCAATATCTAGGTTTCATTAGATCTAAGCAAACACAAAAGAGATCTAGCCTAGCATAATGGAATTGAGACAAGAACAAGATATAGACAACCAACACATAGACATATTGATTGAATTAGAAGAATACTTATCTCAATTACAATGCAAGGTATCAAGGGTTTGGAACCCTTGAAAAACCTGTAAAAGTTGCACCAAATTCGTCTTTAGGGTTTCACCAAAACTTCTCCTTTTTAATGTGAAAAACTAGAAAACTATATATAGGTAAACAAGGGTGACGGCGTCAAGATCAAGGGTGTGACGCTGTCATCTCGCCGCCAAATACTTCCTCGGACGGCCTTGATCTACTTATGACGGCCTATGTGACGCCGTCATCAACCACGGTATTTTATTCTTGGGACTTTGACGCCGTCAAGAGCAACTCTTGACGCCTTCATGCACTGTTCCCAGCATAGAAATTTGAGACTTTGCCGTTTTCTTCACTTTTATGCTCCAAAAACGTCCAAAATAGCTTCTTTTCCAGAATTCACTCTCCAAGTACCTAAAATCACAAAAGGAACGATTTAGGGCAATATTTGATCAAATAAAGTCGGATTCGGGCTTAAATGACCCCCTAAAAACGGATCATTTTTCGCCTCATCATATACCCTTACACTTGAGATTTGCTTGTCCTCAAGCAAATGCGCTTTTATTCTACTCAAAAGACAAGTTAGGGGTCATTTAACACTAATATAAAAGTAATTACAACAAATAATCGTTCCACTAAAGACCAATAGACAAGCACGGAGGTCATACACAAGCACCTCACAAATAGTGTTTAGATACTCACATCTCTCGGGTGTAATAAAGTAATATAACATTATGGAAATGGAAGATATCTCTCACTACCTGTCATAGCAAAATAGATTACCATAGGCTTGGGAAAGGATCAAACCTCCACCACATGGCGTAAGCACCTAGAATAAACTATCAAAGAGGTCTTTTAAAGGGTTGTAACGTTGGGTATAGGGATACGAATTACACGGTTTTGTTGGATAAAGGAAGTTTTACTGGTGGCGAGTTAACAATCTTGGTTAATTACATGTACAATATGGCGTTGCTAAGCCAAGACTAGACTCGACTTAAGCTAATAAATGAGAAATAACAAAAACATAAAATGAACATAGAATGAAACGGGATGGTAGTCCGTATGTTTTTTCTCTTTTTCCTTTTTCTATTTTTTTTTTTTTTTTTTTTTTGCATACACTCTTACCCTACCATCCAAAATAATACATCATAGGAGTATGAACGTTCCCCTTACACTTGAATCTTTACATACGTTACATTCAACTATTCTAATGACTCGAATTAAGAAAATCAAAACACTTGGAGTACTTTTAAGATTAACGTACATATGGGGGTAATAATATTATGTTCTTCCCCATTACTCTATAAAATAAGTACTTACCCATGAGTCCCAATCGTCCCAAAACAATATGTACAAGGATATGACTCGACTTAGCAACCATGTAATCAATTAGAAAGTTAACTTAGGGTTTAACAAATAACAATAATCCACTAAAAATGAGTGCATACACGGAAGGCTAAGGCAATTTGGGTGTACATTTAAGTGGGGTGTAACAAATTCTTCCTTTAAGTAAAATGCTTAAAGTTAGAAACGAAAAGATAGGCTCGGAGGGGTGTATTAGGGGTATCGTGTACTAAAAATGAGTACAACGCTAAGGGTGTGGGAAAAATTAGTTGACTTAACTAGCCAAGTAATATGACTTAAATGGTCAAGTAATCATAATACGGGTTTAACACAAGGGTGATCCTAATGCCTCTTATCATGTAGTAAATCCTACCACACGAATGTAGTCTCACTAGCGGTCTCGGGATGCATCACTAACGCAAGTTCTAGAATCTAAATGCTACCGGTACACTCATAAGCACTAATAGTAAATGCTTTTCCTATCAAATCTAAAGGCGAACCTCACATATTTGGGTGGAAAATTTTTCTGAATATACAGTTATGTGCTAGTCATACAATCTCCTATCCATGAGACGCTTGCTATGGCTAAAGTTTCACTCCTAAATATTGTAAAAAAATTTAAATTTGGCGTTAAAATTGCACTAACAAGTATTTCTCATAGTTTTATTACACATCTACTATTAAACAAAACAAACTCAAGCGAAAGTGCATATGTAAGGTATCATCTTTTTACCCTCCCCTTACACTTAAGATGAACATTGTCCCCAATGTTCAAGTAAAGAATGTAAAAGTGAAAAAGTAAAGAGAATGAAATCAAATACTCCCCTGATTCGCTCGGTATGGATTATAGGTTGGCCAGGTTAAATCTTCCTCCAAGAAAATGAACAATCAAAGCTTCCCTTCCAGAATATAAATCATCTCCTTGTCGAACATAACCTGTAAATCCTGACAACAATAGACAAGACAACCTCACGTAAAATCGGCGGCATCCTATATAAGTTACTAAATCCTAGAAAACAAGATAAGATATAATGCTTGTGGAATGAAGTTTGCAGATTTCCTGGAGATTATAAAACTTAATAATTTACAAAAACCATAAGACTCCGTTAGAAAAACAAAACCGGTAAAATTTCCAGATTTTAACTCCTGGCGCCGTCAGAATGGACCTGCGGAAATTCTTATGTTAAGTTTTCGGAAAATTTCTGGAAAAACTTGGTCCTACTTCCTGGAAAATCCTGCAAAACTTCATTATGACTCAATACAAGCATTTGACTCTAACAAATACGAATATACATGTTCATTTAATATTGTGGAGAATCATGATCGGTTTGTTTCTTTAAAACATATTTGGGGTTTCCCCTTACACTTATCTTTTGCAAAAATACTTCTAGGTGGAGTTAAGACTAGGCCAAACAACATAGTAAAGTATTTCCACATTTTAATTGAGAAACATGATCATCCAACAATAAAAATAAAGCATGCATACGGAAGCAAATAACAATCAAACAATTAAAATCACACAAAACATGGGTTGCCTCCCAAGAAGTGCTTTTCTTTATTTACGAGTTTTGTAGCTAGACTCACGGTTATGGGTTACTACGTGATCTCATCATCAAACGTCACATCCTCCTCACTAATCATTATTTTCTTGGTAGTGTTTTACACGTTGTATGTTAACCGTGAATTCCCTACCTTCATCATCAATTAACACTACCGCTCCAAATTTAGAAGAATTCTTTACCGTGAACGGTCCATACCATCTAGACTTAAGTTTTCCCGGAAATAATCTCAACTGAGAATTGTATAATAGGACCTTGTCTCCCTCTGAAAAATCTTTGGGTTTCTTAATTCTCTGGTCATGCCATCTTTTAGCTCTTTCTTTATATGTGATGGAGGATTTGTAGGCTTCTAGTCTAAGTTCATCAAGCTCATGCAATTGCAAAAACCTGTTATTTCCAGCAGTTGTGTAATCTAAGTTGCATGCCTTAAGTGCCCAATAAGCCTTGTGTTCTAATTCCACCGGTAAGTGACATGCCTTACCATACACCATGCGGAATGGGGTCGTTCCAATAGGTGTTTTGTAGGCAGTTCGGAATGCCCAAAAAGCTTCGTCGAGTTTAAATGACCAGTCCTTTCTGTTTTGACTAACCGTTTTTTCAAGTATTCTTTTAATAGCTCTATTGGTGTTTTCGACTTGGCCATTGGTCTGTGGATGATAGGCGGTGGAGAATCGATGGGGTACTCCATACCTTTTCATGACCTTTTCCATTTGTGCATTGCAAAAATGTGTTCCCCTATCACTGATGAGAGCTTTCGGAATCCCGAATCTTGCGAAAAGCTTTTTCAGGAAATGAATGACTACTCTTGCATCATTGGTCCTAAGGGCTTGTGCCTCAACCCATTTTGAAACATAGTCAATGGCGACTAAGATGTACTCGTTTCCCCCTGAGGATGGAAAGGGTCCCATGAAGTCAATCCCCCAAACATCGAATACCTCACAAACTTGTATAAAGTTCTGAGGTGCCTCATCCCTACGTGATATATTTCCGGCTCGTTGACATGCATCGCACGCCTACACCATTTCTTTCACATCACGAAAAATTGTGGGCCAATAGAATCCTGCATCGAGAATCTTTCGGGCGGTAACGTTTATCCCATGATGCCCGCCAGAAGGACCAGAGTGACATTCCCTCATAATCTTAGCTACCTCATTTTCCGAAACACAACGCCTTATAATGTGGTCAGGACACCTTCGGAATAAAAAGGGTTCATCCCAGAAGTAGTATTTTAGCTGGGAAAAGAACCTCTTCCTCTCGTACTTAGTCAAGTGTTCTGGAACAAGTCTACATCTACTTGCGAAGTAATTAGCAAAGTCGGCGTACCATGGCTCCGAATCAATCATTGACATTAGTTGTTCGTCAGGAAACGAATCCCTAATCTCACTTCTATCGTGCTTATCCAAGGGGTTTTCAAGACGAGATAGATGATCTGCGGCTAGATTCTCTGCCCCCCTCTTATCGCGAATCTCAACATCGAATTCTTGTAACAACAAGATCCACCAAATTAGTCATGGCTTAGCATCCTGCTTCGCGAAGAGGTATCTAAGAGCCGAGTGATCAGTGAAGACGACTGTTTTTGAAAGGACAAGATATTGTCGGAAATTGTCGAATGCAAAAACCACGGCCAATAGTTCTTTCTCGGTGGTGGAGTAGTTCTCTTGAGCGGGATTCATGGTTTTGCTAGCGTAGTAAATAGGTTGGAAAAGCTTGTCACGTCATTGACCTAATACAACCCCGACAGCGAAGTCGCTAGCGTCGCACATGATTTCGAATGGTAACTCCCAGTTGGGTGTGATCATGATTGGAGCTTGAGTGAGTTCCCTTTTTAAGAGATCGAATGCATCCTTGCATTCTTGGGAAAAATCGAACGGAGCATCCTTCACAAGTAATTGAGTCATTGGCCGAGCGATTTTAGAGAAATCTTTAATGAATCTCCGATAAAACCCGGCGTGTCCCAAAAAGCTGCGTATTGCCTTAACCGTCGTGGGGTATGGTAACTTAGATATGGCTTCAACTTTAGCTTGGTCCACCTCTATTCCGTTCCCTGAGATCTTATGCCCTAACACAATCCCTTCCTTTACCATGAAATGATACTTTTCCCAGTTTAACACCAAGTTGGTTTCCTCACAACGTTTGAGCATCTTTTCTAGATTAGCGAGACAGCGGTCGAAGGAGTTCCCGAAGACTGAAAAGTCATCCATGAACACTTCCATGCTGTCTTCCATGAGTTCGTGAAAGATTGCGGTCATGCAACGTTGGAAAGTAGCGGGGGCATTACATAGCCCAAAAGGCATCCTTTTGTAGGCAAATGTTCCATAGGGGCAAGTAAACATGGTCTTTTCTTGGTCCTCGGGTGCTATAGGGATTTGAAAATATCCAGAGAACCCATCCAAGAAACAATAGTACTCGTGTCCAGATAATCTCTCTAACATCTGATCAATGAATGGTATTGAGCTTCCGATAGTCGATGCATACCCGCCATCCAGTGACAGTTCTCTGGGGTACCATCTCACCCTTGTCATTCTTTACTACAGTCATTCCACCCTTTTTAGGTACAACCTGCACAGGACTGACCCATGGGCTATCCGAGATCGGGTAAATCAGTCCTGCATCCAAAAGCTTGATAACTTCTTTCTTTACTACTTCCTTAATGTTAGGGTTCACTCGCCTCTGGGGTTGCACAGTAGGTTTATAATCTTCCTCCATAAGAATCTTATGTGTGCAAAAAGTTGAGTCAATCCCCTTAATGTCGGCCACACTCCATGCGAGTACCCCCTTGTAATTTTTTAGGACCTCTAAGAGTTTAACTTTTTGTTCATGTTCCAAGGAAGAGTTTATGATTACCGGGAGTTGGTCCTCCCCCTGAAGGAAGGCATACTCCAAATGGTTAGGAAGCTCTTTAAGATCAACGTTAGGAGGTTCGATAATAGAAGGCTTGAGCTTGTTTTCGGGCTTTCGGAGCTCGAGATGCTCCGTTGCCTCTTGTCTGGGGTAGAAGGAGACTGCATTAACATCCTCCGTCTTTTCCACCTCTAGCAAAGGCAGAAAACTCTCGTCCCGTAGCCAGCCTTCATCGATTTGTTCATCGACGCAACTATCAATGACATCTGTGAGTTCATCTACTTCCCCGATAATGTAGAGTCGGTTGGCTGCTTCGAGGGATAGGTCCATAGAATCCTTAATGTCGAAGGTTGTGCTATCGTCTCCCACTCGTAAGGTCAATTTGCCATCGTAGACATCAATGACTGCACGCGCGGTAGCAAGAAATGGTCTACCTAAGATGATAGGTACCAAGTCATCCTCCTCCATATCCAGGATTACGAAGTCGACCGGGAATTTGAATTTCCCAACTTTGACTAGTACATTCTCGCATATCCCTACGGGGTACTTGACTGATCTATCGGCTAGTTGGATGTTCATACGGGTAGACTTCAATCCAGAATATCCTAGTTTACGGAACATAGAGTGAGGCATGAGATTGATACTTGCTCCCAAGTCGGCAAGAGCATTCTTGATTGATAGAGGTCCTATGGAGCAAGGTAAGGTGAAGCTTCCCGGATCGTCTACCTTCTTTGGTAGCCCTCAATGGGTCACCACTGAGCATTCTTCCCCCAGGGTCACAAGACCCTCGAGTTTCTTCCTGTTAGCGAGTAGCTTCTTGAAGTATGTGCTATACTTTGGCATGTGATAGCAAGCATCAAGGAGAGGTATGGTAACAACTGAGTCTTTTAGGTATGACAAGAACCTCTTGTTATCATTCTCAGTTTTCTGGTTTCTTAATTGGGACGGGAATGGGATTCTCACAGGTTGGTTAGGCAAGGCCGATGGGGAAGGGGTCGTTACGGGCGGTTGGTCTGAGGTGCCGATGCCGACCTCCTGCTCCTCCTCCTCAGGTTTGTCTGGATCGGGGGTGATGGGGGACGAGTTTGGGTAAGGAGGGTCCTTGGTTGTCGTTCCAGCTCGTGTGGTTATCGCGAGCATGGGGTCTTTTTTTCTTTCTAATGGCGTTTGGAGGTTATCTAGGGTTGAGTTAAGCTTGTTGAAAAATTCTTCAATACCCTCCTGCTGCTCGTCGAAAAGCTCATTAAGCCCTTTCATTTGCAAGTCTTTTTCTTGAGTGAAGTGACCAAGGTCATCTTCGAAATTGCTCCTGATTTTGAATTCAGGGCCTTCCTCCCCTTCTCTTCTCTTTACCAGATTTCCCCAAAGGGTGTAATCGTCATTTTGGTAGAAAGGCAAAAGGGAGGGATCAGCATAAATGTCCCCTCCTGACAAGCATGCATGTTCAGTTGTGGCTGCTCCTCCGCATTCTTCTACCTCATGCGGGCCTCTACAGTAATCGCAGATCAAGTAAGGATTCGACAGCTGTTTAGGTAATTGCGATCCAGCTAGGTATTCCACTCTTTTGTGAACTTTGCTTAACCGATCCGAGGTGATCTCAGAAATGCTGACAGTCGACTCAGGTTCATCCCAAGTGTCATCCTGGTCTTGAGCATATTCTTCAATCCTATCCCATCCTTCCTCGGCACTAAGATTGGCCAATCTTCCTTTCCTAGATTGGTTAATTCCGTTTCGGTCATTAGAGGAGATATTTTCGTAGAAGATTTGGACCAAGAGCCAAAGCTCAATGCCATGATGGGGAACTTGTCTTATTGAATCTTTGAATCTAGTCCACGATTTATAGAAGGGTTCGTCCTTCTCCTTCCGAAAATGGAGGATCCTATCTCTAAGTGCTGAGGTTTTTCCAGGTGGAAAGAACTTCTCATAGAACTTGGATATGAGTTGCTCCCATGTGAAGATAGATTCAGAAGGGAGTTTGTCATACCATTCTTGGGCTTTTTCATATAAGGTGAAAGGAAAGAATCACAATCGGGATGTGTCTCTAGTAGCCCCATCCGTATGGATGGTGTCCACTATTTTCAGGAAGTCCTTGATGTGTTGGATTGGATTTTCCTCATCTAGTCCGTGAAATTTACACACACTTTTGACAAGCCAAACATCGTTTGCGCGCAAGACCTCGTTGGTGTGTTCGTTTGGGTAGACAATGGCGTTTGAGAAGCCACGAGAGGTTGGGTAGGAGTAATCTTTGAGACGCTTAGGAATGGGGGTTGCGGGAGTACTAGTGTCGTCGTTGGGTTGGGAGCTAGGGGTTGAGACATGGTTTTCTGAATTTTCTTCAGAGAGAGGTGCATCAAAATTGATAGCAATGCTGGATGGTTCAGGAGTTGAGTGAGTTCGTCTTAACCTACACATTTCTCTTTCGGGTTCTGCATAAGGCAAGACAAGATCTCTGGTGGTACTACGACTCCTAGTGATCCTAAGGCTGGAGAATTCGTTGGTTGCCATGATGGCGGATGGTGAAGAGACACGAACAAAAGCACGAAGAAATAAGATAGACTAAAGAAAACCTAAAAATAAAAAAATAAAATCTTACTAGAAAGGAATCTAGCAAGTAGACCTAATAAAAAGAAATTCTAACCTAGACAATAACTATTCCCCGGGCTGCGGCGCCAAAAACTTGATACGTGGGAATCGCAATAGGCTTTACCTCTCGAGGGATCTCGAGAAGCTTACAACCCCCACCAGGCAGTGTACCTGATCGTTGTAGTATAGTATACTGACAAGTACCGGGGGATTGATCGTTCAGCTTAGGAATAGTGTCGCTAGGATTAGAAAGCCTAATTACTAGTTCTAAGGGTGAGGGATGATTATTTTTGTGTTTTTATATTTTTATGAAAGCAAGTAAAATCTCGGGTTTTGAAGGATTAGGGCGGAATTAGTTGCTATTCAACTAACCCAAAACTAAGATGCAATCAAAATAAAATACTAAAAAATGAAAATAAACTAATTAAACTAAGGTTGTGAGCAGTAATTGGAGAAAATGTGTTTACTTAGACTTCACTACTCCCTAGATATCTTTTACACGTTAATTACTTGTTATAATTGTATGGATGACGGATCGTATTCCTTAATACCATTCATGGGGTGGCATACATAACTCCCCAATTCTATGAGCTCTTATCTCCTCCTACACCATGACCCAGCACAACTATAGGGATTGTAAACAGTGGCTCATGCATTAAATACAACCAATAAAGACCTAGTACGCCTCGGTTTATGTTTCTTAAGACGTTCAAGCATGTTACCATTTGGAGATCTTCCAGTTTTCTTAAGCCTAACATATAAAATCATTCATCCAAGACAAGAATAAACAAGTAATCAACACATAATCAATATCTAGGTTTCATTAGATCTAAGCAAACACAAAAGAGATCTAGCCTAGTATAATGGAATTGAGACAAGAACAAGATATAGACAACCAACACATAGACATATTGATTGAATTAGAAGAATACTTATCTCAATTACAATGCAAGGTATCAAGGGTTTGGAACCCTTGAAAAACCTGTAAAAGTTGCACCAAATTCGTCTTTAGGGTTTCACCAAAACTTCTCCTTTTTAATGTGAAAAACTAGAAAACTATATATAGGAAAACAAGGGTGACGGCGTCAAGATCAAGGGTGTGACGCCGTCATCTCGCCGCCAAATACTTCCTCGGACGGCCTTGATCTAATTATGACGGCCTATGTGACGCCGTCATCAACCACGGTATTTTATTCTTGGGACTTTGACGCCGTCAAGAGCAACTCTTGACGCCTTCATGCACTGTTCCCAGCATAGAAATTTGAGACTTTGCCGTTTTCTTCACTTTTATGCTCCAAAAACGTCCAAAATGGCTTCTTTTCCAGAATTCACTCTCCAAGTACCTAAAATCACAAAAGGAATGATTTAGGGCAATATTTGATCAAATAAAGTCAGATTCGGGCTTAAATGACCCCCTAAAAACGGATCATTTTTCGCCTCATCACCTTACAATCTATCATCGCGCTAGCGGTTGCTAAAAATCCTCTTCCTACCAACAATGGGCATGTAGTGTCACTAACCATGTCTAGGACGTGAAAATACGCTAATATAGTTAACCTTCCTACGTGAACAACTACATCCTTAATCATTCCAACCGGGTGGGCAATACTCCCATTCGCTAGCCCTATTAATACCTCCATTTCCTCTAACTTTCCTAGCTTAAGAGCGGTGAATAAGGATAAGGGAATCAAGTTGAGGCTTGACCCTAAATCGGCTAGTGTGTCGAAAGCTTCGGATCTTCCTATCTTACAAGGCAAAACAAATATACCCGGATCATCAAGCTTTTTAGGCAACTTGTTTTGAACGAAGGCGGTCCCATTTTTACCTAGTTTAAACTTCTCATATTTTTCTAGGAGTGCACTATAGTAAGGAGCACGCGCTAAGACATCAATGACGGGGCGTTCAAGGTGAAGTTCCTTGAATTCATCGTCAAGGTCTTGCGTAGGAGGTGTTTCAACTATACTTTTGACCGGTTCTATATCGGGTGTTTTACTTGATTGGTCCTTTTGAAGAATTTGGTTTTGTTTGAAACACGTGCTCGTTGATTTAACCGAGTAGTATTGTGGACACGAAGTGGGTGACGAAACTGAAGATATGGAATTAACGTTTAGTTTTGGATTCTTGACCGTGTCGCTTGGGAGTGCTCTCATTTCTCGGTCATTGAGAACTTTCAACAATGCGTCAATTTTGGTGGTCATCTCGCTTTGTTTTTGTTTGAAATCGGCTTCAAACTTAGATATGCGAGCTTCTTTAGATGCCATGAACTTTGACATCAATCCTTCAAGATTGTTGGTACTACCATAGTTGTTAGAATAATTGTTGTTGAAAGTACGGTTGGAGGGTGGACCGTTTGGTTGGTAACGATTAGGCAGATTGGAAGAATTGGGTTGACTTTGTTTCCACCTAAGGTTTGGGTGATTTTTCCAAGAGGGGTTGTATGAATCACCGTAAGGGTTTGGCTCGGGCTTGAAAGTGTACCACTTATCTCTCGCTTCGTCGGTACGCGTGGATGCGTAGTCCGCAAAAGCTGTTTCGGGGAGTTCCACACAATCACGAGTGTCATGGGGACCACTGCATAATTCGCATGAAGAAGTGATTTTGTTCACTTGGCTTGAAGGCTTAGGAGCTTCATAGGATTTCATGAGAAACTTGACTTGGTCCTCAAGTTCCATGATCCTACGGTCGGGAGTGCTAGAGTTGTTCGAAGGCAAAGATATTGCCTTGACCGTTTTGTTCAAATCACGGGGATCATTCCAACTTTCGTTGTCATAGAGAGCAAGATCTTCTATGAGTTCCCATGATTGTTCCGCACTTAGATCACGTAGCTTACCACCGGCTGATTGGTCAATGGCTCGCCTCGTGGAGAGATCGATATGGTCATAAAAGATTTGGACTTGGAGCCCAAGATCTATGCCATGATGAGGGACTTTTTGGAGTAAGTCCTTGAAACGAGTCAATGCTTCATAAAGAGATTCATTTTGACGTTGTTGGAACATCAAGATGTCATTCCTAAGCTTAGTAGTTCTCCCCGGTGGGAAAAATTAAGCAAGGAAACGAGTGGTGAGATCATCCCATGTGGTGATGGATCCTGCGGGTAAACGCTCAAGCCATTGACTAGCTTGATCCCGTAGAGAGAATTCGAATAGGCGTAATCGGGTTGTCTCTCTAGTTTCAACATCTAGGTCTATGGAATCTACGATTTTAAGGAAGTCTTTTAGATGTTGGTTTGGATCTTCAGAACGAAGTCCATGGAATGCACATCCGCTTTGCACTAACTGGATGGTGTCAGATCGCAAGGGGGTCACATTGGCTCCGGTGAGCTCAATGGTGTTTCGGTAGCCTTGGTGGCTAGGTCGGGAATACTCTCCTAAGGTTCGGGGCCTAAGAGGTTCTAGTGGTGGGTTTTGTTGTGGTGGGATGACGGGTTCAAAGATGTTCCCATCGTCCATGGTGTCGGGTGGTGAAGAGTTACGAACAAAAACACAAAGAAATAAGACAGACTAAAGAAAACCTAAAAATAAAAATAAAATCTTACTAGAAAGGAATCTAGCAAGTAGACCTAATAAAAAGAGATTCTAACCTAGACAATAACTATTCCCCGGGCTGCGGCGCCAAAAACTTGATGCGTAGGGATCGCACCAGGCTTTACCTCTCAAGGGATCTTGAGAAGCTTACAACCCCCACCAGGCAGTGTACCTAATCGTTGTAGTATAGTATAGTGACAGGTACCGGGGGATTGATTGTTCAGCTAGGAATAGTGTCGCTAGGATTAGAAAACCTAAATACTAGTTCTAGAGATGAAGGATGATTATTTTTGTATTTTTATATTTTTTAGAAAGCAAGTAAAAATCTCGGGTTTTAAGGATTTGGGCGGAATTAGTTGCTAGTCAACTAACCCAATACTAAAGATGCAATCAAAATAAAATACTAGAAATGAAAATAAACTAAATTAATTAAGGTTGTGAGCAATAAGTGGAGAAATTGTGTTTACTTAGATTTCACTACTCCCTAGATATCTTTTACATGTTAATTACTTGTTATAGTTGCGTGGATGACGGATTGTATTCCTTAACACCATTCATGGGGTGGCGCACTTAATTCCCCAATCCTATGAGTGCCTACTTCACTCCTATGTCGAGCCGGCTAAGAAGCTCCTAACATGGGATCATTAGAATTTACTCATGCATTAAATACAACCAATAAAACCTAGCGCACGTTAGTTCATGTTTCCTAAGACGTTCAAGCATGTTACTATTTGGAGATCAGCCAGTTTTCTTAAGCCTAACATCGAAATCATTCATCCAATACAACCATAAACAAGTAATCAACACATAATTAACATCTAGGTTTCATTAGATCTAAGCAAACACAAGATAGATCTAGCCTAGCATGATGGAATTAAGACAAGAACAAGATATAGACAACCAACACATAGACATATTGATTGAATTAAAAGAATACTTATCTCAATTACACATGAAAGGGTTCAAGGGCTGAAAACCCTTGAAAAACCTGTAAAATCCGTACTAGGTTCAGCCCTAGGGTTTCTCCAAAACTTCTCTTTTTTTATGAATGAGAATTAGAAAACTATATATAGGAAATTGAGGCTGACGGCGTCAAGACCAAATTGGTGACGCCGTCATCTCGCCGCCAAAATACTTCTCGGACTGCCTTAATCTTCATCTGACGCTGTCGTGTGTTATGGTCTTCTAGGTCGTCACGTCTTTTACTCTTGACGCTCTACTTGTGACGCCTTCACGTTTGTACTGGGCCGTCATGCAAATTACTCTTGACGCCGTCAGGATCTTCTTCTTGACGCCGTCACCTACTATTCCCAGCAAGGAAAATTAAGACTTTGGCGTTTTCTTCACTTTTATGCTCCAAAAACGTCCGAATTGCTTCCTTTTCTAGATTTCTCTCCCAAAGTACCTAAAATCACAAAAGGAACGATTTAGGCCAATATTTGATCAAATAAATTCAATTCCGGGCTTAAATGACCCCCTAAAAACAGTTCATTTTTCGCCTCATCACCCGAGAAGGAGCTTATATGTTGTTAAAAAAGATCACATATTGCCTTCCTAAACTGGTAATGGTCTTTGAAGCTTTGTTCATACTGTATACTTAGTACCGTATCTTGATTTTAACTTGGCATTCTTCTATTTTCGAATAGGATTTGCGATACAGAACGTAGTAACTTTTTAATGTTCGGATAACCTTAGGTGATTCAAAGTTCTTACCCTGGAAGTTGTAAGTATAACATATTAGTGCTCAATGAATCTGTGGCTTGGAAATAGTCCCGTTCTGCCCAATTCTTATTACAGGTTTGCATTGCACCCTTACATATAACCTAGGAATTAGGATGTATATTACTGATCTTAGTTTAAAAAGTATCAATGTTATGGTTGCTACATTGGTAAGTCAAAGATATGGTAAGACTTCAAGTAACTAAACAGCCCGACGTTAAAGTTACGTTATGATGAGTTACTTCTAGATACTTTACTATACAACTATTGAATGAGGAATGAGGTGGTAAACTGGGTAGGTTAACACATTGGGTATCGGTTCAAAATGGGTCATTTATTGTACATGTAAAAATGGCGCAATTGGGTGGGTCAGAAGTGCAAATTTAAAACCATGTATCAGAGTATTTTATAATTCCGATCATTTAATGGATCTGGTATCATTGTGTTATTCGAAATCATTTCATCACAGAACCATGCATTTGCCTTTCTTTTTTTCATATCCAAGATTGAACCATAACCTTGAAAACAATGACTAATAAGTTGGTTAATCATTGTACATTATACCACATCCAACTACTGTTCTGCATACTTAACAACATATATTGTTTGTTGTAATTGCAGGAAAGTTTAAGGCGTAATAGCTTTTGCAATCTTTGGAAAGCTTCATCAAGCTTATGATTGATCAACATGCTGGCTGAAATATGTATTGAAGTGGACTGAAACGATTATATTTCGGTGTTTGTATTGAATTGATCGATTTAAGCTCAGTTTGTAGTAGCATATGCAAATTCAAAGTCTTTTGTTAATTAACTATTGTTTTTCGGTGACCCTGGATATGTTTGTTGAAAGGAAAACGTTTAGATGTACAAATGATAACGGATAAATACGGAAGAAAACAAGGTCAAAAAAAGCACTCCTGCGGCAACGCGCGGGCTACCCCGCTCGTTATAAGTATATATTAAACCATGACCACACGACGCCGTTTTTGGTCCTGATTTCCCGCCAAAAACGCTAGGCCAGCGATTAGCCCACTTGGCCCCTTTTTTTTGGCCTTTTTTCGTAGCCCGACGTAGCCCATTTCAGTTGTTTATGCATAATAATACTCCGGTGTCCTGAACCATCCACAATCATCTTCATACCAACATTCTCATGAATTCTACACACAAATACACATACACACAGTCAAATCATATCATCAAAAACTATCATCAATATACACGGATTGGATGCAGCCAACCATCACATCAGAACCACCACCATAGATACCCCTACCATCGGGGCTAGGATGTGCTGCGAGGAAGGGAGCCGAGGTCTGGATTAGAAAATCGGTGGAGGTATGTGGTTTTATAAGAAAAAAATTATTTCGCTTATGCCTTAATTTTTTAAGAAAGTTATAGTCGCCCTGATTTTTGGGTTTCGTTTGTTGTTTGTTATAATCAATTCCAGATGCAAGCGGTGGAAGAAGGAACCCACATGATTATCAAAAACTAAGCATTTTTTTTTATCTAAACCTAGATGCGAAGGTGCTATAGATTATAAAGGCCTGCCATGGACCGGATGGCATGATGGTATAGATTTTGATTATAAGAACCGTCAAGATATGTAATCAAGAATATAATGGTTTCATTACCTGATGTTTTGGTTTTTGTTTGACAGGTAATTGACGAAGCTGAAGACAAGTGTAGGTTGTAACACCATCCCAAGGTATACTTTTTTTTATTTTGGCCTTTGTTGCCGAATCGACTACTTTGTGCTAAAATGTTAGTTTGTGTGATGTAGTTTGTTTAAGCTTATTTTTGCACTTATCAGGTAATTTGACTTAGGCTAAATTTCATGACTTTAATATTTGTATCAGTATATCATTGGTAAAAGCTTTGTTAGTTAATAAAACATGACGTTTTGATTTAGGCGGCAACAATGGAACTAGAATTTCTATAAAAAAAATTTACACATTTCGTTTGTGTCTTATTTTATGGGTAACTTTGGAGGCGTTTTCTTCGCATCATTGGTTCTTTGGCATGTGTGATTTAAGAGTTGTTTGGATTTGCTCTTGAGTTGCAATAATATACATTGCGTTTGTTTTTAGCTATTTTCTTAACATATTTTTTTTTGTCCTTATTTGAGCCGAAGTAGATTATGTCTTTTTATGTGTAAAAAATCGTGGCTATTTAAACTGTTATTCAATGAGACGGCGTGTTTTAATGTCCATATGCTGACTAAAGCTTCTTTACATGTAACGTAGGATATGTTGCAGTGGAGAACTGATGAAGAAAATGGCGAACCCTAAGGTCCAAATTTGGTCGGTAAGTATGGCTTTTCATAAATTTATTTCAATCTTTTTGCCGGATTTTGGGATTTTTGTAATATTAAGCTGATTAAAGATTACAAAAAAGAGAAAATATGTGTTCTGTCTTTTATTTTAAAGGAAAAAAGTTTCTGATTATCATATTTTGTCCAAGTTTATTGTCGCCTTTGGGTGGGAAGGATTAAAGATGAGGTCGTCTACATCTTGCCGCGACAGCTTACTAAATTTGCAGCCATGATGGTAAAAATATATATTTTATCTAGAATATGCACGTCCCAACATGTTTAGTGAAACAGCTTATTACCCTAAAAAATAAGAAGATTAGCAGAATTGGTTTGGATTATCAAAACTTCAAACTGCTGATTCGTAGAAAAAATAAAGAATGGCAGAAAAAGTAACCAATTCCAAACACACTCTTAATAAATACGTGCAATCTATTGCTTATATATGAGTTGGTATTTTTGTTCTTTTTAGTTAGCAGCACTAGTGGAAGTTATAAGAAATTGAGTTAAAGTTGAAGAAAAGAACTCAAATAGGTGATGTTGCGAAATTGCAGAAGTCGTAAATTTGGGTTGGGGATGTGCTGTTAAGATGTTTTTCTTAAGGTTTGATATTTGTTGCAGGTGTGGATTTGCAATTTGAATGGCACGAGACTGGGGCTTTTATCAAAGAAGCTGATGGATCATTGTTTAGTTGGTGTGAGCGTTTTCGTTGCTACGATCGTATGATATATGGAATTGTGAGTTATACACTCTCAATGCGTTTCAAATATTTGTAAATTCTGAATCTTGATTCTCAATTTACAAACTGCAGGTGGCAAATTTGTTATTCAGTTGGAGCAGAGTCTGCTTATAAATACATGGACACATAATTGAGTTACTTCCATTCATCTCCAGCTTGGTGGTTCACTTGGTGGGTTTTGGTGGTTCACCGAAACGACATGAGACTGTTAGTGAACATAAATTTCTACTTTATTTATGTCAAATCATCTCGGCCGAAAAACAGGCCCGCCCGCAACGCGGCGGACCGCTGCCATTCTCGTAAACAATTATATGCCACTCATACAAGCTTTACATTTTTCTTACATATTTCACAAATACATTTCATCTTATGGATAATAACATTTCCTCTATGCAATTTACCTAAAAATCATCATAAGTCATAACTATGTAAAAGCATCTCCGATGCATATACAGAAGTAACTCATAGCGACATGGAATCTATACATATGAACTTGTCATTGGGGTAGCAAGTTTATAAATGTTTGTACATAGAGTAAATGTCCATGAAGGAAAAAAAAAAGTGTGACACACCTACACACATGAAAGATAGTAAAACCTATGTATAAACTATGTAAAGTTTATATGAATAAGCATGTAAAATATAGAGGAAACGAATTATTTAAATTTCCAATAACATAAAATAGACATGTGAGATATATAAGGGTGAGAGTAATGACTAATGGTCACATAAATAAATTTACCTCAATGTCTCATTGTTTTCGTCACATCACCTAACTCACCATCGAACAAATGTAGTTATGACCAGTTAACTAAACACATACAAATACTCTACTTAGTACAACTATACCACACAAAGTCACATACATAATAATAATAATAATAATAATAATAATAATAATAATAATAATAATAATAATAATAATAATAATAATAATAATAATAAATAAGAGCTGAACTAAGTTAGGTAGTCTGCACCCCTTATCGATGCCAAAATCCATGTGGACATGCATAATAGGGAACGACGCGTAGTGGTGCACCATCGCGGGTGGTGCATTGCACCGATAATAGCTCGGTCTAAAGAAGATATCAAAGTGTAATGATACATAGAGGGTGTTTGGCATTGCTTTATTTTTTATTTTTTATTTTTTATTTTTTGTTTATTTATTTTATTTATTTATTCATTTTGCGCTTCCTTATATGTTTTTACTTTTTATTCAAAAAAACACTTTTGTCTTCTTTTTTTTATCCAAACACTTTCTGCTTTTATGCTTAAAAGACAGAATTGTTTTTCATAAGAAGATTGGTACTTGCTTTCTTTAAAGCCCTTCTTTTCTAATGTTATATGTCACAACTCGTAATTTCCGGTCACTTTCCAAACCTCGACAATTTACTATTCACAAGTTACTATTCATCATTTACTATTCATCGTTTTCGAAGTCAATTTGATATTTTGAGAAGCGTTCAGAATTTTACTATTCACTTAACACTATTCATTTCCGGAAGAAATATCACTATTCACGTGCATTACTCATTTCATCGTAAATTTAGTTTACGAGTATTTAAATCCGCGTAACCGTATTGGTTCAGGTGCGAATTCATGCATTATCATTGGGACATTTCATACAGACTAGAAATAGTCTGCATATCATCTTTATGGCACTTGCATACTATTCCACTCGTAGGGTATTCAAATTATATTTTTAATATAATTAACGATTTATGTATGTTTATTTTAAATAAACACTAATACGCGAACTATAAATGAAACTAACACGTCCGATACTTCCGACTATGATCCCAATATATTTTTATATTCAATTTTATAATATAAAAATTTATTATATTAATTTACCCGGTATTTTGGAAATTTATTTATTTCGTATCGTACGTCTAATTTAATTACAACGGTTTTCATAGAAATTAAACGACGCTTAACCAAGCACTCAATATTTATACCCAACCTATTTTTATAATTTTTACAACTTTATTTTATCCCGGTTAACTCCGTTAAAATTTATTTTTAGTTAACCCGGTACACTTTAAAACTACAAAATAACACTTAATAATACATATACCTCAAAAGTCTTACATACATCCCCCCCCCCCTGACTTGCCGCCCCCCCCCCCCCCCCCCCTCTCCAATCACTTACACATTTTACTAACTCACTCAAGATTCATTAATGACCTATACTAACTTGTATAAAATAATAATAACACAAATAATACATATCTACAACTAGATCTTTTCTATCATTTTTCACATTGCAAGAAAACTCATCTCTCTCTTTTTCTCTCTTGAAACTCACGGCCACAACAATAGGGAGGAGCAAGACAAAAATTATTTCTCAAGATCAAGTGTTATTATAGTTTAGTTAAGTATTTCTTACAAGGTTTTGAAATATAAACTTAAGAATACTAAGGTTTTATCATCTAATCACACCACCTTTCAAAGTAAGTTACCAAGTTAATTTTTATGTTTTCATCAAGTATTTACTATTATCTTATAGCTTTCATGCTTTGATCCATGCACAAAATAGTTATACCACTATATTTTTACAAACTTTTGGAACATAAAAGCCCTAGAAGTGATTTTTGGTTAGATCCTTGTTATATCTACTTGGTTATGATGTTTAGGAAACCATGATACCCTAAGAAGGTGTATGGTAGGATTAGACTAGTTTTGTGGTGATTGAAAGTGGTTTGATTGAAGTTAGAACTAGTTTGGAGACTTAAAAATGGTTTTTTGAAACATTAAAAATACCTACTGTCCCTATTTCTATTTCGTGGGAAAATCAGTGGTTGATGGCTAATTTTTGACCAAAGATTTAGAAAATACTTTTAAAAACGAAACTTTAGGCGAAAGAACGGATTAAAACGAGTTTATAACGAAGGAGATATGATTTTTGCAAATTTAACGACGAAAACTATTTTTATAAAAACTGCTTGCTGTTTGGCAGATTTCGACGGGCAAAAAGAGGCATTAAACGTAACCTAGAGGAGCCGAGTTATCAAAAATATATTAGTATATACAAAAACGAATCCGTGGACAAGAAGAACGAGGAGAATGAACTTAAAACGACCAAGTTATACCCATTTTAACATCGTCAAAACTATATATATATAGTCACTACTGGAAAATAATATAACTACGTACTAATAACATATTTTCTAGATTTCTTATTCAAGAGGTTTATTTTAACAAACGAATACGTACGACCCGAGAGAATATTTATACGACTTAACGACGTAATTCTAAGGTTTTGATACTAGGAATATAACGCTAACTTTTTCGTACGAGTTAATATGACAAGTTATATACTTCTCTAAATGGACTTATTTTTCCTAAGTATGGAAAGTATTTTACTTTGACGATAACAATTATTTTTAAGTTACGAGTGGTATAGGTATCATGTGCATGTGCATTCATTACATCATTTCACGATCTAAATTAGATCATTATCATTAATCTTAGGTTGCGGCTAGTGTTCGCGCCTTATTGTCCCTATCATTTCACATCCTTGTATCATCATTTCGAGGTGAGTCATAGCCCCACTTTGACTGGTTTAATTACTTTATAAACTCTTTGGGGGAGATACATGCTTGAATATGTGTTTTATACTTTTATACGATTTGAATTATTTCTGAAGGAGAATACGCTGTTTTAATTATTTTTTGTACAATGCCAAAGTATTAAATTCCTTACATTGCTTAAGTTTCCTTATTACCACGTCTTGACAAGTCCCCTTTATTATCATGGACCGTTAATTAAGTTCCAAGCGAGAGTGAGTGAATAGATCTATTGAGGGTGACTCCTCCATCTGTGTTTGGGTTGCTCCAACAGTATTACAGATGCATTTCATGTCTTTATTATTAGAGTGTCTGGTAAACACTCATTTGGGGCCAAGTAACGTCTAGCTTCGGTTTCATGAGCTTAAGAGACAATGTAGTTTTATGACTGAAAAACTTATTACTTTACGTTATACTTGGGCTATTGTATATACGATTAAAGTTAAATACTGATGGTTTTTTTTTTATAAATCTTAATTCTGATTTCTTATTACGGATTTCTTATTTCTGATTTCTTATTTCGGATTTCTTATTTCTGATTTCTTATTACGGATTTCTTATTTCTGATTTCTTATTTCGGATTTCTTATTTCTGATTTCTTATTACGGATTTATGATGTTTTTACTGGGAAATTTACTCTCCAAATGTTTTACCATACGTACTTGTTCTCTAAAATCTATGAACTCACCAACCTCGTGTTGACACTTTAGTATGTATTTTCAGGTTATTAAGGTAGCTCATGTTGCATGCATTTGGGCATTCATGGAGTCGTGGAGACGACGCGTCTGACTATATTTTCTACACCTATGAACGTTTGATCTTGTTGAACTTATTTTAACTAAAATGGTAACACCTTTTGGGACCTATGTTTTGTAAACTCTGAATGTTTTAATGATCAAATGCTGTATTTTCTAAACGACACTTTAGGTCGTTCAATATAACTGTAACTATGGTGCTATGACAGTCACCCCCAGGTATTCCATTCCGCTGCCATTCAGGTATTTTGGGGGTGTGACAGATTGGTATCAGAGCTAAGGTTATAGCGAACTAGGATGTATCTTGGACCCTAGACTATAACCACATCATCATAGCATCTCATCATTTCATCATAGGTGCATATTCACTATACATGTTGCTTTACGCACACACTGTACAAGTTATTCATACCCATACTCATATATATATATAGATATATGATTATATTGACCTGGTTCACAAGTGACATGTCTTCAGATACCCACGCTGTTATCCTTTCGTCAGATTCCGTCATTGAAGATGCCTTGTCATCTTCCACTACCATTATACCACCAGTTGCACGTATACCACCGTTAGCACTATTGAATTGTTATAGGAATAAGGTTTTCCTATCATTCAGCCTATACATAGAATGCCGTTTGGTAGAGTATTCAGACTTGATTTTAATGGACTTATTAGGATGCTTATTACAAGGGAGATAGCATGTTTTCTTTCCTTCACTAGTAGGACGCTTACTACTTAGGTACTACCACCACGGTTGGTTACTTATTACACTATTGGTCGTCCCATAGTGCGTACTTCAGCTTTACCTCTTAGATGTCGCGAGATAGCGCGAAAGAGGGTAGTAGCCCATTCACTATTATCACCATTATCTTCTAACTCATCACTAGGATCTCATTTTCATCAATATTATTCTCATCCTTTAGAATACCACCATTGTCATTTCCCTTTTCCATTTCCACTTGCCACGAATTAGATAACACCTTATGGATAATACCAAGATTACGGACTCAACAGGAACATCTACAGGTTCCTCAAGAATGGCTTAGAATCTACACTATCTAGGACTTGATCGATGCACAACTTCAGACACTGCTTCAGGACTATCCCGACCTTATGATGTCGTAAAACCTGATTTCACCTAGAAGGACTACAGGAAGTCTTTAGACTAGACTTATATCTTTACTAGCTTTTACTATTATCCTAGCCACGAGAGGTGTGGCATAGTTCGAAGAAACTTGTAGTATTTTGATTGATGAACAAACGGAATCACCAAGTATTGACTCTACTATGGGGGAATGGTTGTGCTATCTATGATATGGGTTCATATAGACCGAAACTTTCATGTATTATATTCATGTGTTATGAATATGATGATTTTTATTACCTATAGATTCTCATGGACTCTTATGATTTGATGGAAATAGATTTAAGCAAACCACTCCAAGCATGACGCAAGCTGCTGTTGGACAAGTCATTGCCAAGAATATGGCCACTACCTTCACCAAGGAATTTACTCACGTGGAATTTATGGGTTGTAATCCCTCCTCCTTTAGCGGAAATATAGACACAAAGGAATTTCTCAAATGGTTCGAAGAATTAGAAACAATCTTTCAATGTGGCGACTGCCGTAAGGAAGACAAAGTTAAGTTCGCCACTTGCACTTTTCAAGAGCATGCCCAGAAATGGTGGACTAAGTATGTCCAGGTAGTAGGAGTTGATGCTGCTTACTCACACTCTTGGGAGAAACTAAAAAGGATGATGAGTTTGAAGTTCTGTGTGAAAAGCGAATTATAAGCAATTGAACAGGAAACACTAAACCTTACCATGGTAGGAGATGATGTTGTTAAGTATACTGCTTCTTTTTATGATTTAGCCCGACTAGGCTCTGCAATGGATGAGCCGGAAAGCAAGAAACTTGAAAGGTACATAGGAGGACTTTCTCCTGAAATTCGTATGTTGGTCAACTCATTGGAACCCGATACCATGCCTAAAGCTATCAGAATGGCAATCGAAGCAAAGGAACGCATAGCTCACACCAAGATTTTAGGAGGCAATGGTAGCAACAAGAGAAAGTGGGTCGGTAATCTGGATGCTAATGCTTCTCAACAACCGTTTAAGATACAACAAGTGGTGGAGACCTGTGCTGTGGGGTCAAGCCAAAAGAAAAGGTATGTTGGTAATTTACCCGAGTGCAACAAGTGTCAGTTTCATCACAAAGGATCTTGCCCCTCTCAATGTAAAAACTGCCAAAAGCTTGGACATGAAACCAAGGATTGCAAGGCTCCCACCCTCGCAAAGCATCAGAAACTCTCGGTAACCTGCCGCGAGTGTGGAGTAGTGGGACACTTCATGAGTGAATGCCCGGAGTTGGGAAACCAGAATTGGAAGAAGAAGTTTATGTTTTAATTATATAAACCTTAGTTTGAGCCCTCTAGGGTTGTACTTTCTTTTGGTACTTTCCATAAGTACGTTGATGTAACCTAGTTGTATTAAGCACTTTCCTATCTAATGTAATGACTATCTTTTGTTATCTATGTGATAACCGTAGCCTTTGTTTATTCCATTTTCTATTGCAATTGCGCAATTTTCAATCGTTTCGCAACATTATACCATTGTCTTATTTAGGGATAGGCCGATTTCGTATTTGACGGATTAGTAGATTATTACCATTCCATAGTATTTACCCATGTATCCAATAAACCATTCAACGAGTTTTATTTCAAACTAATTTACTACCTTATGGGGAAATTGTTTTACCGAATTTCTAAAATAAACCGTTTTGTTACCGTACTATAAACTGATTTTTCCGATATTACGCCAAATATTTACTATTACTACGCGAATCAATTTTTATATTGCTTTGAAAGGAAATATCAGGATACCATTTTTAATAAGAATGCGTTGAACACCATCTAAAACTTTTGAGAAAAGTAATATTATTTTGACTAAATCAAGCATCGCATCATTAGTCCTCAACTATACATAGCCTGATCACCTATGTATAATTCAGGAAGGATTATGCCATGAAGGAAATAGTTACTTTTTAAAGTATTGCTAATAACAATCTTCATTTAAAAGCGTTTTAGACAAGTAAACTCTTTTATAAGTGTCTTTTCTGACAAACTCTCCCTGGATACTTACCTCACCTGTCACCCATTTAGCCATTAAGTTGGATTGTTCCATTTACTTCTCTAGGAGAGACTTTCCATATCAATTACGAGTAGGATTCCTCGATACCAGAAAAGCAATGAAAGGATTACAGAACTACTAACCTAGACTAGAAGTATACACCAAGACAATTTATAACTCAACAACAGTTCTAAGATGCCACGAGACCATCCGAACCACCATCTCTGACCGGGTTGTCCAATTCTATTATTTAAAGGTACTAGCTAGACTGAGCTACAGGATAGAATACATTGAGAGAGTATGCTAAGCAACACTATAGAAATAAACCAAGCCTCTTAACCGATACAGTAAAGCAATTCATTTAAACATGGCCTCGTCTAAATGCAAACTTCCCTGCAGTGAGTTACACCGAGAATAATTGATTTAAATTAAGGATATCGATATAGGATTTTCCTAAGGAGTTATGTTCTCCAGATATTTCAGATAACCTCATTACCATATCAAGAAAGGAATCAGACCCGAATATACATTTTGCCAACATGATGACAGTTTCACGATAAACTATCTCAAGACTTAAGTTGGTTGAATACCTAGGCTTGTAGTTTGCCTGACAACCACCAATAGGCAAGGAAAGACATATGTCTTATCATCCGTTAGACCAAGAGACAAGGAATCAAAACTGCTACCCATATTCTATCTCATTCAGATAACGCCAAGTTTGAAAGACGTAATGTTAAGGAATTAGTCACAAGATTTATTGTACCCATTTCAATTGTTCCTGATAAAGGTGATCGAATCACCTCAGACTTCTAACAATCATTTTAAGGCTTCCTTCGGAACCTCACTAAGATATAAACACCACCTATCATCCTCAGACCGATGGTCACAACGAGAGAACGATTCAAACATAGGAAAGTTATACTCAGAGTATGAATGATTGACTCTAGAAATGGTTCGACTAACCATTTACCATAAATCAGATTCGGTTGCAACGATAGTTATCGCGCGAGCATGGAGACTACATCAGTTGAGGCACTTTATGATCGAAGTACCAATTACCCATTTACAGACCGAAATCGGAAAGTTAAATGCACTGGTCTAGAACGAAGCTATGGAACAACAAAGGAAATTTCATAAGTCAAGAACCAGTTACAAGCAACGAGGGACTGATAGAAGTTAGGTTGGTGCATGACGCACATCATGCGGATTTAGTATCCCTGAACAACAAACCATCTAGATTCAAGTGGGAGAACGAACTAAGTTGAAAGCTTTGCCTTGGAAAGGCATGATACAATTTTGGTAACACGAGAGATTGAACCTCTAGTATATTGGACCGTTTAAGATTCATTTTAGAATCGACCAGCTGACACATAAGATTTGGGTTCTGACATAGTTCAGCAACGTATATTACCCATATTACATTATAAACCTGAAGAAGCACTGATCATCTATTGACGAACCAAACTCGGAAAAAGCAAAACTCACTATTCCAATAGGCATTCATGATATAACCAGAAATTTCCTACAAGTCAAGAATCAATTACAAATTCTACAAGTTGTAAACCATTAAAACTTCAAGTTGGTAGCCAGATCATGTTGAAAGTTCTGCCTAGGAAAGGCATGATATTATTCGGAAAAATTTGGAAAGTTAAACCTGATATACACTGGACCACGTAATATTTCAGACAGGGTAGGCCTAGTGGTCATCTGACTTGAGCCTTGTTAGAGAACAGCCGGATTACACAACAATGTTTTACCTATTCAAATTCCAGGAAATGACTTTCAGATTAGTCACTCATAATCCCATTTGGAAAGAATTCCAACCCAAAAACAAACGTAAACCTGGTAAGAGGATCAATAGAAATCATGGACTGTTAGGTCGAACGATTGAAGCAAAGTCAAATTCCTATCGTGAAAGTTCGCTGGAATTCTCGAAGAGGACCCGAATTTACTTGGGAACGGGAAGACCAAATGCAACTCAAGTATCCACGTCTTTTTACCAAATATACTTCAGAGACCAACCAAAACTGAACTTCGGGACGAAGTTCCTGTTAGTGGGAAAGACTGTCACAACTCGTAATTTTCGGTCACTTTCCAAACCTCGACAATTTACTATTCACAAGTTACTATTCATCGATCACTATTCATCATTTTCGAGGTCAATTTGATATTCTGAGAAGCGTTCAGAAATTTTACTATTCACTTGACACAATTCATTTCCGGAAGAAATATCACTATTCACGTGCATTACTCATTTCATCGTAAATTTAGTTTACGAGTATTTAAATTCGCGTAACCGTATTGGTTCAGGTGCGAATTCATGCATTATCATTGGGACATTTCATACAGACTAGAAATAGTTTGCATATCATCTTTATGTCACTTGCATACTATTCCACTCGTAGGGTATTCAAATTATATTTTTAATATAATTAACGATTTATGTATGTTTATTTTAAATAAACACTAATACGCGAACTATAAATGAAACTAACACGTCCGACACTTCCGACTATGATCCCAATATATTTTTATATTCAATTTTATAATATAAAAATTTATTATATTAATTTACCCGATATTCTGGAAATTTATTTATTTCGTATCGTACGTCTAATTTAATTACAACGGTTTTCATAGAAATTAAACGACGCTTAACCAAGCACTCAATATTTATACCCAACCTATTTTTATAATTTTTATAACTTTATTTTATCCCGGTTAACTCCGTTAAAATTTATTTTTAGTTAACCCGGTACCCGGTACACTTTAAAACTACAAAATAACACTTAATAATACATATACCTCAAAAGTCTTACATACATCCCCCCCCCCCCCTTGACTTGCCGCCCCCCCCCCCCCCCCCCCTCTCCAATCACTTACACATTTTACTAACTCACTCAAGATTCATTAATGACCTATACTAACTTGTATAAAATAATAATAACACAAATAATACATATCTACAACTAGATCTTTTCTATCATTTTTCACATTGCAAGAAAACTCATCTCTCTCTTTTTCTCTCTTGAAACTCATGGCCACAACAATAGGGAGGAGCAAGACAAAAATTATTTCTCAAGATCAAGTGTTATTATAGTTTAGTTAAGTATTTCTTACAAGGTTTTGAAATATAAACTTAAGAATACTAAGGTTTTATCATCTAATCACACTACCTTTCAAAGTAAGTTACCAAGTTAATTTTTATGTTTTCATCAAGTATTTACTATTATCTTATAGCTTTCATGCTTTGATCCATGCACAAAATAGTTATACCACTATATTTTTACAAACTTTAGGAACATAAAAGCCCTAGAAGTGATTTTTGGTTAGATTCTTGTTAGATCTACTTGGTTATGATGTTTAGGAAACCATGACACCCTAAGAAGGTGTATGGTAGGATTAGACTAGTTTTGTGGTGATTGAAAGTGGTTTGATTGAAGTTAGAACTAGTTTGGAGACTTAAAAATGGTTTTTTGAAACATTAAAAATACCTACTGTCCCTATTTCTATTTCGTGGGAAAATCAGTGGTTGATGGCTAATTTTTTACCAAAGATTTAGAAAATACTTTTCAAAACGAAACTTTAGGCGAAAGAACGGATTAAAACGAGTTTATAACGAAGGAGATATGATTTTTGCAAATTTAACGACGAAAACTATTTTTATAAAAACTGCTTGCTGTTTGGCAGATTTCGACGGGCAAAAAGAGGCATTAAACGTAACCTAGAGGAGCCGAGTTATCAAAAATATATTAGTATATACAAAAACGAATCCGTGGACATGAAGAACGAGGAGAATGAACTTAAAACGACCAAGTTATACCCGTTTTAACATCGTCAAAACTATATATATATAGTCACTACTGGAAAATAATATAACTACGTACTAATAACATATTTTCTAGATTTCTTATTCAAGAGGTTTATTTTAACAAACGAATACGTACGACCCGAGAGAATATTTATACGACTTAACGACGTCATTCTAAGGTTTTGATACTAGGAATATAACGCTAACTTTTTCGTACGAGTTAATATGACAAGTTATATACTTCTCTAAATGGACTTATTTTTCCTAAGTATGGAAAGTATTTTACTTTGACGATAACAATTATTTTTAAGTTACGAGTGGTATAGGTATCATGTGCATGTGCATTCATTACATCATTTCACGATCTAAATTAGATCATTATCATTCATCTTAGGTTGCGGCTAGTGTTCGCGCCTTATTGTCCCTATCATTTCACATCCTTGTATCATCATTTCGAGGTGAGTCATAGCCCCACTTTTACTGGTTTAATTACTTTATAAACTCTTTGGGGGAGATACATGCTTAAATATGTGTTGTATACTTTTATACGATTTGAATTATTTCTGAAGGAGAATACGCTGTTTTAATTATTTTTTGTACAATGCCAAAGTATTAAATTCCTTACATTGCTTAAGTTTCCTTATTACCACGTCTTGACAAGTCCCCTTTATTATCATGGACCGTTAATTAAGTTCCAAGCGAGAGTGAGTGAATAGATCTATTGAGGGTGACTCCTCCATCTGTGTTTGGGTTGCTCCAACAGTATTACAGATGCATTTCATGTCTTTATTATTAGAGTGTCTGGTAAACACTCATTTGGGGCCAAGTAACGTCTAGCTTCGGTTTCATGAGCTTAAGAGACAATGTAGTTTTATGACTGAAAAACTTATTACTTTACGTTATACTTGGGCTATTGTATATACGATTAAAGTTAAATACTGATGGTTTTTTTTTATAAATCTTAATTCTGATTTCTTATTACGGATTTCTTATTTCTGATTTCTTATTTCGGATTTCTTATTTCTGATTTCTTATTACGGATTTCTTATTTCTGATTTCTTATTTCGGATTTCTTATTTCTGATTTCTTATTACGGATTTATGATGTTTTTACTGGGAAATTTACTCTCCAAATGTTTTACCATACGTACTTGTTCTCTAAAATCTATGAACTCACCAACCTCGTGTTGACACTTTAGTATGTATTTTCAGGTTATTAAGGTAGCTCATGTTGCATGCATTTGGGCATTCATGGAGTCGTGGAGACGACGCGTCTGACTATATTTTCTACACCTATGAACGTTTGATCTTGTTGAACTTATTTTAACTAAAATGGTAACACCTTTTGGGACCTATGTTTTGTAAACTCTGAATGTTTTAATGATCAAACGCTGTATTTTCTAAACGACACTTTAGGTCGTTCAATATAACTGTAACTATGGTGCTATGACAGTCACCCCCAGGTATTCCATTCCGCTGCCATTCAGGTATTTTGGGGGTGTGACATTATATTTAACCTTTTAGCTTTGAAAGTTAACATAATATAAAAAAGTTTGAAATACACTCTCACTTGTGAACTTTAAATAAGTTTTTGGCTTGTTATAAAAAAATTTGGTCATTATATTTGTTGATACAAAAGTTGGGCTTACCTTGTTTGGACTTCGGCTCTCATACCAATTAGAACTTTAGTGCTTATGAAACCTGCGCACTAAGAAAGCAAACAACACCGTTAGGCTTATCGTGGGATTGTCTCCCACGATTAGACTCCGGCGTGAGAGTAAGTAATCGGTTTTAGGGTTTAGTTGAAGAGTTAAGGATTGTGTAAAATCGTACCTTTAATGAGAATATATCATTCTATATATAGGGGCTCAGAAACCGTGTAGGTTTCTTGTTCCTTACTCTTCGCACACGTGGTGCTTATCCGGGGTAAGGATATCAATTCCGTAGATAAGAGATCTTTATGCTATAACCGGGTATTGTAGTTGGGCTTTGGACTTCGTGAGTCCAAGCCATTGGAATTATGGCCCAAATCATTTGTCATGATAGCCCACTCGTGGTGGGTTTGGGCTTAGTAATGTCTATAATTTGGGCTCGTGGCCCAACTATAGGCTATACGTCATCATGTCCCCCCAGTCTAGTGTGCGCGGTTTGTAGCCGCGGATACTAGACTAGTGAGACTAACGGTAAGCGTGGCGGGAACAAACCAAATATTTCCCGCCCAAAAATTGGAACAATGTATCAGGTCCCCAAAATATCATGATGAGTGCTTCGAAAAACGGGGAGGGTGTCCACGTGTGCCTCGAGAAAAGGGAAAAAGTGTTGTACCTTTCGCCTCCCAGCCACACGTTTTGTTAGTGGGATCCACGTGGCGTCCCTTTTAGAGTTTTGAATGCATATAAAAGACACCGCCTCCATTCACTGTGGATCACACGGTAAAAACTATTTCCACCATTTCCAAACTTTTCAAAGCTTTTCTTTCTTCAATCTTTCGCTCTACTAGGTAACTGCGCGTGCGCAATTAAGTAGATCTTGTTTATAGTTGAAAAATGGTTGCTCAGTTACATGAGTTCCACTCTAGGCTGGATGAGGATGACGTACGCCAGTTTTCTTCTGACTACTTCATTTCCCTCGACGTCCATCCTGAAGCACCAGATGTGGATGCGTGTATTGCTGATTTCCCCGATGGGAAAATGGGTTTAGATACACGCTTCTTTGATTACGCTAATTATCGCGTACCCATATCTGTATTTTTGAGCAACGTGCTCAATCACTACCAACTCCATATCTCACAGCTGCACTGTATAGGTGCGACGAAGATATCTAATTTTGAAATAAATTGTCGGTTACTTGCTATCAATCTGACAGTAGACCTATTTCGTGCGTTTTACCACACAATGTGGTCGTACGGATGGGTTTCTTTTGCAAAACGCGTTGGGCGCCTTCAATGTTATATCGATAAAGTAGATTCCTTAAGGCATTGGAGAGAGTACTTTTTCTGGGTGGATGATGTTGTATTTCCATCGCGCTTTGAGTTCTATACTCAAGGGTCGCTGCCGAGGGATGAGCGTCCTATCCCTGGTTCTTACAGCGCCGCGGATGCGGACATAATTGATAGTAACCGCATTCCCATTAACTCCTATCCTGAGGAGTTTTTGGTGCATATGGGGCTGAGTCGCAACTATTTTGATGGTGCGGACGAGGTTCCAACCTTCATTGATGAGAACAGCCAGGGTGGGTGCTCATCCTTTATTGCCTTTGCCTCTATAATGTAAGTGTTTGTTTATTTTGCTTTAATAACTAAGTTGTTCTTTGTTATTTGTCTTTTGTCAGTCGCAGAGATGGATCTGTTCACTGTTGTAAAGTTGAAGGAGCCCAAGCGCGTGACAGTGGGGGTGCGTCCTTTGAGGGAAGGTGAGCAACCCATCTTACATGCCACTGGGGGCATCTAACAGTGTTTGGGCCAGCTGCGCGTGAAGATTCTCCCCCCGTAGCTGCTCTTGTTACGCCGGTGCAAAGTGTGCCGCCTACTGGGGAGCAGTCTCCCGTGGAGGAGGAAACGCATGTTGAATCATCCAACAGCGTGGAGATCTTAGAACCTGTTGCGGAGGTTCGGAGGGAGAAGCGCAAGGAAGCGTCTTCTGGTGGTTATGGTACTGGTACCTCCAAGAGGAGGCGCCATCTGATTGCTGATGAGGAGTCTGCCATGCCGGATGATATGTCCATTTCTGGCGCGGAAAAGAATCTGCCCAAGTCCCCACCTCTTGTATAAGTATTTACAATTTTCATTTTCATTATTTGTTGTATCTTCGCGCTAATTTTACCTTCTTTGTTTTGTAGTGACCATGCTGCTCATGAGGATGCGGTGTTTGCTGATCGCGCAGCATCACCGCAGACTTCCCATGTGGAGGAGCCCTTGAAGGCAGCGGCGCAGATGTCTGCGCATGAGTTGGTGGAGGAGCTAGCTGGTGTTGCTGCTCGCCAAGCTGAGTTGGTCACTCAGCTAAAGGCGCGGGCTGTTGTGGAGGGAGGCAGCCTTGCTGAGAAGGATGAGCAGATTGCTCAGCTCAAGGCGCAGTTGGCTGAGGCACAAGCAGAGGTGTTGGCTGCCGATGAGCGCGCCAAGAAGGCGACTGAGGAGAAGCTGATGGTGATGGCTGAGCTGCAGCGCGAACATGGAGAGTCGCAGCAGTACAAGGCTGACCTCGCCTGGGGGGTAAAATACCTGGAGGAGAGGAAGAATGAACTCTGCGGCCAGCTTGCTGAATTTGGCAAGAAGGTGGAGAGTTCTGTGGAGGCGCAGGAGGAAAAGCTGCGCAGGTTGAGCATAGAGTATGATGAGGAGTTGTATCCTCATCTTATGTCTACGATTGCGGAGCGCAGGTACTTGTTGTACATTCCTCTTTAATTCTTATATTTTTTCTTCCTTTCTAATGTATTTGTTGCTGTTTGTGCAGGTGGTTGATCAGCCATGGCTTGCACCTAGCTGCCATGGGTACCTTGGAATCCCCAGAGGTCGTGGGTGCCTTTGGTAAGGTGGTGGAGTGCGTCGTTGCTCGTGGCAAGGCGCAGGCTGTAGAGGAGCTTGCTGAGGGTCAGTTGCTGACCGTTCTCCCCGCTGAGGTTCCTGACTACAATGCTGGTGCCTTTGAGGAACTTGTCAAGGCGATGGAGGGAATGAGGCTCCTCGAGCTTCCGCACATTGCGCGGCTAGAGCGCGACCAAGATTATCCTATCAGATTGATTATGCAGGGATTAACTCTTGGGAGGTACATAGCGGAGAACGCAGAGGCTGAACCTGACTTTTTCTTGAAGCCTGATGAATCTCAGTTGCAGGTTCCAGTGTTCGCGCAGCCGCGTGACATGCTTAACCCTTTTGCTATTGAGACGGAGGTTCCGCTGAAGGAGGTCTTAGAGCGCCACGCAAAGAGGGCGGCCAAGAAGAAAGGTCTTAAGGGGAAGGCCATTCTCTGCGGTGTGGGTGCCGCGCATCTTCCTAGGTTGGATGGGGTTGCAGTCAGTGTGGCGATTGTGTCACCGAAGGATGCGCTGCTGTTGAAGAAACTTCAAGAGGCTGGGAGCTCTGCTGAGCCAGAGCGTTCCCCCGAGCGTCGCCATAGTATGTAGATATGTATGTATAACTCGTAGTTGTAGCCTTGTAAAAACTCGTAGTTCTTGGTAAATGAAATTATGGAACTTTTTTGCACACATATATCGTTTTATACTTAGATTTTTTGTCTTTATTATGTGAAAGACTTTTCTAGAGTTACGATGTGCATATAATATCTTGTATTGAGCCCATAACTTATGCATTAAGTCCGTAACTTAATAAACGTTTGCGGTCCATAACCTTAACAAACGTGCGAGTAGATGTGTAGCGTGCTACATTTATCATTTTTAGTAACCAAGTGTCTTGGTTTCTTAGTTCGTTTAAACTTGTTGTTTCGCATTGTGTGATGCGTACTAAAGTCATAGTTTTGTATGAAGTTAGTGAGTTTGTGTTCGAACTTAGGAGTCAATTGTTTTGAATCCATATGGTGGAGTGCAGCGTACTGCGAATTCCACTATGTAGGAGTCAATTGTCTTGAGTCCATGTTTTGTTAAACGCGCACAGTGTGCGATAAAGTGCATCCATCATGGGATGTACTGTTAACTTACTCCAACGTCTTGATAGTAAGGTGTTTAACAGGGATACGTGATCCGATGTTGATGGGTTTGCAACCCTCTTACTCAACGAGTACTTTAGTAGGTTTACTCATCCTGTCTGCCCTCATGTGGTCTTAATATGTGCATGCGCGCCATGTAGGCAATAATATAAACAGAATTGAAACATAAATGAATGATGTAAGCAATAATGTTGAAATGTGTTGTGGAGTTAGCTAGAAACCACAACATTTTATTAATTCTTGCAAGTGCAAAAAGACAAGTTCCTAAAAAAAAGTAAATACACAGACATTTATTGAGCGCTTACTAAAGTGCATAGGTTTCAGTGTGTGGGCCGTAGCCTAAAGGTAACATCTCTTGAGATTGCAAATGTTCCAGGTGCGTGGTAGCTCGTGGCCTTGCATGTCGCGCACTTTGTACGCACCGTCGCCTAATGCCTCTGTGACCTCGTAAGGTCCTTCCCATTTGGGTCCGAGCTTGCCCGTGTCTTCTGCGTGGCTTGCATCGTTGGCGCGGTATACAAAGTCCCCTGGTTTGAAAGATGTGTTTCTGACTCTTGCATCATAATAGTTCTTCATCTTTGATTTAGCTTTTGCTTCGCGTATAGCTGCCCTTTCACGTCGCTCCTCCAACAGATCTAAGTCAATGCGTCGTTCATCATCGTTTGTTGTGACGTTGACTTCCGATGTACGGATTGTTGAGATTCCGATCTCCGCTGGTATAACAGCTTCTGTGCCGTAGACAAGAGAAAAAGGAGTATTGTCGTTGCTGACTGTGATTTCTGTGCAGTGGGCCCATGGGACATGCGATAATTCATCCACCCATCTTCCTTTATGCTTGTCTAGGCGCGCTTTAATTCCTTCACCCAGACTACGATTCGCGCGTTCTACTAATCCATTTGTTTGTGGATGTTTAACTGACGCGAAGTGTTGTGTGATGTTTAACTGCGCGGACCAATCTTTGAATGGGTTATCACAGAATTGTTTTCCGTTGTCCGAAATAATCTCTCCAGGTAAGCCAAAGCGGCATACAATGTTATCCCAAACGAATCGTTTGACCTGGTTACCTGTGATACTTGCCACCGCTTTTGCCTTGATCCATTTGGTGAAGTAGTCAATGGCGACAATGAGGAATTTAAGTCCTCCTGCCGCGACTGGAAAGGGTCCTGCGATGTCAATTCCTCATTTATGGAACGGCCATGGTGCGGTGATGGGTGTTAGCTCATGTTGTGGTCGACGCGGAATGGGTCTGTGGACTTGGCAGTCGTTGCATCTTCTGATCATGTCTCGCGCATCGCGATGCATGGTAGGCCAATAGTACCCGGATCGCAAAGCACGCGCTACAACAGACCGTGGTCCTGAGTGCATGCTGCAAGATCCGGCGTGGATTTCCCGGAGTACGTAGTCTGCCTGAAGAGGTCCGACACACCTAAGCCATGGTTGTAGGAATGAACGCCGATATAGGATACCATCTCGAAGTTCGAATCTCTGCGCTGTGCACCGTATCCGTCGAGCGTCCTTTGGTTCTTGGGGAAGTGTTCCCTTGCTAATAAAATCCATGATGGGTGTCATTCATGTGGGATGTTCTTCTTCTATCACTGTGGATACTTCCATTTCAGAGATGGGTTTGTTCTTCAAGGTTTTCACCAATACCTGTTTTGACAGGTGTGCGAAGCTTGTGGATGCGAGCTTACTTAGCGCATATGCTTTTTTGTTTTCTCCACGTGGGATTTGTTTGATAGAAAACTTGTCAAAGTTCTTGATCAAGGACTTGGCCTTATCGAGGTATTGGACCATGTGTTCCTCTTGGGCTACATACTCGCCTAACACGTAGTTAGCTACTAATCGTAAATCCACATTAGCTTCTAGGTTGCGTATACCCATTTGATTTGCTATGCGGAGTCCAGCCAGTAATGCTTCATATTCCGCCTCATTGTTTGTGGCTATGAATTCAAAGCGCAGTGCGTAAGTGTGTTCTGTTCCATCTGGGCTGGTAAGGATAAGGCCTGCGCCTGATCCTTCTGCGCATGAGGATCCATCGGTAAATAGAACCCATGGTTCTTGTAATGGTACGTCACTGGTTGGTGATGGAGTATCAGCATCTGGCTTCTCGATAATGAAATCAGCCAATATCTGTCCCTTGATCGCGGTGCGCGGCCTATAGGAGATATTATACTCACTCAATAACACGCTCCACTTTTGTAGCCGCCCTGATGCATCAGGTTTAGAGATAACCTGCTTGATGGGTTGGTCCGTAATTACAGCTATTGGATGCGCTTGGAAGTACCTGCGCAGTCTCTTAGCCGCGAATACTAAGGCTAGGACCAGTTTCTCCATTGCGGTGTAGTTAGTCTCTGTCTTTTTGAGAGATTTGCTTACAAAGTATATGGGTGTTTGAACAGAGTTTCTGTCTGTCAGTAGTACCGCACTAACTGCTCCATGGGTCGCTGATAGATACATGATCAGCTCTTCCCCTTGTTGGGGTGCGACAAGCTTGGGTAGCTCTGCTAGGTTTTGTTTAAGCTGTTGGAAAGCTTCTTCCGCTTCTGGAGTCCATCGAAAATCTCCCTTTTTTGTACACTTCGTGAGTGTTTTAAAGAGAGGAAGTGATTTGTCCGCTGATTTGGACAAGAATCGATTTAGTCCCGCTAATTTGCCGTTTAGTGACTGGACTTCTTTTAGTGTGCGCGGTGAAGGTAGTTCGATGACCGCTCTTGTTTTTTCCAGGCAAGGTTTAATACCATCGGGTTCTATTAGGTATCCAAGAAACATGCCTTCTGTTGCTCCAAAAGTACACTTCTTGGGGTTCAACTTCATGTTTATTCTTCCCAATGTCTTAAACGTTTCCTCTATGTCACGCACCAACTCCTCTTCGGTATGGCTTTTTATGACTAGGTCATCAACATAGACCTCAATTTTACGTCCCACTTGCTTCTCAAATGCGTTATCCAATAACCGTTGGTATGTGGCTCCTGCATTTTTTAAGCTAAAAGGCATTTTTGTGTAGCAATACACCCCTTGACTCGTGTGGAAGGCTGTTTTTTCTTCATCCTCCTTGGCCATTTGAATTTGATGGTATCCTTTGTATGCGTCTAGGAAACATTTAAAGGGATACCCGCATAAGGATTCTACTTTCCAATCAATTTCTGGTAGTGGATAGCAGTCTTGTGGACATGCTTTATTGAGATCGGTGAAGTCTACGCACATTCTCCAGCTACCATCGCTCTTCTTTACCATAACTGGATTGGAAAGCCAATCGTGGTAATAAACTTCTCGCATGATACCTGCGTCCACGAGCTTGTGTACTTCCTCCAGGATGGCTTTTGCGCGTTCTGGAGCCTGGCCCCGTTTTTTCTGTCGTATTGGAGGATATCCTTGTCGGATTTCTAGCTTGTGTTCCGTGATGGCTCTTGGCACTCCGGTCATATGTTTGGGTTCCCATGCAAAGATGTTTAGGTTCTTTTGTAATAATGCGCACACAGCTGCTCTGCCCTTGTCGGACAGTGATCCCCCAATTGATATCTCTTGGTCAGGATAATCTGGGTGGATTACAACTTTCAGGTTTGTCACCTTGGTCGTGTGCTGTTCTGGAGCGCGCGAAACTTCATCTGTTACTATGTTGCATTCTCGTGGAGATGCAGTAGTGTTGTAGAGGGTGACGATTCCTCCTTCCACTGGGAACTTGAGCATCCCATGTGCTGTGGATGGAACTGCGCGCATGGCTGATATCCCTGGTCTCCCAATGATGCCATTGTACGACAAGGGGGACCTGATTACCATGAAGTTCATCCAGGGCGTTGTGGAATGGTATTCATTACCGATTACCACAAGTATGCGTAATTGTCCCATGGGCCAAATCTTTTTGCCTGTGAATCCAGTCAGCGACGTCGTGGCCGGAATTAACTGGTTTTGTATCTCAGGTTTTAGCCTTTTGAAGCAGTGTTCGTACATGATGTCCGCAGACGCTCCTCCATCGACGTACATGCGGTGGATATCGTGACCCCCCGCTTGTATCTCGATGGTGAGTGGTTCTACCACTGCGTTGTCCGCAGTGAGAGTGGGGAAAGAGATTTGGTTTCCCTTGGAAAATCTTTGGCTGACTTTTTGTTTTGTATTTCGCTGCCATGATTGTATCATGTATATTGTGTCAGCCTTATTTTTTGGTATCTCCTTTTTGGCCCCATTCTTTTGTCTATCTTTCCCCTCTTTGATGTTTTTAACAAGGTGGTCCATCTTCCCTTCTCTTACTAATTTATCAATTAGCTGACGTAGTTGAACGCACTCGTTAGTAGTGTGACCCTTCTGCCCATGGTATTCGCAGTATCCTCCTTCTATGCGCTTCTCTTCTGGAGTGCTCATAGGTGGATATTTTGGAAAATTTGCTCCTTCTGTCGCGAATATTTCCTTAGGGGTTTTTGTGAGTGGGACATACTTGTCGTTATCCCTTCCACTGCCTTGGTTGCGGTAATTACTGTTGCGGTTGCCACTTTGGTCATTGGATTGTCTCCTAGACTGTTCTTGTGGTTTAAAGGTTGAGTAACCTTTTTTGTTGTCTGCCGCCGCTGCTTCCCCTTAGATGAAGGATCTGGTACGCTTTGTTAGCTCATCAAAGCTTTGGGGTACTTTATCGTTTAGCTTCCGTATTAGCTCTGGGTTATTGATCCCGTTCATGAACCTTGAGATTTTTAGTACTTCGGGACATGCTTTGACTTGCATGCATTCATCCTTGAAGCGCTTCATATAAGCACTTGTGGATTCCCCTTGGCACTGTTTCACTCTGGCTAGTTCCACAGGATTCTTTGCGCACTTCTTTCGTTGCGTAAAATTTAGGCGGAATGCCTTCCGCAACTCTTCAAACCCATTTATGCTTCGTCGTGGAAGCTTGCTGAACCATGTTCGCGCATTTCCCCACTAACGTAGAGTTGAACATATGGCACCACACAGGTTGTGGCCAGTTTTCGATAGCAGCCGCTGACTCGAAAATTTTTAGGTGATCATTAGGATCACCCGTGCCATCGTATGTTTTAACATTGGTGGGCATGCGCCTTTTCTTGTCATCTGAGAAATCGCTTATGCGTCGCGTGAACGCATCAACCTTTTGGCGACGCCAAGGAAGGGAAATATTCTTGTCCTCATCGTACCGACGCCGGTTCTTAAATTTCCAATGTCTCGTCTCTCTATCCTCGTTGTCCGAGGAGCTGCTTGAGGAGGAGTTGTTCCTCCTGTGGCGTTTGCACCGTTTTTCTTCGGAGTCCGAATTTGAAGGGCTTGTACTTGGGGAGTAGTGTTTCCCAAGCCTATCTTGGATTCTTCTGCTCCCTGACCTTGAGATGCTTACGCTTGGTGAGCGTTGTCGTCCAAGTCTATCTTGTATCCTGCGGCTACCAAGCCTAGCGTGGACATTGGTGTGCCTCGCGTTGTCTTCGTAATCCTCCGAGTATTGAGAGTTAGATGATGTACCAAGTCTATCATGAACGTTGGTGCGCCTCTCATTGTTTCTGCGCTCATGGTGGCGCGGTGGAGATTTTTCTTGGCTAAAGTCTAGCCGGTTTTGCAGGTTGCGGCCTGACCTTCTTCTTACCTCCTCTTGCATGAGACTAGTTAAAGTCTCGTAATGTTGGGACACAAAATCGTTTAATGTCACCTCAGGTGCATCCTCTTCTACCGCGAGGATGTCCGTCTCCGCATAAGGTTCCCTCTCTTTATTAGATGCTCCTGGTGGCACAGTGTTGTCCACTATGGATGCCACTTGGTGGGGAGTGGTAAAGAGAGTGCGCTGAATGTCCTCAGCGCTTGGGACTACGGTAGTGGCTCGGGTTGTCCCCAAGGGCAGATCTACCGTGGTAGGGATTGGAGTTACATTCGACTCGCGATGACTAGGCGCACTGGTTGTTCCAGAGATTTGCCTTGGAGTCGAATCTCGATGCTTCTTCCTATGTGAATCATCACGTGTTTTTTCCGGCTGCGGAGTCCGCTGGCCTGAGTTCTTGTTTTTCGGCATTCTGGTCTTGAGTTCTTAGTGTCGCGTCCCACGGATGGCGCCACTTGTTGATACAAAATTTGGGCTTACCTTGTTTGGACTCCGCCTCTCGTACCAATTAAAACTTTAGTGCTTATGAAACCTGCGTACTAAGAAAGCAAACAACACCGTTAGGCTTATCGTGGGATTGTCTCCCACGATTAGACTCCGGCGTGAGAGTAAGTAATCACTTTTAGGGTTTAGTTGAAGAGTTAGGGGTTGTGTAAAATCGTACCTTTAATGAGAATATATCATTCTATATATAGGGGCGCAGAAACCGTGTAGGTTTCTTGTTCCTTACTCTTCGCACACGTGGTGCTTATCCGGGGTAAAGATATCAATTCGTAGATAAGAGATCTTTATCTTATAACCGGGTATTGTAATTGGGCTTTGGACTTCGTGAGTCCAAGCCATTGGTATTTTGGCCCAAATCATTTGTCATGATAGCCCACTCGTGATGGGTTTGGGCTTAGTAATGTCTATAATTTGGGCTCGTGGCCCAACTATAGGCTATAGGTCATCAATATTTGTATAATATGTTATACTTTTCTTTAGATTAATTGTATATGTCGTTCTTACGTTTAAGTAACTTAACTATATGTAACAAATGAAGGGAATTTTGTCATTTTACCTATTATTTAATTAAATAAGCAGAATTTGTCAAAAACTAACAAAACTTTTCATATGCTTATTTGCTTATTTTTAATCAAAATCAAATACTTAATTTAAAATACTTATTTTTATTTGGTATAAAAAACTTTTTTTTTAACAGAAGAATAAAACAACAATCCCAAAAAAAATTATAATCATCGACTAAAAGCTGAGTTAGACACAAGAAAGTGAAAACAATGATTATAGTTTTGCTACTGTTTTATACTAATAAGTTTCAGAAAATAATTGACAAAGCTAAGAGCATCCGCAATTGGTGCTTTTCAAAAGACTTGCACTATTTCATCAAGTCATAACATAGCTTTTTTGCATTGGAGAGAATGACTTGAAGGACCAAAGACTTGGTATGTATCAAGCGTTTGAAGCAAAGACTTGACACTATTGTTTATTAATTTTATAATCAAACACTCACTGCCAAATTCATATTGCAATGACTTGATACTTTTAAAAAAGCTTTTTGCATTGGAGAGCAAGTTTACAAAATGACTTTTCATAACAAAATTTATTAAAAAGTGTATGTAATAAATGCATCAAGTCATTGAATGACTTGGTGCAATGCGGATGCTCTAAGTGCATGACTAAGAGCATCTCTTATGCAAAAAGCTTTAAAAGCTTTTTACTATTTTAAAAAGCCTTTGTAAAGGGTTTTTATCCATAGTGTTGAAAGCTTTTTTATAAGGTTTTTAGAAAGACTTGTGAAACACAAAGTCTTTCCTCAAACCTTGTTCATTAAATATGAAATGCATTTAAGGCATTAAATGCAAAAAGTCTTTCTTCAAACCTTGCATTGTTGATGCTCTAAGTTTATGTCTAAATATTCAATAAATAATCTATACTACCTATAATATATATTAGACCTTCTATACTATTAAATTTTTAAGATTTCCTTATATAGATTTTAAGTAAATATAAATTATTAAACACATTGCACAAGTATGTAAAGCACAAATCAAACTAAAAAAACACTCTGTCTTATATACAATTAATACATAATTTAAAACACGCATCAAAAATATGTACGACTACCTAAGAATAATGTACAAAATAATTAATGCTCTTCAGTTACCGAAAGTTTGACCAAACCACAATACCTATGTTTGACCACAAAGATACAAATACCACAAGATATCTATACCCTAGTTATACAACCTCAGACTTATGAATCGTCACTGGTACAAAGTAAAACGAAAAGAACAAGATAAGAGAACAGTAGAACATATCCAACAATAAACAACTTCACTATCTTTGTTCTATTAACACCTCACGTCAATATAAGCCAAGAACAACAACGTTTCCCATCTCACAATCTAATCTCAAGACAACATACATCTAAACCCATCTCATATATACAAGACCCGAATCAAAAATAAAAAGCAGCTAAAAGAGATCTCAGATTCAAAACTTGCTCACAAATCAATTAAGCTTTACAAGTTTTTGTTGAACCCATCATAGATCTATTAGAACATAACATCTCTTTTAATATCCGAAATTCATAAAGAAAGAACAACAAAAAAGTGTTTCATTCTTTTTCTTTTTTTCGGTCTAATGATAAACGAAACATATATCAAACCTACCCGAGACTACAAGATCTTGAAGCCGTTTATTACTTGATATCTTCGTTGGTTTTGAGATTCGAACAAACGTGTTTAACGTTTAGAAGAATAAAGAAAGAAGTGTCAAAAGGTTGTGTGTGTTGTGGTGGTTAAACCTCATGGTTGATGAGAGTTGATTTAGATATATGAAATTTTGTTTATATAAAAATTAGGTGGTAGAAAAACACAGATGGGGGTGTGAGTTTTAAGTTTAGGGTTACTAACGACCTAAAGTTGGTATATACACTTAGATTAGATAGACTTTGGACCGGTTATTGCGAAATTGAGATGACCGGGTATAGAGATTTTTTTGTGGGCCTATAAATTCGTTTATGCTAAATGGATTAACGATTTCAAGTTTTTTTAAATGGCAACGCACTTAAAACTTAGAAGACAATCATATAAGCATAACTCAAGTAAACAATTCCTAGCTATCACTTTGACTTTTGATGTCGTTAACATTTATTTTAAGATACCCGTCGCTGCAATGCACGAGTACCCTACTAGTTTACATATAGGCACAAATTTATGTACAAGTTAGTCTGCTAATCACTTTTTAAAGTTTTAGTGGGTTTTTATGAAATAAATGATTAATCTCTTACAAAATTGACTTTTAACCGACTTGATGCTATCAAAGTTTTGTCATCTTATGGAGCCCAAAAAGAAGGTGAAAGTGGAATCGCATCACATGGCTAAATGAGTTGGTTACATCGGGCATGTAAAAAGGTCAATATATGGATATCATAGAAACTTTTCTTTTCATTACTTGTACAAACGAAAAAATATGTAAAGAATGCATCCGTATCATACTCATATTTAAGCCTAACTGGTTAGGCCGAGCATAATGGTGTCTCTCATTCACGCTCGTTGGAACTTGTTTTTTACCGATAACGTGTGAAACACCAATATAGACCAAGAATACTATAGGCGAAAGACCCAAAATAAGTACCACGGGTGCAAACCATTGACAAAAGTTAAATGTTGTGTGCTTAAGTGTTTTGTGTGTTTAAGTAAAGTATCTTTATGTTTAAGTTGATATAGATCAATGGTAAAGAAGATACTATCCGTGGTAAAAATGATATAAAAGTGATAAGAAATAGAATAACATAACGCTGACGTGAAAGTTATTTTTTAGAAAGACAACAATATATATAAAGAACACAAAAAAAGATACAAACAAATGGCATTCCTACTTTCCAAACAAGACGATTAAAGAGAAAGAAACCCGGACAAAGAAAACGGTGACGTGAAAGTAGTCAGAATCACCACAACATCCGACCTTATTGATTTTGCATTCTAACAAGGACTTAAGGAGACTCATGTTTTATTGGTTTTGGTTCTAACAAGAAGACTCATGTTTGATTCTTGAAATTAAAGAAAACAATAACCAAGTACAAGTATATATATTTTTATATTAAAAACCCAAAATATTCCTGATATAATATATGTTTTTCAATAATTATAAGTACATAACTTTCGAAAAACCAAAATCCTAAAATGGGGTGATAATGAGCAAGTGTGTACATATTTGACCTCTCAATGCCCACTTTCCAGCAAGTTGCTCTCCCATTCGCACGCATTGGATTTGCTTTGTTTCCTTTTCATGTTTTCTTTTTAGATTTAGGGCCTATTTACTTTTTTTATTAGAACCTCTGATTCGGTATGGAAGCATATAATATTATTATTATTATTATTTTTGGGCCCACAGATCCCTTAATTCGTCTGGATCTATAGAGGGAAAATAATACACTCCTCCACAAACAGACGGTCTAACAGATGCGGGCCCCACCATCTTTATTAGCCTCTGAAAAAAGAAACACTGCCTTAAATAGCAATAGAACTAATTACAAGTTTGTAAAAAATAGTTTGACATAAGATAGCAATGAAATCTTTCCAAAGTCTCTTTTTGTTACGTAAACGTCAAAAAATATGAGTAATTGTAATAAACTTGCATAAACTGTTACAATATGCATATTTTAACGGGTTATCATATTTTATTTTATAGCTTAAAAAATGTGATCTTGGTTGGTTTAAGGCTATAATATATCTTTTCATAGCAAGACTCCTCCTTTGTTAAGGCAAATTATAAAGCTCTAAATTTAGGAAGTGGTCAGTGATCCCATGTCAAAAACTTGTAACCCGGCTAGCAATACTGATAATTACATATTTATATTCTCTAAGAGGTGAAGAATGATGGGATCACTCTGGTCTCATGCATCCTAAAGATGCCAACCGGACCCTTCCCAAGGATCCGGCCCCAGTTACATATTTATATTATGCTCGTTATGATGATATATTTCATGCTGTTCAGGTTACAACGAAAATATGTGTATTTACGCACCCTCAGAGCAAAAAATCTCTAGGTCACTTTGGTGGACAAAGACAGAATGACGAGAATGAAGTCAAATAGATACATGTTTGCTCACAACTCAATTAGAGGTAATAGGAGAAAGAGGGAATTTCATACATGTGTGAAAAACTTAAAGGTATCATATTTACTTAAATTAAAAAAATTTGAACACGTAATGTGCTATAGCTATGAGAAATTATGGTGTGTTTGTTTCATTAAGATGTTTTAGGTCTGAATCTGACTACCACATCTTACCAGTAAAAGGTGGCTAGAAAGTCTAAATCTGAACGAAATAATGCTGTTTGTTTTCGTATAATTGTTCGAATGATTTTAAGTGCTCGTTTCTGCAATTTATTTAAGTAACTTATGTAAATATGAAACAATACTTTTTATCATAAATATAACATAGTTAATAAACTATCAAATATATTATATTAACACAAGTCTTTAATCTCTTATCGAGTAAGAGACAGACAAGTCCACCAACTCTTACTGAGTAAGATGTTATATGTTTGATTGGGTCTGACTAAAAAGAAAAAAAAAAAACAAACAAGCAAAACGTCTGTTCACCTCTTACTAGTAAAAGAGTAAGAGGGGTAGTAAGATTTTTTTCTTTTTTTTTTTTCCCTAAAAAAACAAACACATCCTTAGTAATTATATACTATTCTTTCCTTAACTTTAAACGAGTTCTTCAACTTTATTTATTTATTGAAAAAACGACTATATTATTAACCACAAAACAAAACAGAAAATAAAAAAAATAAAAAAATAAAATAAAAAAAATGCTATATGACATCAAGAGCTAAAAGATTAAATCAAAGCACTAGGTCTCTCAATCCATTTGTCTCATACGGACTTATTAATAGAAGACCGATTTGAAGTCTAAAGGAATGTCATCCTTAATAACGAAGGAAAAATATCCTCGTGACGTACTGAGGTCTCCTCGCTTTCCGTTTGTGCGTGCAAAATTATGTTTCTCCACCTTCATATGAGCCACAAAAGGAACATGCATACGACGAGAAAAAGCTTCGACACTTTTTCAACTATTATATACCTTTTATACGTAGTTTCAATGGAGAACAAACATACCTTTTATATGCATGTTGACTAACATACCCCAGAAATAAGTGATGGCTTCCTCAAGTTTCAATCTTAAAAGGTCATCATGATCTTAATATTATCCATTCAACTTATGGGTATCAAAACTTTATTTAATTTTAGATGGGTTATGTCACTAGCTATGAGTTACTTGGAGCACGATAAATGGGCATGTTCCTTTGGAGTGGACAAACTACCACCTCTTAAGTATTGTGCTTTTAAATGTGAACACAATTATTAAAAGATGGGTATCCATGTGCAACGTCAGTATATCAAAAGAACTCGATAGATTAAATGGAGTAGTGAATTATAGTCTTGCAACTATGTCGACTCTCCGTTTAAGCAAATAAGTGTCTGACTCATGGCGCGATTAGTGGTGTGGGTGACGCAACGTCATAACTCATAAGAAGGAAAAGTTTCCTATAACGCATTTGTACCAAGTACTTTTATAAGATATAATCCACAATTAAATTATGAGAAACTATGAAAAGAATCGTATTTCATCTTTTTCTTTACAATATCATTGTATAGACGGGTGTGTTTTTGGGAGCAAGGTTAGCTTTGGTTTGAAAAGAGACTATATAGGGACATAGGGTTCAGGCTCTTTCTAGGTTAAGATTTGATAGAGTTTAATTTGTAAATTTGATAGAGTTTTAATGCTTAGATCTTGTTGAGATTTGGTAAAGATTGTATGAGTGACATAGCATTATATATCACAGAGTTGTATGTAATGGGTGAAATACCACGTTTTTCTTCGTCTTAGAGTATGGGGAGTTATAACACAAGTTATGAAATAATAACATGTCACGTTAGCGTCACATCATCTCAGCACCAAATAGCAAAACATCAAAAAATACCAGGAAATCATAACACCACATAACACCACTTTTTACAAATTTACAAATTCTACCCTCAACAAATTCATTTATTAAACATTCAAACATTTTATTAATACTCCTTCCGTCCCAAAATTATTGTCTCCTAATGACTTTTTCGGTCTTTCTTTCTCAACTTTGACTATAAATATCTTTGTTTGTGTTATATAATTTTTTATAAGAATTATACTAAATGAAAATACATTTAAAACTCAATCCGTTCATATATTTTGTATCAAGTATTATGTAATATAAACAAAAATACTTAAGGTCAAAATTAAAAAGTAAAGACCGAAAAAGTCAATAGGAGACAATAATTTTGAGACGGAGGTAGTAAAACTTAAACATTACAATACAAAATAAAAACATTACAATAAAAAAAACATAATAAAAGTACGAATTAAAATATGGATTGAACAATACGATAAGTAAATAAGTAAAACTAGTCGTCATCTTCTTCCACAAAATCCTCACGGTTACGCCAAATATGCTCCATAAGATTGAGTTGGAGACTAACATGAACATCTTTGTCACGGATTTCTTTTGCCTTTTGACGACGCCTATCACATCTATCAATCCACCTGTCTTGCATTTGTCTAGCCGGATCCCGAAAAATTTCTTTGTATTCACTTACATGAAAATTTTGATCTTTTAGAATCATGTTATGCAATATGATGCAAGAATACATGATTCTACTTATCTTGGTAACCTGGTAAGCACGCGCTGGTTGTTGTATTATTCCCCATCGTCCTTGGAGAACACCAAAAGCACGTTCAATATCCTTTCGTGCTGCATCTTGACGCTTTTTAAATAAAGTGTGTTTATCATCAACGATATTAGTGAATGATTTGACAAAAGTAGCCCACTGTAGGTAAATCCCATCGGCTAAGTAGTAACCTTTTTCAAACACAAGTCCATTTACCTCAAATGGAGCTACAGGGGAATCATCATTCAGCAAGTTATCAAACAACGGCGAATTATCTAAAACATTGATATCATTATTCGCACCCGCTACACCAAAAAATGCGTGCCAAATCCACAAATCCTGCGACGCAACAGCTTCAAGCAATATAGTCGGGTATTTTTTATGACCACTAACATATTACCCTTGCCATGACACCGGAAAATTTCTCCATTGTCAATGCATACAATCGATGCTACCAAGCATTCTCGAAAAACCATGTTCATTCTCATGTTTTGCATATAAGTTTTGAACGTCATGCATATTTGATTTTCTTAAAAACTCTCCCTTAAACAAATCAATAATGCACTTATTGAAATTATCTAGACAATCACGTCTGGTACGTGCACTCATTTGCAAATACTCATCGAACGCATCCGGTGAGCTGCCTTATGCCAATTGGCGTATGGCAATAGTGCATTTCATTAAAACACTAATACTCATCCAACCAGTAGCATCGGGTGCTTGGAAAAAGTATGCAAAATTATCCGGAAGAGGATCGGCAGTATATGATTCAATAGCGGAAACTATTTGAAGAAATAGTTCCCGGCTCATACGAAATCTTCTACGAAAGTCTCTAGGAGGATACTTACAATGTTTATTAAAGTAGTCGGCCATCAAACGCTCCTCCACAACCTCACTCTCACGGGAAATTGGGTTACGGGTCAACCGGAGAGATGATTCGGCTTCTTCTTCTTCTATTCTCGTGTACTCATAAGCGGCAAAGATTGCTAAAGCGTCTGCTTCATCTTCGATATCGGAAAGGCTCACATGTGCGGCGTAAGTTGGATTATGTGGATCCATTGTATTTTTTTTTGCTTGTGATAATAATGTATAAAATTCTTGTTGTTGTTGATTTATATAAGGTTATGTTTTTTTTTTTAATGCAAACTAGCCGTTATCATTAAACTAGCCTTTTTTTATATCTTTTTCAAAAACTAGCCGTCGCATTTGAAGTTTCCCATGCATACACTAGCCGTTGCAATTGAAGGGGATGTTTTGCACAAAAGAAAATATACCAAGCACGTTACAACGCACATTGGTGCGTTAACATAGCCTTCAACGCTGAACCAACGCTCGGGGTCAGGAAATGGAGGCAACGTGCGTTATGGCGTTGTGAAGTTGCCACATAGGAATAACGCCAGATTTGCGTTATGACTCCATTCTCTCTTAGCAACCAAATAACGAAGAAAACCATTCGTTATATGTTCCTTAGTAATCAAGTTTCTCAAACCTTTCAATTTTCTATGCAAAATCAATTTATATCCGACTAATGTTTTTATGATTTTAACCAGTTTGAAAGTCAAGAAATTCACTATCAAAGTAATCAAGATATTTCTTACCATTCTGAATATTCTAAGAGTCATGAATACGGATCGAGAAAAAGGTCCTAGAATTTTTTACATCCAATATAGAGAACACCATTCCAAATTTTGGTACATCTTTATACGATGAACCTTATAAAGACATTTATACAAATGAAGATGATGAGAATGAGTATGATGAAAACGAAATTAAATGATTTTACATCTTAAAATAGAGATGGGTTTTGTGAGAAAACCGATGTTTTTGAAAATTGAAAAAAATTATATTTTCACGTACATGCTTGATTTACCTCCCTCGCCTGTTTTTGAGTTTAAAATAAAATAAAATAAAATAAAATGGTTTTGTAACAAACAAGCATTAAAGTTGGCTATCGCAAATAAAGCATGGTTATGAATTTAGGGGGCGTTTGGTATGGGGCTTTAGGCTCAAAGAATTGAGCTCAAAGTAAAATATGATGTTTGTTTTGTATTTGAGGGTTTTGACATAATTACACACACCCCTCTGCAGGGGTTTTCAGAAATCCTAGGGGGAACCAAGGTTTTATTCTCTCTCATTTCTTTTATTTTTGTCTTCACGCATTGAATTCAACTTTTTAATTTGTCCTTATGTGAAATACACAAAATGCACATGGAGATGTAGTATAATTACTTTAATACTCCGTATCCACTTTTTTATAAAATAATAGTATATTTTTTATTTTATAATCTATTTTCTCTCTCCTATCTCAAATCCAAATCCAAATTCTAATCTACAACTTTACACTCAAATTCAAATTCTAATCTAAACCCAACTACGAACCAAACGGGCCCTTAAAACACGAAAAATAGATAAACGGAGGTATGCTGTAATAATATATGTTGATAAAAATTTGACTGAAAAATAATATCAAGTAGGATAAATTATGACTTTCAAATTGGGCAGAATTGTCACAACCACCACTAAATTGCCACCACCATCACAGCCACATCACAGCCACCACCGTCCCGTACCTGTCACAGACTCACAGCCATCACAGTCTCGTACATATTACAACTATCACCATCGTCGCCAGAAAATTAAAAAATAAATAAAAAATAAAATTGTGGGTTTATGTGAAATGGGGTCTGAGGTAGTTGTGGGTTTAATGGGGTCTGTGTATAAAAATATTTAAAAACGTACATAAAAACGTATAAAAAGTATATAAAATGTGTATAAAAACGTATATAATAACATATATGTTTTTATAAATACGTATGTAATATATAAAATATAAAAAAAAACGTATATTTTTTTCATAAAATGTATATAAAAATCGAAAAACTTAAAATAAACCAAAAAAAATAAATTATTAACGGTCGTTAGTTTAGATGATGAACATTGCAACAGTCGTTGGCCAAAAAGGGCAAACGTGTAACTGCTAACGGAATTTACTTAACGCCGGTTAAAACCAGGGACCAAAATGATCAAAAGTTTTCGTGACAGGGACACCGCCTGCACTTATGGAAGATCAGGGATGATTTCTGCAATTTTGACAAACCATAGGCAGGGACGGAGCTTGGACGTATTTTTTGGGGGGTGGGGGGGCCGGAAACATTCGAACACAGAAAATAGTTTTTAATATATAGAGCTAGTGTTTGTGTCGTGAAGTAGATTTTTGCATATTTTCATTGCGGATTCAAGTGTTGGTGTTTTGAACTTTCTCATAATACCCTACACAAGGTGTAACCGCTATATATTTAGGAGCAATTGTAGTATTGAACATTCTACTGCATCATTTTTTCGAAAGGATTAAATAAACTAGGGCTATATATGGATAAACAAGTTAAATCATAACAGTGGAGATCCCAAAGTACTAACTATATTATATGCAAATGAAAAAGAGGAGTCAAAAGATGTTATCGGTGGATTAAGCTAAGCAAAAGAATTTGCAAAATATAAGTTATATGTGCATCCTTAGTCTTCAGATTGAATGGGATTGAATGGTTCAGCTATTCACTTAAAGCTTTTGAAGTTTTATTACCAAAAATTGGGAGGGGCAGAAGTTAAATTTACTCATACATATGATGCATTTTACATAAATGATACAAAACTTACAATTACAACCAAAACTTTTGAGGGACCATGGCCCCATCCTGCCCTAAGTATCCTCCGTCTATGACCACATAGACGGTTTTTGCAATTTACTCGTACTATAAAGAAAAATGTGAATTGCGACTCTTTTGTTTTTTGAGTTTTCTTCAATACTATAAAGAAAAATGTGAATTGTGACACTTTTCGTAATTTTCCCATTAAATTATATTGCTACACTAGCTAAAATGCCTGATGCGTGGGAATCGCACCTTGCTTTACCTCTCGAGGGATCTCGAGAAGCTTACAACCCCCACCAGGCAGTGTACCTGATCGTTGTAGTATAGTATAGTGACAAGTACCGGGGGATTGATCGTTCAGCTTAGGAATAGTGTCGCTAGGATTAGAAAACCTAATTAATAGTTCTAGAGGTGAGAGATGATTATTTTTGTATTTTTATATTTTTATGAAAGCAAGTAAAATCTCGGGTTTTGAAGGAGTGGGCGGAATTAGTTGCTATTCAACTAACCCAAAGCTAAGATGCAATCAAAATAAAATAATAAAAATGAAATTAAACTAAATTATACTAAAGTTGTGAGCAGTGGTTGGAGAAATTGTGTTTACTTAGACTTCACTACTCCCTAGATATCTTTTACATGTTAATTACTTGTTACACTTGTATGAATGACGGATTGTATTCCTTAATACCATTCGTGGGGTGGCATACATAACTCCCCAACTCTATGAGCTCTTATCTCCTCCTACACCATGACCCAGCACAACTATAGGGATTGTAAACAGTGGCTCATGCATTAAATACAACCAATAAAGACCTAGTACGCCTCGGTTCATGTTTCTTAAGACGTTCAAGCATGTTACCATTTGGAGATCTGCCAGTTTTCTTAAGCCTAACATATAAATCATTCATTCAAAACAAGAATAGACAAGTAATCAACACATAATCAACATCTAGGTTTCATTAGATCTAAGCAAACAAAAAAGAGATCTAGCCTAGCATAATGGAATTGAGACAAGAACAAGATATAAACAACCAACACATAGACATATTGATTGAATTGAAAGTACACTTATCTCAATTACAATGCAAGGTCTCAAGGGTTTGGAACCCTTGAAAAACCTGTAAAAGAGGCACCAAAATCGTCTTTAGGGTTTCACCAAAACTTCTCTCTTTTTTTATGAAAAAACTAGAAAACTATATATAGGAAAAACAGTCTGACGGCGTCAAGAGTAACTTCTGACGCCGTCACCTCGCCGCCATATACTTCCTCGGACGGCCTTGATCCACTTATGACGGCCTGTGTGACGCCGTCACCACCCACGGTATATTAATTTTGCCACTTTGACGCCGTCACGAGTCCTTCTGACGCCGTCACCACCTTCGGAGTTTAATTCTTCATGTCTGACGCCGTCAAGATGTTGGTCTTGACGCCGTCACCTTGTATTTTCAGCATGCAAATTAGGTACTTAGCCGTTTTCTTCACTTTTATGCTCCAAAAACGTCCAAAATAGCTTCTTTTCCAGAATTCACTCTCCAAACACCTAAAATTACAAAAGGAACGATTTAGGGCAATATTTGATCAAATAAAGTCGGATTCGGGCTTAAATGACCCCCTAAAAACGGATCATTTTTCGCCTCATCATATACCCTTACACTTGAGATTTGCTTGTCCTCAAGCAAATGAGCTTTTATTCTACTCAAAAGACAAGTTAGGGGTCATTTAACACTAATATAAAAGTAATTACAACAAATAATCGTTCCACTAAAGACCAATAGACAAGCACGGAGGTCATACACAAGCACCTCACAAATAGTGTTTAGATACTCACATCTCTCGGGTGTAATAAAGTAATATAACATTATGGAAATGGAAGATATCTCTCACTACCTGTCATAGCAAAATAGATTACCATAGGCTTGGGAAAGGATCAAACCTCCACCACATGGCGTAAGCACCTAGGATAAACTATCAAAGAGGTCTTTTTAAAGGGTTATAACGTTAGGTGTAGGGATATGAATTACACGGTTTTGTTGGATAAAGGGAGTTTTACTGGTGGCGAGTTAACAATCTTAGTTAATTACATGTACAATATGGTGTTGCTAAGCCAAGACTAGACTCGACTAAGCTAATAAATGAAAAATAACAAAAACATAAAATAAACATAGAATAAAGAATAAAAACGGGATGGTAGTCCGTATGTTTTTTCTCTTTTTCTTTTCTATTTTTTTTTTTCTTTTTCTTAATAATTTTTTATTTTATTTTATTTTATTTTATTTATTTATTTATTTTTTTTTTTTTGCATACACTCTTACCCTACCATCCAAAATAATACATCATAGGGAATGAACATTCCCCTTACACTTGAATTTTTACATATTTTACAATCAACTAATCTAATGACTCGAATTAAGAAAATCAAAACACTTGGAGCACTTTTAAGATTAACGTACATATGGGGTAATAAGTGATGTTCTTCCCCATTACTCCATAAAATAAGTACTTACCCATGAGTCCCAATCGTCCCAAAACAATATGTACAAGGATATGACTCGACTTAGCAACCATGTAATCAATTAGAAAGTTAACTTAGGGTTTAACAAATAACAATAATGCACTAAAAATGAGCGCATACACGGAAGGCTAAGGCGATTTGGGTGTACATTTAAGTGGGGTGTAACAAATTCTTCCTTTAAGTAAGATGCTTAAAGTTAGAAACGAAAAGATAGGCTCGGAGGGGCGTACTAGGGGTATCGTGTACTAAAAATGAGTACAACGCTAAGGGTGTGGGAAAAATTAGTTGACTTAACTAGCCAAGTAATATGACTTAAATGGTCAAGTAATTGTAATACGGGTTTAACACAAGGGTGATCCTAATGCCTCTTATCATGTAGTAAATCCTACCACACGAATGTAGTCTCACTAGCGGTCTCGGGATGCATCACTAACGCAAGTTCTAGAATCTAAATGCTACCGGTACACTCATAAGCACTAATAATGAATGCTTTTCCTATCAAATCTAAAGGCGAACCTCACATTTTTGGGTGGAAAATTTTTCTGAATATACGGTTATGTGCTAGTTATACAATCTCCTATCCATGAGACGCTTGCTATGGCTAAAGTTTCACTCCTAAATGTTGTAAAAAATTTTAAATTTGGCGCTAAAATTACACTAACAAGTATTTCTCGTAGTTTTATTACTCATCTACTATCAAACAAAACAAACTCAAGCGAAAGTGCATATGTAAGGTATCATCTTTTTACCCTCCCCTTACACTTAAGATGAACATTGTCCCCAATGTTCAAGTAAAGAATGTAAAAGTTAAAAAAGTAAAGAGAATGAAATCAAATACTCCCCTGATTCGCTCGGTATGGATTTTAGTTGGCCAGGTTAAATCTTCTTCCAAGAAAACGAACAATCAAAGCTTCCCTTCCAGAATATAAATCATCTTCTTGTCATAAATAACCTGTAAATCCTGACAAAAGTAGACAAGGCAACCTCGCGTAAAATCGGCGGCATCCTATATAAGTTACTAAATCCTAGAAAACAAAGTAAGATATAATGCTTGTGGAATGAAGTTTGCAGATTTCCTGGAGATTATAAAACTTAATAATTCACAAAAACCATAAGACTCCGTTAGAAAAACAAAACCGGTAAAATTTCCAGATTTTAACTCCTGACGCCGTCAAGAGCAATACCCTGACGCCATCAGAATGGACCTGCAGAAATTCTTATGTTAAGTTTCCGGAAAATTTCTGGAAAAACTTTGTCCTACTTCCTGGAAAATCCTGCAAAACTTCATTATGACTCAATACAAGCATTTGACTCTAACAAATACGAATATACATGTTCATTTAATATTGTGGAGAATCATGATCGGTTTGTTTCTTAAAAACATATTTGGGGTTTCCCCTTACACTTATCTTTTGCAAAAATACCTTTAGGTTGAAGTTAAGACTAGGCTAAACAACATAATAAAGTATTTTCACATTTTAGTAGAGAAACATGATCAACCAACAATAAAAATAAAACATGCATACGGAAGCAAATAACAATCAAACAAATAAAAATCACACAAAACATGGGTTGCCTCCCAAGAAGCGCTTTTCTTTATTTACGAGTCTTGTAGCTAGACTCAAAGTCGTGGGTTACTACGTGATCTCATCATTGGTTCCACTCTCTAGGTCGTCTTCTAAACTAGTATCGCTTTCATAGTGTAAGTACTTCGGATCTTCGAATTCGAAAACATCCCGTCGATACTTAGAGCCAAGCTTACTAACATCCTTAAAGAACCCACAAGATAAATCAGAAATATTTCTACACCCTCTCCTAACATCATCATTACACAAGACAAGTTGGGAGCTCATCACATCGAGCCCGTTACAATCTATCTCCCTAAGGTCTCTTCTTTTGTTTGGCGTTTGGTATGAAATCCTCCTAATCCCGTCAGTGAAAGTCATGATTCCGTTCAAGTCATTCACTATCAACTTAGTGATTTCACAAAAGGGTGCTCCAAAGACGACTTGCGATAGCCTAGGGTCAACAAAATCCTCTATGTTGTCCACAATCGTGAACTCCATAGGGAATGCCATATTTCCTACGAACACTTGGATTTCATGATCCTTACCAACCACCTTCTCTCCCTTGTAAATCATCCCCCATCTGCAGATATTGTTATAATGAAACAATGACATGAAATTCTTTGGCAGGAATACATTAATGTATATGTTTTCGAAGTACTTATGACCGATTATGCAAGGGATTTTTAGGTTATTCGGATCACGTCGTTTGATCTTTCTCAACTCTCCATCCTTTGACCCATATAGATTCCCCTCAAGGGAGGGACGATACTCATAAACCTCCTCACCATCCCTACGAAAAATTACCGTTCTAACACCATTGGTGAGTAATACACTACCATCTTTCTCGTTAAGGATTGCTCCCGATTCATTGATGAATGGCATCCCAAGGACAAGGTTGGTTAATGTTTGATTGGCGAGAGGGTCCACGTCATCAAACACGGTGAGGTTAGTATTGTAAACAAGCTCTCCAATCCTAATTGACAAATTCGCTACTACCCTTTCGCACGCAATGTGTTCTGGGAAAGCCTTGTGATATAGGGAAAGTGGGATTATGTTGACTGGGAAGCTAGGATCTATATGACTATCAATTAAGACCTTTCCCTCAATGGTACAGGAGATTTTGAAAAGTTTAGAGCCGCTCTCATCGGTTTGATTGCTACCTATACTAATAACATCCTCTATTCCGGATTCTTCTATAACAGATTTACTCAAAATGGTTGGGCCTTTCTCCTGTTCCTCCGATGTCTCGTTCCTTTCATCCGGTTTGTCGGATTTCTGCGCGGTGCACTGCTCGGGTGAGTTGGTAGGTTTCCTTGCAGAAGCGTGGTCAACCTTTGAGATCTCATCCTTCGCTGTCTGACTGAGTTTGTCAGTTTGTTGTTGGGTTGGATCGGATGCTGCAGCTGATATTGTGGTGATATTGTTTACGAAGTGGATTGGTCCAGGGGGGTTGATAGGTCCTTTTTCGTTAGGAGATAGATGTTTGAATAGCTTGCTAGGACTTTTTATTTTTACAGGGGAGGCTGGTGGACTCATGACGGTAGCAGACTTAACCTCATCAACGTGAATGGGCTTATTATCAATATGCTCTTTGATAGCCGTCAACAGATTACAAATCTTGTTGTTCACGTCAGCCTGCTGTTGTTTGAATTTTGTCTCGAGTGTAGTGAGCTGCAGTTCTTGAGAAAGAATGAATTTTTTTAAATCATCTTCACAGCTTCGCCTAGGGGTACTTTGCGATGGAAAATGTTCGGACCAAATGAGTGGTGAGGAGTCATTGAATGATACACTTCGTGTTTGATACCCTCTAAAATTAGGTTTATCCTTCCATGCCTCATATGCTTCGGCAGAAGTTCGAGGGCCCTGCCCTACGTGTGATGATGTGAATTCGTTATAAGCACGTTTTGGAAGTTCCATGCAGTTGTAGGTCTCATGAGGGCCATTGCATAGTTTGCATGTAGAAGCGATTCTGCTTACTTGGCTTGAAGGCTTATGAGCTTCGTAAGATTTCATAAGAGACTTGACTCGACCTTCAAGTTCCATGATCCTACGGTCGGGAGTGCTTGAATTGTTCGAAGGCAAAGATATTGCCTTGACCGTTTTGTTCAAATCACGGGGATCATTCCAACTTTCGTTGTCATAGAGAGCAAGATCTTCTATGAGTTCCCATGATTGTTCCGCACTAAGATCACGTAGCTTACCACCGGCCGATTGGTCAATGGTTCGCCTCGTGGAGATGTCGATATGGTCATAGAAGATTTGGACTTGGAGCCAAAGATCTATGCCATGATGAGGGACTTTTTGGAGTAAGTCCTTGAAACGAGTCCATGCTTCATAAAGAGATTCATTTTGACATTGTTGAAACATCAAGATGTCATTCCTAAGTTTAGTAGTTCTCCCCGGTGGGAAAAATTGAGCAAGGAAACGAGTGGTGAGATCATCCCATGTGGTGATGGATCCCGCGGGTAAACGCTCAAGCCATTGACTAGCTTGATCCCGTAGAGAGAATTGGAATAGGCGTAAACGGGTAGTCTCTCTAGTTTCAACACCTTGGTCTATGGAATCTACGATTTTGAGGAAGTCCTTAAGGTGTTGGTTTGGATCTTCGGAACGAAGTCCATGGAATGCATGTAACACCCCCAAAATACCGCAGCGGAAGACTGTGTCATAGGGGTGCTACTTCATAATAAAAAGTACAAGTTATAGAAAACGAACTCTAAATGAGACGTTTTGAAAAGTTTCCATTCGATTAATGAATTCAAAGTTACAAACATGAGATTCCAAAGTATGATACATAAATGTATACAAAGTTTTGAATGGTAAATGATAAAAGCGTAAGTCTTCAGAATATGCAGCTTGACTCTAAGTTCCACGCACTAGCTATCATCTTACTAACCTGAGATAAACATGCTAAAGTGTCAACACAATGGTTGGTGAGTTCATAGAGTTTGTCTTAAAACAGTTGAAAAGTCTTAAAGAATGATCACACAGCAAAGGCATCGTGAATCCACTCAGTTACAAGTCCCGCCATAAGAGACTTGTAACCTGTGTGTTCACAACCCACTGCTAACATATAGTATAATAAAGACATGTATAAGTTCATCAAGACAATTAAGCAATTAGTAGTGAGTCTCTACTTCATCTCCGAAGACCTCACTTTGGGAGCCAATTCCCAAGGACAACTGGGAGCCACTTCCCAAAGAAAACTGGGAGCCACTTCCCAAAGATATAAGTTTACTGGGAGCCACTTCCCAAAGATAAAAGACAGTCATGTATGTATGAAATCAAGTATAATGCTATCAAGTATAAGACAATCAAGTATAAAACAATAAAGTATAAATGTTTTGAGTATTTGTACAAGTAAGCAAGTAGTTGAGCATGTATCCCCCCCAAGAGTTAAAACAAGTACGAAAAGAGTAGGGGCTATGACTCACCTTAAGCTTATGTAATGAGAAATGAAAGTGGTAGTCGAATCGCGAAAGTCTCTAAGAGCAGCCTATAATAGAACGTTGCGACTTAGGTTTGGAGTAACGTCTAAGAGTACGACGAATTGCCAATATATGTCTTGCATAATGTTCATGATGTAGTACTTTAGTATATAGTGTAAGTCTTTGAATATAAATGATTTATGAAACATGTATAGATTGTACATCTCTTACTACCATTCGGGCCGACATAATTCAGAAGTCATGGAGTAAACGTTCGAGGAGCCAGGACACTTTAACTCGTAAATCCACAACTCATATCGACGGTTTACTCACTGAACTCCTCACATGAGGCTCCCTACTATTGTAGTATTTGATAACATATATATATAAGCTTTTTGATCTTTAATAGTTATATGGTCTTTAGCCGTGGCTTTGCCGTGACCTTGGTCATTGTTACCATGGTCTTAAGACTCAACCTTGGCTTTAGCCATGGTTGTGGTCTTGGCTTTAGGTCATTAGACCTCTTGGTCTTAGTAAAACATAACTATTATATAGTAACTTTGGTCTAAAATGGGCTGTTAAGAATTTGAAGAAAATTATCACTCAGAAAGCGTTTTCAGGGCTCGAGCTTCTTTGTTCCTGAACGAAAACGTCGTTCCGGACAACTTTCGTGTTTTAACTTTTTGATGAATCGGACCAGAAGTGGGACTTTCAAATTGGCAGAATGCAAACAGTAAGGTTTAGGCAGTTTCGGCGTTTTGGTGTCGCTAACTTCTTTTGGCCGTATCTTTTGACTCGGGTACTCGTTTTGGGTGATTCAAATTGCTATGTTTTCCTTTTGAAGTCCTTTATAACAGTAAGTAAGTGTCAAATATCAAAGTTATACTATTGTGGTCGTGGTTTTCCATAAAAATCACTAGTTTGCTTGTTTACTTGTCATAAGTTAACATATGTATACCAATACTTGTTTTATCCATTTTTAAACATCATGAACACAATACAAAGACCATATATAGCATGAAAGAAACATAATAAGCATGAAATGATATTGAGCAAGAAAGTGTATAAGGGTTTGCTTACAACTTTTGGCTTTCTAAAGAAAGGAAGTCAAGTATGAACTAGGACACTAAACCTATGCTTGTAAACCCTTTACCATAACTCTTGTAACCCTTGCTAGCCTTGATCTAACCCTTGTGAAAACCATTTAACTTCAGCCCTAGTAACCTTGTGTAGCTCTTAATTCAACCATGGAATCACCAAACAAACTTAAGAACTAGGTAGAGAATACTAAGACATTGAACTTTGTAGTGTAACTTGTATATTGAAGATCAAAGGATCATGGTGCTAGGTACATATGTTGTGGCGTTTTTGGTGATGAAGAAAGGAAGCAAATGAGCTTGTATTTATACTATGAATGAGGAGGTTAGGAAGCTTGCTAGGAAAGTGCTATAACTTGGTGACAAAGTTGTAATTAAGTAAGATCTAATGGCTAAAGTCAAGATTTAACCACACATGGTGACTCCCCCCCCCCTCCTAAGTCGTTTTTCCAAGGATAAGGGTGACTAGATGAGTAGTCATGGTCTTTAGATGATAATATCCTATGTATGTAGCTAGTTTTGACTCCGTAAATCGCTAACCGTAAGTTTTTAAGTCACGAAACGTAAAACCGGGTATCCTAAAAATATGAAACTTGAAAGTATGGTCAAACATGTCAATATACTCCATAATAAAATATAAAATGAGTGGTAGGTTCTATCGGGTGCTAAAACCCTGCTAAAAACTGGAAACACGGGTCTAAAACGCGTAATTCGCGTAAAACGCTGAACTGGAAAACGTAAAATTCCGAAACTTTTGGAATTGTCCTAAAATGAAAGAAAATCATATTTCTATTATTTATAATGTTTTATGAATATATCGGGATGCTGGAAGGACGTTTAAACCTAAAAGTAAATCTCGGACACGGCTTTGTGATTTTTGCAGAAATGATCCGACGAGCGTCAAACTCTCGGATTATCGTTAAAATAGTTTAACTTACGAGAATATGAAATAAAAATTTCTAAGATGAATAGTGAAATGTGAATAGTAAAATTTTCGGGTATAAAAGTTAACCTGAAAATGCGAATTGTTACAGTCTCTACCCCTTAAGGAGAACTTCGTCCCGAAGTTCTGTTGATGTTAACTACTTACGGTGTGTCTAAAAGAATTCGGGATCTCTAATATAGTGGTGTTCACTCTGATTTGTCTAAGATTCTGGTTAAGGAGTCGTATCGGCTACAATTAAGCCCACTTATTTATAACACATTACTTACATAAAGAAGCGTCCAAATTTATGTAAGTAAGGTCTCATAAACTTATGGTTCGGTGATTTACAATTTCTTTATTTAACTGAAGAGGCGTCCCAATCCATTTAAATAAGGAGATTCTAAAACATCCTACTTAAGAATTTCTGACACAAAATCCGCCTTCTGAGGCCGATAGTAAGATAATCAAGCCATCAAATCCCTAAAGCTAAGCAATAATATTATTTAACTCAAATCTTGTGTCTAATCAAACAAGAACTGTCACAAGATCAAGTTAAATAATTAGTTATTACTGAGCTCCATGTTTTTAATGACTCGACGAATCTCTGGGGCTCCTTATAATACTAAAGTCACATCATCTAACAGCGTGGAACTAAGCAAACCTCTAACCAAAAAGCATATGTGTATGTATTGTGTGTAAGGCAAATAAAGAGGAAGGTCCCAACATATATAGCAGTTATAGTCTAGGCACTAAATGCAACCTAGTTCTCTATAACCTGGCTCTGATACCAATCTGTAACACCCCCAAAATACCGCAGCGGAAGACTGTGTCATAGGGGTGCTACTTCATAATACAAAGTACAAGTTATAGAAAACGAACTCTAAATGAGACGTTTTGAAAAGTTTCCATTCGATTAATGAATTCAAAGTTACAAACATGAGATTCCAAAGTATGATACATAAATGTATACAAAGTTTTGAATGGTAAATGATAAAAGCGTAAGTCTTTAGAATATGCAGCTTGACTCTAAGTTCCACGCACTAGCTATCATCTTACTAACCTGAGATAAACATGCTAAAGTGTCAACACAATGGTTGGTGAGTTCATAGAGTTTGTCTTAAAACAGTTGAAAAGTCTTAAAGAATGATCACACAGCAAAGGCATCGTGAATCCACTCAGTTACAAGTCCCGCCATAAGAGACTTGTAACCTGTGTGTTCACAACCCACTGCTAACATATAGTATAATAAAGACATGTATAAGTTCATCAAGACAATTAAGCAATTAGTAGTGAGTCTCTACTTCATCTCCGAAGACCTCACTTTGGGAGCCAATTCCCAAGGACAACTGGGAGCCACTTCCCAAAGAAAACTGGGAGCCACTTCCCAAAGATATAAGTTTACTGGGAGCCACTTCCCAAAGATAAAAGACAGTCATGTATGTATGAAATCAAGTATAATGCCATCAAGTATAAGATAATCAAGTATAAAACAATCAAGTATAAATGTTTTGAGTATTTGTACAAGTAAGCAAGTAGTTGAGCATGTATCCCCCCCAAGAGTTAAAACAAGTACGAAAAGAGTAGGGGCTATGACTCACCTTAAGCTTATGTAATGAGAAATGAAAGTGGTAGTCGAATCGCGAAAGTCTCTAAGAGCAGCCTATAATAGAACGTTGCGACTTAGGTTTGGAGTAACGTCTAAGAGTACGATGAATTGCCAATATATGTCTTGCATAATGTTCATGATGTAGTACTTTAGTATATAGTGTAAGTCTTTGAATATAAATGGTTTATGAAACATGTATAGGTTGTACATCTCTTACTACCGTTCGGGCCGACATAATTCAGAAGTCATGGAGTAAACGTTCGAGGAGCCAGGACACTTTAACTCGTAAATCCACAACTCATATCGACGGTTTACTCAATGAACTCCTCACATGAGGCTCCCTACTATTGTAGTATTTGATAACATATATATAAGCTTTTTGATCTTTAATAGTTATATGGTCTTTAGCTGTGGCTTTGCCGTGACCTTGTTCATTGTTACCATGGTCTTAAGACTCAACCTTGGCTTTAGCCATGGTTGTGGTCTTGGCTTTAGGTCATTAGACCTCTTGGTCTTAGTAAAACATAACTATTATATAGTAACTTTGGTCTAAAATGGGCTGTTAAGAATTTGAAGAAAATTATCACTCAGAAAGCATTTTCAGGGCTCGAGCTTCTTTATTCCTGAACGAAAACGTCGTTCCGGACAACTTTCGTGTTTTAACTTTTTGATGAATCGGACCAGAAGTGGGACTTTCAAATTGGCAGAATGCAAACAGTAAGGTTTAGGCAGTTTCGGCGTTTTGGTGTTGCTAACTTCTTTTGGCCGTATCTTTTGACTCGGGTACTCGTTTTGGGTGATTCAAATTGCTATGTTTTCCTTTTGAAGTCCTTTATAACAGTAAGTAAGTGTCAAATATCAAAGTTATACTATTGTGGTCGTGGTTTTCCATAAAAATCACTAGTTTGCTTGTTTACTTGTCATAAGTTAACATATGTATACCAATACTTGTTTTATCCATTTTTAAACATCATGAACACAATACAAAGACCATATATAGCATGAAAGAAACATAATAAGCATGAAATGATATTGAGCAAGAAAGTGTATAAGGGTTTGCTTACAACTTTTGGCTTTCTAAAGAAAGGAAGTCAAGTATGAACTAGGACACTAAACCTATGCTTGTAAACCCTTTACCATAACTCTTGTAACCCTTGCTAGCCTTGATCTAACCCTTGTGAAAACCATTTAACTTCAGCCCTAGTAACCTTGTGTAGCTCTTAATTCAACCATGGAATCACCAAACAAACTTAAGAACTAGGTAGAGAATACTAAGACATTGAACTTTGTAGTGTAACTTGTATATTGAAGATCAAAGGATCATGGTGCTAGGTACATATGTTGTGGCGTTTTTGGTGATGAAGAAAGGAAGCAAATGAGCTTGTATTTATACTATGAATGAGGAGGTTAGGAAGCTTGCTAGGAAAGTGCTATAACTTGGTGACAAAGTTGTAATTAAGTAAGATCTAATGGCTAAAGTCAAGATTTAACCACACATGGTGACTCCCCCCCTCCTAAGTCGTTTTTCCAAGGATAAGGGTGACTAGATGAGTAGTCATGGTCTTTGGATGATAATATCCTAAGTATGTAGCTAGTTTTGACTCCGTAAATCGCTAACCGTAAGTTTTTAAGTCACGAAACGTAAAACCGGGTATCCTAAAAATATAAAACTTGAAAGTATGGTCAAACATGTCAATATACTCCATAATAAAATATAAAATGAGTGGTAGGTTCTATCGGGTGCTAAAACCCTGCTAAAAACTGGAAACACGGGTCTAAAACGCATAATTCGCGTAAAACGCTGAACTGGAAAACGTAAAATTCCGAAACTTTTGGAATTGTCCTAAAATGAAAGAAAATCATATTTCTATTATTTATAATGTTTTATGGATATATCGGGATGCTGAAAGGACGTTTAAACCTAAAAGTAAATTTCGGACACGGCTTTGTGATTTTTGCATAAATGATCCGACGAGCGTCAAACTCTCGGATTATCGTTAAAATAGTTTAACTTACGAGAATATGAAATAAAAATTTCTGAATAGTAAAAGTGAATAGTAAAATTTTCGGGAATAAAAGTTAACCTGAAAATGCGAATTGTTACAATGCACATCCGCTTTGCACCAACCGGATGGTGTCGGATCGTAAGGGGGTCACATTGGCTCCGGTGAGCTCAATGGTGTTTCGGTAGCCTTGGTGGCTAGGTCGGGAATACTCTCCTAAGGTTCGGGGCCTAAGGGGTTCTAATGGTGGGTTTTGTTGTGGTAGGATGATGGGTTCAAAGATATTACCACCTTCCATGATGTAGGATGGTAAAGAGTTACGAACAAAGGCACGAAGAAATAAGATAGACTAAAGAAGACCTAAAAATAAAAATAAAAATCTTACTAGAAAGGAATCTAGCAAGTAGACCTAATAAAAAGAAATCCTAACCTAGACAATAACTATTCCCCGGGCTGCGGCGCCAAAAACTTGATGCGTGGGAATCGCACCTTGCTTTACCTCTCGAGGGATCTCGAGAAGCTTACAACCCCCACCAGGCAGTGTACCTGATCGTTGTAGTATAGTATAGTGACAAGTACCGGGGGATTGATCGTTCAGCTTAGGAATAGTGTCGCTAGGATTAGAAAACCTAATTAATAGTTCTAGAGGTGAGAGATGATTATTTTTGTATTTTTATATTTTTATGAAAGCAAGTAAAATCTCGGGTTTTGAAGGAGTGGGCGGAATTAGTTGCTATTCAACTAACCCAAAGCTAAGATGCAATCAAAATAAAATAATAAAAATGAAATTAAACTAAATTATACTAAAGTTGTGAGCAGTGGTTGGAGAAATTGTGTTTACTTAGACTTCACTACTCCCTAGATATCTTTTACATGTTAATTACTTGTTACACTTGTATGAATGACGGATTGTATTCCTTAATACCATTCGTGGGGTGGCATACATAACTCCCCAACTCTATGAGCTCTTATCTCCTCCTACACCATGACCCAGCACAACTATAGGGATTGTAAACAGTGGCTCATGCATTAAATACAACCAATAAAGACCTAGTACGCCTCGGTTCATGTTTCTTAAGACGTTCAAGCATGTTACCATTTGGAGATCTGCCAGTTTTCTTAAGCCTAACATATAAATCATTCATTCAAAACAAGAATAGACAAGTAATCAACACATAATCAACATCTAGGTTTCATTAGATCTAAGCAAACACAAAAGAGATCTAGCCTAGCATAATGGAATTGAGACAAGAACAAGATATAAACAACCAACACATAGACATATTGATTGAATTGAAAGTACACTTATCTCAATTACAATGCAAGGTCTCAAGGGTTTGGAACCCTTGAAAAACCTGTAAAAGAGGCACCAAAATCGTCTTTAGGGTTTCACCAAAACTTCTCTCTTTTTTTTATGAAAAAACTAGAAAACTATATATAGGAAAAACAGTCTGACGGCGTCAAGAGTAACTTCTGACGCCGTCACCTCGCTGCCATATACTTCCTCGGACGGCCTTGATCCACTTATGACGGCCTGTGTGACGCCGTCACCACCCACGGTATATTAATTTTGCCACTTTGACACCGTCACGAGTCCTTCTGACGCCGTCACCACCTTCGGAGTTTAATTCTTCATGTCTGACGCCGTCAAGATGTTGGTCTTGACGCCGTCACCTTGTATTTTCAGCATGCAAATTAGGTACTTAGCCGTTTTCTTCACTTTTATGCTCCAAAAACGTCCAAAATAGCTTCTTTTCCAGAATTCACTCTCCAAACACCTAAAATCACAAAAGGAACGATTTAGGGCAATATTTGATCAAATAAAGTCGGATTCGGGCTTAAATGACCCCCTAAAAACGGATCATTTTTCGCCTCATCAATACCCGTGAAATTCACAGGTATTTTTAAGTAATGTTGAAAAAGTAGCAAATGACATTGCGTATTATGAAGTTATAAGTTAAAAAGAACCACATCTGGATAAACACACGTAAATAATATTGTTGGTTATAATATAACCTATGTTATATGAAACAAAATAGTCAAATAATCAAAAAAAAAAAAATAAACAAAATAAACATCTTCAATCATTTATTTCTACTAATGTGAGATACGTGTACATATAGATGTGATCATAAATTGTGTAGCACTTCTTTATAGACCACATTGGCGGTGGTATTAGTAAGATTTTCGTCTTCGACATGAATAACTATCTTCAATCATGTATTGCTCCTAACGCGAGAGACGGCTACGCATAGCTTGCCATGTGTAAAAACAATTCGTGTCAACTATAAACCAACTTGGCCGAGAGATTGTCCTTGACTTTTTTTTATAGTCATCGTGATAGAGACAGAAATTGGACCTGCCTAAAATCGCCACCAAAAACCATAGCCATGTTGTCGAAAGGAGTGTCCATGGGGTCATGCTTTGACTTGGGTAAAATGTCCCTTAATGATTTGTCTAGTGCCTCGAAGTAGTGCTTGCTAGTTATCAGGTTTACTTCTACATAGATCTGGAAACATATATTTCAACTTCAAAAGGAGAAACATGATTACAAATCTTTAGTGTAACCCTCTTTAAGATGCCCATAAGACTAACTTTGATTTTCTTGAGATTCCTTTATTTTCAAGAACATCTGCCCCTTTATTAGACTTTCTAGTTATATGAACAAAGTGCAGCTCTGCTAATTGACCTTTAAGAAGGCAAATCTTTCGTTTTATGGCTTCAAGCATCTACGGCACCTCCCTTACACCCTTCGGAATCTGAACTGACGCCAGCGAATTAGAAACAATCATCACCCTGTCGTTTGCTAGGTCATTTTTGTTTGTTAACATAGATAGCAAAATAGTATTGCCTACATTTCTGCCTCAAGAGTCGAGGTCAACTCTACGTGGATTGAAAATAAGCAGGCCATGTTTCCATTTATACCACATATAGCACTACCCACACGTACTTCATTAAAGCGACAAAATGCACTGTCTACGAAAAAGGAGTTCATCGTATACTAACAATTAACAACTACATCCAGTTATGATCTTTCATAGAGTACTTATAGGCAAGTACTCAGTAACTAAATACACAACAGTAAAATTTCAAAGGTTTTAATCAGTTTTGTTTTTTTACGACCTAGTACACTGACAAAACATCATGAACACCTATATACCTTTGAGGTTGTTACAAAATGTTTTTCTCATTGAACATTTTCACATTTGGTTATGACCGAGGAATTTTGTGCCTTTGCAACAGGTTACTCTCAACGCTTCTCCGAATAATGAGCTTGGTTTTTATAAACTCTGCAAAAAAAAAAAAAAAAATGTTATACATGTAAAATAATGAGTTTCGTTTAGTTTTGATGTGATGATGTCCCAAACCAACTTATTCAGATGTTGATACAATCCCATCATTACAAACTATATATCTTGAAGATTTCAATATTTGAATAAATAAGAACTACTTATCATATGTAACATTATGTAATGATGTAATTATTCTGCTAAAATAAAACTTGACGATTGTGCATTTTCATTATATATTTGGCCCTTCCAGAGTTTCACCTCGTGTTTCTGAACTCAGGACCAGACCCGTCCTAACTGTAGCTTGCATTTTGGCACCTTAACAGAGTAAAAAAATACACGTAATCGAACATTACAAACTTATATTAGTTTCCATACATGAAACGCTCAAAATTAATACTTATCTTCAAATGATGATTTGTAGGTCGTTTTACTTGAGTCGTTGCGGCCTTTCGATGCTCCACAGTTGGTGAGATAAAAAAAATATGAAATCATAAAAAAAATAATAAATAAATAAATAAATCACTTTGACTGAGATAATAAAATAAAATAAAAATGTACAAACGATTATGTGCAATGCATGATAATAAAATACTTCTCATAAATAGTACGTGGCTACGTGCCTATCCTTAAATAGGCTGACCAAAATTTTCATGGTAAGCGTTTTGTAAAAAAGGAAATGTCAAGAAAAAAAAGAAAAAAAAAAGTGCCAAGAAAGAAGCTTTTCTATGACCAGAACTTTAAATGCACAAATAATATGTTTTAGATGTGATACAATATGACATCTCATTTAACATTCTTCTCTGCTACGTGGCACAATTATACGCAATGTTATATTTAGAAAAAATTAATTAGTTTGCTTAACAGGGTTGTACAAAATGTTGCTTAAGAGGGTTGTAAAAAACTACTACCTCCGTCCTATTTTTATTGTCCACTATTGACTTTTTTAGTCTTTCTTCTTCAACTTTGACCTTAAATATTTTTATGGATGTTATATAATATTTGATGCAAAATATATAAATGGAGTGAGTTTTAAGTGTACTTTTCAATGGTATAATTTTTTCATCAAGTATTATATAGTCAAAATATATATTTATGGTCAAAGTTGAACCAATTTGACTTTGACAATTCAAACTGGACAATAATTTTGGGACGGAGGGAGTATGTTTTATTAGATAAAATAGATAGATACACTTGACAGCGGTCAATAAGTAATTGAAGTACGTGGTACTACAGTAGTATGATGATGACTATGATCAATGACACAAGTTGAATAATTGAGCAGGAAAAATAAAATTCTACATTGAAGGACCAAAACAAATTCTTTCTTTATAAAAATACACAGTAACGTTATGACTTTACCTAATTTTAAATTCCTATTCTCTGTAACAATCAAGTTACTTTATCTACAAGAGAGTTGTTAGGCAAGTTAAAGCAAACAGTGCTCTAGTTCAAATAGTAGCTAAAGAGTACGTTTTGAGTGTTGGATTTTTTTTTATTATTATTTTTTTTTGGACACATTAATCACTTGATTGGAGAGCCCATTTTGTGTGACGTCATACAAGACTATATTATTAGCCGATAGATATTTGCCTATTTGGTCCAAGCTCGTGTGTGTATATGGGGGTCCATTAGTAGTTTAATATCAATTTTAATTTCGTAATGGTCACCACATTAGTTATCATTTAATTATGCAACAACAAAATTATTTTCTTCAACGCAAGCATATCTCATACACTCATGTTAAAAAAAAAAGCAGCATTCACCACATTAATATCAAGTCTAGCAAGATCAATATCATTGTTATTTGATTTTGCATAATAGTAAAATAATACACCGTCAGTGCAACAAATGATTATCTTGTAATACGTTTTGCTTATTTTTATAATTAACGGTAAACTAGATATTAGAACATGTTTGAACTGTCACAAATCAGAGCCGTTGAATTTGGGTAACAATAAATCAGGGCCATTCATCCATGTCTAGTGTCATGTGCAACCATGTGGCTCCAACTATAGTACAAGCGAGTGTTTTTTGGACTATCAAAAAGGTATCTTTTATACAAATTGAAATTAGTGAGTGATTGAATATCTGGATGCTCGTGTGTTGTGATATATACTAATATCCGATAATTATTTTCTTTGTATGTATGTTGTAGTTGTTAAATTTGGTGCTTATTTTAATTTTCTAATCATTGGTAGCTACATAACATCTAAAGAACTGTATATGACAACCAAAATTTAGCAAAATTTCCTTTTGTGATTGAAAAATAAATTTCTATCAAAAGACTTTCAACATGTGCCAATAGCGTTATCCATGTTATATCATGAATGAAAGCACCTTCAACGGTTCATCTAATGTTGTTATCCATCCATTTATCATGGATAACTTCGCAGCAAAACAACAATACTTCATTTGATGATAATACTCGAACACGAATTCAACAATTTATCCCGTAAATTGGTGATTTGTCCTCAAACTCATAAAACAAATCATCCTAGTATTAGCAGTTGATTTTCAAGACATTGTCCACCAACACTAATAAAGCATTGTTTTGTTAGAGAAAAATATGAAACTAAACTTTATCAAGAGTTTTTAGATATACTCGATCTAAACTAGAAAGATACGTCGTTTTCCTCGTTTGATCAACCTTTTCCCCATGTCTTTTTCATTCGAGAAGTTATAAGCTTCTGAATCATCGGTAGATTTGTTAATAAAGTGGCTAATTGTGTAGTATTTCTTAGAGTACTAAAGTACCAATTATTAGTTTTGAACTTTTATGGTATTTGGGGAGTAAAAACGACACGGTATTTGCTTCTAAAAACCAAGGATCTCATCTTCAATGATATTAAACATCTTTCCTTTTTCTGGATTTTGAGTAGAGCTTAAATAACATTCTCTAACGATGTGGGATACAAGAGTATTCAGCAAAATGCAGGTGATATCTGATCATGGTTTTGTGGCAGTTAAAGGTAAGTGGGTCGGAGTGGAGAAGATGGTGGGTCTTGTGAATGTTTACGGGCTACAGAATGAAAACGAAAGGGCAGCGTTATGGGATAAGATTAGCAGGGTTCTGGCTCCTTCAAACATTTGTTGGTGTATCTTTGGAGACTTTAATGAAGTTAGAAGGTTGGATGAAAGGCTAAACTCATAATTTAGCAAAAGGGGGCACTGGCTTTCAACGATTTCATTAGGAGCGAACAGTTGATCGACGTTCCGTTGGGTGGTAAAAGATTTACAAGGATTAGCGACGATGGTAACAAGTTTAGTAAGTTGGATAGGTTTTTAATTACCAAAGATTTTCAAGAGATATGGAGAAACTTGGGTTCAGTAGCTTTAGATAGAAAACTATCTGATCACTGTCCAATTATTTTATTAGATAAGGGATTGGATTTTGGTCCTAAACCTTTTAGGTTTTTTGACGCTTGGCTACAAGATGCTCAGATGATCGATATTGTCAAAGAGGCATATGGGGCTCCTATTTCCACAATAACTCCTGATTGTGTTTTTCGGGACAAACTAAAAAATGTTAAAATTGCTTTGAAGGAGTGGAGTAAGAAGAAGTATGGAGGGCTTGAGAAGGAAATCGAGTCATTGAGGAAAGAAGCGGATAGATGGGAGAGGGAAGCAGAGGTGAGACCCCTAGAGATAAATGAGATAGAAGCATGGCAAAGAACCCGAATGGAGTGGATTGAAAAAGACGGCTTTAAAGCCAAGATGTTAAGACAGAAAGCGAGGGTTAAATGGTATGAAGAGGGAGATGAGAACTCAAAATTTTTTCACTCAGTTGTGAGGAAACGATATCGAAAAAATGGTTTTAGAGGTCTTATGGTAGAAGGAAGATGGAATGAAAATCCTGAGGATATTAAGCAAACAATCTTCAATTACTATCAAGGGGTGTATAAGGAAGCAGATAGAAACCGTCCAGGTTTTGTAAGCAGGCGTTTCAGAAGGTTATCTCGAGGTGAGGCAAGTCAGTTAGAGGCCCTGTTTGGGGATGAAGAAATCTGGACCGCGGTTAAAGCGTGTGGCAGCTCAAAATCCCCTGGACCCGATGGTTTCAATTTCAAAATTTTTAAGCATTGTTGGGAGATAATTAAAGAAGAGCTTCTTGCAGCAGTAAAGTGGTTCTGGGAGGAAGGTAAAATCAGTAGGGGCTGTAACACTTCCTTTATCGCCCTTATCCCGAAGGTTATAGACCCTATGTGTCTTGGAGAGTTTCGTCCTATTAGTCTTATTTGTAGTTATTATAAAATCATCGCTAAGATTTTAACGGAGAGGCTAAAAAAAGTGATGAACAAACTAATTGGGGAGGTTCAAAGCGCTTTCATTAAGGATCGTTTCATACTTGATGGTGTTTTGGTGATTAATGAAATAGTGGAGTTTATAAAGAAAACGAGGAAAAGTTGCTTGATTTTTAAAGTAGACTTCGAGAAGGCGTATGATTGTGTTAATTGGGAGTTTTTGGATGCTACCATGCAACAAATAGGTTTCGGTAGGAAATGGTGTGGTTGGATTCGAGCATGTTTGGAATCGGCGACCTCTTCAGTTCTTGTTAATGGCTCCCCAACAAAAGAATTTGTGTTGGAAAGAGGTATTAGACAAGGGGATCCTTTGTCGCCCTTTTTGTTTCTTATTGTAGCAGAAGGTCTTAATGTTGCAATGCAAGAGGCGGTCCAAAGTGGGCTTTTTGAAGGTGTTAAAGTGGGTTTGGATGGAATCGAAGTGTCGCACTTGCAATACGCGGATGACACGATTTTTGTTGGGGATTGGAATAGAAGGAATATTATTAGTTTAATGAAGCTTCTGATTGGGGCTAAACCGTCAGATATTATTGACCAAGTTCAACAAGTCAAAGACAGCTCAGTTCCAATTCTCCGTGGATAGTATAGTGTTTCCCCGGGTCGTTATGTCCCAGCGAGATTGCAATGGTGCTTTGGAAAACGTTTTAGGAATGAGTGGCACTGAGGACAGTAGCCAAAGATGATTAGGAAATGATTATACTACTGATTATTTGGTATTTGGACAATGATATTAACAATAACAGATATACAGATATAATCACACAAATGCAAATTGGAAATCAGATTATAGACAGAGAAAAGTGAAATTTAAACAATTTACAACTACAGGGGGTGCAAGTGAAACTTTTCAAACTTAAAATAAAAAGAAATTTTAAAATGAAAATGAAATTATTTAATTGATTATTTTAATATTTAAATACTAATTAATTAATTAAAGCTATTTAAAATCTAATTTAAATTAAACTAAAAATGATAAAGGCTACAAATTAAACTAAAAACTTGCAAAAATATTTTCTAAACCTCTAATTGAACTTGAAGAAAGTATAAAAATTAAAAAGAAATGTTTTTGTCTTTTTGTGGATTTTATTTTAATTAAATACTAATTATAATAATTAAACTATTTAAACTATTTTAAATTGCTAATATTACTAAAATAACTTAGAAAATTATAGAAAACTTTATAAAACTAATTAACCATCACAAGTTTCTAAAAATTATATTTAGACTATTTTACTAATTATTTACTTGTTAATTAATTTAAATCTAATTTAGCTAATTTAAATAAGAAAACTAGAAAATGAACAGTGGAATTTAAGAAACTATTTTCTAAAAGTCTTAAATTATTTATGAAACCTAGGAAAAATATAAAAACCTACTGTTGTTAATTAAAATTTAAGAAAACTATTTAATTACTAATATTACCTAATTAATTAATTAAACTATTTTTAATTCTAATAATTATCAAACTGAAAGAGAAAAATCTAAGAAAATTACTGAAAATACCTTAAGGTGACAGGAAATTAAGAAAATTATGAAAATGATGGATTGCTTATTAATAAGCTAAAAAGAAAAATTAAAAAAGATAGAATCTATTAAATAGAAGCTATCACTAATTTTAAATTAGGGTTTTTGTTGGCTTTTCTTTTTGACAGATGAAAATAAGTTAAAAATAAGAAACTTTTACAAAGACACTTTTTGAATAGCTTAAAAATAAGCTATGTGCACCCCCTTATTTCCAAACAGTTGATATTTAGCTTATTAGGACTTATGCCATATTTGAAAAAGCTATGAAATGACAAATTAAGCATACACAGATGGTTACACACTTAAAATAAGCTAAATGGAACAATTAAGCACTCAGAATAAGCTGTATACCACAAATAAGCACTTATGAAAACTAAGGGCCAAAACAGTCTAAACCCAAGGAATTTGGACCTCTGTGGGGTCCACAAATAAGCTCAGGGGTCCATGGCAAGACTTAAAAATTAAAAAGGGACTGGGTGGCTACAAAATAAGCCAATAAGCTAGACCTATGGCTTTTTATTAAACACTGGGTGATGCTTGGAAGTTGGGGTCAAACACTGAGTGACTCAGTGTTGGTTTCTGAGACAGGCCACAAATATGGGTCAAATAAGTTAAGGGCAAAAGACCTGAAGCCCAAAATAAGCAATCCCCCAATAAGCTGAGGTGGAGGGCTTTCTAAAAAGCTAAGGCACAGGGTGTGGGGTCCACTGGTGAACACAGGAGAGACCTTGGAAAGTTGGTCAAAACCTGATGCATAGGGCATGCACTTGCCCTGCAGGTCTAATTAAGCTTTTGCACAAGCTTATACAAAAATCTTAAAAATAAGATTTTTATGGGAACTTGTACACTAGGTGACAATCTTTAACTTCTGAGAAGATCTAAGTCTCAAACTAAACACAAAAATCACAAATATTCTTCCAAGATTTGGTTTTCTGAAACTATGTCACTTTTGACTTTTTGAACTGGTAAGCTTGAGTTGACTTTAATGAACTTTGATCCTAATCTACTTATTAAAAATGATTAATTAAGCTAAGGTAAGACTAATTTAAGCTAAACCACTCATAAGTGAATGGAAATGGGGCATAAGCCACACTAAATCCAACACAGAGGGTTATATAGGCCAATTTAAATGTAATTTTGACTTTTTATCAAACAAGACCTGATTATTATTGTTATTCTAAGCTAATATCACCCTAAGTGACTTGTGTAAACAGAAAACAACAACAACAACCTTACACTATAAACCCAGGATCACCCTGATCCAAACACACCTTATAATTTGATTGTTTATTGATTTATGAAGCAAATGGGTGTTAAGGCTTATGAAACTGATTCAAAATGTCTTAATATGATATGTTAAGCTTAAATGAACACTTAGACACAGAAAACAACAACAAATGAACAAGATTACTAATTATACTAGTTTAACTACCAAATTGAGAAATTAAAGCAACTATGATTTCTACTGAACAAGCAGCCAATTTTAAGCAATAATATCACTAATTAACACTAAATAAGCACAGAGAAGCTAAATAAGCAATGAAATAAGCAATGATACAGAAGAAACACATAAATGAATTTTAAAGCCTTACAATGTGCAATCCTACTTTGTATCAAGAACCAAGGACCATGAGATCAATCCTAACACTCCCCATGGAGTACTAACCCACAACCATCCAGGATTTACTGTGCTCCAATTGCTATCACCATGAAACCTGCAAAATTTGACTTTCGTTGACTTTTTTGTGTTTTTGAATTTTTTATTACTAAGCAGTGTTTTATGGTTTCTAAAAGCTTTATTAAGCTTTCTTGGAGCTTATGTGAGCCTAAGAGTCCATGTGATCCAATAAGTACTACAATACAGCTTAATAAAGATTTTGAAATAAAAGTAAAAATTAAACAAAGTGAGATAACAAATCAAACTTGATTTTTATTAAAGGAGAAGCTTAAAAGTACACTGAAAATGAGAATTACACTATTTGAGAGCTGAATTACAAACTAAAAACTTGAAATTTACTTATACGACTTAAAATCTACTGAATTAAGCTAACACCATTCTTCTTGTTCTTCTCTTCTATTTATAGGCGTGGACTAGGGTTTGTGATCACCTTCTGAGCATATCCCACTTGTTTCTGAGCCGTTGGATCAATGAGAGGCCTCCAATTGAACGCCACGTGTTTTGGCGCCAAAACTCTTATTTGCAAATTGCTCTGATAACTTGAAGGGGTGGGGGTGCATTTATTGTAGAGATGATGGTAGGTGAAGGTGGGTTGGGCGGTGGAGAAGTGACAAGCAAGTGGAGATGGGGGGATGAATACCAGGGTGGTATTGTGAGCAGTATTGGGTGAGGAGGGAAAGGGAAGGGGTATTTGTTTGACCGGTTTTTTACCACAGGGTCAAAGTTTGACCCTGGTGGTATTAAAATGGGGATTGGGCTTTTGAGGGGTTGGGCCAAAAAGGAAGGGTGGCTGGGTGTGTTTGATGGATTGGATTTGGTTTTGGTGTTTGGGATTTATTAAGGGTCCGGTTTGGTTTGTAATATCACAAGGACCAATTTTGTAATTTTCTGTTTTCCAGGGACTGATCATGTAATTATCCCAAAGTATTCACAAGGGTGAATTTTGCCAAGTGATGAATAGTACATGGACCTTTGATGATTTTCCATTATTAAATTTCACAAGGACTAAAAATGCCAAACTTTGAAACTTCAGGGACCTGTTTTGTAATTTTACCAAACTTTGCAACCAAGGACCATTCCTGCCATAAATGAGAAGTACAAGGACAAAATTTGTTTTTCTCAAAGTTTTAATATCCCAGGGACCATTTTTGTCAATTTTCAAAGTTAAGGGACTAAACTTGCAATTTTGTGAAACTTTGTACCAAAGGACTAAATATGTAACTTTGTGATTTAAAAGGACCTTTGGTGATTTTTTTCAAGTTTTTAGAATAACCAGGGACTAGATTTGACAACTTTTGAAAGATGAGGGACTGAAACTGCCAATTATTCAAACTTTGTTCATTTTTCATCTGTTTTTGATTATTTTGCATCTGAAACATATAAAACAAATTCCTGGGATATTTTCATTATTTTGATGCAATTTTGAGTGTTTTTAGATGTTTTGGCAGCTAAGAATAGGTAAAAATGAAGAGTGTTTGAGCACTCATCAATCCCCTACACTAAAACATTGCTAGTCCCTAGCAATCTTTTGAGAAAAACTTAATGGATTTGAAACTCTTTACCAAAAGCCATCACTTCTGGAGTAGCCAAATGTATCAGTTCAAGTAATAACTATGGTCCACTTGATAACCATGTGATTTTGAGCAAACCACCAGCTGTCAACGGATTTGATTAGTCTTTACCAAAAACCGTTTGCTTCTAGACTAGCCAACTCTTGATGGACAAAGTCAACATCTTGGTGAGGTGATTACCAATTATGGTTTTTCCACTGCCTTTACCACAAGCCATAATCTTGCGGGCTAGCCAACTCATTCACTTTTTTGGATATGGCGAGTTGATTTACCATACAATTTTGGACAAATTGCAAGCCATCAACGGATTTGAAATATCTTTACCAAGAGCCGTTTGGTCCTGGATTAGCCAATCCTTTTATCATTTAGACATGGCGGACTGATAACCACAAAAATTTTGAAATAAAGTGAAATTTTTTTGAAAAATTTGGGCCAAAATGGGGGTACTTAGAAAGTATTTTGTGATAAAATTCGCTAGAATTCCCCCCCCCCCCCACACTAGAATTGAATATTGTCCTCAATATTCAAAGTCCCGGCTATTATGCCGACTCTTTGAACGGAAAAAGGCAATATTCTAAGCTAACTGTGGAAATATCGTTTTGATTTTTCACTTTATTTATATGTACATATAAACACATTTTTTTTTACTGAAACTTATATACATATTTACTTTGCAAAAGGTGGGGGACGGCCACTCCCCCACACTAGAGTGTTAGAAAGTAGAAAGAAGTCAGAGATATGGGTGAAAACCCATATTTTGCTAATTTTTGTTCACCGAGTCACTAGCTTGACTCGATCCTCGAATTCATTGGTCCATGGGGAAAGTTTGGAGATCCGGGAAAACCATGGATGGTATGTCCTCTCCAAAATAGTGTTTCAAATGATGACCATTCACTTTGAAATTGGGACCTTCGGGTTAAGATAACTCAACAGTCGCGTATGGATATACTTTTGCAACAGTGAATGGTCCAGTCCATCGGGTTTTTAATTTCACCGAGAAAATCTTTAATCTTGAATTAAAAAGAAGGACTCTGTCACCGACGTTGAAAACGCGGTTCTTAATCTTGGAGTCATGAATCTTCTTTGTCTTTTCTTTATAGATCAAAGAGTTCTCGTAGGCTTGATCACGAAGTTCGTTTAAATCATTGAGTTGAACTTTACGGTGATCACCCGCTTTATGAAGATCGTAGTTTGCATGTTTCAAGGCCCAGTAGGCTTTGTGCTCGAGCTCGATCGGTAAATGACACGCCTTCCCGTATACAAGCTTGTAGGGAGTACACCCGATGGGTGTTTTGTAAGCTGTACGGAAGGCCCAAAGTGCATCATCTAGTTTGTCCGACCAGGAAGCACGGTTTTCACCTACGGTTCTCTCAAGAATCCGTTTAATACCACGGTTTGAAACCTCCACCTGCCCACTTGTTTGTGGGTGATACGCGGTAGAAAGACGGTGAGTAACACCGTACTTAAGCATGACTTTTGCGAATTGATCATTGCAAAAGTGTGTACCGTGATCACTAATGATTGCATGGGGAGTTCCAAAACGAGCAAAGAGGGATTTCAAGAATTTCACAACAACTCGGGCATCATTGGTGGGTAAGGCTTTTGCCTCAACCCATTTTGACAAATAGTCAACATCCACGAGAATGTATTTGTTTCCACGAGAAGATGGGAATGGCCCCATAAAATCAATGCCCCAGACGTCAAAGATTTCACAAACTTGAATGGCATTTTGTGGCATTTCGTTCTTTTGTGAAATATTCCCGTGACGCTGACAAGCATCACAAGCTTTGACTAACTCGTGGGCATCCTTATAAATTGTGGGCCAATAGAAACCGGAATCAAACACCTTTTTGGCGGTGTAGTTAGGACTATGGTGGCCCCCGGTGGGTCCAGCATGGCAAGCCTTGAGAATATCAACAGCTTCCTGTCCGTAAACACATCGCCTGATGACTTGATCGGCACAGATTTTGAATAGATAGGGGTCGTCCCAGAAGTAATATTTAACGTCTTTAAAGAATTTGTTTTTCTGTTGGGACATCATCCCCTTCACGATGAAGTTACCCGCATGGTAATTTGCAAAGTCAGCAAACCATGGGGTAGAAGAGTCACCACGAAAAGCAACCGCATTGAGTGTCTCGAGAGGAAATGTTTCATTTATTTCCTGTTTCTCGGACAAATCCTGATGAGGGTTTTGTAATCGTGAGAGATGATCAGCAGCAAGGTTCTCGGCTCCTTTTTTATCACGGATAATGATATCAAATTCTTGGAGGAGGAGAACCCAACGGAGTAGCCTCGGATTTGCATCTTGCTTTGCAAATAGGTACTTCAAAGCCGAGTGATCCGTATACACTACGCATTTGGTCAGTATTAAGTATGGCCGGAATTTTTCAAAGGCATACACCACAGCTAATAGTTCTTCTTAGTGGTGGTGTAATGAATTTGAGCCTCGGTCATAGTTTTGCTTGCGTAGTATATAGGCTGAAAGTATTTTGCTTTTCGTTGCCCTAAGACCGCACCTATGGCAAAATCACTAGCATCGCACATAAGTTCAAAAGGTAGGTCCCAATCGGGGGCAATGAGAATTGGTGCCTCAGTAAGATTTTTCTTTAAGGTTTCAAAAGCTTTGATGCACTCAGGAGAGAAGATGAAAGGAGCATCCTTCTCGAGGAGATGGGTCATAGGCCGGACGATTTTAGAGAAATCTTGGATAAACCTACGATAGAAGCCGGCATGACCCAAAAAGCTCCTAACACCTTTAACGGTGGTGGGATGAGGTAATTTAGCGATGACATCAGTTTTAGCTTTGTCAATCTCAATCCCGTTCTTTGAAATTTTATGGCCGAGGACAATGCCCTCTTTAACCATTAAATGGCTCTTCTCCCAGTTGAGACTCAAATTCTTTTCTTTACAACGTTTAAGCATTTGTTCCAAGTGGAGAGACAAGACTGGAATGAATCCCCGATGACTGAAAAGTCATCCATAAATACCTCCATAGTTTTCCCGATCATGTCGGAAAAGATTGACATCATGCACCTTTGGAACGTGCCTGGTGCATTACATAAGCCGAAAGGCATACGTCTGTAAGCAAAAGTTCCGTAGGGGCATGTGAAGGTAGTTTTCTCTTGATCCTGTGGATCAATGGGGATTTGGAAGTAACCCGAGAAACCATCGAGGAAACAGTAGTATTCATTCCCCGCTAGTCTTTCGAGCATTTGGTCCATAAAAGGTAGAGGAAAATGGTCTTTACGGGTGGCTTCATTCAACTTACGATAGTCAATACATACTCGCCAACCCGTGACCAAACGAGTTGGAATCAACTCGTTTTCCTCGTTGGTGACAACGATCATGCCACCCTTTTCAGGAACGTAATGAATTGGGCTAACCCAAGGACTGTCAGATATAGGGTAAATAAATCCCGCATCAAGAAGTTTTAGAACCTCTTGTTTGATAACTTCGTGGATTTTGGGATTTACCCTTCTCTGTTGTTGCACTGCTGGCTTAAAGTCATCCTCCATTAAGATTTTGTGTGTACAAAAGTCCGGGCTAACGCCCTTAATGTCAGAGAGTTTCCAAGCAATTGCTTGCTTGTGTGACTTAAGAACCTTTAGGAGTGCAGCCTTTTCCTCATCTTTTAAGTCTTTAGCAATAATGACGGGCAATTTATCATCACCCTCCAAAAATGCATATTCTAGATGAGGAGGCAAGTCCTTGAGCTCAACCTCGGGAAAGTCATCAGTTATTTCAACATTTTTGACTTCCTCTTTATGAAGTAGTTTTGGAGACGGAGAGGGTGAAGGATCGTCATTTAACAATCTTTCAAGAAGAAGAATGTCCCCCTCCGGGTCAAGATAGTTTTCATCAATCTCATGAGGGATTGAGCTATCTTGAGCAAGAAAAGCCTCGACCTCTTCCAAAAGAAAGTCACTCCCCCCAAACGGAGTGAGAGAAGGGGAAGAGTCGGATATGATAGGCTTAAAAGAAATAGTGGTACTGCCACTTGATGAGAAACAGAGGACTTCTTGAGAATACTCCTCTGACGCAACATCGATGATGTCAATTCGGTTTACCGTTTCAGTGTCATAGTTTGAGGAGTATCTTGAAGTCTGATCAAGATTGAATGTGACGGCTTCATTACCAACACGTAGAGTGATTTCTTCCTCGAAAACATCGATTAGAGCACGACCCGTTCTTAAGAAACCCCTCCCGAGAATGAGAGGAACTCTTTGGTCAGCATCGAAATCAACAATCACGAAATCTGCCGGAAAATAGAACTTTCCTACTTTCACGAAGATATCTTCGGCAATGCCGAGAGGACGAGATATAGTACGGTCTGCAAGCTCGAGAGTCATGCAGGTAGGAGTGAGAGCAGGAAGAGAGAGTCTCTTCCAGACTGAGTGAGGCATAAGGTTTATGCTTGCACCAAGATCGGCCAAGGCAAAACATTCAACCATCCCAGGGAAAATGAAAGGAATGAGAAATTTCCCGGGATCTCCAAGCTTTTCGGGAAGCTTTTTCAAGAGCACTGCTGAGCAATGCTCATTAAGTGGAGTTTTAGCCATCTCACAGAGTTTTCCTTATTGCTTATCAAATTTTTGATTGTTGAAGCAAATTTAGGCATTAGAAGAAGAGCATCCGCGAAGCTAATATCGAAATGTAACTCTTGGAAAATTTGGTAAAATTTTTCCATCTGATGATTAGCTTTTTCGCGGTTCTTTTGATCATCCAAACGTGAAGGATATGGAATTGAAGGCTTGGGATTGTTCTTTGGAATTTCATCAGAACTTTCAGGAGGATCAAATTCAACTTTTGACTTATTAGTCGGGACCCGGGACAACTTGAGGGTGGACGTTGTTGGTACCTCCGTTATTAGTAGGAAGTACCGTGTCCGTGGTAACCTCAGGTTCTGATTGGGGCTAAACCGTCAGATATAATTGACCAAGGTCAACTAGTCAAAAACAGCTTATCCCAATGCTCCGTGGATAGTATAGTGTGTCCCCGGGTCGTTAAAGTCCCAGCGAGATTGAAATGGTGTATTTTGAAATCGTTTATGAGTGAGTGGCACTGAGGTTAGTAGCCCAGATGATGTGGAATTGATATTGCTCCAGTTATTTTGGTATTTGTACACAGATATGATATTCACAAAAATCAGATATACAAGTATATTCACAAATTAACAATTCAGATCACGTAACAGACTAGAAAAGTGGGATTTTGATAATTAACAAACTACAGGGGGTGCTTTTGAAACTTTTTGAAACTTAAAATTAAAAAGAAATTTGAAAATGAAAAATGAAATTATAAAAGTGATTGTTATACTATTTAAATATTATTTAATTAATAAAACTAATTAAAATCTAATTTAAATTAACTAATAATTATAAATATTACAAATTAACCTGAAAATTTGCAAAAATAATTTCTAAACTTAAATTAGAACTTGAAGAAAGTATAAAAAATAAAAATAAATATTTTTGTCTTTTTATGGTTTTATTATTAATTAAAAACTATTTATCTTAATTAAACTAATTAAACTACTTTAAATTACTATTAATACTAAATTAACTTAGAAAATTATGAGAAAATTTATAACATTACTTAACCATCACAGGAATCCTACAAAATTATAAAAACCTCTAAAAATTATGTTTAAGGTTAATCCACTAATTAATTACCTTTTAATTACTTTAAATCTAATTTAAATAATTAAAATAAGAAAAATGGAAAATGAACAGTAGAAGCTAAAAATATATTTTCTAAAAGTCTAATATATTATATAAGAGCTATAAAAAATATAAAAACTAGGTTATGCTTTATAAAAATTAAATATGCTATTTAAAACTTAATATTAATTAATAATTAAGAAAACTAGTATTAAATCTAATAAATACTAAATGGCAGAATAAAAATCTGAAAAATTTACTAAAATTACTTTACTATATAAGGTTATTAATAAAAATATAAAAATACTAAGTACTTAATAAAAATCTAAAAATGAAAAATAAAATTTAAATTAAATTAAATTAAATAGAAACTATCACTTAATATTAAATTGGTTTTTCTTGGATTTTCTTTTACAAACTTACTTTACTACTAAAAATAGCAAACTTTTGTGAAAACACTTTTGAAATAGCTTATTTATAAGCTGTATACACCCCCTTTACTTAAGACAGGTGACTTTTGTTGACTTATCAAGCAATTAAGCACAAATGACTATGGGTGGGGCCAACAATGGTAAAACTTGGTACAAACAGGCTAAACAAACTTGAATAAGCTAGAAACAACAAGCATGAAGCACAAATAAGCTGTATGGGAACAAATAAGCACTTAAGCAAACTGAAAATGAACACAAAATGGGGACAAACTTATGGGTGGATTTCAGGTGGGGTCCACTAGACTCTAGGTCAAACAAATGGTCAATCCTTGTTCCATGGTAGGAGGGGGGTTGGGAAAAACCAATTTGAACCACTGGGTCCTACTGGGTTGGGCTACAACAGCCACCAAAGTGGGCTGAGTGATATGGGTCTGAGTGCACAGGGCAATGGCTTGCCCTGCAGTCCACTTCCAAGGGTATTTTAGTCCACAAGAAAATTTCACAAAATTAAAGAAACCCTGGGAAAATGAAGTTGAGGTGGCAAAGTTTAACTACAATGAATTTCAGATCCTCAATCCAAACACATAAATCACAAAAATTCTTGTAATTTTAGCAAAAATCTGAAAGGTGCAATTTGACTTTTTGAGGAAATCAAAAGGTTTGACTTATTTGGATTTCTAATGACTCTTACTGATTAAAGACTAGGTTATAAGCTATATTTAAGCTAAATTACTCTATTTTAACAACCTACAAAGCTAATGTGATTGATTTAGAAACCAAAACCTCTCACAGTTAACTGTGATGAGAGAATTTTGATGATTTTGACTTTTATCCAAAACACTCACTGATTTTATGCTTGAAACCACCAAATGCAACTTAGAGTATGATGTCTAAATTATGCTTGCCCTCTGAGATCCACAACAACACACCTAAACTTGCAAATCCAAACACCCCTTTAAACTTAACTGTTTTGTGATTTTCAAAGCAGATGGTTACTAGGGTGTGTAAGCTTGATTCCAAACCACTAATTATGATTAATAGAACTTATTTAAGCACTTGAAAAACAGATTACCACTATAATCACACAAGTTTTAACCCTTAAGCTAATTTGACAGTTAAATATTAAATTATAAGTAACTAAATATTCTAACAAGCAAGTAATGATTATTAATCTAAAAACCACTTAAACAACAATCAACTAGCACAGATGAACATAGAATGGCAATGAACAAGCAATCAATCAGAAGCTACTCAGAACTAGAATTTTTAGTGGAAAAATTAAATAAGCAAAGTCTTACAAGAATACCCTCAGCATGAACAGAGGGTTTTCCTATGAAGCCTATCTTTAGATAGGCAAATTCCAACTCCAAGCTTGCTCTTTTTCACTTCAGAACCCTGCAATCAAACTCAAGAACACACAAAGTTGACTAATGTTGACTTTTTATATTTTTGATGTTTTTCTAGTAATGCTGAGTTTTAATTGTCTCTATAAGCTTTTACAAGCTAAAGGAACCTAAATGACCCTATTTCAGTCCATGATCATTGATAATAGTGACACTTAAGCTTAATTAGAAACTCAGAAATGAAGTAAATTGTAATAACACAAGATATAATTGAAACTTTGATTTTTATATCTTAAAAAGACTTAGAATACAATGATAAAGCTGCTACAATACTTGAATTAAGAAAGATACACTGAATTTTGAAAACTTAATAAAATACGACACTAAAAACTACTAATTAAACTACTCCCTTCATTCCTTGCTTTCTTCTCCTTTTTATAGCCCATGATTAGGGTTTCCTTGAGCCTCTGATCATTTCCCATCACAAGTTGATGTCTAAAACCCTCTAATTTGGTGCCACGTATTTAGGCGGGAAATTTTTATTTGCAAATTGGTTTCTGATTGCGTGTAGGGGAGGGGGTAGCATTTATTGTGGGTGGCTTAGTTAGGTGTAGTGGGTTGGTTTGGGCGGTGGAACAAGTGGGAGAGGGTGGTGGTGATGTGACTGAGTTGCAGTCAAGTGGGAGGGAAAGGGAGGTACGGGGTGATGGTTGTTTGACTTTGTTTAACCGACGGGGTCAAACCATTTGACCCCGTATAATATTAAGGGTGTGTTGGGTGGGCTGAGGTGTTTTGGGCCCAAGCAAAAAAAAAAAAAAAAAAAAAGGGTGGGCTTTGGTGTTTTGGACTGGACTAGTATTATTAGTATAGGTTCCGGTTTGGTTTATAATTTCACAAGGACCTATTTTGCAATTTATCGAAAGTTGAGGGGTGGGTTTTGGCATTTTTCCAAATTGTTTCCAAGGGTCTATTATGCCAATCTATGAATAGTATAAGGTCCTGGGTTGACTTTTCCAATTTATTTTCACCAGGGACTAAAACTGCCAAACTTGCAAAATTCAAGGACCATTTGTAACCCTGCACTTCCATTTCGATGTTGTATATACTTCACATTCAATGCACCGGTGATAAAAGTTTGAACGTTTGCTTATGTTTAAAATTCAACTTTTTTATTTGATATTATAATTTACAAACGGCTTTAAGTCAAAATTATGTATTTTTTCCTTTCTATTCATTACTCAATGTGATATTTTTAATATGCCATATTTTGCTATTATGGCAAACTCTTTTAATGGGCGTAAATATTGGTTTCTCACTAATGATTCTACATATAGAAAAAGAAAACACATTGCGATGCGCGGACCTTCTTCTTTCAATAATAATTCAATTGCACACGATAAATTCATTCTAATATTTCTCAAAGAGCATTCGAAAGCAACTACTTACATAAACTAATCACGCTAAAAAGTATCATTTAACCATTTAAATGTTGCTTTACATACATGCTCGTACATATTTTCTTGAATCAATTCGCACATGTGATCTACATCAATAGAAAACACACATAAATTACTTGTATATGAAAATGCATTAACATAATATATATATATATATATATATATATATATATATATATATATATATATATATATATATACACACACACACACACACACACACAATCACTTAAATATGTAAGAAACAAAGAAAATAGTTGGTATTCCAATCTTTGGTTCCATTTATCTGAGCATGCATGATCTTGTTTGATTTTCATGGTACCTGTGTATGATAACTAAATTAAGAAAAAAAAGACCAAGTTAATTACAAAGATCTAAAAGATGTGTGAATCATCTCCAAAATGTTGCAAAAGAGAATTTACATACCGCAACCAACAATCAAAGATCTAAAAGATGTGTGAACCATCTTCAAATGTACATACTAAATGTGATTTTGGCCGGTTTATACAGGCATGAATTAGGTTAAATCATTACTTATTCTTGCAACCTTTCGCAGCTTTTAATTCTATACTAAATGTCATGTGATCAATTCGGGCAACCTTTGCACTTCATCTCCTTTCATGATTGTATAATTATTATGAGGCTGCATTAAATTTTGAGCATTAGCTCTCTTGTACTTTATGCAATCTTGATGACTCCACATTCAATTAGAGGACTCAATCTTATAGTATTATAGAGCTGAGCATGCATGATCTTGTGTGATTTTCATGGTACCTGCGTATGATAACTAAATTAAGAAGAAAAAAAATAAGACCAAGTTAATTACAAAGATCTAAAAGATGTGTGAATCATCTCCAAAATGTTGTAAAAGATAATTTACATACCGCAACCAACAATCGAAGATCTAAATAATGTGTGAATCATCTTCAAATGTACATACTAAATGTGATTTTGGCCAGTTTATATAGGCATGAATTAGGTTAAATCATTACTTATTCTTGCAACCTTTCGCAACCCTTGCACTTCATCTAACCGACTTTTAATTCTATACTAAATGTCATGTGATCAATTCGGGCAACCCTTACACTTCATCTCCTTTCATGATTGTATAGTTATTATGAGGCTGCATTCAATTCTGAGCATTAGCTATCTTGTACTCTATGCAATCTTGATGACTCCACATTCAATTAGAGGACTCAATCTTATAGTATTCATCGCGTAATGTTTGTGTAAATTGCCGAATATACAACAATCTATAACTAAGGCTCCCGCAGGAGATATTGGTTATTTGTTGAAATGAATTTGTTTAGGTTTACGTAAATGTAATCATTTTGTTGAGTTTATAGTTTATTTATTATTATCACTATTTTTTAATATTTTTTAGACTCGTGCGTTGCATCGATTTGTTATTATAATTTGCAAATGGGTTAGATCAATAATTATGTATTGTTTCCTTTATATTTATTATTTAAGGCGGTATTTAGTTGTGTTTATTTTTTTAAGGGTTTTAAGCTTCTTTAATAGTAAAGAATGCAATTAAACCATTAATATGGTCAATAACAAATAAAAAAGAAGTAAAGAATGAAATTGTAATTATTCAAAAATAAAAACCATCAATATTATAAGCATGAAGCAATCTTGGAATAAAATCAAACCCTAAAGTTGATATCACAATATAAGAAATGATTATTTAGTTTAACTACAAAAAATCATGTGATCATCATATATTATTATGCAACATATCTTCATTGTGATTTTATAAATCAACACAATGAACACTAAAAGTCATTAAGAATTTATGAGTATCATTCTCATTTGCAAACTCAATATATATTTAGCAGTATCTCTAAAAAAACCATCCAAACCAACCGATGAGTCCTCATTTGGGATCGGTTTTTTCTACGTTCGAATCTTTCTTTCTATGATCTTCTTTGTACCTCGTCTTGAACGACCTTTTTGACCATTCGTTGTAGTCCTTTTTGAACGACCTTCTTGACCAACTCGTCACGCCCAACATCTCTTTATCATCTTTAATGTATTATTCCTTGTAATAGGGGAAAAATAAGACATTACTTGAGAATAATAATAGTAATAGTAAATGTACATGCATTTATGTATATCTCAAATTTTGGCTCATCAACCCGTGGAACCATTTTCAAAATCCAGTAAAATATACGAACGTATAGGAAGGTGCATACCAAAACATGAGTAACGTGAGAATGCATGCTAAAAACTGTACCTGCTTTTGTTTTGTGGATGAGATTAATTATATTTACATTTCAGATATTTTGAACTTTGGGATTTCAAGATTCTTTGTATTATTCTTATATAAAATTTGCAGATGAGACTGAGAAAAGAAAGAGTATAGATACATCACCTCTTCTCTTCTCTTGTAACATTAGTAAGAGAATCATGTTGTATGTATTACATGCACACGGAAAAAGAAAAAAAGAAAATCAAGAAACAATTCTAACAATAAATTACAAAATAAAGTAGGAGGAATGAAGATTCGAACTTTTGTGTTTGTGCATGTGATTTTGGCCGGTTTATATAGGCATGGATTAGAATAAATAATCAATTATTCTTGCAACCTTTTAACTTCTTCTCAATCCATAACCGAATTTTAATTCTATACTAAATACCATGTGATCAATTCTGGCAACCCTTGCACTTTCATCTTCTCCATTAAGCAAACATGAATGTAACGACATGACTTTTTGCATGCTCGCATTTACTCAAGTCGAACAATTAAGGCTCCAATTACACATGAAACTCTATTTTTTGCATTTAATTTAGATGACTAACTGAATGTTGCTCAAATGATAGTTGTAACTTGTAACTATATTGAATTGATACCAAAGTACTGTTGTTTGACTTCTTTTACTTTAAAGTTCTGAATCTACTGAAGAGATGGTGAGAACATTTTATTTCATTTAAAAAGTTGTAATTATGATAAAATCATTAGATATGCAAACAACTACAAACCAAAACTAGATATGTGAACTTGTCTACCAATATCCTTGACTTAAAAAAAAATCATATTGTTTTTTTTCTTTTCTATTGAGGGAATATAATTAGAATTTTGCTAGAACCACTCAAAAAACCCCACTCATAAAACCCACTCGCTGACATGGCACTCGCTGATTGGTTTAGTAAGAGAGAGGAGAGAGAAGTTGACAAAAAATGCACAAATCAGTGCGCGCCATGTCATTGTGTGGCTTATTTTTTGTAAATTGTAGGTGAGTGTAGCAATACTCATATAATTATTAGTCCATTTGTAATTGACAAGTACAATTATAAGTTATAGATGTGATGGCAACCTTTTCAAGAATGCCCATAATGTTTATAGCAAATGGCCAAATATTCTTAAATTTCTCATTTATTACCCAACAAACACCAAAAAACAGCACATACCCATTGTCCAATTTTTCCGAAAGATTTTGAATATGCAAAACTCCAAATAAAGTTTCATATACGGGAGACATATTTTCAAATAGTTTTCTGAAAATATGGACTACTTTTGTTTTTATTTTAAATAATAAAAAACGTTTTCATTCACTTCATTTATCTTTTTAGAAATATTAAAAAAAAAAAAAAAAAAAAAAAAAAAAAAAAAAAAAAAAACCGAGCCTTAACTAAAATATACAAAATTACATCTAATTTTTGTCTATAAAGCATTAATACAAACTTAATGATTACTATTACATTAGACAATTCATACATGTAATGCAAAATCATTGCTTTAGCTACGTGACCCTTTCAGTAGATCACATTACGACGTTAAAAGCAGATTATGTAATTCCTTGTAAAGGTCGTTTTTTTTTTGTTTTTTTTTATTTTTTTTTATGTTTTTGTCTTTTTTTGTTTTTTTTTCATTAATCGAATTGTCTATGGGTTTAGGGCATATTTTAACTAGACTCGTATCTCACACTTAGTTACAATTAAAAATAATAATAATAATAATAAAAAACACAACTTCATCTCATTTCCATAATCATTTTACCACGAAACGTAACATAATTGACTTCAGAACTCTACTTTTGCGAGGTAAACTTCAAATCTCTATGTCAACACTTTCAGAAACAAAAACGGTAAAACAGAATACAAATTATATCAAATCACCTACAAAAGTCAAATTTCTTAACTGATATCACTGGTATTCTCGTGACAGTTTCTAACCCTTTACCTTACCATTACAAGATGCTCACACAACACAATTTAAACCATAAGTTGAAAAAGGTTTCTAACTCTTTTACAATTTTTAAAGGACACTTTAAATCATTTGGGGTTAGTTTGAAGATGGTTTCTTTCGAGTTTGACCTTCTAAACTAAAAAGAAGTAAATAAGTCACAACATAAGTTGAAAAAGGTTTGACACAAACAACTATAACCTCGTCAGATCCGTCCTCTTCTTGTTGGGTCCTATAAAACGTAACTAATAATAATCTCTCTGCTCTCTTTTTTCTTTTCTTTTGTCAGCCCATTCATTTTCCCAGACACATTTTCACTGTTTCACACCTACACATACACATACACATGTATATATAGGTCCACACACTAAAAACACACACACACACACACACACTAGTTTCAAATTTCATTGGTGGGTTTGAACCATAGTCCTCCTTCATAGGTAAATACCCATATCAAATCTTTAACAAAAAAACTCATTTTATCCATTTTTATCAGTTTTTATATATTTTTTTAATGGTAAGTTACATAGGTTAAAAATGGGAAAAAGTATGTTTTTTGGTCCCTTTTTGTTACAATTAAAAAAGATTGGATTTTTTTGTTCAAAAGGGTGTCCAAAAATGTGTTTATATAGTTGTGTGCTTGTGTTATTTGGGATTTATGTAACAGTTGACTTTTTGTTGACCTGGTCATATTAACAAGGTTTCAAGATTTGGGAGTTTTTGGTTGATTGTAAAAAGATTGAACGGCTAATCAAGTAAGTATTTTTATTTATTTTTTTTTTTTTCCAGATCTGAAGTATTGTAATTTTTTTAATGTACAGTAGTATTAATTAGAAGATTCTTTGTGTTTTTAGGTTGTTGTTTAGATCTGTAATGTGATTGGGGTTTATCTTGTTGTTGATTGCCCCAAGATCTTAGCTCCAATTTTATGGCCTTAATTACAATTTTAATTTTCTTGAAATGTGTTTTAAATATTGATTCTAAAATGTTTTAATGTTTATGTTGGCTTTTATGAAGTTTTATGATAAAATATATATATATATATTTTTTGCTTGGTGAATATTTGACAATGATGCCATTTTAATGCCTGAAATTATGAATTAATTGCTCTTTAATTGGATATATTGTTGTTAATTTGCTTTTTGTTTATTTATGTGCAATTTTTGTGCTAAGTAATTATAGTTTTTATGCTGCATTTCAGTCCAAATTTTCTCATACAGTCTAATATGCTTTCAGATGACTAGAAATAGTTCTAAGAGTGATTAATTACATAAATATGGATTTACGAGACGAAAGCTCGAGACTTGGATCGACTTTGAGGAATTTATCGTCATCATCATCAGTCTTTTTCTCAGCTAATCAGTCACCTTTTTTCTCTCCAAGATCATCATCATGTTGGCAGCCGGCTGATCTTTCAGAAGCTGCGTGTGACGGTACTTACTCTTAAATGTTTTAACCTTTGTTTTAATATATTTCTTATACTGTAAGATTTGAATCCTTAACAAATGTTTCGTTATATTTTCAGATGGTCCTGTTCAGGTAGCAAGTACATCTAGTGATCGACATAACTTTGATCTATTAACGTCCTCAACCAACCCATCCACCAGCAATCCGTTATTATATGCCACATGTCATGAAAATGAAGCTTTTGAGCACAGAGAAAAGCCAAGGAAAGTGTCCAGAAGCCCAATATCAAACTACACACCACCATCAACCTCGTACAATCCAACGAGATTAAGAAGCTTCGATGTGTTCATAGGATTTCACGGTAAAAAACCGTTGTTTTCAAGATTTGTTAACTGGCTTCGAGCTGATTTAGAAGTACAAGGATTAAGTTGCTTCGTGACTGATAGAGCAAAATGTAGAAACACTCGAAAGCATAGCATTGTAGAGAAGGCTATGGACGCATCAACATTTGGTGTCGTCATCTTAACAAGAAAATCTTTTAGGAACCCCTATACAATTGAAGAGTTAAGATTTTTTGCGAGTAAAAAGAATTTAGTCCCGATTTATTTTGACGTGGGCCCGGATGATTGTCTTGTTAGAGATATAGTCGAGAGACGAGGTGAGACATGGGAAAGACATGGTGGAGAGTTATGGCTTCTTTATGGAGGGTTAGAAAATGAATGGAAAGAAGCAGTCAATGGGTTGATTCGTGTTGATGAATGGAAACTCGAGGCTCGTGATGGTAAATGGAGAGATTGTATTTTACGAGCTGTGACACTTTTGGCATTAAGGTTAGGTCGAAGAAGCGTTGTTGATCGGTTATCAAAGTGGCGGGAAAAAGTTGAAAACGAAGAGTTTCCTTGCCCTCGGAACGAGAATTTTATTGGGAGAAAAAAGGAACTATCAGAACTTGAGTTTATGCTTTTTGGTGACGTTATTGGGGACCGAGAACAAGATTATTTCGAACTTAAAGCGAGACCCAGAAGAAAGAACTTAATACATAGTTGGGGTAGAAGCAATTCAACAGATGAACGTAGGAGAGAGTCGAAACCTGAGGCTAGGAGTCGAAGAAGAAAAGGGAAAGAACCGGTAGTTTGGAAGGAATCCGAGATGGAAATCGAGATGCAAAATAACGAGTTTTCGCCGAAACCGAAACCCACGAGACGCAAACGGGCTATGAAAGTTGTGTATGGTAAGGGAATCGCTTGCGTGTCTGGTGACTCGGGTATCGGTAAAACAGAGTTACTTCTTGAATTTGCGTACAGGTTTCATCAGAGGTACAAAATGGTGTTATGGATCGGAGGCGAAAGTAGATACATTCGACAAAATTACTTAAATCTCTGGTCTTTTTTGGAAGTTGATGTGGGTATCGAGTCAGGTTTGGAAAAAAGTCGAACAAAAAGCTTTGAAGAACATGAAGAAACCGCTATAGCCAGAATCCGAAAAGAGCTTATGAGAAACATTCCGTTTTTGGTCATCATCGATAATTTAGAATCCGAAAAAGATTGGTGGGACCACAAACATGTTATAGATCTCTTACCTCGATTCGGTGGTGAAACACATGTTCTTATATCCACACGCATGCCAAAATTACTAAATATGGAACCTTTACGTCTTTCATTTTTATCAGGCGTTGAGGCAATGTCGTTAATGCAAGGAAACATCAACGAACGACCGAGTCCTGTTTCAGTATCAGAAATTGACGCGTTACGGACAATTGAAGAAAAACTCGGGAGGTTGACTTTAGGTTTAGCAATTGTTGGAGCAGTTTTATCCGAACTCCCAATAACCCCGAGCCGGTTATTGGATACAATAAATCGAATGCCTTCGAGTGGAAGACGAAATACGTTTCTTTTGCAGCTTATTGAGGTTTGTTTCTCGATATTTGACCACGCGGATGGTCCAAGAAGTTTAGCGACTCAAATGGTTCTTGCTGGTGGCTGGTTCGCACCGGGGCCTACCCCGGTTTCATTATTGGCTCTAGCTGCTAAAAGGGTCCCAGAAAAACATCATCGGACACAGTTATGGAAAAAGATTTTGAGGTCGTTAACGTGTGGGTGTTCGTCTTTATATGATAAAAAATCCGAAGCCGAAGCATGTTCGGTTCTGTTGCGGTTCAACATTGCCAGGAGTTGTAGTAAAGATGGTTATATTCGATTTAACCAACTAATTAAGATGTATGCACGTAAACGAAGTGTCACTGGGACAGCACATGCCGTGGTGCAAACGATCGTGACAAGAGGTACAATTATTCATAACTCCGATCATATATGGGCTGCGTGTTTCTTGCTACTGGGATTCGGGAACGACCCTATAGTTATCGATACAAAGGCATCAGAATTACCTTTTTTAGTCAAAGAAGTGATTTTACCGCTTGCTATAAGAACTTTCATTCGGTTTTCGCGGTGCACTGCTGCTTTAGAGCTCTTGCGGCTATGTACTAATGCACTTGAAGCAGCTGATGAAGCGCTTGTGACACCTGTTGAAAAGTGGCTCGATAAATCTTTATGTTGGAAACCTATCCAAACTGATGCTCAGTTAAACCCAAGTTTATGGCAAGATTTAGCTCTTTCAAGAGCTACTGTTCTTGAAATTAGAGCTAAATTGATGCTAAGAGGAGGACAGTTTGATATCGGGGATGACTTAATTCGAAAAGCTATCTTTATTAGAACTTCTATATGTGGCGAAGATCATCCAGAAACTGTATCTGCCCGTGAAACGCTTAGTAAACTTACAAGACTTTTAGCTAATGTTCAAATGCATACTTCACCATAGATTATTTATACACAAGTTCTTTTACAATAAAGTTTTCTTTTTATACCATTTTTGAGTACCGGAGGTGATTTTGCAGTTCTGTTTCACCATCTTTCTTGTGCAAGTGGTTGCATTTTGTCGTTTGTACTCGACTGATGGTTTCAAGAAGAACTGGAATTGAATGCAGGTAATCTAAGATTCATGACATTTCTCTTTTTGGAAATATTGTGTATGAATTGACCATTTTTTAAATGATTGTAGGTTGTTTATATTTAGTTTACAATAAGAGCTTCTTTTACAGAGAAATTTTATACCATTTTGCATATTTGACTTTTGTTTGCAACATTTCGGCATATTTGCTAAATATCGTTCACACGGCTTCAAGAACAGAAACAAATACTAATTACTCCGTAAAAGGGTAGAGAGATTGTCACATTGGGTTTTCAGGATGTGAAGCTTATTTTTAAGTTAGTGATCGCATCATATGGGTTTTAGGCACAAATGTAAGTTAGGAGGTTATGTTTCTGAATCGATGAGCTGATTTTGATCCATAATATGGTGTTACCCCTACTCTTTAGACTTACGATGCCAATACTTTTCAGGCTGTGAAACGGATATGGTTTTCTACATGTTTTTACTGTTCTTGTTACAATGGTCTATGTCGCTTGCACTTTTTTCTGAAACATGAGAGGATACATATCGATTTTTTAAGTAGATGAAAATGCTATTCAGGAATGAATTCTATTGAATTAAGTAGTACTCAATCTAACATGACAATGTAAGAAAATTTGATATGGCAGTCTCTTTTCGACTTAAGTTGACAGTCTCTTTTCGATATTGCCGCCATTAAATTTTCCATCCACACCACTAGATTGTGGTATGTATAGTTGTACTCTACTACGTTATATATGATATTGTATAGGTGTTTTCAGTAGTATACATGCTAATTCCATCGTCAAATGCTACAGGTTCCAAATTGTGAACATGCTGCTATGTAAAAATGGTAAAGAACACACAACAATACACTTGTACACCCAACCAACCACCCCTTTGGTGTATTTTATTATAATGATTCAAGAAGATAAGTCCCTAAACAGGTGCTTACCAATACAATACAAAAGACTAAGATTGATCTCTACTAGGTAGACACCAATCAACCTCACTACAAGTTCACTCAAATCACTCAGAACTTAAAAGATCAAATGAAGAGATTGATCCTTAACGACACAAGACTATAGATGTCAAACTGATATCAATACTAACTAATAACAATGTGTATGTGAGAACTCAGAGAAAAACAAAGAGATACGAATGAGAGATACAGAAACCCTAGATCTGATGTGAGCTTATATAGACTCAAGTTCCACTTTAGCCCCTTAACTTAGCACATCTTGATACTCAGTAACAAACTTATTAATAAGTACAAGAAGACTTATCAGACTTGTTATAATAAGTCCCTTGACTTATTAAACAAATATCTTTCAACATGCTAAATCAAATTACATTGGATATTGTTTTCTAAATGCATGTGAAGTATATAATTGTTGCAATCTGATTATTCAGTTCACATGTTTGTTTCATTCAACATTCTTGTTACTTGTTCTCTTGTTTCTATTGTTTAGAACATTGGTAAAGAATAATTTTCATATGTTGTATGGATTTTAGGGATAATGCACTCAAAGGTTGAAATTAAACAAATATCGAACTTTTAGTAATGTACATAAAAACTTTTAATTTTGACAAGTTAGTTACAATTGTTTTGTCATTAACCCTAGATTTTAATATTTTATGAACTGAAAATGGTAATTTTATGTCATATTTATCAAAAGATTACTGACAATTGAAACAAAGTGAAAGAAGGAACCTTTATATCATATGGACATCGAGTTTGAACCAACTCCAGCTAATGAAACCAATAGAGACAACCTCAAACCAAAGGTTATAGCTGTCAAACCAGACGTGACTTAAGTTAAATAAAATTGGGACCAAACAGGAGTTTGTAGTGTCGATTCAGTTCCAGTGCAACCTGTTTGGTGTGAAACGAACTTTAAATTGAAGTCTAATTTGTTTGTGCAACAAACTGTGTTTCATTCAGGTAGAAGGACAAGTCCTAAATGATCCCTATTCGAATCGCTCCGGTCTTGGTTCATTTCTCCGGTTTTATCGGTTTGGAACGAATTTTGCACACCCTGTCCCTAGGCTATATGGTGAATTTGGATCTAAACGGATTTGACCCTAGGTTATATATCAAGAGTACAACTGATTCTTATTTTATTTGTTCCGGTCTTCTTGATTGCAAGTTTATAATAATGTCTCCTTCGCTTGATAGAGCTCCTTCACTACCCCGTCGTCATTACTCCATTCATCTTCAATCATCGTTGATTGAAACTGGCAATCACAAGCCTGGAAATAGATGGTGCCCCGCATAATCTATCTATCCATTAACTCCCTCTGAAATATCACTTATGTTTCTACGCTAGTGTATTACTATAGGAGAGCTAGATACAAATGGAATGTAAACACTACTGTGCATATTTAGAAACTTGTATAAGTATTACAAGCCTACATTTAGCAAATACAATAGTCCATTATAAAGAAGTGAAGAATCTCTTAAATTAAGCGCGCAAATTACTATAATTTAGACCAGAAGAAAGTCAATTTACCTTGTTATGCTCTACAAAAATGATTCCCATGGATAAGAGCCTTATAAGAAGCTCTTTGTTTTGATATGTTTAGTGGCTTAAAGGCATTAAGTCTGGGTGTCTGGCAGAACTTAATTGGTTCCTAATTACGGTAATATGTTTCATTTCAGTGTCCGAATCCATAATAAATAAGTGAAGTTTAAATTCTTGAAGATCTTACATAATGGGATCTACAGCAAAAATATCATTGAGTTTAAATATGAGTTTGGCGTCTCGTGTTTCAAATGGCTTTAAAGGCAGTTGGTCTAGTAAAACTAGGTGCAGATGTTTTTTTACCAAAGTTAAGCACGCGTTGATCATTAATTATTTTGTTACAGGCGTTTCCATAATTGGACTTGACTTCGTAGATCATCCTTTTTCTTCATCTGCAATACAATAAAAGCATCAATACAACAAAGTTGGATTAAAAAGTTATATAGAACATTGACAAAGCATGCGGAACTACAACAACATTCTCATAGCAGCACAAAGTGATTGCCATTTGCCAATCACGTAAAGTGGCTAAAATGTAAGATAACAAAGTATTACTCCGTGCCATTTTCATAGAAGAATGGCTTTCATTTGATACACAGACGTACAACCAATGTTGATATCGTTTAACACTAACTTTCAGGTTCAGGTTCTGAAACAAGCCAACAATTTGTCTTGTAAAAACTGACAAATTCATCTTGACAACCTCTTATAACTTCCCAAAACAAAATTATATACAAACAAAAATACATACTGTAATATATAACATGCAAAGACAATTCTAAGAAGTACAACTTCAGAGGACTAAAAATCTTTAAACAACAGCTAAAGATATACCCAATCTTATTAAAGGTAAATTCTGACATAAGCGTGAGGTTTGAAAGAACCGATCTTAGTCTTTAGATTAAATGATCAATGGTAGAGAATGCACATGACATTTTTGTAAATAAAAAGAAGTTTTTTTTTTCTTTTTTAAAAATAGAGGGTCATAATAGGGATTATACATTTTGCATATTTCACTTGTAAGTGAACTCTTCAACCAGTTGCACAATAATCGGAGAAGTTAATGATCACATATGCAAGTTGATTTCGTTAATATCTATCCCAAAAATATATTCACAATTCAAAATCACTCTTCTTCCGATTATAAAATCCCCAAATAATTAAAGTTTACTAAACGACGGTTATTTCTGGTGATTAATGGAAGGTATTTCATTAATTTTGTGATTGTAACAGCTTTAGTTTGTGATTAATATATAAAACGATGATTCGATTTTGATTTGTATCTGTTTTTGAATAATGCATGTGTGTTGATTAATTTGATGTTTGAGTGGATCATGAATTTGTTTTTTAGTTCTTTTGATTAGATTAGATTTGTATCTGTTTAAGGAAAAAAAGAATTTGTTTTGAGGTATACTTGTGTTTATGACTTTGAGCTTAACTAGTTATAATGCACGTGCATGCGCAGTTTTTTTTTTTTTTTTCTTTTTTCTTAAATTTTTTTAATGTTATATTTTTATTTATTAAAAAATAAATAATTTAATTTTTTTTGTTTGATTTATGATTTTTAATTATATTTTTTTATTATTAAAGATAACCATTTAAAAAATTTAATCCTATTATTAATTGCATCTTATTTATATTTTTTGTATTTATCTTCTACTTTTTTAATATATCAACAAAAAATGAATTTATAAATTTATAAATTTATAAATTAAAAAATAATAATTAAAATATTACCTAATAAGAATATATATATTTTTTTTATTTGTACATTTGTTTTGAGATGAGTTAGTTATACATTTGTGTAAAATGCATTTATCTTTTGATTGGTAACTGGAAGGTATACATTTGTGTGAAAGACATTTGTGTTTTGGTTTGTAAATGGATTATAAGCTATAAGTGTGTTTTTTTATCTAAGTTAGGAATAGTAATTGTAATTTAAAAATACATGTAGAAAAAATTTAGTATTCGGATTGGTAAATGGTTTTTAAGGTATAGATGTGGTTTGCTCTGAATTAGGTTTAGGAAGATTATATTAACATACATTTGTATTTGATAGAGTTTGATTAGTTCTATGACTATGCATTAGTGTATAAGGCAATTCATATATGTGTTTCAGAATTGAGAAGAAGCGGCAGAGTGAGAGGCAAGCAACTTGTTATTGAAGAAAATATAATCGATGATCCGATTGATGCGGATGTGGAGAACAATGATGATGATTTTCAACTAGAAAGGAATCCAAACCAAGAAAATCCAGCAGTGGTAAGCATATAAAAGCATATGTACTGTGTTTTTTAAAATTTGTAAAATAGGTGCGGATCCTGTGTTAATTTGTTGTTTGATTCATAAATTGATAATTTTGGTTTGTTTTAATAGAAACATATGTTAAATGGAGAAGAAGCATGATTTTGCGAAGATTACTGGACACAACACCATTAAATAAAGGTTGGTTTTTATTGATTTTGTGAAAATTATGTGTCAAAATTTTTGTGTAGCTAATATTAATAAAATAAACAGACAAATGCAGCGTCTGCTGGTACGAAAGGAAAGAAGCGAGATGCGGTTAATGTTGGAATGAAAAATAACAAGAAACAGAAAGGTATACATCTGTGATTGTTTATAGATAGTTTTTTTACAACTAGAATGAAAAAATAAGTATTAATGCTTTATATTTCTATATTATTTGTTGAAGCGGAAAAACATAATCAAGTTCATTTTGCTCTTCCATCAAGGATAAGGACAGGAAATAAGAAAGGGCAAAAAAAAAGTAAATCGCTGAAAAAGAATATAGAGAATACTATCTCTACTACATTGAGAACAAGGTCAAGCCCAAAACCATTGTATCTAGTTGTAGCAACATTAAAGCCTAACCAACAAGCTTGTGTTGCTTCGTTAGGATTTGGTAACTTACTAGAGTTTAAGGTAGATGGAATGCCTTCCAGGATTGGGTTCTATGTGATAAACAATTTTGATGGTGAAGAAATGGAGATAAAATTGGTTAGAGGTTCACTTGTTGTCAATTCTGAAACAATCAGTGATATGGTAGGTTTAAAAAATAAAAGAGAGAGTATTATGCTTGCTGAAGTGACAGACAATAAAGAGATGATACTGGAATGGAAGAACCAGTATCCTATGGATGAAGAAAAGATAACACCATCTGTTGTTAAGGGTAAGATACGTAGTGTAAACCCTCGTAAATTTCCCTATAAATAACAAAAGTAAATCAAAGACTAATAGATCGTTTTGTTAATTAATAACGCTTTTACCGATAACAATTTTTTATTTTTATTTTTATATGCTATGATACTTAGAAATCACTACGATATTCGTGATCCCTGTTTGCTTGGAACGATGCTCACACATGTACCACTATAGTCTAAAATCGCGAGAATATTAAAATTTTCTTTTATTCGTTACGAACCTGCATTTTTTGACATTTTCAAAAATTACTATTCATCGGTTACTATTCACAAAATACTATTCATCATTTCACTATTCATCGTTTTTGGAGTCGGTTAGTGATATTGAGATGTTTCTCAAAAGTTTTACTATTCATGAAACACTATTCACAAAACACTATTCACTCTCGGACTCACGTAAACGTTTCACTAATAAATTTCTAAACTTATCACTAATCACAATTAATATTTTACTAATCCTAAAATACACCTAAACGGACCCTAAATCTCACCCTAAGCCCAACACATTTCTCGGCCTGCTACTATTCACGGCCCAATCCTCTTAAGGCCCATTTTCTTTATTTTGTTTCCAAACCATTCAACTAGACACGCTAGAAACGAGCTTCGTACGTTCAACTCCTACACACGACACCCCTATATTTTTGCACGTTCTCTTTTCTCACCTAGCCAACTTTGAGTGTGTCGATTTTTAGCTTCCCACGTCGAGTCTAACAACATTTTTACTAGACAAAACGTTTTGTCCAAAAACGATTTCATATAATTTCAACTAATCCAAAACTAAACCGTTTTGAACCCCGCTTGTTTCTATTAAGCAATAAAACCATTTTTAACTCAAACTCATGTTTAAATATTACCTTTGATCGATCATCACCAATCCTAGCCAAACTTGCAAAATCGTTTACATAATAAATGGCTTGTCGACATGTATTTTAAAACCAAACTAGTACTTCCCTAAATCAAGCACACACATTTCCTTATTTTATTCACTAGGGAAAGTACCTTGGTCCTTTTATAATATATATTACTAGTACATTTCGTGTGTAAGAGTTCAAAGCCCACGTTTCCTTTGAAGTTTGAGTATGTCGACCACAATAAACCAAAACCTTGAGTAAAATGTCTACTCTTACACACTAGGACTTTTGAATAACAAGCAACAATCACATCACTTTAAAACTTATACACTAGTACACACTAGCAACCTTATATAAACTCATGCATGCATGCTTTCGTTCATTTCCATGCAAAACCAAACAATGAGAACCATGTTACTTTTCTTCCTTCCAAGACTTTTGAAAGCCTTCTGCTACACTCTACCATCAAATCTCATAAATTCATAACCACTAAAACACTCCAAAAATTCCATATATATAGCACCTTGCATGCATGCATTCGTTTACCACATTCATACAAACCAAAAACTCACCAAAAATATTAAGTCTTTAGTCTAGCTTGGGTCGAAGCATTTGGGTAGGAAATTCAAGAAATTCGTGTAGGCTTAGGAGAAACACGTTATTGGTTGTGAACTTTGGTCGAGCACACATACACACTACGTACTCATCTCACTCACTTCTCGACTCTACGTCTTGTTTTAACCACCATTTTGGTGTCGTAAGTTCCTAACAAAACTCTTTTCAATATTTAAATAAAACTTTCATTTGCATCATTTTATTCGCGACACACACAATTGCATCACTTTATTCGAAAATTATATAAACAACCTATATATATTTTACGTCCATTTATATATTTGACACCTTAAGAAATAAACTATGCAAAGTTTTGAAACTAAAACGCCACGTAAAAACCATTTTTAAGTACATTCCTAGCGTGCCACAACCATTTTGAAAAACTCTAAAAATTTTCTAAGTCTTTTCTTATAAAAATTCGACTTATACTACGCCCAAAACGCACGTATACCTTTAATATTTACCTAACGAGCATACCTTTTTATTTCACAAACTAATAGTCCTCATGACAAACAATCATTTTCGTATAAAAACTTTATAATAAAAATCGCGTTTTGAACCTATAAAAGTCACCAAACAAATCGACTTGGAAACTAGTTTTGGAAAATTATTAGTATCGATTGGGCCTTAAGGCCCAATCATTTCAAAATAAGCCGAGTTAATAAGCTGAGGCTATAAGCTGTTGGACAACTTTTTCATACTCCTAACATTAACCCAAAACAAGGCCCAAAACTCCCGTAGGCCCATTGGATCTAAAAATGCTAACGGGCCTTACATTTCGTTAAAAGCCCATAAGCTATCAAATTAACTTTTCGAACTAATAAACTGGTAGAATAAGCTCAATAAGCTGTTTTGAAACTATTTAAGAAATAAAAACATTAAGTTTTGAAAATTGTGAATTTTGGACTAAAATTGCAAATTTTATGAAAATCGGGTTAAAAGTGTCAACTTTTCAAAGTTTCGGTATAAAATGTCATTTCGTAAATTAAAGGGTGAAAACTGATTTTTATAAACTCTAGGGTGAAAGGTGTATGAAATATAAAGTCTTGGACGTAAAATGTAAATATATTTAATTTTGGACTAACGACGTAACGCTAACGCCGTTAGGGTAAAAAGTGTAAATTTATAGAAAATACAAGGGTCATATATATAAAATTAATATTTTTATTTTTACTTTCCACTTTTACAAGTTCACGTCACGACGTCACGTTTATTTTCAAACTATTATTTTTATTACTATTATTACTATTAAACTTTACGTTATTTTCAAACTATTATTTTTATTACTATTATTACTATTAAACTTTACGTTAATTTCAAACTATTATTACTATTACTATTTTTATTATTAAACGTTACGTTATTTTCAAACTATTATTACTATTACTATTTTTATTATTAAACGTTACGTTATTTTCAAACTATTATTATTATTACTATTTTTAAACGTTACGTTTTATTTCAAACTATCGTTATTATTAAACCTTACATTATATATAACTAAACTAAACGTACAATATATTATAAAACTAAAAGTTTTACTAACGTCAAATTAACCAATCATGCATTTAAAAACTACTCGCGATTAAAACATTTAGACTATCAAACCCTAAAACTAGCCATATATTATCTAGGTCGTGTGTGGAGCCGTTCTCATTTTGCAAACTGAGTATCGATATTTTTATTCACTAAACCACTAAGGTGAGTTCATAGCCTCGCCTTTACTTGTTTAAATGTTTTATAAACCCTGCGAGGGGGATACATGCTAGTTTTTACAAACTGAACACAAGTATTTTCTTGGTATGCTTTACCTGATCTCGTTATTGCTTAAGTACCTTTCCTTGCTAAAAGCCCCTCATATCATGAGCCTTAGTCACCCAGAGAGGTGAACGTAAATAATTGTGGATAGATCTATTAGGGATTGACCATCCCCGTTTGGGCGTTGGAGAAAACAACCAAACGCACTTTATTTGAAATCTAATAGGTTACTGGCAAGAACCTATCCCGAGGGCCCCCTGTTACTATAATCCATCATTCGTGATGAGATCTGTTAATCGGCTGAGCGTCATGAGCTTAATGCAATAACAACTGTTTTTAACTTATAATTGTATGACGGTGCAATTATCACTTATAACTTGTGTTCAATCTTTTAAACTTAAACCTATGAATATCACTCAACTTTTGTTGACTTTTAGCATGTTTATCTCAGGTCTATAACGAGCAAGGATGGGACGGAAGAGCACGTAATTTTCACAAAGGCTATAAAATTTTTATTATCATTCGAAAACCTATTTAACAAATTTTAAAACCACTGGGACCTCATTTTTAAAACTCTGATATTTATAAAAATTCGAATGATAAATGTTTCAGAAAATCATTTTCTACTGAAAAACTATGAGCTGTGAAGTAACACCCAATCTTTATTCCGCTGCAAATATTTCAAAATTGGGGGTGTTACACGTAGGTCTAAGGCTGTTGATCTAAATTTCAAGTTAAATTTCATAGTCTTGTTTGCAAATATAATGGGTTGTTGCAAAAAGACTAGGTCGTGTGACTAGGAAATTCTAAAGAATATTAGCCCAAACACTAAGTTTGATAATATAAACTGGTGTATGTGTTGGATAGTCTTCCATAATGCAAGACGGGATGGAAACCGAAGGTTAATAACAATTACTTCTGCGGACCAATTACACTTTTGACGGTAATTTAATAAACTTAGTTTGTATATCTGTGCACTTGTATATTATTGAAAATTAATACTACTTATTGATAATACACATGATATACGTTGATGGCACAAAGTGTGATTCCCTACCTATTGTGCGAAAACGACCACCAACAGCAACATGGTCAATGGAGGTATTAAGAGAAAAGGAGGAAGAAGAAATATATACAGGTGGTTTTGGTCTAGGGGAAAAGGAACCTCCGTATGAGAAAGAAGAGGATTATGGATTCCCGGAAGACATAGAGGTAATGTACTACCAAATGCACATGTATTAGTATATGTTTATATGGACATGTATATGGAAGGGTTTTGTTGACATAAATAATGTGTGAAAACGTTATTTATATCTTTCGATATCTCTATATTTTGACGATCACAAAATGTAAAATCGTCAATCGTATAATTACTACGTAAACAAGTATTAAGCTAGTTTATATCACTATATCCAACTTAATCACTTAAGGTATAGATAAACAAGTGCTTAATACATCTCATGATCAAAAGGGTATTTAATTAACTAACACAAAGTTTATTTAATTATATAAACATATTATATATTTTTGAAAAACACTTTTGGTAATAAAGAAAAATGTTTTATTCATACTAAATATATGAATTCAAATTTTTAATCAAAATCAGTTAGTTTTTCACCAAATAAACTTTCCCCACTAAAAGACAAAGATTCTGGCCGTTTCAGCTGGGCGGCCCCCTTAATTATAAGGGGCGGTCCCCTTAAAATTAAGGGGACCGGCCTTGATTTAAGGGGACCGGCCACGCTCCTCTGTCAGAATCTTTTGCCTATAAATACCACCTTAAATCTGGATTTTTTCCTCACCTTTTGCACGAAATTTTCAGATCTATAACTCTCTAAACATCCTCTAAAACCCTTTGATCATTTGTATATTAATCCTTGTTTCAAGTGATTCAATCCCTCATCATCCATTCTCATCCAAAGTGCAAAAGAAGAACACTCTTTCTACAACCAAGTTCAAGAAGTGTTGAAGAGTAGTTGTGCATAGTGTATATATATATTCACTTGTGAATATTGTATTGTGCTTGTGATTAATTGTTTAGAAGATATAGAAGTTGTGTAGAAAATAGAAGTTGATAAGTAGTGAAGTAGGTTAGTTGTGAAGATAGGTGTGAAGTAGAAGATTGGTGTGTAGAAGATAGGTGTGAAGAAGATTGGTGTGTAGAATATTGGTGTGAAGAAGTTGTGTAGAAGTAGTGATCAAGTTGTGAAGTTATTGTGGTGTGTAAGGTTTTCTCCGCCAAAAGGGAGTTTGTTGACATAGTGAAGAAAACTCTCGAGTAGGTGACTCGGGGAGTGGAGTAGGAACAAGGAAGGTGTCCTTGTAGCCGAACCACTATAAATCCTTGTGTTGTGGTTTGATCTTTCCAACTCTTCTCATTACTCATTTACTTACCTTTACTATATTATCTTTGTTAGTTAGCTATCGTACAATTGTTCATATAGTGCAAGTATTGAGTTCACATAAACTAAAATCGAATCTTTTTAAACAAACTTGTGTCTATAAATCTAAAAAGACGTAAAACTATTCAACCCCCCCTTCTAGTTTTCCACAATTGGTATCAGGAGCCACGTCTAGCAAGATCTTTAAAATATATTGTATTTTGAAACTTGTAATGATCTATGGAATCTGAAAAATATTTAGAAGGGCAATCTATGCAAAGACCACCACTATTTGAAAGTGATGGATTTTTATATTGGAAAAATCGATTCGAAACTTATGTGAAATCAAAAGATCTAGATCTTTGGCATGTTATTACCAACGGTGATGTTTTACCTATTCAAAATAACCCCGAAACTAAGAAAGATGAAATCGTACCTTTTGAAAAACAAAATGATGATTTAAAAAGAAAACTTGCTAAAAATAATGAAGCAAAAATGGTTATTTACAATGCGCTACCACGTAAAGAGTACGAAAAGATCTTTATGTGCGAAACCGCAAAAGAAATTTGGAACTCTTTATTAATAACTCATCAAGGTAACAATCAAGTCAAAGATAACAAAATAGATCTACTTGTTCAACAATATGAGCAATTCACGATTCCGGAAGAGGAATCAATTGATAATGCCTTTGCTAGATTTAACACTATCATCACAAGTTTAAAAGCACTTGATGAGAATTTCTCTAGTAAGAATTTTGTTAGGAAGTTTCTTAGAGCTCTTCACCCAAAATGGCGAGCTAAATTGACGGCTATTGAAGAATCAAAGAATTTGTCAACACTTCAACTTGATGAATTAATTGGTAATTTAAAAGTCTACGAAGCAATAATAAAGAAGGACTCCGAAATGGTTAAAGGAAAACGAGAGCAAAGCAAGTCAATCGCCTTGAAAGCTAGAAAGGAATCCAACAACGAAGATAGCTCATCTTCCGAAAGTGAAGACGAAGAATTTGCCATGGCCGTAAGAGATTTCAAGAAATTCTTCAAAAGGCGAGGAAGATTCGTTAGACAACCACACGATGACAGGAGAACATCTCAAAAGAATAATGATGACAAGTATAGCAAGAATGAGAGAAAGTGTTTCAAGTGTGGTGATCCGAATCACCTCATTGGAAAATGTCCAATTGTTGGGATCATACTTTAGTATTTAGTCAAGTCTCGGTCATGACATTTTGTAATAGGTTGCTTTAGTATCATTTATGTTTATTGTTTAGTTAATGGGCAACATGTAAAAGCCCATGAGGCCTTAAAAGCCCACGTATGAAAGGATAAGGGAGGAAGGGAGTGTTGCCCTAGCTCCTCCCTTATAAATAGAAACCTTATGTTACATTTTGTTTTGTTGGTTAATTGATTATCTTAGTGAAACTCTTGCACTCTCACCTTTCATATTATCTCTTAATCAACCACCTCTCATTCTCATCTTATTTCTTCATCAATCATACTTGTGTTTACATAAATGGTGACCTAACAAGTGGTATCATTCGCCTACTAGAAGTTTGAAGTGAGTTTCTTTGGTTAACGTGGGGATTGGTGCTTAGTTCTTCATCTTTTTGCATTTTCTTTGTTTCTTTCACTCAAATCTTGAAGCTTGGACAAGTTTCAAGGTTGATATAGTGATTTGAAGCTTAGTTGTTGCATAAAGTTGTGATTTTTAAGGTTTTTTTTAGGTTTTATAGCTTCTTTGATATTGGAAAACTAGTTTTTGGTAGCTACATCTTCTAAAGTTAAGGTTTTCTTAGTATTGGTGAAGTTATTTGATCAAAAGTACCTTATTTCTAAGCATTTTTTCATCAAAAAGTCATTATTTTGGATGAACAGTACGATTTACGCGTAAAGTGGTCGAAAAAAGTACTATTTCCAGCTGTCTACAGTGTTTTTTGGTCGGTTTACGCATAAGTCTAGGCCAAAACCCTTTTCTTACGCGTAAAAGTAGTCTAAACCCTTTTCTTACGCGTAAAATAGGCCAAAACCCTTTTCTTACGCGTTAAATTGGTTAAAACCCTGATCCTACGCGTTAAGTGCTCTTCTACGCCTTAAACCTACGCTTAAGTTTGATTCTACGCGTAAGTCAGAGTTACGCGTAACTTGCCAGAGTTTACGCGTAAGCTTCATCAACGATCTTCTCCTCGTGTAACGGTGACTCAGTACTTCCCTAGCTTGGATAAGTTAGTGGAATACTTCGACTACGGTTATCTTTCACGCTTGGATAAGTTTGAAAGATTTGTTTGGTTGTTTAAACCTTACGCATAAGTCTAAACTTACGCATAAGCCTAAACTTACGCGTAAAGAGAAAACTTACGCCTAAACTATTAGTTTACGCATAATCTACTCTTTACGCATAACTTAAAGTTTACGCGTAAGATTAAGTTACGCGTAAGAATTGAACTTACCCCAAGGATTTTGCAACTTACTCAAAGGAACGTGCATTTCATTCTTCTACAAAGATCCATTTCTACACAAGTGTTCTAAGATGTCTCAACCACCTAATCACTACTTCCCTCACTCTTATCCTCAGCAACAACAACCTCAGCAGTATCAGCAACAACAACCTCAGCAGTATCAGCAACAACAATACCTTCCACACATAATGAATCAACAACCTCCTAAATACAATCCACAACAACATTACCTAATGATGCAACAACAGCTCATTCCACAACAACAACCATATCAAGTGCCACTACAAAACACTCAGTTTTCCTCCAAACAACCTCACTGGTTTGACAGAATGTGTGAAGTTATTACAACTCAACAATCCCGACATGAGGCAGGATCACTTGAAACACCTCCAATGCTTACACCTGGAAACTATGTGCAATGGTCAAGTCGATTCTTACGATTTCTTGAATTAAAGAAACCTCATGGGAAATTCTTGAAGCAAGTGATACTTGAAGGACCATTTGAGTGGCCAACAAGATTTGAAGCTGGTGATCCACATGCTGATCCTCCACGTCCTCCTGGTGATAGACCCCTTGCAGAATCTGCACTCACTGAAGAACAGAAACTACATCGTGAAGCTGATCAGTATGCAATGGCTTATATACTTCAAGGTATACCTAATCCGATCTATCGAAGTGTCGATGCTCAGAAAACAGCCAAAGCTATGTGGGAACACGTTCATCTCCTAATGGAAGGAACTCAATTAAACAAAGATGACATGGAATCCAAGCTTTACATGGAATACACTGACATCACAATTGAACCTGGAGAGTCACTTGAATCCTACTATCATCGTTTCACAAATGTGGTCAATGATCTGGAACGTCACAAAATCACAGTACCAAGGATCGCTGTGAACTCCAAATTTGTTGGTAGTCTTGGCCCTGATTGGCATAAATATGTGACATTTGTTCGTCAAACGAAGAATCTTCATGATGCTCCATATGGCTTGTTGTATGACTTTCTGAAACACCATGAACCTGAAGTGGAAAAAGATCGAGCTCTACGAGGAGGTTACACACCCACAACAACACCAAATTCTTTGGCTCTCGTAGCTCAATCTCCCTATGCTCCACCACCACTGTCAAATCATGCCTATGTTCAAGAGCAGAACTACTTCAGTTATCCACAATCTTCCACCTCGAACCAAATGGTCCCTTATGATTCATCTCCACAAGATACTTCTACTCAACTTGTTCCGTCAAACAACAATGATGCTGTGTACTACTCCAACTGCAATGATGATGACGATGATGACTTTAATACGTTGAATCAGGGACTTGCTCTTATTGCTCGTGCTTTCAGCAAATTCTCCAACAAAACGAACAACCGTCAACGTTCATCTTCTAATACCAGGAATCAAGTTGTTGTAAATGATGGAAGAGTGGAAATTCAAAATCGTAACTATGGTAGATCTGGTTCAGGAAGTTCTTCAGGAAGTTATGGGAATGGTCAGAGGTTTGGTAACAATGCAGGGTTCAGGAACAACTCAGGATCTTCTCAACAAAGGTCTGACTCAGTTGCTACAAGGAACTCAACCTCAGGGAATGCAGTTTGGTGCTACAATTGTAATGAACAAGGTCATATTGCTACAGCATGTCCCAAACCGAGAACTCGGGGTAGCAAGTTTCACAAGCAGGCATTACTCATGGCTCTTCAGGATGAAAAAGATGGACATTTCCCTGAACAGGACAACAACTTCATGGCAAATGTGAACAACGATGATGACATGGAAGATCTGGAAGCCAATGCTGCTGTGATGCTTATGGCCAACATGCAGGAACTTAAGCTCAATGATTCAGGTCCAGTGTATGACACTGACGGCTTGTCTCAGGTACATGACCTCAATGAATGCTTTATTAATGAAATAGTCTCACCTTCTGCTTATGAATCAGATATGGCGCAAGTTGTTCCATCTAAATCATCTTCATCATCTCATACAGATGAACAAATAAACACAGTTGTCATATTCGATGATGACACAGTTGTTTCATTTGATGATCCTATTGAGAATGATAAACATGATCATTTCGAACAACATGAACCATCATTTGATCCAGACCCTGATCTCATATTGTTATCAAAACAACTGGATGCTCAACAATTGCAAATAATAAAGTGCAACGAGAAAAACAAAGTTTTGAAAGAACAAAATGCGTCACTTGCAAGAGATATTGAATGTTATAAAATTCAGCTTTCTAATCAGGAAGACAAGATTAAACATGCAAAAAGTTTTGAAAAAGCTTTTCACGATTCCTACAACAAAGAACAAGATCTTCAACGCAAAATGCAAGATTTAATCGAGTCAAACGGAAAGTTGATTTCAAAACTCGAAAGTGAAAAGAGTGAATTGAAAATGCAAGTCGAACGTCTTCAAACAGAACTTTCAAAAACAGAAACAGAATTGTCAAGTTGTCAAAAAGATTTTTGTGAACATAAAATACGAAAAAGGAAGTATATAGATAACTTACTCGGTGATATTGTTGATCTTGAAAAACAATTGAAAGAATTTCGTAACATTGTTTACAAACACGGGAACTCTGTCACAACAATTCAGAAATTTACTTTAAAACCGAGACCCGGTACTGGATTTGCACTTGGCGATTACAATTCAATGTTTCTTCACAATGCATTCAAAGATGTTCCAAAAATTTACAGTATGGACTATTTGCTTGACAATACGATTGTGCGTGCTGATGTTTTTGATACTGAGGAAGAAGAAGAACTTGAAGATGAGAGTCGGTCAAAAATGAGTAATGTTCAATATTGCACACCATATGACTATTCAAAAAATCCAGTCAAGTTCGTTACTCAAAAGGATTTACCTGAGAAATCATGGTTTATCGAAGAGTCGTATGTTTCATCTCACAATGAGGCCCCTGTCCAAACTGTAGCACAAGTAAATGGTCCTTTACCATCATCCGGTGAACTTTCACCCTTACCAAATAGTGTTCGTGTCTTAAATTATTTCAAAACTTTTATGGAAGACATCGAAATTTTGGAGGAGACAATTGAACGTAATTCTGAAATAAAAATTGAAACGTTTCAATCCGCTTACGAGCGCGAAAAGAGAGATATTTTTCAAAAACAAATGTTGCCAATTGTCAAATACCTCCGTCTCTGTGCTACACGTTGGGATTAGGAACTTCAAAAGGAGGTCAAATATATGATAAACGTTTTCAATGATAATAAAAATGAAATTTTGGTTCAAAAGCAACGAACTAGAGTTTTCAAAAATGATGCTGATCGACTCTTAGAACAAGTTCTCAATGCTGATATATTGTCTGTTATCATGAATGATCTCTATAATTCTGGTACTTCTATGCTTAAGCATGATCATTGTGTTGATAATAACTTGTTGAATGTGGAAATTGAGACACTGAAACATGAGAATGATAATCTGAGGAAAAAGAATGATGATGTGACAAAACAGTTTTCAAAACAAATCAGTCTACTCAATCAAAGGCTTGAATGGTGTCAAGCTAAAAGTCTTGAAAGGGAATTGAAGTTTCAAAGTCACAATGTTTCAAACTCTTGTCAACTTTGCAAAAACAATGAGTCTTTAAAAGGTTTGTGTCTCAAATACGAGAAAGAAATTGCGAAGTTAAAAATTGAAAATGACGAATTTCTACAAAACCACATAGACATCAAATATTGCAATGGTATACTTGAGTCTAATATTCAGGATAAGAATCACATCATCATCGAGTTGAAAGAGAAAATAAAAATACTTGAAAAAGGAAAGATGGTTGACACCACGGTGATAGCACCAGGAATGTATAAATTAGACAAAACTGATAAAGGAAAGGTTGTTCAAAATACTAATGTTGCAAACTCCACTTCTACAGGACTAGTCTCCCCTACTAGCGTTAGCAGACCCAAGCGAAACAGTAAAAAGAAGAATAGGCTCTGGCAACGTAAGAGAGGACAACTAGAAGCTCAAGAAGTAGAAGACCAACTTAGGAATTTGAATAAAACTCATGTTGCATCAGATTTAGATTCTAATCTGGCAAATTGTAATCAAAATCTAAATGTAACGAATGATGAACCTTTGAATGTTTTGAATATTAATGCATCTTGTGTGTTTTGTCGTAAAAGCGTTTCATCTGGTGATCATACTAAATGTATAGCTAATTCTCTACTTCATCGTCATAAGAAACGTAGGACACGCATTCCTTCTAGGCCCACTACTGCCTCTAAGTCTATCTTAGGAAAGCCGCCTTCTAAGGTTTCTAGTGAAGTTGATGTTACCCCCATAGGTGCAGAGAACAAGTCTAGGAATCAGCCAAACACTAGTGAATACACCATTAAGAAAGCTCGAACTAGTTGGAATTGGCAACGTTGGTTACAACACAAACCTGATTTTAAATGGATTCCTAAATTATTGAATACTTGTGCTTCTAACCAACTGGAACCCGCAGTTTCTTTGGGTTCCACCCTTACTTCTGTTCCATCCGTGTCCTCTTCTTGTGATGCAGGTGGTGCAGATTGTTCTCTGGATTGTTGATAGCGGATGCACCCGACATATGACAGGCAATCTCAAACTGTTACACAACTTTGTCTCAAAGTTCATTGGTACTTTTCAGATTCGGGAATGATCATTACGCTTTAATCATGGGATATGGTGACTTTATCAGTGGGAACATCGAAATAAGTCGTGTTTATTATGTGGAAGGCCTTGGACACAACCTTTTCTCTGTTGGTCAATTCTGTGATGGGGATCTAGAAGTTGCATTTCGTGAGAAAACTTGCTTTGTTCGTGACTTACAAGGAAACGATCTTATGTCTGGCTCCCGTGGCTCCAATCTTTATATAATTTCAATGTCAGATATGATTGCAACATCTCCGATATGTCTTCTCTCCAAAGCAGAATCAACTAAATCTTGGTTATGGCACAAACGTCTTTCACACTTGAATTTCAAAACTATGACTGACCTTGCTCGTTATAAACTTGTTGAGGGATTTCCAAGATTCCGTTTCACCAAAGATCACTTATGTCCAGCCTGTGAACAAGGAAAAAGTACTCGGGCTCATTTTCCTTCAAAACCTGAACACAGTACGAATCATGTTCTACAACTGCTTCATATGGATTTGTGTGGACCGATGCGTGTTCAAAGTATCAATGGTAAACGCTACATACTAGTAATCGTCGATGATTTTTCCAGATGGACTTGGGTTTATTTTCTACGAAGTAAAGATCAGGCTCCTTCTATGATCATCACCTTTCTCACTAAAATTCAAGTTCAGTTACGCAACACGGTCCGAATAGTCAGAACTGACAATGGAACTGAATTCAAGAATCAGACACTTAGGTCTTATTATGAGAAAGTGGGAATTGAACATCAAACATCTATTCCTAGAAGCCCAGAACAGAATGGAGTTGTTGAAAGACGCAACAGGACGTTAGTGGAAGCTGCTAGAACTATGTTGATTAATGCTCAATTACCTGATTACTTGTGGGCAGAAGCTGTTTCAACCGCATGCTATACTCAAAACCGTTGTATGATCACAAAACGTCATCGCAAAACACCATATCAAATTGTTAACAAAAGGAAACCGAACATCGATTACTTTCATGTTTTTGGAGCACTCTGCTATCCGAAAAATGATTGTGATGATTTAGGTAAACTTAAAGCAAAGGCTGACATCGGAGTGTTCATTGGATATTGTGAGAATTCTAAAGGTTTTCGGATTTGGAATCGTCGTACTCGTGAAATTCAAGAAACCATTCACGCTAATTTTGATGAGCTCACACAGATGGCTTCTGAGCAACACAGCTTAGGACCCGAATTTAACCGTCTTAACTCTCCGGCATCTTCGGCTGAACCATTGCCACTCAACCGCAAAGAATTGGAAACCTTGTTTGCTCCACTGTTTGATGACACAATTGAATACCGTCCTACTGAGGTTCCACCGATTTCCGCTGCTCAACCTGACAATATTCATGTACCAGACTCACCTCAACAAACTTCAACAACTGTTGAGAGAGACGGTCCTCCAATTGCTTCACCATCTACAGTAGAACAAACTGTTTCTAACTCCCGCCACTCAGCTGAAGATCCAACACCACTATCAGTTCCACAATCCGCAGAGCATGATCCTGATGCGTTCTTCAATCCGTTTGCACCAGCTACTACAGTTCCTGATATAGCTGAGTCGTCAACACGCAACTTGGATCCTGCCAACATGCGAGATACATATCAACTACACCCTTCAACACACAAATGGACCCGAGACCATCCTCTAGTTCATATTATTGGCCATCCAGATGCACCAGTTATGACAAGACAACGACTTCACACAGATGGAGAAACTTGCATCTACGCACTCACAGTTTGTCATGAAGAACCCAAGAACATTAAAGATGCAATGACTTATGACAACTGGATTGAATCTATGCAAGAGGAATTTCAGCAATTCATAAGATTAGAAGTCTGGGAATTAGTTGCAAGACCTGACGGAGTCTTTGTCATTGGGTTAAAATGGATCTGGAAGAATAAGCTTGATGCTGAAGGCACTGTCATACGAAACAAATCACGTCTGGTAGCAAAAGGATACTCTCAACTGGAAGGTCTAGATTTTGCTGAATCCTTTGCTCCAGTGGCTCGACATGAAGCTGTTCGGATCTTTTTGGCCTATGCCGCACACAGGAATATGGTAGTCTTCCAAATGGATGTCAAAACAGCATTTCTTAATGGAGATCTCCGTGAAGAAGTTTATGTTAGCCAACCTGAAGGCTTCGTTGATCCTGAGCGTCCTAATCACGTTTACCGACTCAAAAAGGCACTCTACGGACTCAAGCAAGCCCCACGGGCGTGGTATGACAAACTGTCTACTTTCTTATTGGCCAATAAATTTTCTAAAGGATCGGTGGATCCCACACTATTTACAAAAACCTACGGGGAGGACTTACTTGTTGTTCAAATATATGTCGATGACATCATTTTTGCCTCAACAAAACGAAGTTACTCTAATGATTTTGCAAAATTAATGAAAGATAATTTTGAAATGTCCATGATGGGTGAACTTTCGTTCTTTCTAGGACTTCAAGTTCATCAATCACCCCGTGGAATTTTTATAAATCAGTCTAAATATGCTCTTGAAATTTTGAAGAAACATGGAATGATGTCTTGTGATACTTACAATACACCAATGGGCTATACCACAAAACTAGATGCTGATTTACATGGGACTCCAGTTGACCCTACCAAATACCGAAGTATGATTGGGTCCCTCATGTATCTCACAGCTAGTAGACCTGATATAGTATTTGCTGTCTACATGTGCTCCCGCTATCAGTCCAGACCAACTGAAAAACACCTCAGTGAGGTCAAGAGAATCCTTCGATACATAAAGGGAACCATTAACTTGGGGATCTGGTATCCGAAGGATTCTGGCTTTGAACTAATTGCTTTTTCAGATGCTGACCATGCAGGATGTTTAGACACACGCAAAAGTACATCTGGTGGATTACAATTTCTCGGAGACAAACTTGTGTCATGGCAATCTAAGAAGCAGGACTGCACTTCACTGTCGTCTACAGAATCTGAATACGTAGCCATGTCCGCTTGTTGTGCTCAAGTCATTTGGATGCGATCACAACTTAAGGATTATGGCTACCTGTTCAACAGGATTCCTATCTACTGTGATTCAAAGAGTGCAATTGCTATCTCCTGCAACACTGTGCATCATTGCAAATCCAAACACATCGATCTCCGATATCATTTCATCAAAGAGCATGTGGAAAGGGGTACAGTTGAACTTTATTTTGTTGGAACTGAATACCAATTGGCGGACTTACTTACCAAATCCTTGGCACCATCCAGGTTTGCTAGTTTAGTTCACCAAATTGGTATGCGATGTTTGACTCCAGAGGATCTGGAAAAGTTTTTAAAACACAACTGATCGTCAAACATCAAAACTATCTTTGTAAATATTTTTTTTTAAAAAGAAAATACAAAAATATAAAACCAATCAAAAACTCGAAAAGATTTTTTTTGTCTTTTACCTTTCAAAAAAAAAAAAAAAAAAAAAAAAATGCAAGTATAAACCACCTCTTTCAACACTATTTTATAAAATGTCTTCAAATGTTTAAAACAAGTGTTGAGGGGGAGGAAAAGTAATGTTTTACTAATTTCTCAAAAATATTTTACCTTTTTTTATACTTGCATTTTACCAAAAACATTTACGTTTTATCTACTAAGTTGTTTCAAAAGGTTTTCGGGTTACTCTCCTTGATCAATACCAATTTAATTTTACCATGATCTAAGGTCGAGGGAGAGTACGACAAGTTGTTCTTATCATTTCTTGGAGTTAATATACAAATACTACAATGTGTTAAAATGGTTAGGCATTAGGTATAAATGTTTTGTTAGGTTAAGGGACTAAAATTGTCACTTTGAGTATCTTGATTTAACCGCAGTCATTACTAGGTCTGACCACTCACATTTACTTTTCTGCATAAAACACATTTAATTTTTCACCAACTCTATCCTACGATCCACAATCAATCTCTTGATCTAATCAACCATCCTTTAATCTGTAAGTGTGATTATGTTTTGATCATGATTTTGAACTAAGGTTTTTAATTTTATAACAATCTAACGGCTCAATCTATCACAATCGATTAATTTGTTTTTGAGTTATGCGTAGAATTCATACCCAGAATTAAGTGATGTTTAGATTGAATTTGTTGGTGGGTTTTGTTCATATTATGCTACTAATCATGTTTGTGAACTCCAATCTCACCCAGAATCATCAATTGGGTGATTTGAGTGATTTGGATATTAGGGTTCATACGTATGATTTAGGGGTTCTTGAGGTTGATCATTAGGATTGTAATTTGTGATGGGGATAGTGTTTGTGTATGCCTAGGATCATTTGAATATGGGTTAATTGGATTTTAAACATGTTTTGTTCTTGAATCTAAGGTTTAGGGCTCGTAGGTCACTAGCAGATCCTATCTTGTGATTTTGTGGATGATTTGTGTTTATATTTGAACCATATGATCCTTATGTTGATTGAATCACTTGCCCCATGTTAATTCCTACCCAGATTCACGTTTGATTAAGGTTGTGATTAGGTGTTCATGCGAGTTTACGCGTTAAGTTGTATTAGGCATGTTTACGCGTTAAAATGTATGAATTAAGTGTATTGGATTAGTTATTGATCAGTGGTAATGTTTGTGCACTTTCAGGAAACATACAACTCGAATTTCTAAGGTGAATTTCTGGAAAATGGTGTCTTTACGCGTTAAATGTTCATCCTACGCGTAAGATTGAATCTTACGCGTAAGATTCGACACGTGGACAAATTGTGTCTTGGATAAGACATAGTTTACGCATAAAATTGTTCTTACGCATAAGTTCTGACCTTACGCATAAGTCTAGAACTTACGCGTAAGTCATTACCTACGCATAAGTTGCAATTTACGCCTAAGGGTAATCCTACGCGTAACTTCAATTTTTACGCCTAAGATTTATCTTACGCATAAAATTGATCTTACGCGTAAGTTTCACTTTACGCGTAAAATTCCATCTTACGCGTAGATTTTGCACTTACGCATTATTTCTACTCTTACGCTTAAGTCAGGTTACGCGTAAAGACAACTACTTACGCGTAAACTTGTCAAAATCCAAAATTTTTTCTAAGTGTTGGAAATTTTCCAATGTGTAACTTGTTGTTAATGATAAACTTATGTTGTAAATGAATTGTTTTATGTTTCTAACAAGTAATATAACTCAAGTTTGTCACATATCAAAAGTTTTCACACACACAAACCCCCACTGATCAATGTCTAACATGCAAATCTATATGTACACATCTTAAATGAATGTCTATGCTAACATCGTCAACAATTGCCATGTTTGTGTGTTTATGATCTATTCAGATGGCAGAACACAACGATATTCCACACGTACCAGTGCCTGAACCCTTACGTGCATGGGAAGACACCTTTCCTGAGAACTATTCCAGAAAGATAGGAAGGAACAACCTGAGAGTCAACTTCAACAAACTTACATGCAATGAGTCTTCTTGCCTGGTTGCAGTTGATGCTCTCATTTATCACCCGTGCAAAGTTCTACTCACCAAATCTGCTGCAGTGGCATGCTTCTATATACATCAGTTTTGGCACACAATCCACCTGGACCTCCTGGAAGAGTCCTTTACTTGTATGCTTCACATGAGACAAGTCACGGTCGACAAGGATCTTCTCCGTAGTGCTCTTGGACTTCCCGAACTTGAACCAAATGAAGAGTATGACCAAGTTCCCACTGAAGAAGAATTGATAGAATGGCTGAGAGATATTGGGTATGATGAGTCTGAAGGGGTCATTACTAGGCACTCTAGGGTCAATATCAGATTTCTTCCACAGCCTTGGAGAACTCTCTACATCATAATTGCCAAGTCACTATCTGGCAGAGACACAGGCCATGAACACCCTAAGCTCCAACATCTCAAGCTGTTCTGGGCTATTGCTAATGTCAAGAAGGTTGATTATGCCAGCATTATCTGGGAAGACATTGTGTGGCACATACACCGCAAGACGACCAATATTCCTTTTGTCCGTTTCACCAAACTTCTCATTGCAAGCTTCATCCATGAATATGATGACATACCTCAACGACTGAATGATGAGTTTCAGCACACATACAAGAATGAGGACACACTTAAGGTCATCAAGAGAATGGATACTAGTACAAGGAAACAAGGAAAGAAACTTCCTGATTGTCTTCTTACTAAGAAGGTTCAAGAATGCAATAACTACAAGTACTATATTCAAGCTCTCGAAGCAAATAAAGTTGGATTTCTGGACGAAGATGTTCTACCCCCATTCATGCAAAAGAAGGGTAAGAAAGATAGTAAGACTGGGAGCTCCGGCAGTTCCACTCAGTCTAAGAAGAAGAAGGGTACTCCAAAGAGAAGAATTCCTACCAAACAGCCTGCTACTATTCCCGAACCTGGGTGGTTTCCCCCTCCTCAATCCTCTCCTAAGCCATCGGACTCCGAACGAACTGAATCCGATGAAGGTCCTCAGTATAGTGAAGCCTATGCGAATATTGAGGAAGATGAGAATCTTGATGACATCGATTGGGATAAAAACATTGATGAGTTTGCTGACAATGCCGTATATCCAACATATCTCACACAAAGACCATTCACTAAAGCTCAGACGATGCTAGAAGAAGAAAGGTTTAGAAGGGAAAAGATGAAGGAACCAGTTTCAGCTGTACAAGAGCCTGAAGACCCTTCAATCGAAGAAGAAAATGAAAGGGCTCTCAATCTGGGTCTCCTCCACAGCCGAATTGATGCATATAATGCTGACTTACCTCCACCTCCATTGTTCTCTCAGACCACCGAAGCTGGGGGCTCAAGCAGCATTCCTGAGCCTACCACAGGAATCTCCTCAGACTTAGTTGCTTATGATAATCCCTCAGTAACTCCCACCGATATTGAAATGACTATGGAAGAGGAAGAAGAGGAAGATCCTATGGATACCGATGCTCCAAGACTTATGTCTATGGAAGAAATGGAGCGTAGAGAACGGGTTCAGGAAGAAGAACTGAAAAGAAAACAAGAAGCTGAAGAGGCCAGACTTGAAGAGATTGCTCAAGCTAAACTGGAAGAAACAATCAGAATGGAAGAAAGCAGGAAAGCAGAGGAGGCAGCCAAACTGGCTGAAGAAAAGTCTAAGAAGGAAGAAGAAGCCAGACTGGCTGAAGAACTAAGGCTTAAAGCCGAAGCTGATAAGCTGGCTGAAGATAAGCTAAAGGAGGAAGAAGAAGCCAGGCATGCTGAAGAGCTTAAGCTTAAAGCCGAAGCTGATAAACTAGCAGAAGAACAAAGGTTGAAAGAAGAAGCAGCCAGAGTCAAAGAAGTCATACAACCCGAACCACAGAAAGGAGATGTCAAAGACACAACCACCATTATTGAATCATCACAGTCATCACCTCCTGCATCTGAATCAACACGTGACATATCAATCAAGAAACCGAGCTCCAAAACCTCTGCTGCATCTAAGTTACTCAAGTCAGCTTTCAAGAGGGTACATGAGAAGAAGAGAAGCAAACTTGAAGATCAGGTTGCTACACTTGCAACCCAGGTTGCTGAACTATCTAAGCTGAACTCGAACGTCAAAGGGCTACAAGATAAGGTTGACATTTTCTTAGCTAAAGACGTAACAGAGAACTTGGAAGCCGCACTAGCAGCTCAAGCACAGGAATACATGGCACAACACTTAGTGGCTGAGCTGAAAGATCTACTGGCACCAATGAGAGACGAACTCACCAAGTTCGCTGAGCAAGCAGTAAAGAAAGTTATCCGATCAACAACCTTCACTCTTCGTGCCGACAAGTCTACTACTCCTCTACCAGGACTTTCTCTGGATGATTTGGAAGCTCAACTCCTCGAAAAGCTTGCAAACAAGTTCACCTTGACTCCTGAAGAAGCAAAAGTCCTGGAAGCACTGAAAGACAAAATGAACAAAGAGTCTTGCAGCACAGAGGCTGATAAGCTGAAACGTCAAAGAGATGATGAAGACAGGGATCCTAACTCTCAGGCAAAGAAACAGAAACAAGCCGAAGGACCCTCATCTCAGCACAAAACACCGGTAATCCCTCCTACCACAACAACTTCCTCACAACAACCGAAGGCATCAGGTTCTGCTCCCAAAGCACACGACCACTTTGAATACACCGGTGGTGACGACATTCCTATGCCCGATGAAGTTCCAGAACCATCCCCTAAGAAGAAGAAGAAAGTAAAGAAAGGAAAGCATCATCAACCCCAACCGGACACTTCACCTAAAGGCACCGAACCAAAGAAACCCAAAACCGTCCTTAACTGGCTAGACCAAGACAATAGTGCCGAATACTCCTGGTTTGAGAAGATGATCAGTTCGCAACCACCACTGGAAGACAATCATGAACCTCAAGATGGTCGAACAGTGGAATATGCTCAAATGATTCAGCAAAAGTTTAAGATGAAAAAGATGAATAAGAAAGAGCTGCGAAGAATCAAAAATGATGCTTTCAATCTTCTGAAAGATCGGTCTGCTAACTCAATCGAGCTCGAATACCATCTGGAAAATATTGCTCGAGCTATGTCAAGCAATATTGACTGGATCAATCCTGAATCATATGTCGATCCGGTCACAAAGAAAACCGCACCCTACATTACTGACTGGTCCAAACCACTACCAATGATTGGGAAGCCTAAGGAACCAAAGATCCCGTACAAGTTCTTCTACAACACAGACTTGGAATTTCTGAGACTCGGCAGCAAGATCGAAAAGAAGTACGTTACCTCACTCGCCTTTCTCCCTGCAGCTCGATATCTCAACAATGCCATCGAAGAAGAAGCTTCAGCACTATTCGTCGACAAAATTGTTGAATATGACCGGAATGCACTTTATGGTATTCATCACTGGCCAGACAACTGGGCACAATACTATCGAAGCAGCAGACTTAACCAAACGATGGGCGATGTGTCCAGTGATTTGAAGATCGTCTCAATTCAATTTATTTCAACTGTCACTCACTTTGGGTACCCCTTCCTCAGCAAAATCACACTAAAAAGACTTGATGAACAGGAGTACGATATTTCCGAGTCTGACTTTCCACGACTACGTCTCAACGACATTGAAGACATGTACTTGCTCAAAGTTCAAGGAAAACTCTGTGGCTTGCCCAAAAAGATGCAACTTGCCTTTATCCAAGCTCTACTCATCTTCATCAGGCAGATAGTCGTTAGAGAAAGAGTCGAAGATCTTCAGTTAGGAGTGGAAAGTTACCAGAAGAAGCTCAATCTCACCAAACCAAACCTGTTTGACATCCCCGACCTTCAACATCTACCTCAATACTCCTTGATCAGACGACCATTTGGGTTCACCTACCGAAGTGTTAACGGTCGCAACTGCTTTATGGGTTATGAAGAAATTCATAAGTTCTGTGATGAAACTCTTAAGTTCGTCAGAGATGGGATCAAAGGCAGAGTCAATGACATTGAACTGGGAAAATCCAAAAGGTGGAACACCAATGAAGCCCGGGATGCTCGCAGATTCATCTTAAGGATTGAGAACAGATTGAAGCGCAGGGATCAGTTCCGAAGGTTGGAGAGTTATGTGGGAGGCAGATCCAAATTTCCGGTGCTGACATTTCAGAGGCCTGATTGGTAGATCATTGTAAGAATTTGATTTGATTTGTCAATAATTTACTTCACAATGGTTTGTGCACGCATATCAGTGTACAACCCGATCTTGTAAAGAAAGGACCCTGAGGTACGCATCAGTGCCTCAATCCTGATATAAGGAGCGAAGGCTTCTTACTTTTGAGTAGAATTAATCAAACATTTATGATTTTTCATAATTCTGCTCAAAAGGACAAGTATTTCACCTCAATAAGACCTAATCACTTGTTGAGGGGGAGCACTTGTCAAAACAAAATACTTTGCTTAAAAATCAAATGTTCTTGGTGAATCTCCCCGTAAGACTCAAAAGGCATATTTTAATCTAAAAGATTATCAAAAACATCATTTTATATGCTATTTTTGAGGGGGAGAAAATGAAAAAGTGATTAAAATATACGAAGTCAATGCTTAAAAGTTGTATCATGTGCGAGCTAGACTCAGTTTTAACCCAGGAATTGACGAGGCAATAAATGTTAGTAATATCGAAAAGACTTATCCTCGACGGGTAATAACATCAAGTTAGATACTAGAGCTAGTTGTCACCTAAAAGCTGACAATGTATCTCTTTATCTAACCACGTAAGCGTGTCTCGAAAAGGATTAGTCTTAGTAGAAATGTACCGTCTCGAGAAACTTTCTGTGGACTTGACCAGGCCGGGTAATAACTTCAAGCTAGTTTAACTAGTGATGTAAGCGTGTCTCGAATCGGTCTAGTTCACGGAAAGTGGATCAATTCAAAAGTGCTTGCTCCTCCCGCATGTGCAAATTTATTAAACACTTATGAGCACATGTGCAGGGGGAGCCCTTCAAAAGTGTACGCAAAACTCTCAAAGTGTTAACCAAAATATTTGATTATCACAAACACTTTGAGAGATTTTCAATCAAAGGTTTCTTGGCTACTGTCGGAGTTATAAGGTGATTAAGATAGGAATATCCGTCCTATGATCCGCCAGAGCCGGAGGGATCTACCCAAGGACATCTCCCATAGTTAGAATTAGAAGTCCTTAGGTATGATACGAAAAAGGAGAAATGAATGAAAGGGAAAGAAGGAGTTGAAGAATTAAAAAGAAAAGTAAAGTAAAGGGTGAAAAGAAATAGCCCTCCATATGTTCAACCTTAGGGCAGACACCGGGTTCAATACGTATGCTACTGGCTGTTGCAAAAGACAACACCGGTATTGAAGATTAAGTCGTCATGGACCCAGTGACGCAATGCACTAAGCCTTCTTAACCACTCAAGTTCTCTTAAAAGGACTTGTTTCATTCTCACGGGGATCCCGCGTAATCTATCGACCTATCTCTTAGAGACGGTTGATATTGAAGCAGGAGACACCTCCCCAGTCTCCACATAGGAAACCTAGGTGTGCACTTATAGAGTCTAGAGCCTCGAGATACATCAAATATCTCTTAGGAACACTTAGTATTTCTACAACTGGTATTCTACATCAATGGACACCAGCTGTAAATTATCGAGTCCTTCGCAGATCTTAGCAATCTGCCGAGAACGTTTATGAGAGGATTACTTGTGTATTTCTCAATGATTGAACGGAAATCCTGCCAGGGTCAACATCAAACAGCCCTGACAGCAGGTCACTTCGGTAACCCCACAAGGGTTACGCTTAGTGTTTGCGGTGGTTCCATAGCGGTCTACAGTCGTGGAGTGATCCCCAGCGACTCACCCAGTCATTGAGCTACTCAGTAGGTCTCGTAAGCTCCTTCGGGAGTATCTGATATGGGAACGGCCTGGATAAGGATTAGAAGGAGTCTTCACAATATGCTGTTGATGAGCTCTAATTCCTTATCCGTAAGTACCGGTTATTTTATTGCTAACTGTTTACTCGCAGGTACCTCACTTCCATGATGGTAGATTCCAACATGCTCATACATACATCTTGAAGTCAAAGAGAACTCCTCCAAAGATCTTAAGCAACACAAAGTTCAAAGAAAGATTCTACACCAATAAGAAGAATCTACAAAGTATAAAGACAAAGATCTCAAAGTATGAAAAGGAACTTCTTGTACGTGAAAGTCTAAGTCTAAAGATGTATGAGTATGTTGGAATGGCGGACAACCACCACAGACGCAGGAGTGACAAACGGCAGACAACTTCATAACCTAATCACTACATCATCACCAAAGAACAAAGACAAAGAGCAAAGTATATTCATTACCATTCAACCAATTTTGAAGACGTCTAGAGTTTTACATGTCACAAGTGAACGACAAAGATGAAGACGTCGAGCAACCGTGATGACCGACCCTTAGGGGGAGATTGTTGGGATCATACTTTAGTATTTAGTCAAGTCTCGGTCATGACATTTTGTAATAGGTTGCTTTAGTATCATTTATGTTTATTGTTTAGTTAATGGGCAACATGTAAAAGCCCATGAGGCCTTAAAAGCCCACGTATGAAAGGATAAGGGAGGAAGGGAGTGTTGCCCTAGCTCCTCCCTTATAAATAGAAACCTTATGTTACATTTTGTTTTGTTGGTTAATTGATTATCTTAGTGAAACTCTTGCACTCTCACCTTTCATATTATCTCTTAATCAACCACCTCTCATTCTCATCTTATTTCTTCATCAATCATACTTGTGTTTACATAAATGGTGACCTAACACCAATGATGACAAAAGATCAAAATCAAAGAGCGTTTGTTGGAGGTGCTTGGAGTGATAGCGATGAAGATGAGAAAGAAACAACAAAGGAAGAAAAGTGTCTCATGGCTAAGACATCAAGTGAGGTACGTTCCGAAACCGAATACTTTAGTGATGAAAATCTATCATTAGATGAAAAAGATTTAGATAGTGAATACAATAGATTATGCAAACTAGGACAACAAGTAATGGCTAAAAACAAATCACTAAAATACATAAAACAACCAATTTGAAAATGAAGTACTTGAACTAAAAATTAAAATACATCAAGTTGAAAAAGGTAAAGAAATTTTTGAAGAATGTAAATCATGTCAAGAACTTAAAAGTGAAAACAACAAACTTAAGAAAGAAATATGTAAATTTGATAAATTTGAAAATAGTAGTAACTCACTGAGTAAAATTATAAGTATTCAAAGAATATCCGGAGATAAAACCGGTCTAGGTTTTAACTCAACCGAAGCCTCAACAAGTGAAGTAAAAAATGGTAAATTTGAAAGTGAACACAAGGAACTAAAACCTTCAAAATCTAATCCTAAGTATATACTCATAAATGATAAGAAAATACCTCTAGCTAGTAATGAAGAAATAAAACCGTTTTATAAATCATCTTTAAAAACCGAAGTAGGATCGTCTAAACCTAAAACAAGATCTAAAACTCCACCACCTAGGAAACCGAATAATTCTTATCCTAGACCTAAAACAACTCAACCAAGAGTAAACCAAAATAGATGAAACTTTAACTATAATCAACAAATGTGGAACTTCAATCCGTGGGGAATGTTTCCACCATATATGCACCCAAGTCAAATACAAACCATGTTCGGATCAAATAACTTTGGTCAAATGAGACAATGGGGACCAACGTAATTATACTCGCCATTCAAACATGGAAATTTTTGATGTCACCTCTTGTTCGGACTATCCCTTGAAGGCTTTGAAGTTAAATGCATTGAAGACGAAAGGTACACATTTCCTTTTATTTCCTTGTTAACAAATGCATGCTTAGTTTAGTATCTAGTCTTTATGTGATTTTGCTTGGTTCATTATTCCCTCTAGTTTTTATTTCTATTCATATATACATATATATATGCTCATATACTTATACTATATCTAAATTCATATATATTTATATATATATATATATATATATATATATATATATATATATATATATATATATATATATATATATATATATATATATATATATATATATATATACTCAGCTATATCTAGGATCTTATAACCTAGAAAATTCATCTGTTGATTTTCTAGAACTAGAAATTGTTAGTTTATGAACCTTTTCTTTTCCCCATTTGCCTTATTGAACTTTAATGTTCAACAACACTTATGCTGATGAAGAGAGATGAGTCAAAAAATCTATGGATGAAACAAACTCCCGGCTTCCGTTGCATACGTCTCCCTCCTTTATTCTCGTCTTATAAGCCCATACTACATACATATATATATATATATATATATATATATATATATATATATATATATATATATATATATATATATATATATATATATATATATATATATATATATATATATATACACATATACTTATGAACCTTCCACAACTTTCTCGTGGACTTGACAACTTGATAAATTTTATCCGAAATGATCAAGAAAATTTAATTGGCAAAATGTCAAGTAATTCCTTTCGTGCGAATACCCTCCGACGTATTTTTGATTAAATATAAATCTAATACATACATATAAATATTTTCTTGTTCTTTCTAGAAACCAAAATCACAAAAATCAAATTTTGGAGGGCGGCTCCCTTAATGTTTAAGGGGACCGGCAGCCAAATGAAGGGCGGCCCCCTAAATGTTTAAGGGGGCCGGCCATCTGATTGATCCAACCCGTTTTTCTCCTTATTCCTTTTGCCAAACACTCCACTTTTTCATACTCCCCTTCCCCTGCTTCTGCTGTGACGAAAACCAAAACCCAAAAACATCTCAAATCACATAATTCGGGTTAATTCGCAAAGGGCAAATTCTTCTAACACAATCACCATTACGTATTGTAAGTTTTTTCATAACACATTTCATCTAATTTCATCTTATTTGGTCATACTCATGATTATGCATGTTTTATAAAATTCTTCAATTTCACAATCTCTTTCGAATTAAGTCCTAAAACTCCATAACCAAATGCTTCCCCTAGGATTAGAATGATTAATCAACACTAGAAACTAGTAATTATAAACTATCATGTCGAAATTTTTTGAAAAACTTCATACACTCCTTTTCAAAAAATTTAGTAAACTCATTGTTGAATAATGATTTGAAAACGTGTTAAAACTAATCACATTATACTTTTGTAACTTGTAAAACTTGAAATTACATTTTTCGACCAAGAAAAATTATATTGGTTCACAATATAGGGGTGTTTGAATTATGTCCAAATAATATCGAAACCTAGTCATTATAATTTTTATAAAACTTTGTTATAATTATAAACCTAAAAATTGCTAATCGGACTTGTCAAGATATATAATTCATATATATATATTGACATACTAGTGGTATAAGTCACTAGTTAAGGAAGCGTTTGGTTTATTACTAAAAATAACATTTTTAAGTAAAAATACAAACCATCTTTTTCAAAAACAAATCACATGCATAAGAAACTCGCAAGAAATAGCTAGTTTTACAATCTAATGTAAATCTAGTAAATTTTATGATATATTAAGATGTTTAAAAGGGCGTTTGGATTTGTCCATAACTACTTATTAAACATCGTAAAGTATATCTAGAACGAGTTAAAAACAATATTAAGGAACATGGTAATCTACTTCTTAGGATTAGTAACGAAGTATGTTTACGTTCCAACATAAGCCTTAACAATATACATATACTTTTATCTTTCTTTATATTTATTTTGGTCTTTTTGTATTGTTGATGTGTTTAGGTGAAAATGCCAAAAGCAACTACCGAAGATCTTTCTCACACTAAAAACTACATTCCTAAAGTTTCCCAACTCCCTACCACATCTCCTTCCATTGGACTTATATATCGTCAAATTGAAGATAGAAACGTTCATGAAGGACGTGTAGTAGATCTTGCTTTTGCTCAATCCGACTTCATAAATCGCTTGTTTTCAAGCATCAACTTCAATTGTCTTTATGAAATAAATGAACCTATCATTCCTCGCTTCATAATGGATTTCTATAGCCAAGTCACCGTCCAAGCCAATGATCTTGGTTTCATCACCATCTCTTTCATGATTCAAAATGAATTTATCACCCTAACTCTCGAACAATTTGGTCAAATCCTCCAAATTCCATTTAGAGCTCAAGCCGTTTTCACAAACGAGTGGGACCTTGAATCTCTTAATCGCTATCGACCAACCTTCAGTCCCTATCTCGACAAAATTCCTCATCCCGACGAAATTCGTCAAGTCCTTGGTGTGGAACGTGCCACCACAAGCCGAAAAATAAAATCCAAAAACGTTCAAATCTCTCCATACCAACTTCTCCTCAAGGAGTTAAGCCCCCACATGAAGCGTTGGGAAGAACTCATTCGTGAGAATGCGTTTGGTACCGGAGGTCACCGGGACCATCTCCCGGCGTGCCTTGCTCACATGTTATATTGTATAGCTGTCGAAAAGCCGTACAATTTGGCCTACTTCTTTATCAAACGGATTGAGTGTGCTAGAAAAACTCCCAAAGCCAATCTTCCATATGGAATGTTCCTCACTCGTCTCTATCATCATATTATCGAGTACTAACCCGATCTTGACAATAGTATCTATGAGTCCATCTACCCCACTTTACGTCCTCTCGCTCTAAAACAAGCTCGACGAACTCGAAGTGACAAGGGTAAATCTCGTTGTCATAGCTTTCATGGATCATCTTCAAGACAAGACGATGACGATGAGGATGAAGACATCCATGATGCTAATACCCCTTCGTTCTCTGAGTTCGTTGACAATTTAGAGAATCTTGACTATCCCGGCTATTCTACCCCATCTCCTAGTGATCAAAACGAAGAAGTGCTTCATGAACGAACTACCGAAATGCTTAGAAGACAAAAGAGCTTACATGAAGAAGTTAGAGGTGGTTTCAAATCGATCGGGAAGACTTTGAAGGGTATCTTCGGGAAGAAAAAGAGATGATATGCTTGTATTATGCTTGTTGAACAATATTTAATTTTTATGTCTTGTGTGCTATTTGTCCGAAGTATATTCGGAAGTACTTGTTATTTTCTTGGATAATTGTTTTGTGCACTCGATTAGGTTGTTAACTTGCTTATTTATGTTTTATTTATGCTTATGAATGCATGCTTTAACTCTTAATCTATATATATACTTGCATGATTAGCTTATATATATATATATATATATATATATATATATATATATATATATATATATATATATATATATATATATATATATATATATATATATATATATATATATATATATATCATGTATGCTTATAATAGACCAAAACAAATGTGAAATGTCCAAATGGTGCTTGCTGCAAATACAAAACAGAACACAACATTTTTCCAGAAAATTTTTTGAAAAATTTTGGTTTCTGATGGGCGGCCCCCTTAAATCATAAGGGCGGCCCCCTTAAAATTAAGGGGACCGGCCTCCATTTAAGGGGACCGGCCATCTGAAACAGTTTTTACACTGTTTTCTTTTGCATCTTGTGATCCCTTTTGCTAGTCCCAGCTACCATTTCCCTTAAAAACTAAACTGATTTTGGAATATAACATTACAATTTCAAATTAATTCCACTTCTAAACATGTTTTCCCACTATATAATCCCCATGCATGTTTAATTCACATTCCATCATCCTCAAACATTCATCAAACATCATCATGTCATCACCAAGAACCACCTATTCAAACAATGCCAAGAAACAAAAACTTGTCATCATTCCACCCAAACAACTCTTCATTGATCTTACAAATGAAGACAACACCACTCCATCTCCACCACCTCAATGTTCATCTCCTAGTGCACCAAATGCACCCTCCAAAACACCTTCAACAAATGGAAACTCTACTTCCTCCATACCATCCACTTCATCCATTAATGACTACATTAACACCCACTTATCTCCTCCACCAATAGTTCAACCATCACAACCTACCAATGAAAACACAACCCTTGCATTAACTCTCTCACTATCACCATTAACACCTCTTGATGCACACTTCTCATCATCCCCTATCAATCCACCAACCTATAACCCCATCCCATGGAGCTTACTTGAAGCTTATAGTGACACTTGCCTTTGTTGCATCCACAACCGAACAATTGTGTTCGGACTAAGAGATGAAATGCAATACATGTTTTCTCACATTGAAAACTTGTTGCATCCACCACCAACAACAAACTCAACTCCTCCACCACCATCAACAAACACTCCTCCTCCATCACCATCTCCATGTTCACCATCCATTCCTCCCAATTAAACATGCTTGGTGTCTCACAAATAAAATTATATTAAACCATTTTGGATGGCAAGCTATAGAGAGGACTTTCATATTTGAGCTTTGGTTTATTATTTCAATGATGATTGTAAGCCTTTAAAGGCTTTTGTTAGTTGCATTACTTATTTCATTTGTTGATGTAATGCTTGATGAATTTATTTCACTTGATTAATGATATGGTTATGTTTAGTTTACACTTTTGCATGCTATATACATATATATGTTGCTTGCCACTAAATATTTTTGCAAGATATCCATATCTCGATTCCTTTTGGCCTCAAAACGAGGGGGAGTATAATTCAAGGGGGAGCTTCCATTAACATGGGATAACCTTTTTGATGCTAACAAAAAGGGGGAGAAGTGATATAAACTCACAATAATACTTGAATATATACTAATTTTCGATTAATGAGTTTAAATTTTGTAATCATCAAAAAGGGGGAGATTGTTGACATAAATAATGTGTGAAAACGTTATTTATATCTTTCGATATCTCTATATTTTGACGATCACAAAATGTAAAATCGTCAATCGTATAATTACTACGTAAACAAGTATTAAGCTAGTTTATATCACTATATCCAACTTAATCACTTAAGGTATGGATAAACAAGTGCTTAATACATCTCATGATCAAAAGGGTATTTAATTAACTAACACAAAGTTTATTTAATTATATAAACATATTATATATTTTTGAAAAACACTTTTGGTAATAAAGAAAAATGTTTTATTCATACTAAATATATGAATTCAAATTTTTAACCAAAATCAGTTAGTTTTTCACCAAATAAACTTTCCCCACTAAAAGACAAAGATTCTGGCCGTTTCAGCTGGGCGGCCCCCTTAATTATAAGGGGCGGTCCCCTTAAAATTAAGGGGACCGGCCTTGATTTAAGGGGACCGGCCACGCTCCTCTGTCAGAATCTTTTGCCTATAAATACCACCTTAAACCTGGATTTTTTCCTCACCTTTTGCACGAAATTTTCAGATCTATAACTCTCTAAACATCCTCTAAAACCCTTTGATCATTTGTATATTAATCCTTGTTTCAAGTGATTCAATCCCTCATCATCCAAAGTGCAAAAGAAGAACACTCTTTCTACAACCAAGTTCAAGAAGTGTTGAAGAGTAGTTGTGCATAGTGTATATATATATTCACTTGTGAATATTGTGTTGTGCTTGTGATTAATTGTTTATAAGATATAGAAGTTGTGTAGAAAATAGAAGTTGATAAGTAGTGAAGTAGGTTAGTTGTGAAAATAGGTGTGAAGTAGAAGATTGGTGTGTAGAAGATAGGTGTGAAGAAGATTGGTGTGTAGAATATTGGTGTGAAGAAGTTGTGTAGAAGTAGTGATCAAGTTGTGAAGTTATTGTGGTGTGTAAATTGGTGTGTAAGGTTTTCTCCGCCAAAAGGGAGTTTGTTGACATAGTGAAGAAAACTCTCGAGTAGGTGACTCGGGGAGTGGAGTAGGAACAAGGAAGGTGTCCTTGTAGCCGAACCACTATAAATCCTTGTGTTGTGGTTTGATCTTTCCAACTCTTCTCATTACTCATTTACTTACCTTTACTATATTATCTTTGTTAGTTAGCTATCGTACAATTGTTCATATAGTGAAAGTATTGAGTTCACATAAACTAGAATTGAATCTTTTTAAACAAACTTGTGTCTATAAATCTAAAAAGACGTAAAACTATTCAACCCCCCCCCCCCTTCTAGTTTTCCACAGGTTTATCTAGAAGCTGGGAAAGTATATAGAAACAATCAGAAAGGCTAGATCATGTTTTAAGACAATGTGTTTAAGAATGGCAGTGTTTCCAGAAAATGAAGAGCTGAAAGAATTGGAAAAGAAATATGTAGAAGGATTGAGGTTGTTTGATGAGGGAAATTCTGGGACGGTTTGAACAGAGGAAACACATCTGCAGATACGGGGCAGATGAAAAATGTTGATGTTAGTACGCCCAGATACAAAAGGTGGTAGGAAGTTCAAGTGATGGTGTAAAGGGTTGGGGGGATTGACACTCCTGAGTGTGCATTTGGACTGGAGACACAAGCTATGGTTGTATCAATGGTTGATAAGGTTACACGTGCTACTTACAAGGACAAGGCAGTGGCAACAACAGATATGCCTACTTTTAGTTTGGGATTGACGCGAGATTTTTCGGAGTTGAAAAGTGTAGGTAAGGTGCTAGGTTCAGATAATACATCAAATGCAGTTGTAGTTGTTCTTGTTATTTGTTGTGCACCATCTTTTTTTTGCACCTGTTGAAGATAATCAACTTGGAAGAGAACAACAAGCATCTGCACACATGACATCGCCCGTCATCGTTAGAGTTTTTAATTTTTCTGCGTATGATGTTGAGGAGAAAAAAGTGAACAAAATTTTATTCGAAACGTTCGGAGATCCTGAGTAAGTATATCTTGTATAGTTGTTTACTTTATTTATACATGTGTGTTTATAAATTTCATTTTATTCATTGTTAGGGAAATATTATTGGTATAAAATATAAGGACATTTTTAATATTTTGAGTAAATATATTTTTTTTATACCTTTGTTATTTATACAATACTTTTTTGATATAGACCGAAAGATTCCGCAATGCACTTTACTCAGCTGATCTGAGGATCAAGATGTTCACCGAGTTTGTTGAGACAACACCACTTACCAGCTCCAATAGTAAACTCGATTAACATCTTGATCCTCAGATCAGCTGAGTAAAGTGCATTGCGGAATCTTTCGGTCTATATCAAAAAAGTATTTTATAAATAACAAAGGTATAAAAATTATATTTATTCAAAATATTAAAAATGTCCTATTTCCCTAACAATGAATAAAATAAAATTTATAAACACACATGCATAAATAAAGTAAACAACTCTACAAAATATACTTACTTAGGATCTCTAAACGTTTCGAATAAAATTTGTTCACTTTTTTATCCTCAGCATCATATGTAGTAAAATCAACAACTCTAACGACGAAGGGCGATGTCATGCGTGCAGATGCTTGTTGTTTTCTTCCAAGTTGATTATCTTCAACAGGTGCAGAAAAAGATGGTGGAAAGAAACTAACAAGAACAAGTGCAACTTCATTTGATGTATTATCTGAACCTGGCACCTTACCTACACTTTTCAACTCCGCAAAATCTTGCGTCAATCTCAGAGTAAAGTAGGCATATCTTGTTGCCACTGCCTTATCCTTGTAAACAGCACGTGTAAACTTATCAACCATTGATACAACAGTAGCTTGTGTCTCCAGTCCAAATACATACTCAGGGGTGTCAAATCCCCCCCCCCCAACCATTTTCACCATCACTTGAACTTCCTACCACCTTTTATATTTGAGGCTTACTAACATCAACATTTTTCATCTGCCCCGTATCTGTAGATGTGTTTTCTCTGTTCAAACCATCCCATAATTTCCCTCATCAAATAGCCTCAGCCCTTCTACATACTCTTTTCCAATTCTTTTAACTCTTCATTTTCTAGAAACACTGCCATTTTTAAACACATTGTCCTATCAAAACATGATCTAGCCTTTCTAATTGTTTCTATATACTTTCCCAGATTCCAGAGAAACCCTTGCATATACATGTGCATATACTTATATCAGTTTAAAAATAGATACAAACATATACTAATACATGTGCATTTGGTAGTATATTACCTCTATGTCTTCCGGGAATCCATAATCCTCTTCTTCCTCATACGGAGGTTCCTTTCCCCTAGACCAAAACCACCTGTATCTATTTTTGCTTCCTCCCTTTATCTTAATACCTCCATTGACCATGTTGTTGTTGGTGGTCGTTTTCGCATAATAGGTAGGGAATCACACTTTGTGCCATCAACGCATATATCATATGTGTTATCAATAAGTAGTATTAATTTCCAATAATATACAAGTGCACAGATATACAAACTAAGTTTATTAAATTAGATTACCATCAACAGTGTAACTGGTCCGCTGAAGTAATTGTTCTTAACCTTTGGCTACCATCCCGTCTTGCATTGTAGAAGACTATCCAGCACATACACCAGTTTATATTATCAAACTTAGTGTTAGGGCTAATATGCTTTAGAATTTCCAAGTCACACGACCCAGTCTTTTTGCAACAGCCCATTATATTTGCAAACAAGACTATGAAATTTAACTTGAAATTCAGAATCAACAATCTTAGACCTATGTATCTTCCCTTTAACAACAGATGGTGTTATCTTTTTTTTCATGCATAGGATACTGGTTCTTCCATTCCAGTATCATCTCTTCAATGTCTGCCACTTTAGCAAGCTTAATACTCTCTCCTTCATTTTTTAAACCTATCATATCACTGACTGTTTTAGCATTGACAACAAGTGAACCTCTAGCCATTTTTTCACCATCAAAATTGTTTATCACATAGAACCCAATCCTACCTTAAACTCTAATAAGTTACCAAATCCTAACAAAGCAACACAAGATTGTTGGTTAGGCTTCAATGTTGCTACAACTAGATACAATGGTTTTGGGCTTCACCTTGTTCTCAACGTAGTAGAGATAGTACTCTTTGTATTCTTTTTCAGCGATTTACGTTTCTTTGGCCCTTTCTTATTTTCTGTCCTTATCCTTGATGGACCCGCCAAAGCAACTTGATTATGTTTTTCCGCTTCAACAAATAATATAGAAAATATACCCGAGTCTTTCTTGAAAAGTCTTAAAAGCTTTAAATGTCTTAAAAGCTTCAAAAGCTTGGGATTTTTCTTTTAGAAAATATACGAGTCTTTCTCGAAAAGTCATCAATAAAAAGCTTAAAGTAAAGATTCTTACCTTGAGAGGGTGGAGTAATGGGACCATGCAAATCTATGTGAATTAGTTGTAGATCCTCCTTATCTCTTGATGTCGCTTCTTTCGAAAACGAACTCCTAGCATGCTTCCCAAGAAGGCATCCTTCACACGCTTGATTAGGATGATCAATTTGATCTAACCCTTTCACGATTACCTTTGAGGATAATAACTATTAGTGCAAATATTACGATATTTAAACTAAACGGTTTCTTCGGTTGTAATAATGACAAACATGTAACTTGTAATGCATAACGTAAAATGTGCAAGTGACTTGTTTACACAAATCATCGACGTCTCAAGTATGCTTCAACAGAGTCGTTGATTGAAGCTAAACTACCAACTTATATTGACCAAGTGAATGGTCAACAAAGTCAAATAGCCTAGGGTCAATGCTCCGCGGAAGTATAGTGTTTCCCCGGGTCGTTATGTCCCGACGAGGCTATGACGTTCTGAAATACAACGAATGTGTGTTCTGGGGATATTAAATATAAAAACAGGAATCTGATTGATGAACACTAGGAATGTGAATAGTAATAGCTCTGTCACAGCTATATCAGTAAAAACGTACAATCAGAAACCTAAAAATGTAAAAGGATATATAAACGTATGTACAAAAGCAAACGGGGAATTATACCACAAGAGTAACTTGCATGCCTTATGGGCTTAAATGCAAATTAAATAAACTTAAAATATTTACTTATAATTACAATTTATTTAAAATAATTTTTACAAGTGGTATATTAATTATTATTAATTAAAACCTATTATTAACTGTTTTAATAATTACCTAAATAATAAGAAAATATAAAGTAAACTTAAATAGATAAACTAAAAACTTAGAAAAGTTTAAAATAATATAAAAGAATTTTTGAAACTGAAAATATATTTATTATACAAGTATTCTATTTATTATTCAATATTTACTATTTATCTAATTACTAATACTAATATTTAATTATTATAAATACTAAATAAGCAAACTAAAATCTGAAACTTTTTACAAAATTCTAAAATAAGTATAAGAAGCTAAGAAAAATATAAAAACTATATTTAATTAACAGAAATAAGGAAACTTAATTAAAAACTATTGTTACTTAATTAAACTAATTAATACTAATTTAATTATTATACATAATAAACTCATTTATAAAATTATAAAACTTTTTATAAATTTACTTAACCATCTCAGGAATCCATAAAAAAATATAAAAAGTTTATAAAAATTATAAATAAGCTGTTTTAAAAATATATTACTTATTATTTACTAAAAGGTATTTAAACTATATTAATTATTAAAAATACTATATGAACAGTAAAAAATGTGAAAAAATTATACAAGGTATATTTACTGATAAGGAAGCTGGGAAAAATATGTTGGGGTCATCAGCTTATTCCAATAAGCTGGAATAAGCCAAACAGTTGGTATAAGCTAAATAGGCCACAACTACCTTAAGTATATTATTTTTGGAGATATGAACGGAACTGGTGCCCCAGAGCGTATGGAAGGGGTGTGTGTATTATGCATGTATACTAGCGAGAGGTCTCAGGTTCGACTCCACACACACCCATTTTTTTCATTTTATTTTATTTTTGATTTTTTCTTTTTACAAACCTGTGACATAAGCAAAAATAGGAAGGTTTAATAAAGGAAAACTTTTTACAAAAGCCAAATAAGCTCTGTGAGAGCTTATTTGCTCAGCAGTTGTTCAAAATAAGCAAACAAGTAATAAGCTTCTAAATAGAAGCTACCACTTAGCCTTAAAGTGTTGTTTTTGGTTTTTCTATTTATGAAACTGAGTATATACAAGTATTATGAAACAAAAAGTTTAGAATAAAAAAAATAAGCTGATTCATGAGCTTATGAGTCATTCAGTATAGCCATGGGGCTCACAGTGGACTCATAAGCTATGAATAAGCTTGTGATAAGCTATACAGTGTAAATAAAGGTAAAAATATATATGTGCAAGTATTATGGACAAGTATATACAAGATTTGTACAGTGGAATTGACCAATAAGCTTGAAATAAGCTAATAAGCAATTCCACTTTATCACAGTCCAAAACAGGCCAAATTGAGCACCGATTGACCTCTGTGGGGTCCACAGAAGTGAAGGGGGGTCCAATTTGAGAGTTGAACTACCAAGTTGACCTGGTCACCTTTGAAATAAGCCAATAAGCAATGCTTATGGCTTATTAAGGAACCCTGGGGAGGTCTTGGTATTTGTGACCAATCACTGAATCACTCAGTGAACCACATGAGATGACCAACCTAAAAGCCACTAGCAGCCCTACCCAATTAGCTTAAAATGGAGAAATAAGCTAAGTTCCATAAAGATCAGCTGATTGGCTTTACAAAACGCCAATAAGCTTTGGGTGGGACCCACTAGTGAGGTAGCAATGGTCATGGACATATGAGTCATTGATACTGAGGACTCAGGGTATAGTAGTGAAATAAGCAATTTTGAGGATCAAAATAAGTTAGGCTACAGTGAACTGAGATCCAAATTTAAGCCTAATTCTAAAAGTACTAGTGATAAGCTTTTCAAAAAGCCAAGAAACATGGTCTGAGGTTTTGGTTTGCACCCTGGATAGGGGTTTGAAACTTTGACCAAAACCACAATGTGCCCTGGGGCAGGGCATACTTTTACCCTGCAGCTCACTTTGAGCTTATCTAAAAAGCTATACAAAAATCATAAAAATAAGCTGTTGGTGGGATTCAAGAGCCTAGGAGGGGGACTACAACATCTGAAAAGCATAAGTCCTAATTCCATCCACAAAATTCTAAACAAATCCCACCATTTTTGATTTTTTTTCTGAAAAGGTAAATTTTGACTTTTTAAGTTAATGATCAAAGTTGACTTCTGTGAACTTTGATCTGAATTTAATGACAAAATAAGTTGTATTAAGCTGTAAGAACATGAAACTAACAAATATTAACAACAATTAAACACATATGCAAGGTTCTAGGTATTGACAATCTCATAGTACTTATGCTAGATGATCAAAGTGTCAAATTGACTTATGCATGCCATACCACTGTTCAAAGTGTAAACTTGGAACCAAGGACCATTGTTTACATCCTACAGCCTCCCATGAGGCACTACAACCTATGGCAATCCATAATAGCCATGCTCCAAACAGATTTCATCATGAACACACATTTTTTATTTTCTTTTCTATTTTCTTGTTTCTTTTTGTGATTTTTGAATTTTAAAGTTTAAGCTGAGTTCTTGGTTTCTAAAAGCTCATAGGCTTTGTCAGGAGCTTATGTAACTTATATGAGTCCAAACAATCAACTACAAACAACAAATTAAAAGACTTTGAAAATTTAAAGGAATATTAAAGAAAACATGAAATTAAAAGAGATTGACATTAAACTGAAAATTAAAAGTTTCCTTACACTAATTTAAAGAAAAATACAACATTAAAACTTTAAATGACATTTAATCTACGAAAGCAGTAAAATTAAGTTACACTACGACTAATGGCTACCCCAAAAGTACCCTATTTATCTTCCTTCTCTTCTCTTTTATAACCTTTTGCACTCCACTTGGCTTGCTGTAACTTTCCCACTTCTATTTGTGACCATTGGATGCTTGAAACTCATCCCAGCCTTTGAATTTGGTTTTGGCGCCTTTTTTTATATAGAACCATAGGAGCAGTTATAAGTGGAAGTTGGTGTGGCAATTAATGAGGGGAAGGTAGGGAAGGTGAGGAGCATTTATGAAGGAGGCTATGGAGGTGGGAGATGCATGTGGAGGGGACATGGGTTCCCTGGTTATGGGGGATTTGGTTGGGAGGGAGATGGTCAAACGGTGGGTTGACCGGGGTGTTATTGTTTTTGCTTTGGGCCGGGTTTTAATAAAAGGGATAATGGGCTAAGGTTGTGTTTGTTTTGGTATTGGACTTGGATTGGGTTTTATGTAACAAAAGGGGTCCGTTTGGCTTATGTTATAACAAGGACCAATTGTGTAATTTTCCCAAACATGAGGGACTGAAGTTGATCATTCTCCAAAGCTCTCATAAGGACCAATAATGCCAATTACTAATAACGCAAGTACCATTTTGACATTTTTCCACTTTTAAAAACCCCAAGGACCATTTTTGCAATTTTCCAAAGTTGAGGGGTGAAATTGTAATTTCCCAAAAGTTATAAAAAGATGTTCCAAATTGTAATTTATAAATAGTACAAGGGTATTTTGGGATAAAATTCCATTTTTAAATACCCAGGGACTAATTTTGCCAATTTTGTAACTTGAGGGGTAAAAGTTGCCATTTTGTGTAAACTTTCATCCAGGGATTGTTTGTGAATAAGTTTGACTTCCCAAGGACTTAAGTTGACTTTTCTTCCATTTTAAACTTTCAGGGACTAGTTTTGACAATTTGTGTAACTTCAGGGACTGAAAATGACAATTGTGTAAACTTGTTTGTTTTTCACTTGTTTTCAATCTTTTTTTTGTACCTGAATCGCATAAAAACACATTTCAATGATATTTGTAACATTTATATGGTCATTTGTGTGTTTTTGGTCGTTTTTGTTGGTTTAACAAGTATAAAATATATGTGTATTTAGACACATATCAGTCGTATATTTCTATCCTGACATAAATCACTCAAGGTATGAACAAACAAACTTAATACTTGATGGATGATCAAAGAAATAAATTTTTTGTTCTAAACTTCACATTTTTATAAATGTGACAAAACATTTTTTTTAAAATACATTTTACAAATTATTTTTGGATTATAAAGAAATGTTTTATATGGGAAAATTATTTCAAAAATTCCAACAGCTATTTTTCCCCCCAAAACAGCTCCAAACATCCCCAAATAAACCTTCCCAACTAAAGACAAATGGAGGAGCATTTTTGGGACCCACGGTACCACTAAAGACCCACGACACCACTAAATTTAGTGGTGTCGTCCCAACTTTAACGGTACCGTCCCCTGTAATGGTCAAATTTCTCTTTGCCTATAAATAGTGGACCATTTTACACTTCCAACTTGATTTTTCCAGCCATTTCTCCCTGGTCTAATCCCTTCTTATTTAGATCACTTCCTTTGATCATTTAGAGAGTCTTAGTTTGTTTTAGAGTGATCCAATCATCCATTCAAGTGATCACCTTCATTCCGCTTCAAGTCCAAGAGAAGTATTGACATAAATAATGTCTAAAAACATTGTTAGCATATTAACAATATCTCTATGTTTTGATAATTACAAAGCATAAACTCATTAATCTAAAACTTATGACGTAAACAAGTTTTTAGTGCTTAATATTTGTCTTTGCATCCATATCACTTAAGGTATGAATAAACAAAGTGTTTATTGCATTTCATGATCAAAGAAAATTTTTCTAATCACTAGAATTTTTATAAAATGTATTAAACATTCTATATCTTTTACAAAATTACTTTTGGAATTAAAAGAATATGTTTAATTCATTATAAATATATGATTTCAAATTTTCAACCAAAAATGGAAAATTTTATCCAGAAAAATTTTCCCCACTAGAAGACAAGAAAATCCAACGTTCTGAAGGGGCGGCCCCCTTAATCATTAAGGGACCGGCCTCTAATTAAGGGGACCGGCCACGCTCCAGAACATTAAATTTTCTCCCTATAAATACTGGTTCACCCCACAGAATTTTCTCACCTTTTGCACTCCTAAACTTTCTGTTCTAGATCCCCATTTCTATTCTCTTAATCCTTTGATCATAAATACATAATTCTTTGTTTCAAAGTGATTCAAACATCATCCTCTCAAGTGTAAGAGAAGAATACTTCTATCCTCCAAGACAAGAAGTATACATCCAAGTTGTTGGTGCATCATCAAGATTATTTACAAAATTCTTTGTGAAGATTGTTGATAATATTTGATTGTAGATAGTTGTGCTATTGTAGATAGTTGTGCTAGGTATATTGATTGTGTGATTAGTTAGTTGTTTGGTGTGAAGAAGAAAAGTTAGGAATTAGATTGTAGTGAAGAAGCTAGGTGTGAAGTTGTTAGTTGTGAAGAAAATTGGTGTGAAGAAGATAGGCGTGGAGTAGTTAGTTGTGAAGTAGATTGGTGTGAAGAAGTTGTGTAGAAGTTGTGATTTAGTTGTGAAGAAGTTGTGGTGTGTAAATTGGTGTGTAAGGTTTTCTCCGCCATAAGGGAGCTTGTTGATATAGTGAAGAAAACTCTCGAGTTAGGTGCTCGGGGAGTGGAGTAGGGCAAGGAAGGTGTCCTTGTAGCCGAACCACTATAAATCTTTTGTCTCGCGGTTCGATCTTTCCATCTCTTATTTATTTCTTTACTTATCATTGCTATATCTTACTTATTGATAGTAGTTTATATTGTGCAAGATTTGAGATCATATATTATCGAATCTAAATTTTAAAAACTAAGAAAACACTAAAACTATCTTTTATAACGAATTAAAAAGACGTAAAACTATTCAACTCCCCTTCTAGTTTTCCACAATTGGTATCAAGAGCCACGTCGAGCAAGATTTTTAAAATACATTGTATTTTAAAACTTGTAACGATCTATGGAATCTGAAAAATATTTAGAAGGGCAATCTATGCAAAGACCACCACTATTTGAAAGTATTAGATTTTTATATTGGAAAAATATATTCGAAACTTATGTGAAATCAAAAGATCTTGATCTTTGGCATATTATTACCTTTGGTGATTTTCCCCCTATTCAATATAATGTTGAAACTAAAATGGATGAAATTGTATCTTTTGAAAAACAAAATGATGATTTGAAAAAGAAACTTGCAAAAAATAATGAGGCGAAAATGGTCATTTATAATGCATTACCACGCAAAGAATATGAAAGAATTTTTATGTGTAAAACCGCAAAAGAAATTTGGGATTCTTTACTAATTACTCACCAAGGTAATAGCCAAGTCAAAGATAATAAAATAGATCTTCTTGTACAACAATATGAACAATTTACGATTCCGGAAGAGGAATCAATTGATAATGCTTTTGCTAAATTTAACACTATTATCACAAGTTTAAAAGCACTTGATGAGACATTTTCTAGTAAAAATTGTGTTAGGAAATTTCTTAGGGCATTGCATCCGAAATGGCGAGCTAAGATCACGACAATTGAAGAATCAAAGAACTTGATGACGTTATCACTAGATGAACTAATTGGCAACTTGAAGGTTCATGAAGAAATTATAAGAAGAGATTCGGAAACGGTCAAAGTCAAGAAAGAACAAACCAAATCCATTGCTCTAAAAGCCAAAAGGAACCTAGTGATGATGATGATTCAAGTGACGAAAGTGAAGACGAAGAATATGCAATGGCCGTAAGAGAATTCAAGAAATTCTTCAAGAGACGAGGAAGATTCACTAGATCATCACGAGACGAAAGAAAACCATTCCAAAGAAATAGAAGTGACAACTACGGGAAAAGAAAGTGCTTTAGATGTGGAAGTCCAAATCATCTCATTGGCGAATGTCTAAAGCCGCCGGGTTATGAAAATCAAGGCGCATTTGTTAGTGGAACATGGAGTGATAGTGACAAAGAAGAAGTTGAAAAGCCAAGAGACGAAAAGTGTTTTATGGCAAAAGAAACCGACGAAATATGTTTAGGAATTGACTTGGAGCCTGACGAATGGATCAAAGATAGCGGATGTTCGAGGCACATGACGGGGAACTGCAAGCTATTCTCTACATACAAGGCATACAATGGAGGTAACGTTATTTTCGGTAGTGACTTACGTGGAAAAATCATTGGCAAAGGTACGATTTCTTAAGACTCACTTACTATTGAAAATGTAGAGCATGTAGATAATTTAACATATAACTTGCTTAGTATAGGACAAATATGTGATAATAAATGTAGAGTCACTTTTACCGAAGAGGATAGCGAAATTGTTAAGAATGGAAAAATTATAGGTAGAGGAATTAGGAAAGGTGGCATATATGTTATGAAACTAGGAAACAAGCCTGATGATAGGATATGCCTAACGACCCTAGATGAAAACTCTACATTGTGGCATAGGAGATTAGGACATGCTAACATGCAACAAATACAATCTTTGGCCTCTAAGGAATTAGTTAGAAATTTGCCTAATCTAAAATATGACAAGCATTTTTGTGATGCATGTAAAATTGGAAAACAAGTTCATGCTAGTCACAAAGCTAAGAATATAGTATCCACTACTAGGTGCCTAGAATTATTACATATGGATCTTTTTGGTCCATCCGCTGTACGGAGCTATGGAGGAAACAAATATACCTTAGTAATAGTAGATGACTACTCACGATACACGTGGACTAGGTTTTTAAGTGACAAGACCCAAGCCTTTGAAAAATTCGAAATATTTAGTAAAATGATTCAAAATAAATTAGGATGGACAATAGTAGCCATTAGGACGGACCATGGTAGGGAATTTGACAATGAAGTACAATTCGGAAAATATTGTGATTTAAATGGAATATCTCACAATTTCTCCGCTCCTCGTACTCCTCAATCAAATGGCGTAGTAGAAAGAAAAAATAGGTCACTACAAGAAATGAGTAGAACAATGTTAAATGAACAATCTATCCCACAAAAATTTTGGTGTCACGCCGTAGATACATCGACATATATTTTAAATAGGGTATCAATTAGGAGAATTCTAGGAAAAACTCCTTATGAGTTACTAAGAGGTAGAAAACCAAAATTAAGCTACTTTAGGGTATTTGGAAGTAAATGTTATATTCTAAACACTAAGGATTACCTCACTAAGTTTGATCCAAAATCATATGAAGGAATATTTTTAGGATACTCACAAAATAGTAAAGCATATATAATACTTAACAAACACTCCATGAAAGTAGAAGAATCACTAAATGTAACATTTGATGAAACACCACCACCTCCTAAAACATTACCTTTAGAAGATGATGACTTAGTCGAAGATGAAACTATTGAGGTTAGTAAAACAAAACCCATAGGAAATGATAATGAAGACATTCACTTAGGAAATAACGAAATTGTTAATGTTAAAGAATCTAGATCACATCCATTAGATAATATAATAGGACATCTTAACCAAAGAACCCTTAGGTCACAAGCCCAAGATAAAAACAATTTCTTTTGTTTCCTCTCAGCAATAGAACCTAAGAACATTAATGAGGCTTTAAAAGATGAAAGTTGGGTTATAGCTATGCAAGAAGAATTAAATCAATTTAAGGCAAATGATGTTTGGAAATTAGTCTCAAATCTAATGAATATGACCATCATAGGAACTAAATGGGTATATAGGAATAAATTAGATGAAAATGGAGTAGTTACTAGGAATAAAGCTAGGTTAGTTGCCCAAGGTTATAGTCAACAAGAAGGAATTGATTATGATGAAACTTATGCCCCCGTAGCTAGATTAGAATCAATTAGGATACTACTTACCTATGCATGCGCCCTAGATTTTAAGTTATTCCAAATTGACGTGAAAAGTGCATTCCTTAACGGTTTTATCAATGAGGAGGTATATGTGGCACAACCTCCAGGATTCATTGACTTCGCAAAACCTGATTATGTTTATAAGTTAAAGAAAGCTTTGTATGGACTCAAACAAGCTCCCAAAGCTTGGTATGATCGATTAAAAGCTTTTCTTATTAAACATGATTATTCCATGGGAATGGTAGATAACACTCTTTTCTCTAAAAGGAAAGACCCAAATCTCATCATTGTCCAAATATATGTTGATGACATTATATTTGGATCGACTTGTCAAGACATGTGTGATGAATTTGCCAAAATCATGCATGATGAGTTTGAGATGAGTATGATGGGTGAACTTAACTTCTTCCTAGGATTACAAATAAAACAATTAGAAGATGGAATATTTTTTAACCAATCTAAGTACATTAAGGAAATGCTTAAGAAATTTGGCCTAGAAGACTCAAAACCCATGAAGACTCCCATGTCTACGGAAGTAAAGCTCACAAAGGATGATGAAGGTGAGTCCGTAGATAACACCAAGTATAGAGGAATGATAGGTAGTTTACTACACTTGACGGCAAGTAGACCCGATATCATGTTTAGTGTCTGCCTTTGTGCCCGTTTTCAAGAGGATCCCAAAACCTCTCACCTAGAAGCGGTTAAGCGTATCTTCCGATACATTAAAGGCACTATACACTTAGGATTATGGTATCCTAAGGGATCCGGCATAGAAACCATCATCTATGCGGATTCGGATCATGCGGGAGACTACGTAGATAGAAAAAGCACTAGCGGTATTTGCACGTTTATGGGATGTTGTCTAACATCTTGGTTTTCGAAGAAGCAAACCACTCTTGCTATTTCTACCACCGAAGCCGAATATGTAAGCGCTGGAAAGGCATGTCAACAAGCACTATGGATGAAACAAGCTCATATAGACTATGGCATTAGGTTAGAAAACGTTCCCATTATGTGCGATAACAAAGGTGCGACAGATTTAAGTAAAAATCCGGTGCAACACTCTAGGACTAAACATATAGAAATACGCCACCACTTTCTTAGGGATAATGTACAAAAAGGGAACATATCTATAGAAAAGGTTGCATCGGAAGATAACATAGCGGATATATTCACTAAACCCCTTAATTGTGAATTATTCAATCACTTGCATTTAGGATTAGGAATGATGGAACAAGTTGACTAAATTTTATTGCATTTAGACAAAAAAAAATTGATTTTCTTTTCTTCCACTTCTCCATTTCTGAGTCTAGGAATCTATTTCGTACAAAATTAAAGATTGGGAAAGTCTATTTTCTTTGCATAAACTCTTTTGTAAAACCCAATCAATTTTCTTTAAAAATTATTCTCACATCTAGGAATCACATGAGCATCATTTTCCTTGCATTGTTGACTAATGCTAAAAACATTGTCTTCCAAAATCATGCATAAACTTTCACATAAATTGTCAAGGTATATAATCTAATATATATATCTTTGACATTCATGATTGAGCAAAAATCGAATCAAGGAGATTTTGGATTGTTTCTTAAGAATTTCCTTTTCATTTAGAAGTCGAAACAATCACAACTCCACATTTGTTGCATATAGGCACACACTAGGACATAGTCACTCATAACATTGTCGTCTTGTTTCATCACTAGATGCTTGACTCACTAGTTGCCTTTGCCTTTGATCTAAGATAGGTGTCTTAGGAAGTTTAAGTGCTCTTGCCTTTACTTGTCTCCTTTTGCTTATTATGTGTTACTTATTTGCTCTTTTGCTTATGTGTTTTTGCATGCATGCTATATCTTGATTAGATTAGATGCTATATTGCCTAAAGGAATTGAACTTGCTTGAATCCAAATCCAAAAACACAACCTTTCTGCAAATTTTCTGCCAAACACCCTTTTCTGGCAATCTGGAAATCACCAGATGGGCGGCCCCCTTAATTTTGTAAGGCGGCCCCCTTAATCATTAAGGGGACCGCCCCCTAATTAAGGGGACTGGCCATCTGATGGTCGGGTTTACAGAATCTTTTCTGCTTTTTAGCCCATTTCAACCTACATTTCCCATTTTTCACCAACACATTTTGTCCTAATCTCCCAAACAAACTTTATCCATCCATAAACACACAAATCTTACACTATAAATGTTGGGAACGAAGTTTTACTATTTTATCAAGTCTCGGTCATTTGTAATAACTTTAGGTTGCTTAGTTATTATTTACTTACACTTATGTATTGTTTCAAGTTTACTAGACTTAAGATTTATGGTCCATGGGCTTTAAGCCCATACGTTTGTAAGATGGGAAGGAGTAGGAGTGTTGCCCTAGCTCCTTACCTATAAATACCATGCTTAGGTCTCATGTATTACTTGGTTGGTTATTTGAATATCATAAGGAAACTTTTGCTTTTACTTTTCTCTCATTCTCATAATCATCCCTTCCTTATATCTATCTCATTCTTGCTTGTGTGAATTCAATATGGGTACCTAACAAGTGGTATCATTCGCCGGAAGAAGGTGTAGTTCTTGTTTTTAAGTTGAATCCGATCCAAAACCTCTTTTTCTACTCGATTTCTGTGAAAATTTTGTACTTTCTTGTTTGTTTCTTTGTTTTTATCACATCTTTGCTTACAAACTTGTGCTACAAATCATAACAAACAAAAAGTGTCAAACTTTCTTTCAAAAAAGTGTTTTGAGCTTGTGTATTTCGAATTTTTTAAGCTCCTACACGTTTTTATAAGAAAAAAATCCTTACTTTTCTTGTTTTTCTTGGGTTTTAACATTTTTTTGATTAAAAACTAGTGTTATAAACCTTTCCCAACAAGAAAGTTTCAATCTTTTTGAAATTTTCAAGCTTAAAAAATTCGATTTTGGTTATTATACTTGTTTTCTAGAACACAAAAAAAATTTCATAAAAATCATCAAGTTTGCAACTTTCTTCAAGTTTTGGTGTTTTTATAACTAATAGACAAGGAAGGAATGCTGAAAGGACTGTTGGGAATACTGCAGATGTCGGTAATATAGGCCTTCAGGATAAAGTTGCGAAAAGAGTTATCTGTTCAAAGGAAGATTGTTTAGCATATTTTCATTCAGTTAAGATTCAATGCAAGATTCTCTCAGATACAAGGTTTCCTTCGTGGAGTACCTTTACTGTATTCTTTGGAACTGAAACGGACGTTCTAACCTTCCAAAAGAAACTCCGAGAAAACATAGTTCAACTTGAAAAGCAAATTGATCAGGGAAGCGATTGCATGGTAGGATTTATAGCGCTCAAGAATCTGTTCAAAGGGTTCATGACCATGGATTTTAAAGTGTTCAAAACTTCTCGAGACTATGAATCTCAATGTAGATTATGGAGAGAGAACATCACTAGTATGGAGTTTGAAGCTTTTAGAGATCAGTTTGTTTCACGAATGAGCTATCTTGAAAGGGTGCTTTATGAGAGATCACTTCATTTGAAGGATATGCTAAAGGATAGAAAACTCAAAGTAACGAAGATGCAGATTCAAGAAGAGCAAATTCATAAAGTTGATGCATTGGAAGCTAATTTGGGTGTCATGGAAAGCAATGGGACAGAATCAGAAGAGCAAAATGACAGCAGCAGATTGGGGAATGATAAAGATGTTGATTCTGCTGATATCAGACCCACTTATGACTTAGAGCCCAACTTTGACAATGGACAGATGGATGAGGAAGATGTCATACCCATCTATGACACAGAACCTAACTTTGACAAAGAGCAAATGGTTGAGGTACAATCTACTGTTGATCATATTATGCCTGCAAATGAGAAACAACAATCTGAGCAACCTAACTTCAGTAATGAAGGAGAGGTTGACCAGAATGTTCTACAATGTCTAAACAAACATTCTGAGTCTGAGTCCTTACCTGATAATCCAATAACTGAAACATCATACCAAACTCTTGAGTCTGAAAACATTCTTCTCAAAAAGACCATCGCCCAGTTTCATAAAGATTTTTCAAAACTAGAGGCACATTGCATCTCGCTTGAACTTAAATTGCAAAACGAATCTTTAACTTCGGGCAACAATGGTCAAGTTTCGAATGAACAAAGTAAACGTGTGGATACATTAGTTAAGGAAAATGAGCTTTTAAAAGATCAAATTCAAGCAAAAGTGTTTGCACATGCTGCATTGCAAAACAAATTAAGAAGACTGACTGGCTAGAGTGTGGATACCAAGTTTGCAAAACCATCAAACTTGGGGAAATCGACTTCTCAAAGAAACAGAAAACAATCAGTGGTTAGACAACTAACTGCATTTAAATCTGAACGACCTAAATTTTCAAAACCTCGGTTTGCCTCCCAAGTTGTTGAGAAAAACAATTTGACAAAACCAGTCACTCCACATTCTTGGCCTAAGGGAAATGCATCTGTGTCTGCTAAATCTCAACACGTGATTATACTTGGCTCATCTAGGATTAGTTCAACAACAGTGTCTAAAATGAGCATTAAAAGTAAAGATTCTTATGACACATTTGACATGTACAAGAACTATGATCTAGAAAAGGCTAGGAAAAAGGCGCTACATCAAAAGGATGGAATTCTGGGTTCAAAACCTCATGTGATGCCTTCCACTGTAGTACAGAACACTGCTAGTCGTAGCAAACCAAAACCTAGGAGTACTCTACAAACTAATAGGAATTGGCTAGCTTCTAAGAGTAGTTGCGTAAATAATCATGATGTTTGTGCTTTAGAAAATCTTCAAAAAGGAAATTCACTTGAAAAGGCTCAATCGACTAAGACAAACAAACCCGTTGAACCAAAAGTCATAAGTCAGAAACCTAAGAAGTGGATCAATATAGGACGTAGGTTTTCTCAACCAAGTGATGCTCCCACTGCATCTAAAAGGAAAACATCTCCTAGATCTAACATTAGGTGGGTACCTAGGGGTAGAATTTTCAAATCAATTGGTCTTAAGTGGATTCCTACAGGAAAGATTTTAGACATTTGCACCAAAACTAATGTGAAATTGATGCGTGGGGATTGCACCAGGCTTTACCTGATCGATGTAGTATAGTATAATGACAAGTACCGGGGGATTGATCGTTCAGCTAGGAATAGTGTTGCTAGGATTAGAAAACCTAAAGACTAGGTCTAGAGATGAGGGATGATTCTTTTTGTATTTTTATATTTTTTAGAAAGCAAGTAAAAATCTTGGGTTTGAAGGATTTGGGCGGAATTAGTTGCTAGTCAACTAACCCAATACTAAGATGCAATCAAAATAAAATACTAAAAATGAAAATAAACTATATTAAACTAAAGTTGTGAGCAATATGTGGGAGAAATGTGTTTACTTAGATTTCACTACTCCCTAGATATCTTTTACACGTTAATTACTTGTTATAGTTGCGTGGATGACGGATTGTATTCCTTAATGCCATTCATGGGGTGGTGTACTTACTTCCCCAATCCTATGAGTGCCTACTTCACTCCTATGTCGAGCCTACTAGAAGCTCCTAACACGGGATCATTAGAATTTACTCATGCATTAAATACAACCAATAAAACCTAGTACACATCGGTTCATGTTTCCTAAGACGTTCAAGCATGTTACACAATGGAGATTTGCCAGTTTTCTTAAGCCTAACATTGAAATCATTCATCCAATACAACCATAAACAAGTAATCAACACATAATTAACATCTAGGTTTCATTAGATCTAAGAAAACACAAGATAAATCTAGCCTAGCATGTTGAAATTAAGACAAGCACAAGATATAAACAACCAACACATAGACATATTGATTGAATTAAGAGAAGACTTATCTCAATAGCACATGAAAGGATTCAAGGGTTGAAAACCCTTGAAAAAGCTGTAAAATACGTACAAGGTTCGGCCCTAGGGTTTCTCCATACAAGTTCCTTTTTTAATGAATGAAAAATAGAAAACTATATATAGATTTTAGAAGGTGACGGCGTCAAGAACAAATGTCTGACGCCGTCATCTCGCCGCCAAATAGTTCCTCGGACTGCCTAGATCTAGATCTGACAACGTCATGTGTACACCTTATGCAGGCCGTCATGATTTTAACTCTTGACGCTCTAGTTGTGACGCCGTCAGGTTTGTACTGGGTCGTCACCAAATTAACTCTTGACGCCGTCATGCTTTCCTTCTTGACGTCGTCATACATTGTTCCCAGCAAGGAAAATTAAGTCTTTGGCATTTTCTTCACTTTTATGCTCCAAAAACGTCCGAATTGCTTCCTTTTCCAGATTTCTCTCCTAAAGTACCTAAAATCACAAAAGGAACGATTTAGGGTAATATTTGATCAAATAAATTCAATTCCGGACTTAAATGACCCCCTAAAAGTGGTTCATTTTTCGCCTCATCATATACCCTTACACTTGAGATTTGCTTGTCCTCAAGCAAATGCGCTTTTATTCTAATCAAAAGACAAGTTAGGGGTCATTTAACAATAATATAAAAGTAATTACAACAAATAATCGTTCCACTAAAGACCAAAGACAAGCACGGAGGTCATATGCTAGCACCTCACAAATAGTGTTTAGATACTCACATCTCTCGGGTGTAATAAAGTATAAATTACAATATGGAAACGGAAGATATCTCTCACTACCTGTCATAGCAAAATAGATTACCATAGGCTTGGGAAATGATCAAACCTCCACCACATGGCGTAAGCACCTAGGATAAACTATCAAAGAGGTCTTTTAAAGGGTTGTAACGTTAGGTGTAGGGAAATGAAATACACGGTTTTGTTGGATATAGGCAGTCTTTACTGGTGGCGAGTTAACAATCTTGGTTAATTACATGTACAATATGGCGTTGCTAAGCCAAGACTAGACTCGACTTAAGCTAATAAATGAAAAATAACAAAAACATAAAATGAACATAGAATAAAAAGGGATGGTAGTCCGTATGTTTTTTCTCTTTTTCTTTTTTCTCTTTTTTTTTCTTTTTTCTTGATTTTTTTCGATTTTTTTTTTTTTTTTTTTCTTTTTTTTTTTTTTTTTTTTTTTTTTTTGCATACACTCTTACCCTACCATCCAAAATAATACATCATAGGGAATGAAAATTCCCCTTACACTTGAATTTTTACATACTTTACAATAAACTAATCTAATGACTCGAATTAAGAAAATCAAAACACTTGGAGTACTTTTAAGATTAACGCACATACGGGGGGTAATATATGATGTTCTTTCCCATTACTCCATAAAATAAGTACTTTACCCACGAGTCCCAATCGTCCCAAAACAATATGTACAAGGATATGACTCGACTTAGCAACCATGTAATCAATTAGATAATTAACTTAGGGTTTAAACATATAACAATAATGCACTAAAGATGAGTGCATACACGGAAGGCTAAGGCGATTTGGTTGTACATTTAAGTGGGGTGTAACAAATTCTTCCTTTAAGTAAAATGCTTAAAGTTAGAAACGAAAAGATAGGCTCGGAGGGGTGTACTAGGGGTTTCGTGTACTAAACTTGAGTACAACGCTAAGGTGTGGGAAAAATTAGTTGACTTAACTAGCCAAGTAATATGACTTAAATGGTCAAATAATTATGATACGGGTTAACACAAGGGTGATCCTAATGCCTCTTATCATGTAGTAAATCCTACTACATGAATGTAGTCTCACTAGCGGTCTCGGGATGCATCACTAACGCAAGTTCTAGAATCTAAATGCTACCGGTACACTCATAAGCACTAATAGTAAATGCTTTTCCTATCAAATCTAAAGGCGAACCTCACATATTTGGGTGGAAAATTTTTCTGAATAGTACGGTTTTGTGCTAGTCATACAATCTCCTATCCATGAGACGCTTGCTATGGCTAAAGTTTCACTCCTAAATGTTGTAAAAAAAATTAAATTTGGCGCTAAAATTGCACTAACAAGTATTTCTCATAGTTTTATTACACATCTACTATTAAACAAACAAACTCAAGCGAAAGTGTATCTGTAAGGTATCATCATTTTACCCTCCCCTTACACTTAGGATGAACATTGTCCCCAATGTTCAAGTAAAGAATGTGAAAGTTATATAAGTAAAACAAATGAAATCAAATACTCCCCTGATTCGCTCGGTATGGATAATAAGGTGGTCAGGTTAGATCTTCCTCCAAGAAAATGAACAATCAAAGCTTCCCTTCTATTAATCATCTTCTTGTCATACATAACCTGTAAATCCTGAGAAAACATACAAGGCAACCTCGCATAAAATCGGCGGCAATCTACATATGTTACTAAATCCTAGAAAACAAAATAAGATATAATGCATGTGGAATGATGTTTGCAGATTTCCTGGAGATTATAAAACTAATAATTCAACAAAAACTTTTAAAACTCCGTTAGAAAAACAAAACTGGTAAAATTTCTAGATTTTTACACGTGACGCCGTCAAGAGTAGACTCATGACGCTGTCAGAAGTGACCTGCAGAAATTCTTATGTTAAGTTTCCAGAAAATTTCTGGAAAAACTTGGTTCTACTTCCTGGAAAATCCTGCAAAACTTCATTATGACTCGATACAAGCATTTGACTCTAACAAATACGAATATACATGTTCACTTAATATTGTGGAGAATCATGATCGGTTTTGTTTCTTAAAAACATATTTGGGGTTTCCCTTACACTTATCTTTTGCAAAAATACCTTTGGGTGAAGTTAAGACTAAGCCAAAGAACAAAATAAAGTATTTCCACTATTTTAGTTTTTGAAACATGATCTACCAACAATAAAAATAAAGCATGCATACGGAAGCAAATAACAAAAAAACAAAATAAAAATCACACAAAACATGGGTTGCCTCCCAAGAAGCGCTTGTTTTTGTTCGAGTCACGAGCCTGACTCTACCCTTATTTAACGGAAATAGGGGAGGTTTTCCCTACACTTAGGATTAAGTACGGGTGGAAGTAGCAATACACACCCTTAGGGTGGAAATATGCCTCGTGAGGAAAGAGTGGTGGATGAATTATATGCTCAAAGGGGTGTGCTCCTATCATCATAACCTTACCTAATTCAATCGGGTTAATGGATGGATTAAGATTTTCTCCTAGAAAGGGATCATTTTCTATCAACTTCGAGAGACTACTAGTTGGGGATCCATCTTGACCTAATAAACCTGGTTTAAACCCATAATGTTTCTTGTGATCAAACATAAATGGGTGATGTAAGCATGTAAGGTCATTTTCCATTCCTATATTGGTTTCCTCTCTACAAGGCTTAGAGTCCACTACCTTTATCCTAAGACTACCCGAACTATATGGTTTGATGGGTGGATCGGGACCTATTTCAATTCCTAAATTTTCATCTAAGGACGGAAGATTAGGTAACGGTTTTGGTTGAGGCTCCGGTCCATCAAAACTAGGAACTTCCTTAGGGTTAAAAGAAAGGTCACCACTACAAGTGTTAAAACCTATATTCTCTAGTTGTGCTTGGTCCAAGGTTTCTACCTCTATTGGGGTTCCTATAGTCTCTTCTACTTCTTCCGGGTAAGTCACGGGAGGTGTGGGTGCCTCAAATGATGGTAGGACTTGTGGGGTATTTGGTGGGCTTGGATTTTCTACTTTATCATCCATCTTATCAAGATCACCTATATCCTCAACATGTGTTTCATTATAATCCAACCCTAACATTTTCCCAAGTATCTCAAGTGCTTCTCTAGGCATCTTAACTTCTATATCCGAATCATAAGGATCATCCTCAATATTATGACTGCTATACACAAATTGCCCAAAAGATTCGTCATGTGTTTCTTAAGATTCATCATCATCGATCATAAAACCTAGGTCTTTTTTATCAATGTGATCATGTTCGGCTAAATCCTCCATCACATCAAGGTCACCTATGTGCTCAGCTTGTATTGTGGTGAAATCAAACCACTCCGTATGCCCAGTTATCTCATCTATAGTTTTATCCCCAAACAAACTTCTTGCTTGTTCCCTCAAACTTTCTATCAATTGATCCGTAACAACATTTGTTGGGTTGTCCATTTTTTTGGCAAGTATGGCACAATTCTCTATGGTTTCCCATGCTTCATCAGCACTTAATCCCCAAAGGTCCCCATTTGCGGCATGGTCAATGTCCATTTTGGTATAGTGGTCGACACGATGGTAAAATATTTCAATTTGGGACCACAAATCGAAATTATGATGAGGAACTTTTCGGAGTAAATATTTAAAATGAGCCCATGCATCATAGATAGGTTCATCCTCATGTTGTTTAAACATCAAGATGTCATTTGGAGTGGGTGAATTACGTGGTTGGTAGTATGGTGGATTCGCGTTCTCCATAATGGCTAACGGAATAGTCAATGGAAAGGTTTTTACAAACAAAGACACAAAGAAAAGATAGACTAAAGAAAACCTAAAAATAAAAATAAAATCTTACTAGAAAGGAATCTAGCAAGTAGACCTAATAACTTGATGCGTGGATGATGGGCTGCGGCACCAAAAACTTGATGCGTGGGGATTGCACCAGGCTTTACCTGATCGATGTAGTATAGTATAATGACAAGTACCGGGGGATTGATCGTTCAGCTAGGAATAGTGTCGCTAGGATTAGAAAACCTAAAGACTAGGTCTAGAGATGAGGGATGATTCTTTTTGTAGTTTTATATTTTTTAGAAAGCAAGTAAAAATCTCGGGTTTGAAGGATTTGGGCGGAATTAGTTGCTAGTCAACTAACCCAATACTAAGATGCAATCAAAATAAAATACTAAAAATGAAAATAAACTATATTAAACTAAAGTTGTGAGCAATATGTGGGAGAAATGTGTTTACTTAGATTTCACTACTCCCTAGATAAATTTTACACGTTAATTACTTGTTATAGTTGCGTGGATGACGGATTGTATTCCTTAATACCATTCATGGGGTGGCGTACTTACTTCCCCAATCCTATGAGTGCCTACTTCACTCCTATGTCGAGCCTACTAGAAGCTCCTAACACGGGATCATTAGAATTTACTCATGCATTAAATACAACCAATAAAACCTAGTACACATCGGTTCATGTTTCCTAAGACGTTCAAGCATGTTACACAATGGAGATCTGCCAGTTTTCTTAAGCCTAACATTGAAATCATTCATCCAATACAACCATAAACAAGTAATCAACACATAATTAACATCTAGGTTTCATTAGATCTAAGCAAACACAAGATAAATCTAGCCTAGCATGTTGAAATTAAGACAAGCACAAGATATTGACAACCAACACATATACATATTGATTGAATTAAGAGAAGACTTATCTCAATAGCACATGAAAGGATTCAAGGGTTGAAAACCCTTGAAAAAGCTGTAAAATACGTACAAGGTTCGGCCCTAGGGTTTCTCCACACAAGTTCCTTTTTTAATGAATGAAAAATAGAAAACTATATATAGATTTTAGAAGGTGACGGCGTCAAGAACAAATGTCTGACGCCGTCATCTCGCCGCCAAATAGTTCTTTGGACTGCCTAGATCTAGATCTGACACTGTCATGTGTACACCTTATGCAGGCCGTCATGATTTTAACTCTTGAGGCTCTAGTTGTGACACCGTCAGGTTTGTACTGGGTCGTCACCAAATTAACTCTTGACGCCGTCATGCTTTCCTTCTTGACGCCGTCATACACTGTTCCCAGCAAGGAAAATTAAGTCTTTGGCGTTTTCTTCACTTTTATGCTCCAAAAACGTCTGAATTGCTTCCTTTTCCAGATTTCTCTCCCAAAGTACCTAAAATCACAAAAGGAACGATTTAGGGTAATATTTGATCAAATAAATTCAATTCCGGGCTTAAATGACCCCCTAAAAGTGGTTCATTTTTCGCCTCATCAGAAATCCACAACATCTATCCCTGAGGCGAGAAAGGAAATCATTGATATAGTGTGTTCGAGTGTCAAGAAGATAATTGACACTACATCTTTATGCTTCTAACATCCGGAACCCAATTACACTTGGGGATCCATGTTCTCTGTTTTGTCTATTCTTTCTTCTTTTCAGATATAACAGGAATGGCTTTGGAACAAATCAGTTTCAGACCCGCGCTTAATGTAATGGTTTCTGAGCACAACAGCTTAGGACCCGCAATCAACCGTTTTAAAATCACTTCAAAGATGGCTTCTGACCAAAACAGCTTAGGACCCGCATCCAACCGTCTTAACTTTCCGGAATCTTCGGCTTAACCATTGTCACTCTCCCGTAAAGAAGTGGAAACCTTGTTTGCTCCATTGTTTGATGATACGATTGATAACCGTCCCTCTGAGGTCTCACCAATTTCCGCTGCACATCTTGATAACCATCAAGTACCTGATTCACCTCAACAAACAACAACAACTGTTGGAAGATACGGTCCTCCAATTGTATCCCCAACAACTACAGAACAAACCGGGTCCAACTCACAACAATCAGCTGGAGACTCCATACCTATATCAGTTCCTCAAACCGCAGAGCATGACCCAGAACCGTTCTTTAACCCATTTGCACCGGCTCCACTTGTCCCTGGCATTGCTGAGTCGTCTACACGCAATTTGGATCCTGCTCACTTGCGAAATACTTATCAACGTCACCCTTCGAAATGGATTTGGAAAACAAGCTGGACACGGAAGGCACAGTGATTCGCAACAAATCTTGTTTAGTTACAAAAGGATACAGCCAATGAAGCATTGTACATCACTGTCATCAACAAAAGCTTAGTATGTAGCCATGTTTGCTTTTTGTGATCAAGTCATTTGGATGAGAACTTAGCTCAAGGACTATGGCTATGTATTTGACTAGATCTCAATGTACGGCGACTCAAAGTGTGCTTTTGCAATCTCAGACAAAACCATTCATCATTTCAAAGCCCAACAAATTGCTCTCCGCTACCATTTCATCTAAGAGCATGTCAAGAAGGGTACAATTGAATTAGAGTTTATGGGTACTGAATACCAATTGGCGGACTTGTTTACAAAGGCATTACCTCCATCAAGGTTTGTTGATTTAGTTCACCAAATTGGTATGTGGTGTTTGACTCTAGATGATTTGCAAAATTTTCTTAAAACATAGGAGAGTCAAACATCAAACTCTTTTTGTAAATATTTTATCAAAAAGAAAATACAAAAAGAATCTTCTTTCTCTTGAACAAACTTCTAATCTTCAAAATTATGTTCCTCCATTATAACAAATTTTGCTTCACATTGTCAAAATGGAACATGTTTTGAGGGGGAGAAATGTTTTCACAAAATCATGAAGTTTGTACACCTAATCATTATTCTTCAAGGATAAAATGTTTCTTCACTATTCGGATTAAAAACTCATTTTCAAAAAACTTCTATGATCTCTCGAATTAAATGTACACAAAGGTTTCACAAAATAAATGTTAATTCGAGAGGGAGAAAAGAAATTTTTCTGCAACGATCCCAAATTAATCTAGTTTGGACTTCAAATGGAAAAGTAATTAACCTTTAATGAGTAAAGATTCACAAATGTCTTAAACTTAGGTAAAAGGACCTTGCATGAAAAGTTAAACGGGCTCTAATAAATGTTTCCACAAATATTCTCAAAAGTTTCACACGTAATTTAAAACGTCAATGAATCAGACTAACGATTTTTTTATCTTCGATATTTTCCACAATTGTAAGTTTCAAATTTCTTTATGGTTGTTGTCTAATCGTTCCCTAAATGTTTCAAATGTTTTCAACGGTCACAAAGGCATAATCAGAAACTAGGGTTTATGTAATTATCGATCGGGGCATTTCCTTTTTTATGTGTTTAGTCTAATTAATTATTTCTTATAGCTTTAGAGAACACTAAAGAATGCTCGATTTGTGTGTTTGCTCGATTAGAAACAACATAGGTTTGAAATCATGTGATTTAGGGTTTAAGATGTCGATGTCTTTGCTGCTACTACTAGGGCGTTTGTTTGTACAATATTCTTGCATTTTGATGCTAACATGCGTGCAAAGTCTCAAATCATAAATCCAAACCATGATAATAATTGGGAAATTTTGAGTGAAAGAATGAATTAATCTGTAATCTTATGCGTAAATTTGAGAATTTTGAGCATTTTTCATAGATTTAGAATGAGTTTTTGATTCATCCGCATACTTGTTTGTGCCTGATGCATTTCCTCTGTGTGGAAGTACATGTCATCCCATTGAAAGTCAAAACTTCAACAATTGTCAAAATGTTTCTTATGGAACCTATTTTAAGGACAAAGGGCTAAATGTGTCAAAAGGCTAAACCTGGTAAAAGGATTCAAAATGGTGAGAAACAAGTTTTTTCAAACTCTACACTCTCGTTTTACACCAGTAAAGCAAGAGTGGAAACCAAAGCAAAGTCGTTCAAAACCTTTCAAATTTTCAAAATACGGAATGCTTTGGCTACAATAAAAGAATGTCTCTAATCTGAACTTCCCAAATACCGGAAGTTTTCCATTCATCACAAAAACAAATCTTCAAAAAGAACCCATGAGGTTCAACTTTAGATGGAAATCTTCTTCTGCAGATTTTAAAACTCAAAAGAGAGACTCGGGGTCTCAAACAACTTTCAACAGTAAAAGAGTTTTGAATTTCAAGCATTCTTTGTTGTATAATACTTGATTATGTTTTCTAAAACCTTGAGCAGAATCATTTCACGAATTTTCAAAAAGTATTTCTTAAATACGATTCAATATTCTGCTCAAGAAGACTATCTCTCGAATAAACTTCATTATTTGAGTGGGAGTATTTTGTTAAAAGAAAACAAATTTTGTATTCTAACGACAACTTGTGCACACATTTCAGTGTACAACTCGGTTTTCAAAGAAAGGAAAGTGCCTTGCTAAACCATTTCTTAAAACCAAACGTGCACTTATCCTAAAAACAAGAAGCAAGTTCTCACGCTAAGTTTATCTAAAGCTTCTTAATCTTGAGCAAAATTTATTCAAATTTTTTCAAAAGGTTTTTTCAAAACTTTTCAAAATTTTGCTCAAGATTTTTCAAACCTTTACTCCCCAATTCGCTTCAAAAGTTTAAAATTCTCAAAACATATGCGAGTTTTTGAGGGGGAGTATTACCAAAACAAAATGTTTTGTCAAAATTTGTGCACACATAACAGTGTACAACCCGTTCTTGTAAAGAAAGGACCCTGAGATACGCATCAGTGCCTCAATCCTGATATAAGGAGCGAAGGCTTCTTACTTTTGAGTAGAGTTAATCAAACATTTTTTGATTTTCATAACTCTGCTCAAAATACAAGTATTTCACCTCAATAAGAATTCACTTGTTGAGGGGGAGCACTTGATACAAAATCATCGTTCTTGAAATCAAAAGTTCTTGTTGAATTCTCCCCATAAGACTCAAAAGGCATATTTTAATCAAAAGATTGTCAAAAATATCATCTTATATGCTATTTTTGAGGGGGAGAAAAAGTGAAAGTGATTAAAATATGAAAATTTAAAGTTGCTTATAAGTCAAATCTCATGCGAGCTAGACTCAGAATTGACCCAAGAATTGACGAAACATAAAAGTTTGAAATCTCGAAAAGACTTATCCTCGACAGGTAATAACATCAAGTTAGTTACTTGAGCTAGTTGTCACCTAAAAGCTGACAATGGAACTCTTTAACTAGTCACGTAAGCGTGTCTCGAAAAGGATTTGTCTTAGTAGAAATGTACCATTTCGAGAAACTTTCTGTGGATTTGACCAGGCCGGGTAATAATTTCAAGCTAGTATAACTAGTGATGTAAGCGTGTCTCGAATCGGTTAGGTTCACTGAAAGTGGATCAATTCAAAAAGTGCTTGTTCCTCCCGCATGTGCAAATTTATTAAAATACTTATGAGCACATGTGAAGGGGGAGCCCTTCAAAAGTTAACACAAAACTCTCAAAGTGTTAAACAAAATGTTTGATAATCACAAACACTTTGAGAGATTTTCAAAGGTTTCTTGGCAATTGTTGGATAATCATGGAGTTATAAGGTGACTAAGGTTAGGAAAAACCGTCCTATGATCCGCCAGAGCCGGAGGGATCTACCCAAGGACATCACCAAATAGTTAGTATTAGAAGTCCTTAGGTATGATATGAAAAAAGGAGTAAAGAATGAAAGGAGAAAGAAGGAGTTGGAGAATTAAAAAGAAAAGTAAAGAAAAGGGTGAAAAGAAATAGCCCTCCATATGTTCAACCTTAGGGCAGACACCGGGTTCAATTCATATGCTACTGGTTGTTGCTAAGACAACACCGGTATTGAAGATAAAGTCGTCATGGACCCAGTGACGCAATGCACTAAACCTTCTTAACCACTCAAGTTCTCTTAAAAAGCTTGTTTCATTCTCACGGGGAACCAGTGTAATCTATCGACCTATCTCTTAGAGATGGTTGATATTGAAGCAGGAGACCCCTCCCTAGTCTCCGCATAGGAAACCAAAGTGTGCACTTTTCGAGTCTAGAGCCATGAGATACATCAAAGATCTCTTAGGAACACTTAGTATTTCTACAACTGGTGTTCTACATCAATGGACACCAGCTGTAAATTATCGAGTCCTTCGCAGATCTTAGCAATCTGCCGAGAACGTTTATGAGAGAATTTACATAAGTATTTCTCAATGATTGAACGGTAATCCTGCCAGGGTCAACATCAAACAGCCCTGACAGCAGGTCACTTCGGTAACTCCTTGTGGGTTACGCTTAGTGTTTGCGGTGGTTTATTAGCTGTCTACAGTCGTGGAGTGATCCCCAGCGACTCACCGAGTCATTGAGCTACTTAGTAGGTCTCGTAAGCTCCTTCGGGAGTATCTGACATGGGAATGGCCTTGATAAGGGTTAGAAGGAGTCTTCACACTATGCTGTTGATGATCTCTAATTCCTTATCTGTAAGTACCGGATGTTTTATTGCTAACTGTTTACCCGCAGGTACACATCATCTCCATGGCGACGGATTCCACATGCTCATACATGCATCTTGAAGTCATCAAAAGCTCCCTCAAAGATCAAAGCAACACAAAGTTCAAAGAAAGATTCTACGCCAAAAGGAAGAATCTACAAAGTATAAAGACTAAAGATCAAAAGTGAAAGAAAGGGAACTACGTGCATGTATAAGTCATAATTCTAAGATGTATGAGCATGTTGGAATGGCAGACTACCACCACAGACGCGGAAGTGACGAAAGGCAGACAACTTCTTAACTTGATTACTATCATAACAACAACGAACAAAGAACAAAGAATGATGAATGATTTTTGAAAGACGTCTTAAGCTATGAAAGTCAAAGATGAAGATATGACAAAGACGTCAAGCAACCGTGATGACCGACCCTTAGGGGGAGATTGTTGGGAACGAAGTTTTACTATTTTATCAAGTCTCGGTCATTTGTAATAACTTCAGGTTGCTTAGTTATTATTTACTTACACTTATGTATTGTTTCAAGTTTACTAGACTTAAGATTTATGGTCCATGGGCTTTAAGCCCATACGTTTGTAAGATGGGAAGGAGTAGGAGTGTTGCCCTAGCTCCTTACCTATAAATACCATGCTTAGGTCTCATGTAATACTTGGTTGGTTATTTGAATATCATAAGGAAACTTTTGCTTTTACTTTTCTCTCATTCTCATAATCATCACATCCTTATATCTATCTCATTCTTGCTTGTGTGAATTCAATATGGGTACCTAACAATAAATATCCCCAATCTTCCGCCCTCTCCATTCATCCCTTCATGACTTCTCCAAACAAACCAAAACCAAAAGCCTCAAGGCTTGCAAGAATGACGGAAAAACCCGTTTGGCGAAGAAAAAGCCCTCGTAACAAATCCATCATAACCAATGAAGTTGGAAATCACTCAACACCTCCAACCACTTACTTCCCAAACTTTACACCAAATTCACAAGGACATTCATTTGATCCTCTTTACAAACCATACAACATTGGCCAAACATCTTCCTTTATGCCAAACCACTCATCTCATCCTCCAACCATTTATAATGATCCATACAAGTTTGATCAACCATCCAACTACAATTACAACTACACAAACCCAATTCATCCATATCAACACAATGACTCTCTCCGAATTGCCACGGAAAAGCAAAAGTTCTGTGATGAAATATCTCAAATCCATGATCTTAGTGATCTCAATGCCATGCATCTTGCACAACGCAACAAAGAGCAACCTCCATCATCACCCTACAACAATTTCCTATCTCACTCTCTCAACTTAGATCAAGTTACAAACCACACTCACTATTGCCCTTGTTGCATCTTCCTTCAAAAACAAATCCTATACTTGAGTGAAGATATTTCTTGGATTGAATATCTCCTCACTCGTCCTCATCCCATACCACCCTTAACACGATACAACATCGTAAGATCTACCTCTTCCGCTCCATACCCCACTCCATATCCCTCTCCATCTAACAACTAAGCCTTATGCTTATGTTCTCCTTCAAGCAAATAAAACAATCAACCATGGGTTGCAAGCAAGTCCAAGTGCTCTCTTAGGCAATAGGACTATGTCTTTTCTTTTGTTGTATTGTAATCAATATGCTTTAAGCATATTGAATGTTGTAATGCTAATCATTTCTATGATGCTTGAATGAATCTATTTTTATTTGCATAATTATTGCTTTGCATGTATATGTGTCTTGTTCTCTTCAAATATTTTGTGTAGCCGAGATTTCCATAGCTCATTCCCTTGGTGCTCTCAAATGAGGGGGAGCATACATCAAGGGGGAGCATTCTACCCGTTTAATCTTCTTTCACGAAGCTTACTCGGCTTAACCTTTTTGATTTTACAAAAAGGGGGAGAAGAGAATGTTAAACTCTAATAATACTTGTCTAAAAATTATTTTTTAAACCTAATGAGTTTAAGGTTTTGTAATCATCAAAAAGGGGGAGATTGTTGACATAAATAATGTCTAAAAACATTGTTAGCATATTAACAATATCTCTATGTTTTGATAATTACAAAGCATAAACTCATTAATCTAAAACTTATGATGTAAACAAGTTTTTAATGCTTAATATTTGTCTTTGCATCCATATCACTTAAGGTATGAATAAACAAAGTGTTTATTGCATTTCATGATCAAAGGAAATTTTTCTAATCACTAGAATTTTTATAAAATGTATTAAACATTCTATATCTTTTACAAAATTACTTTTGGAATTAAAAGAATATGTTTAATTCATTATAAATATATGATTTCAAATTTTCAACCAAAATGGCAAATTTTATCCAGAAAAATTTTCCCCACTAGAAGACAAGAAAATCCAACGTTCTGAAGGGGCAGCCCCCTTAATTCCTTAGGCGGCCCCCTTAATCATTAAGGGGACCGGCCTCTAATTAAAGGGACCGGCCACGCTCCAGAACAGTAAATTTTCTCCCTATAAATACTGGTTCATCCCACAGAATTTTCTCACCTTTTGCACTCCTAAACTTTCTATTCTAGATCCCCATTTCTATTCTCTTAATCCTTTGATCATAAATACATAATTCTTTGTTTCAAAGTGATTCAAACATCATCCTCTCAAGTGCAAGAGAAGAATACTTCTATCCTCCAAGACAAGAAGTATTACAACTTGTTGTGATCTCCACATCCAAGTTGTTGGTGCATCATCAAGATTATTTACAAAATTCTTTGTGAAGATTGTTGTGAATATTTGATTGTAGATAGTTGTGCTAGGTATATTGATTGTGTGATTAGTTAGTTGTTTGGTGTGAAGAAGAAAAGTTAGGAATTAGATTGTAGTGAAGAAGCTAGGTGTGAAGTTGTTAGTTGTGAAGAAAATTGGTGTGAAGAAGATAGGCGTGGAGTAGTTAGTTGTGAAGTATATTGGTGTGAAGAAGTTGTGTAGAAGTTGTGATTTAGTTGTGAAGAAGTTGTGGTGTGTAAATTGGTGTGTAAGGTTTTCTCTGCCATAAGGGAGCTTGTTGATATAGTGAAGAAAACTCTCGAGTTAGGTGCTCGGGGAGTGGAGTAGGGCAAGGAATGTTTCCTTGTAGCCGAACCACTATAAATCTCTTGTCTCGCGGTTCGATCTTTCCATCTCTTATTTATTTCTTTACTTATCATTGCTATATCTTACTTATTGATAGTAGTTTATATTGTGCAAGACTTGAGATCATATATTATCGAATCTAAATTTTAAAAACTAAGAAAACACTAAAACTCTCTTTTATAACGAATTAAAAAGACGTAAAACTATTCAACCCCCCTTCTAGTTTTTCACAAGAATAACACAAAGTATCAAGAAGATACAAAGTGTGGAGTCATTGAGTAGTGCACTTGCATTACTTGTTTTAAGCTTGTTGTATCATGATATACATCAAATAGTCATCATCTCTTGTTTAGTCTTGTGAGTGTGGATCATTGTGATCCTGTTAAGATCTTGGAGATCTCTTGTAGCTAGTGAGCTTGTGTGTTGATCAAGTGGATCAAGGGTAGATCATGTACGTCGTGTTGATGGCGTGATTAGTAAGGATCGGGTAGATCGTGAGTAGATTAGGTAGATCGAGGGTAGATCATGTGGATCTTGTAGCTTGTGTGATTTGTGAGGATCGGGTATATCGTGGTAGATTGGTACTAGCTAAGATTAGTACTCGACATTTAGCTTAGTGTCGAAAAATAATGTAAGCAACGATGTATGGTTTTCTCCGCCGAGAATGGAGCTTGTTGATTAGTGAAGTAACTCTCGAGTTGGGTACTCGGGGAGTGGAGTATGGCGAAGAGGAGCTTCATGAACGAACCACTATAAATCGTCGTGTCCGGGTTTGCGTTTTCTTTACTTATCTCTTTACCTTTCATATTTGCATTTACGGCTTATATTTGCATTGCATTTATATTTGTGTGGTTAGTTACTTATTTCATGTTGAGTATGTTTGTGACAAGACATGAATCTTATGTTATGTTTGTGTTGTGATCTAGTTGTTAATACCTCTACTTGTTTTAGATTTATAATTGAGACTTTTCATATTGTGCCACACTTGATCGGGTATTTGATACAAAAGTTTTAAGTTTTAAATGGAAATGTATTCACCTCCTCCCCCCCCCCCCCCCTCTACGGTTTCCATTACTGGTATCAGAGCCACATCGCTCAAATTTTTAAAACAAATGGTTTTCAAAATTGAGAACGATCCATATATCAAATTGCCCATGAAGTTGGATAAAATATGAAAAGTATTTACTTACTTAATACTTACAAGTTTTGGTGTTAAGTATACTTTGTCACACTAGCTTGAAGGTGTTGTTAAACAGAAATTTATTCTGAGACAGAACTGTAACAACAGTGGACGGTACCACTAAATATTGGACGGTACCGTTATATTTAACGGTACCGTGCATCTGTCTGTCAGTTTTCAGAATTGAGTCAACTTTCATTTGAAAATACTTTTAGGAATTGATTGAAAAGCAAAATTTATATGAATCTTTGATTTGTAACAGAGAGTCTTGTCGTTCATGCCGATTGTGCATATCTTTGGTCAAATTACAAAGTGCACATCACACGTTGATGTATTCATATTTTCAAGGTGTTGAACTTAATAAAATTTTGAAATGTGGTGGAAAATAGTTCATTTTCAAATAAAATTAAGCTAAGTGTACATTGTTATACTTAATACACAAAATGACGATAAGTATCTTTGTGTGTTATGCTAAATGACTATTTGCTTTTCTTTGTGTCTTAGTATTGTTAGTTAATATTTTTGTATGCTTATTGTTATCTTTAGTTGAACTAATTTTATCTATAAGCATAAGTGTCTTTCATGCCTTGTTTCTATGTGTCGGTTATCAGTTTTTTGGCTTATGCGTCAATAGGACTTAGACTAGACTTCTTGCACTAAGTTGCGTAATCGATTTTGCATTGCATATAGGCATAGACCACTTTTCTTGCATATGTGTTTTCGACATCTTGCAAGTTTTAGGATATTTTAGTAACCTTCCTAGGAATGGAAATTGAGCTGGTTGATCATGTGAATCAAAAGATATTGTCTTACAGAATTATTTTTCCAAAGGTCTAAGTATAAAAAGTATACCACCTCAAAATACTTAACACTTTCAATAAATCCGTAACATGATCTCTAAAACATCATATCTTTGTGTCTTGCTTGACCATGGGTTGTATAAAAAAGATAAAAGATCATATTAATACATTAGTATTTAAGTAAAAGAAAATATATTAAACTTCATTGATATAACACACATACAAAATGTTTTAAACATTTAGTATTTTACGTATGTTATATAAAAATAGTTAAGATAATTATTTTTATACTAATGAGGTCTTGAAAGACTAATAATATTATTCTTAATAATATAAATAGTTTTTCGCAAATAAAAATAAATGATAATATCGAAGTAGTAACTTAATATGTCATTAACCTCACGCATACTACTAGTATTAGAATAAATGAAACACGTTCACTAAATTTTTATTTTCCTTTTAAAAGGAGTGATCGTGAGAGTCAAGAAAGATTCCGAGTACATATTAATTCATTATTCAAATTATGATTGACATCATCATCAAATCTAATTGACAAGTTCTCGAGTATGGACATGAAATTGGAGTCATTATTTGTTTAGTTTCAAGATAACATCAAAATATAATGAAATATATTATCTTGAATCTACATACTCAATCATACTCAGTTGTTATGAAAATAATGATGTCTTCTGATGAGTGTGTAAATACTCATCATTTTATACCAATCTGAACTGCCGAAACATCCAAAAACACTCAAATATGCATCAAAATACTTAAAATATCTTAAAAGTGTGTTTTATATGTTCCAAATGCAAAATAATCAAAAACAAATGAAAAACGAACAAAGTTTGCATAATTGGCAGTTTCAGTCCCTCAAGTTTCATAAATTGGCAAAACTAGTCCCTGAAGTTTTAAAATGAAAGAAAAGTCAACCTTAGTCCATGGGAAGTCAAACATGTTCACAAATAGTCCCTGGATGAAAGTTTACACAAAATGGCAACTTTTACCCCTCAAGTTTCAAAATTGGCAAAATTAGTCCCTGGGTGTTTAAATAATGGAATTTATCAAAATACACCCTTGTACTATGCATAACTTACAAATTGGAACATTTTGATAACTGTTGGGTATTTACATGTTTAACCCTTCTTAAATCAGAAAATGACATAAATGGTCCTTGGTTTTGTAAAAAGGAAAAAATATGCAAATATGATCCTTGTATTATCTAATATTGCAGGTTTAGTACTTTTGACAACTTTGGTAAAATTACATTACAGGCCCCCAACTTTCAGAAGTTACAATTTTTGGTCCTTGTGATTTTTACAATACACACCAAACGGATCCTTAATATTACTAAAACCATCCAAACCAAATCCAATAAAAAAAACCCAAACAAATAAGCCCACCCTACTCCCTATACCCAGGCCCATCTCCATAAGCCCAAACCCCTATTCCCATTTTTAATATACCTCGGTCAAACACCACCTTGACCAAACCAATCCCAAAACCACCATCACTTTCCCTCCCCTGCAAAACCACTCACCAATACCACCCTACCCTGCAACTCCCCCACTTGCTCCACCATCCCTTATCCCTTCCCAATTTCACTTCCCAACACCAATCATATCACCCCCCCCCTATGGCTACCCTAATCAGACCCAATTGGTCAAATACCAATTTTTCCCGCCAAACTGAGTGATTGGACAAGGCTTGTCTAATTGATGTTTTTATTGATGGGAAATGATCGTTTGGGTCCCACTAACACCCTGGAAGCTTTATAAAGAAGAAAGAATACATAGAGAAGGTGTGTTAGATTAGTTTAGAGTAGCTTAGTGTCGTATTAGTGCATTTTCAAACTTTCAGTTGTATTTTCAATTAAAAACAGCTTGTACCCAGTTCATTTCATGTATTTCAAACTTTATTTCAATTTAATTTAAAGTTCTAGTTGCTAATTCAGATTTGCAGTTTTCAAGTGAATTTGACAAATTCACTTGAAACCTGTTAATATTGTTGTTTTTTATCCTTTAAGCTCAAATTTCAGTCACTTATAAGCTTTTTGAAGCTTTGGTTCCATTTAAGAGACTCTTAGTTAGTTTACATTAAATACACAAAAAAATCAAGAAAATACAAGAAAAAAATAAAAAAAAATGGTTGTCTCTAGCAATGAAGCAGAAGCAGGAATGGTTTTGGAATGATTTTAGAGTCCCAAGGGGGGCATTAGGGTGTGGTGTTGTTCCTGGTTTCATCAGCTTCCATCCTTTGGACTTTTTGTAAGATCAAATTTCCATATCTCATCTCATAATCTGTGTTAGTGATTCCTGGTGTTTAATTATGGTTCCTTATTGTTTATTTTGCCTCATTGTAGTTTATTAGATGATATTTGATCAATAGAGTAGGCTTCAATTCAGACATAACTTAGTTTTACTCTTACCAAAGATTTAAAGGGGTGTTTGGATCATGCTTGACAGCTGAGCTGTTGTTGTTGTTTTTTGATAAAAGTTGTTTATACACTCAGCCTAGGCCATAACTAGTTCCACTCAACTCAGTTTTTGGTCATTTTTATAGCAAAAGTCAAAAATGACCCTTTGATTAACTTGTCTGTTAATTGTTAATGTTTAGAGTAGCATAATCATCCATATCAGTTCATTAGTGGTTCTCATTGCTTAATTTAGTCTGACAATACCTTATTACAACATTATAAGTCAGTAGTAATCAGTAGAAAGTAATAAAAGTCAACTTTCATCAAAATCTCAAAAAGTCAAATTTTGCACCTTTCAGATTTTTCCAAAAGTTCACAGATTTAATTTGAATTTTGTGTTTGATCTCATGGCCTGAAATTTGTTTCCATATGTAGTCTACCAGCTTAATTTCAAGTTCCCATAGCTTCTATAATTTTGTGAACTTTTTGTGGGGCCCACCATCACCCCAAAGTCACTTGTAGGGGGAGTGTCTCCCCTGCATCAGCAGACACTAGTCCAACACCACCACTTTGGTGGTGGTTCCTGACCTCCACAGTGGTCCCACAAGCCCAATTTTTTGTCCCTTCATCCCCCCTCCTACCACACTTCAAACATTGACCATTGGTTTGACCCTGGACTCAGTGGACCCCACCTGAATCAGGTCACTTTGTTTGTCCCATTTCTAAGTAGTCTTTGGTTTGTGGGATTGCTTATTCTGACTTATTAGCTTATCTTATGAGCTTATTTGGTCTATACTAGCTTCTGCATGTCCACACAACTCAGTTAAACCAGATTCAACCATAGTGGGCCCTACACAAGCTGGTTTGAGCTCATTTCCTTGTTTGGTCAACATTAGTCAACTGTTTAGCTTTTTGCTTCATAATCAGCTTATTTTTAGTTTACAAAAAAGTTGTTTTTATTAAAGTTGTTTGTTTTTAGGTATAAAATAATCTTCCAAAAGAAAAATCAAGAAAAGCTAATTTAATATTAAGTGATAGTTTCTATTTAATATAATTTAAATTTTATTTTTTTATTTTTAGATTTTTATTAAGTACTTGGTATTTTTATATTTTTATTAATTACCTTTTATAGTAAAGTAATTTTAGCAAATTTTTCATATTTTTATTTTGTCATTTGGTATTTATTAGATTTATTATTAGTTTTATTTATAATTAATTAATAATTAGGTTTTAAATGGGATAATTAGTTTTTATTAAGTAAGACCTAGTTTTTATATTTTTCCTAGCTTTTAAATGTTATAAAATAATTTTAGGAATTTTTCCATAATTTTCTAAGTCATTTAGGTATTATTAGTAATTTAAATTAGTTTAAATAGTTTAATTAAGATAATTAGTTTTTTAATTAATAGAAAATCCATAAAAAGACAAAAATATTTATTTTTATTTTTTATACTTTCTTCAAGTTCTATTTTAAGTTTAGAAAACTTAAGCTATTTTCTTTAATATTTCAGTAGTGTAATCAATCACAACTCACTTATACCCATTTCCGTCCAAATTCACCCGATCACAAACCCGTTTTTATACCATCACACCTCGTCGGGACATAACGACCCGGGAAAACCACTATATTCCCCGAAGCATTGACTCTAGGCTGTTTGACCTTGTTGACCATTCACTGGGCAGTTTAGGTTGACGGTTTGGCATCAATCAAAATTTGGCGCCGTTGCCGGGGAGGTCGTGCGCGTATTCTAAACGATTTTGCTGATTAGTGAATCTGGATATAAACTCATTGTATATTTACCATCCTTTGTTCATATTTTCTTATTATAAAAACAAAACTGTTCCCGAAAACATTTTTAAAATCAGTTTTCAACGAACACAAAAACACAAAAAGATTTTCTTTCTAATTTGTATAAAATGTTTATCAAAAATCAGAAAAATATCCATCTTTACCCTCCTACCTTTTTGATTCTACATTTCTTACCCTCCAAAACCATTTGATTCTTTCTATGTCTCACCCACATCTTCTTGATTGTCAATGGTGTGGTGGTCCTTATAATGGTGGTAATTGTCCCAATTGTAGCATGGTAGAGTCAGGAAACGGGTCTGTCTATAACCGTAATCCCTATTCCTACCATGACACGACTGATTTATTCCATCAGCTACCACATCATGAGACTCAGCAGTTTTACTATTGTAAGTACTGTGGTGGTTCGCACTACAGTTCTGATTGTCAATCAGGAAACACGCTTGTCTATGAGCAGTTTCCTGATAACAATTATGACTACGGCACATACGACTCACAGCCACATCGGTTCAACTGTTGTGAGTACTGTGGAGGTCCACACTTTAGCTCTGATTGTCAAACAAAGAATCCATTTCCTTGTAACAACTTTGACTCTTCGTATCAAGACCAACCTCCATAGTACCAAATGATCCAAGCAACTCCTCAAATCCAGCAAGACTTTTTAGAGGTTCTTAAAAAACTTAAAGAACTTAAGGAGAAGTTAGCTAATATTTCACTCCGCCATACTCCAAGTTCTTCTTGTGCATATTGTGGGGGTCCTCATGATGATTTTCAATGTCAACCTTCCGGTTTTGACACATCCACATCCCCACAATTTCCACTCATTCCAAATTCTCGTGGGAAAACTATGGCAGAATTACTTGCTGAAGAACGAGAATCTGGAAAAAGCATGGAAGAATTACTGGCTGAGCAACGAGCAGCTAAAATACGTGCTAACATTCGCAATACTGCTTTATTTGATGACTATGATGACAATGATGATGAAGATAACATTGTTATTATTCAAAAAGATTCATCAAGTTCATCAGTTGATATCCCAGCAGTTGAGATTCCATCTCAAACAACTGCTATCACACCCGAAGTTCACACTCACTCTCTAAACATGGGGGATGAGCATCTTAGCACTGTTCCTAATAAGGAATCGGACGAATTAATAAAGTCTAGTGCTGAGAACCTTATCCCAATCCCAAGAGAGTCACAGGGAACTTCTGATCATATGTGTGATTTACCTTCCCCTCTTGAGTGTCCGAAAGCTCAATTTGAGATTTTCTCCGATTGTGGCGAAGATTGTACATCTTATGGAGACATCGAGTATGTTGAGGCATCAATTCCACATATTGATGTTGATCATCTTCTTGAGGAGATCACCAAAATCAATTCACTTCCAACAGGAAGTGATGATGGTCTCCTTAACTCCGAAACCGAAAGTGAAAATCTCTTAAACCATGATCTGTCACTCACTTCTGATCCCAACAGTCCAATTGAGAATATTAATCTCTTTGTTCCCGAATCATTCAATACTACTTTCACTATTCCTCTATTTGAATTCGAATCTGAATTCACTTTAATTTCTGATTATCCACTCTTTGATATTCAGAATGAGGATTGTGATGAGTTTATATCGGAACATGAGTTCACAGATTCACATCTTGTGAATAATTCTCTTCATGAGGAGTTCTCCGGTGAACTCACTCATCATATCATGACTCCTCCGGAGTTTGATATCCCGGGGGGAAATGCACTCAATCATGAGAATTTGCAAATTCCCACCCACCCTCCCGGGATATTTACGAGCTTAACCTTTGAAATCCAAATTCAGGCTACGGAGCCTGCTCTCGAGGAAGAAAATCAAATCATGATTTTCATCATGGTTTTCTTCCTTTTCTTCACCTATAAGGTGACTTCCTCTCTTCTTCACTCCTTCGGGAATGAAGATACCATCTTTGATCCCGGCATTTTCATGTATCATTATCTTGAGCCGGATACTTATCTCATCGGTGTGGAACTTTCACGTGCTTCAAATGTTTGTCCAAACATCTTGAATGAAAGTTCGATTGAGATTATTTCTTCCACATCATGCTTCCCCAAGGACAAATAAATTCGAGGTCGAGTCAAGCTAGCGACTCGATAAACAAAAACAGTAGCATTCATATAGGGTTTTCACCCTAAGTGTGGGGGAGTCCCCTATGCTATGGTTACAAATGAAGTGAAAATACAAAATGGTGTTTTCCACGCTTAGCTTGTAATGTTGCCCTTTTACATTCAAAATGTCGGCATAATAGCCGGGACTTTGAATATTGAGGACAATATTCATCCTAAGTGTGTGGGGGGGGGGGGGGGGTATTCGCTATTCTAGCGAATTTTATCACATTTTACTATATAATACCCCCGTTTTTAGCCAAAATTTCAAAAAAAAATTCAGAAATTTTTCACTGGTGCTTCAAAATTTTTGTGGTAATCAGTCCGCCATGTCTAACCGACAAAGGGATTGGCTAGTCCAGGAGTAAACGGCTCTTGGTAAAGACATCTCAAACCCATTGACGGCTTGCAATTTGCCCAAAATTGTATGGTTCCTCAACTCCCCATATCCTTTAAAGCAAATGAGTTGGCTAGCCCACAAGATTATGGCTTGTGGTAAAGGCCGTGGCAAATCCATAATTGGTAATCAGCTCACCAAGATGTTGACTTAGTCCATCAAGAGTTGGCTAGTCCAAAAGCAAACGGCTTTTGGTAAATACTAATCAAATCCGTTGACAGCTGGTGGTTTGCTCAAAATCACACGGTTATCAGGTGTACCACAGTTCTCACACCTGGCTACTCCAGAAGTGATGGCTTTTGGAAAAGAGGTTTTCAAATCCATCAAGTTTTTCTCAAAAGATTGCTAGGGACTAGCAATGTTTTAGTGTGGGGGATTGATGAGTGTGTAAATACTCATCATTTTATACCAATCTGAACTGCCAAAACATCCAAAAACACTCAAATATGCATCAAAATACTTAAAATATCTTAAAAGTGTGTTTTATATGTTTCAAACACCACCTTGACCAAACCAATCCCAAAACCACCATCACTTTCCCTCCCCTGCAAAACCACTCACCAATACCACCCTACCCTGCAACTCCCCCACTTGCTCCACCATCCCTTATCCCTTCCCAATTTCACTTCCCAACACCAATCATATCACCCCCCCCCCCCTATGGCTACCCTAATCAGACCCAATTGGTCAAATACCAATTTTTCCCGCCAAACTGAGTGATTGGACAAGGCTTGTCCAATTGATGTTTTTATTGATGGGAAATGATCGTTTGGGTCCCACTAACACCCTGGAAGCTTTATAAAGAATAAAGAATACATAGAGAAGGTGTGTTAGATTAGTTTAGAGTAGCTTAGTGTCGTATTAGTACATTTTCAAACTTTCAGTTGTATTTTCAATTAAAAACAGCTTGTACCCAGTTCATTTCATGTATTTCAAACTTTATTTCAATTTAATTTAAAGTTCTAGTTGCTAATTCAGATTTGCAGTTTTCAAGTGAATTTGACAAATTCACTTGAAACCTGTTAATGTTGTTGTTTCTTATCCTTTAAGCTCAAATTTCAGTCACTTATAAGCTTTTTGAAGCTTTGGTTCCATTTAAGAGACTCTTAGTTAGTTTACATTAAATACACAAAAAAATCAAGAAAATACAAGAAAAAAATAAAAAAAATGGTTGTCTCTAGCAATGAAGCAGAAGCAGGAATGGTTTTGGAATGATTTTAGAGTCCCAAGGGGGGCATTAGGGTGTGGTGTTGTTCCTGGTTTCATCAGCTTCCATCCTTTGGACTTTTTGTAAGATCAAATTTCCATATCTCATCTCATAATCTGTGTTAGTGATTCCTGGTGTTTAATTATGGTTCCTTATTGTTTATTTTGCCTCATTGTAGTTTATTAGATGATATTTGATCAATAGAGTAGGCTTCAATTCAGACATAACTTAGTTTTACTCTTACCAAAGATTTAAAGGGGTGTTTGGATCATGCTTGACAGCTGAGCTGTTGTTGTTGTTTTTTGATAAAAGTTGTTTATACACTCAGCCTAGGCCATAACTAGTTCCACTCAACTCAGTTTTTGGTCATTTTTATAGCAAAAGTCAACAATGACCCTTTGATCAACTTGTTTGTTAATTGTTAATGTTTAGAGTAGCATAATCATCCATATCAGTTCATTAGTGGTTCTCATTGCTTAATTTAGTCTGACAATACCTTATTACAACATTATAAGTCAGTAGTAATCAGTAGAAAGTAATAAAAGTCAACTTTCATCAAAATCTCAAAAAGTCAAATTTTGCACCTTTCAGATTTTTCCAAAAGTTCACAGATTTAATTTGAATTTTGTGTTTGATCTCATGGCCTGAAATTTGTTTCCATATGTAGTCTACCAGCTTAATTTCAAGTTCCCATAGCTTCTATAATTTTGTGAATTTTGTGTGGGGCCCACCATCACCCCAAAATCACTTGCAGGGGGAGTGTCTCCCCGGCATCAGTAGACACTAGTCCAACACCACCACTTTGGTGGTGGTTCCACACCACCACTTTGGTGGTGGATCCTGACCTCCACAGTGGTCCCACAAGCTCAATTTTTTGTCCCTTCATCCCCCCTCCTACCATACTTCAAACATTGACCATTGGTTTGACCCTGGACTCAGTGGACCCCACCTGAATCAGGTCACTTTGTTTGTCCCATTTCTGAGTAGTCTTTGGTTTGTGGGATTGCTTATTCTGACTTATTAGCTTATCTTATGAGCTTATTTGGTCTATACTAGCTTCTGCATGTCCACACAACTCAGTTAAACCAGATTCAACCATAGTGGGCCCCACACAAGCTGGTTTGAGCTCATTTCCTTGTTTGGTCAACATTAGTCAACAGTTTAGCTTTTTGCTTCATAATCTGCTTATTTTTAGTTTACAAAAAAGTTGTTTTTATTAAAGTTGTTTGTTTTTAGGTATAAAATAAGCTTCCAAAAGAAAAATCAAGAAAAGCTAATTTAATATTAAGTGATAGTTTCTATTTAATATAATTTAAATTTTATTTTTTTATTTTTAGATTTTTATTAAGTACTTGGTATTTTTATATTTTTATTAATTACCTTTTATAGTAAAGTAATTTTAGCAAATTTTTCAGATTTTTATTTTGTCATTTGGTATTTATTAGATTTAATATTAGTTTTATTTATAATTAATTAATAATTAGGTTTTAAATGGGATAATTAGTTTTTATATTTTTCCTAGCTTTTAAATGTTATAAAATAATTTTAGGAATTTTTCCATAATTTTCTAAGTCATTTAGGTATTATTAGTAATTTAAATTAGTTTAAATAGTTTAATTAAGATAATTAGTTTTTTAATTAATAGAAAATCCATAAAAAGACAAAAATATTTATTTGTATTTTTTATACTTTCTTCAAGTTCTATTTTAAGTTTAGAAAACTTAAGCTATTTTCTTTTATATTTCAGTAGTGTAATCAATCACAACTCACTTATACCAATTTCCGTCCAAATTCACCCGATCACAAACCCGTTTTTATACCATCACACCTCGTCGGGACATAACGACCCGGGGAAACCACTATATTCCGCGGAGCATTGACTCTAGGCTGTTTGACCTTGTTGACCATTCACTGGTCAGTTTAGGTTGACGGTTTGGCATCAATCATCTTCTCAAGACGAAAATAATATGCATCGGATCATAACTCACACTTGTGTTAATGATGTCATATTGAGTCTTCTTGTCCAATGGTTGTGTTCCAAACATAAAAGTATAAAACTACTATGTTTAAAAGATACATAAAATACACAATGAAGTAGGATTGACAACTTCGATGTTTCGTCCAAAATATTTCAAGCAATTTACTTTGTAACGCAACTAGTAAATGTGTCATTTCCGAAAAACCAAACACGAGCAAACAAACAACACATGTAAACTTTGCTCATGAACGACTCAACACTCAAAATCACATGTCAAGTAAAAGTGTCACACACAATATGTTATTAACTATTATGTACGTTATCAATCTTCGAGAAAATCACATGTATTTCTCTTATCAAAAGATTGACAATGGATAACTTATATCTTATACATCTTATTTTCTTTGTAACATGAATGGTTGTGTTACAAGATAATAGATTGCATTTCTCTAACAAATATAGGATATTAGAATTGAATAATAACCTAATACAATGTATGTAATTGCATGAACAAGTAAAATTCGCTCATACACTAAAATATTTGTTTTTCTAAGCATTCACAAGATCTATTGAGGTAAGTAACCTTTAAATAGATTCTTTTCTCAAGATATGCAAAGGAGCATTCTTGAAACTCTCTCGATGTAGTAAACTATACATCATTTCACATTAGGGCATCTCTTGGCTGTAGAAAACCAAATAATGTTAAAATAACATGTAACAACTAACCAAACAAAGATGTTATCCAAGAGATCATAAAATGCACCATCTCCACCAAATAACCTCTAAATCTCAAACACGAAATTAAAACATTTCGTTTGCCTTTGTTAGAAGTTGTGTAAGACATGTGATCTTCGTAACCGACTTTCAAAATACGGTTAGTTGAGTCATATTAGGCCATGTATTAGCGAAATAAGCTAATATCATCTTTGCTATACTTCGATAGGCAAATATAGGAATTTGAATTTTTCTAACATGAGAATGACTACTGGAGAACCTATTGCACTAGAAATTCAATTTGACCTAATGGTTGAATTGCTTCCATGAGAGAAGTTGAGTTCGTGGTATAACCCATAAAAATGGTCGTGTTTAGCCTGAATTGAGCACCACTAGTGATAGTCTTATACTAATTCTCTAACTTGAAATATTTTCATTCCTACATTTGACTAGAGATAGTTTACATCGGTGAACGTTATTTCCCGTTAGGATTTCATTTTGACCAAGTGGTAATTAGGATCTTTCTTAGCAAACCTAGATTGCTTGCATCCCACATATGTGTTTCTGAATGATAACATGTTCTTGTAAGATATGATTAAATGTCTTCATGATCTTATATGCTAAATGATTATCATATTTTACATGATGTTTGCATTTATTCCTTATGTGCATTTACATGATTTGCTTGTAAATTTTGCACCCACACTATGCCCTTTTTAAAACAATAGGAATTAGGTACGCCTATCACTATGAACCCTTAGAAGTCATATTGTCATACACATGTGTCTAAATCTATAAGTTAAAGTAGTCGCGAAGTTGTCCTAATTCCCTGATCATCACTTCGCTTTCTTCCAAGTAATACACCCTTTGTCATGGGAAGGTTATATACAAACCCAGTAGAACTTGGAGTAGGTTTGAAAACTTAAATATTTCATCCGAAATATTCAAGTAAGTTTAACTTGCGATCGCAATTGTTAAAAGTCATATCCGAAACATCTTATTCAAAGCCTTTTAACAACATATGTTAAAACGCTCATCCAAATGCCCAAAGCTAACATCAACCCTTTGGATGACAAAGGATTCACGAGTTACTACATAAGTGATTAGTAGTTCCTTTCATCCTCGTGTGAATATACACTTCTTAAGACCAAGTATATTCATTTCCGTTAGTTCCTCCTATCCCCATAGGTTTGTCATCGTGTTTTGCCGTCAAGCTTACCTCATAGATAATGAGGATCGAACTTATCCATTAGTTTTAGGATAGAAAACAAACCATCACCCTATCTCGCCAAGAGTATGTTGATACTCTATTTCTTCCGAATCTTGTCTTATGACTATCTAAATATTTTATTGGAAATATTAAAGTCATCTAGAATTGTCAATAATCTCATGTCAAATCCCGTTGGATTTATCCCTCTATCTCGCCAAGAGTATGTTGATACTCTCTTTCTTCTGAATCTTGTCGTATGACTATTTAAATATTTCATTGGAAATATTAAAGTCATCTAAACTCTTCTAGAATCATTCGTCTAATCCTAAGAGAACTTATTAGGTATAAGTTCTTTTATTGAGTCAAAGAGTCTCACTAAATTAGTATGACTTATTCGTTAGATACTCTCAAATTGTTGATTTGGGCGTGTCTAAAATATCTCTAGTTTTGAGTCAAATCCTTTCAAGCTTCCAATGACAACTTAAATATTTCATCTGAAATATTTAAAGTATATTTAATTAACGAAATGCAATTAAATGTCATCTCTCGTTCTCGATCAACGTTCATTGAATTTTGTTGGATTCATTCATAAAAGAATTTATTCGGTATAAATTCCTTTAATCTAAGGTCCATAAAATCACAACATATGTGAAATCTCTTTGTCAATAATCTAATTCTGGGTCAAAACTGACCTCAGCATCGTCTCACTGTTTCAAAAGCACTATCAAAACCCACTCGATGTAGTCTTGAACCAGAACCATCTCCTATCAGAATAGATTCTATCTATCTTCTGATTCCCCAGCCGTTTCCCTTTCACTTCCACATGGTACTAAACACATCATATGATTGGTTACTTTCGTATCCATTATCTTCTCATATTATCTACACTTTTAAATCTTCGTTCTATACTACCAATACTTTTGCATCTCACTCATCTTCCTCACACTTCAAGCGAAGAACCGCTTGGATAAGTTGAGATAACTCTTATTCATCAACACAGATAACCCCACTAGAACCTTATCACTAACTTCACAACCTTGAAGATTCTATCTTCAAAACCATTAGGATATCTCCACGTGATCACATGCCTCATCATATGAACGTTCTTTGAATATTCACAATGATTGAGAAGAGCTACGTGACTTCAAAGGTGAAGTTTATTGTATGCTATCCACCACTTGTCATGATGATACGCGGGATTGCGCCCTCGCAACAGGTTTTACCTCTCAAGGGATCTTGAGAAGCTTGCAATCCCCGCCAGGCAGTGTACCTGATCGTTGTAGTATAGTATAGTGACAAGTACCGAGGGATTGATCGTTCAACTCAGGAATAGTGTTCGCTAGGATTAGAACGCCTACTAAACCAGGTCTAGAGGTGAGGGATGATTCTTTTTGTATTTTTTATATTTTATGAAAGCAAGTAAAATCTCGGGTTTTGAAAGAGTGGGCGGAATTAGTTGCTAGTCAACTAACCCAATTAACTACAGATGCAATCAAAATAAAATAAAAATAAATGAAATAAACTAATGTAATTATGTGGTGGAAACAATAATAAGAAAAGATGTGTTTACTTAGATTTCATTACTCCCTAGATATATTTTACCGGTTGATTAGCTTGTTACAATTGCATGGATGACGGGTTATATTCCTTAATACTAGTCGTAGGGTCGTGTACAATATTCCCTAACTCTATAAGCTCCTACTTCACTCCTATGTCGAGCCGACTAAAAGCTCCTAACATGGGATCACTAGAATTCACTTATGCATTAAATACAACCAAAATCGTAGTACACCTCCGATCATGTTTCTTAAGACGTTCAAGCAAGTTACCAATGGAAGTCTGCCGGTTTTCTTAAGCCTAACATCGAATAAAATCATCCACAACAATTATAAACAAACCATCAACCAATAAACAACATCTAGGTTTCACTACATCTAAGCAAACACAATAAAAACCTAGCCTAGCATGTTAAAAGAAAGACAAGCACAAGATAGAATCACACAACACATAGACATATCGTATGATTATTGGAAAACTTATCTTCAATTAAGCATGCATGGAACAAGGGTTGAAACCCTTATTTTTACATAAAATTCGTCTAGGGTTTAAGCTCTCCAAAAGTTCTCCTAATGTTCCACCATTTTACAATGAAAAATTAGAAAAATATATATAGATAATACATCCTGACGGCGTCACGTTGTAGTTTCTGACACCGTCAACTCGCCGCCAAATTAAGGATCGTATTGCCTAGATCCAATCTTGACGCCGTCAAGAAGGAATTATGCTCTGGTCCGTCACATACATTTTGACCCTGACGGCCTTGGTGACGCCGTCAGGTCAATTGCACTAAAAATGTTATGGGCCGTCATGTGTATTTTCCACTTCCACCTCTTTTGCCAAGCTTGACGCCGTCATGTGTGAAGTCTTGACGTCGTCAGGTACTGTTCCCAACAAGGATTTTGAGACTTTGCCGTTTTCTTCACTTTTATGCTCCAAAAACGTCTAAAATGCTTCCTTTTCTAGATTTCTTCTCAAAAGTACCTAAAATGATAAAAGGAACAATTTAGGGCAGTAATTGATCAAATAATCACGAATTCGGGCTTAAACGACCCCTTAAAAGCGGTACACTTTTCGCCTTATCACATGACATTACTAAGCTCATCACTTTTGTCAATGTTTGTTTTCCTCTTTATTATTATTTTTTTTACATCTTGTCTGGATAGTCATAGATTAAGGGGGAGCGAAAACACACTTATATAGTCTTTCAACAAACACTCTCAATAACACACAAGGGTGGTTATTGTTTTCCTCTTTATTATTATTATTATTATTATTATTATTATTATTATTATTATTATTTATTTTATTTTATTTTTTGCATACATTTTTACTTTACCATCAAAAATAATAAATCATAGGGAATGTACATTCCCCTTACACTTGAATTTTTACATACTTTACAATAAACTACTATAATGACTCGAATCAAGTTAATTAAAACACTTGTAGTACTTTTTAAATATTAACGCACATATGGGGGTAATAAATTGATGTCTTCCCCATTACTCCATATTACTAGTACTTTACCCATGAGTCCCAATCGTCCCAAAACAATATGTACAAGATATGACTCGACTTAGAAACCATGTAATCAATTAGATAATTAACTAAGGGTTTAAACATGTAACAATAATGCACTAAAGATGAGTGCATACAAGGAAGGCTAAGGCGATTTTGTTGCACATTTGGGTGAATTGTTAACAAATTCTTCCTTTAAGTAAGATGCTTAAAGTTAGAAACGAAAAGATAGGCTCGGAGGGGTGTACTAGGGGTTTCGTGTACTAAAAATGAGTACAACGCTAAGGTGTGGGAAAATTAATTGACTTCGTTAGTCAAGTAATTATAACTTCATTGGTCAAGTAATTATGATACGGGTTTAACACAAGGGTGATCCTAATGCCTATTATCATGTAGTAAATCCTAACCATACGAATGTAGTCTCACTAGCGGTCTCGGAATGCATCACTAACGCAAGTTCTAGAATCTAAATACTACCGGTACACTCATAAGCACTAATAATGAATGCTTTTCCTATCAAATCTAAAGGCAAACCTCACATATTTGGGTGGAAATTTTTTTTAAGTGGTACGGTTTTGTGCTAGTCATACAACTCCTATCCACGAGACGCTTGTTAAGGCTAAAGTTTCACTCCTAAATGTTGTAAAAAAATTTAAATTTGACGCTAAAATTGCCCTAGCAAGTATTTCTCTTGGTTTTATTACACACCTACTATCAAACAAACAAACTTAAGTGCAATTGTATCCTATAAGGTATCATCATTTACCCTCCCATTACACTTAGGATGAACATTGTCCCCAATGTTCAATTAAAGGATGTAAAAGTAAAGAAGGTAAAAGAATGAAAACAAATACTCCCATGATTCGTTCGGTGTGGATAGTATGTCAACAAGGTTAGATCTTCCTCAAAAAAAATGTACTTTGAAAGCTTTCCTCCAAAAATATAAATCATCTTCTTGTCATATATAACCTGTTAAACCTGAGAAAACAATCAAGGCAAACCTCGCGTAAAATCGGCGGCAATCTATATATACTAAAAAATCCTAGAAAACAAATTAAGATATAATGCTTGTGGAATGAATGTTTGCAGATTTCCTGGAGTTTATAAAACTAAAGAATCAACAAAAACTTTAAGACTCCAGATTAAACAAAACTCGCAAAAAATTTCAGAATTTTAGTACCTGACGCCGTCAGAATGTTCCTGGAAAAATCTTATGTTAAGTTTCCGGAAAATTTCTAGAAAAACTTATGCCTTATTTCCTGGAAAATCCTGCAAAACATCATTATGACTCGATACAAGCATTTGAATCTAACAAATACTAATATACATGCTCATTTAATATTGTAGTGGTTCATGCTCATTTTCGTTCTTATAAACAAATTTTGATTTCCCTTACACTTAGCTTTTGCAAAATACCTTTTATATGTAATTAAGACGAAGTTAAAAACAAAATAAAGCATTTTCACAACTTACTTTGAAACATGATCTACCAACAATAAAAATAAAACACGCATACGGAAACAAATAAAATCAAACAAATAAAAACACACAAAACATGGGTTGCCTCCCAAGAAGTGCTTTTCTTTATTTACGAGTCTTGTAGCTAGACTCAAGGTCACAGGCAATTACGTGACCTCGTCATTGGTCACATTCTCCAGGTCATCCTCAATCTTAGTTTTGTATTCCGGACCTAGTTGCAAACATTCCTTGTAGAAACCGAATATTCTACTCATGACATAGTCTACTCCTCTACGTCTATCCTCAACATTCCTATAGTAGACCGCTTGCTTGTGTTCCTTTTCAAGGTTTGATAGAAGACGGAATTGTTCAATCTTATAGGGCATTTGGTAAGCTATTTCATCGTTCTCATCCTTGAATTTAACTATCCCTAGGGACGGGTCATAATTCATCTTAGAGACCTCAACAAATGGCTTTCCGAATACTACTTGACTTAAACAACCATCTATTACCGGACGAATATCTTCTACAATCACAAAGTCGGTAACATAAGTGAAATTTCCTATAAAGACGTGCAATCCCTTCACTCTTCCCACAAAGTTACTCATCCAACTCGTGTTGGGCATCATCCTATATCCAAGTTGCTTCTTCATTACCCAATTGTAATGAGACCTATTCATAATGTTTATGGGAGATCTAAGATCGATGTAGGCTTTCCACACATGCACATGTCCAATGTTGCATGGTATGTTGATGTTAGAAGGATCACCCGCTTTGATGAGTGGTGAACCAAGGACGTATGGTGTCTTGGGGTCATCGAATAGATCCTTATGGTATTCCCGTTCTTCCTTGGTGGGCAACTTATCAAAGTATTCCTCTACATTCTCTACTTCCTCTAACTTTTCCTCCTTTATATCCTCAACTTCCTTAATCTCATCCTTAGGTCCAATTTCTATTCCAACTTCATCCTTGTCACTTTCTTCTATATTCTTATCTATTGGCTTAATGGTGACAACATTGACAAAATGGACGTGTTTGGATGATGAGGGGTCCTTAATTTGGATTCCGCTACTTGTGTCCCTAGTGTCCTTCCTAGGTGTAGTTAGCACTTGGTTGTTGAGGGCTTTCAACAAGTTGTCAATTTTATTGGTCATCTCCATTTGTTGTTGATTGAATTCGGATTCAAACTTACCTATACGAGCTTCTTGAGATGCCATAAACTTGGACATCAACCCTTCAAGATTATTGGTACTACCATAGTTATTGGAAGGATTGTTGTTGAAAGTACAGTTAGAGGGTGGACCGTTTGGTTGGTAACGATTAGGTAAGGCTGAGCAAACGGACCGGATGGACCGGACCGACCGACAAAACCGACCGGACCGGACCGGACCGGACCGACCACATTCGGTCGGTCCGGTTCGGTTTTTGGACCATGCTCACCCTTACGATTAGGTGGATTGGAAGAATTGTTTTGGGGCATGTTTTGGTTTTGTTTCCACCTAAGGTTCGGGTGATTTTTCCAAGAAGGATTGTAGGAATCACCGTAAGGGTTTGGCTTGGGTTTGAAAGTGTACCACTTGTCTCCCGCTTCGTCGGTACGCGAGGATGCCTAATCTGCAAAAGCTTGTCCAGGGAGTTCCACACAATCACGAGTGTCATGGGGACCACTACATAATTCGCATGAAGAAGTGATTTTGTTCACTTGGCTTGAAGGCTTAGGAGCTTCGTAGGTTTTCATGAGAAACTTGACTTGGTCATCAAGTTCCATGATCCTACGGTCGGGAGTGCTGTAATTGTTCGAAGGAAAAGATATTGCCTTGACCGTTTTTTTCAAATCACGGGGATCATTCCAACTTTTGTTGTCATAGAGAGCAAGATCTTCTATGAGTTCCCATGATTCTTCCGCACTTAGATCACGTAGCTTGCCACCGGCCGATTGGTCAATGGTTTGCCTTGTGGAGAGATCGATATGGTCATAGAAGATTTGGACTAGGAGCCAAAGATCTATGCCATGATGAGGGACTTTTTGGAGTAAGTCCTTGAAACGAGTCCATGCTTCATAGAGAGTTTCACCTTGACGTTGTTGGAACATCAAGATGTCATTTCTAAGCTTGGTAGTTCTCCCCGGTGGGAAAAATTGAGCAAGGAAACGAGAAGTGAGATCATCTCAAGAGGTGATGGATCCCGCGGGTAAATGTTCAAGCCATTGACTAGCTTGGTCACGTAGAGAGAATTGGAATAGACGTAATCGGGTCGTCTCTCTAGTTGCAACATCAAGGTCTATGGAATCTACGATTTTTAGGAAATCCTTGAGATGTTGATTAGGATCTTCGGAACGAAGTCCATGGAATGCACATCCGCTATGCACCAACCGAATGGTGTCAGATTACAAGGGAGACATATTAGCTCCTTGAGTGAGCTCAATGGTGTTCCGATAGCCTTGGTGGCTAGGACGGGAATACTCTCCTAAGGTTCGGGGTCTAGGAGGTTGGTTTGCTAGTGGTGGGTTTTGTGGGTGGTTTTGTTGTGGTGGGTTGATGGGTTCAAAGATATTACCACCTTCCATGATGTCGGATGGTAATGGTTACGAACAAAGGAATAAAGAAATGAGATAGACTAAAGAAAACCTAAAAATAAAAATAAAAATCTTACTAGAAAGGAATCTAGCAAGTAGACCTAATAAAAAGAAATTCTAACTTAGACAATAACTATTCCCCGGGCTGCGGCGCCAAAAACTTGTACGCGGGATTGCGCCCTCGCAACAGGTTTTACCTCTCAAGGGATCTTGAGAAGCTTGCAATCCCCGCCAGGCAGTGTACCTGATCGTTGTAGTATAGTATAGTGACAAGTACCGGGGGATTGATCGTTCAACTCAGGAATAGTGTTCGCTAGGATTAGAAAGCCTACTAAACCAAGTCTAGAGGTGAGGGATGATTCTTTTTGTATTTTTTATATTTTATGAAAGCAAGTAAAATCTCGGGTTTTGAAGGAGTGGGCGGAATTAGTTGCTAGTCAACTAACCCAATTAACTACAGATGCAATCAAAATAAAATAAAAATAAATGAAATAAACTAATGTAATTATGTGGTGGAAACAATAATAAGAAAAGATGTGTACTTAGATTTCATTACTCCCTAGATATCTTTTACCGGTTGATTAGCTTGTTACAATTGCATGGATGACAGGTTATATTCCTTAATACTAGTCGTAGGGCCGTGTACAATATTCCCTAACTCTATAAGCTCCTACTTCACTCCTATGTCGAGCCGACTAAAAGCTCCTAACATGGGATCACTAGAATTCACTTATGCATTAAATACAATCAAAGATCGTAGTACACCTCCGATCATGTTTCTTAAGACGTTCAAGCAAGTTACCAATGGAAGTTTGCCGGTTTTCATAAGCCTAACATCGAATACAATCATCCACAACAATTATAAACAAACCATCAACCAATAATCAACATCTAGGTTTCACTACATCTAAGCAAACACAATAAAAACCTAGCCTAGCATGTTAAAAGAAAGACAAGCATAAGATAGAATCACACAACACATAGACATATCGTATGATTATTGGAAAACTTATCTTCAATTAAGCATGGATGGAACAAGGGTTGAAACCCTTATTTTTACTTAAAATTCGTCTAGGGTTTAAGCTCTCCAAAAGTTCTCCTAATGTTCCACCCCTTTACAATGAAAAATTGGAAAATATATATAGATAAAACATCCTGACGGCGTCACGTTGTAGTTTCTGACGTCGTCAACTCGCCGCCAAATTAAGGATCGTATTGCCTAGATCCAATCTTGACGTCGTCAAGAAGGAATTATGTTCTGGGACGTCACATACATTTTGACCCTGACGGCCTTGGTGACGCCGTCAGGTCAATTGCACTAAAAATGTTATGGGCCGTCATGTGTATTTTCCACTTCCAGCTCTTTTGCCAAGCTTGACGTCGTCATGTGTGAAGTCTTGACGTCGTCAGGTACTGTTCCGAGCAAGGATTTGGAGACTTTGCCGTTTTCTTCACTTTTATGCTCCAAAAACGTCCAAAATGCTTCCTTTTCCAGATTTCTTCTCAAAAGTACCTAAAATGACAAAAGGAACGATTTAGGGCAGTAATTGATCAAATAATCACGAATTCGGGCTTAAATGACCCCTTAAAAGCGGTACACTTTTCGCCTTATCACATGACATTACTAAGCTCATCACTTTTGTCAATGTTTATTTTCCTCTTTATTATTATTATTATTTTTACATCTTGTCTAGATAGTCATAGAATAAGGGGGAGCGAAAACACACTCATATAGTCTTTCAACAAACACTCTCAATAACACACAAGGGTGGTTATTATTCCCTAGAAAACTTCCATTTAGCTGCTCAAAACTAGGCTGCACAGGAAAATTCAAGACTTCCAGGTCACGGTACCATTAAATAGGCCACAGTACCGTTAAATTTAATGGTACCGTGCGGTGTACCGTACCCTTGTTTGATGAATCCTCACTATTTCCTTTAGATCCCTACATCCCTAACCTCAAACCTGCAAAATCTTGCAAACTCGCATACACCCTAAGATTCCCTCACTACACCATAGGACTCTACCACCAACTTTAATTCGAATCCAACAACTCTTGCCTATATAAGGCCTCACCATTGCAATCTTATCTTGCATCTCATCTTCAAACCTCACATTAACATCATTCATCATCACACTCAACCCTTATAACTAAACTTCACTCTTGACAGTGTTATTTAGTTTCAAAACCTTCAACCCTTATATCCATCCCACTCAAACCTTTTAGCTACAGTTCACTCTTGACAGTGATAGTTAGTCTAAAAACCTTCAACCCATCGATCATTACACTCAAACCTTACAACTACTCCTCACTTTGGATAAGTGATAGTTAGTTCAACAACCTTCAATCCTTAACATCACACGAAACTCTTCATGCACCAAATTATCTCTAACACACAACTAGGATCATCCAAACTAGAAATCTAGAACTTCGTTACCTCAACCCCGTTGGAGATATTCACCAACAAACTTGTTAGGATCACATGCACATTTTCTTTTTCTCTTTTGAAATATATCATGCATCTCATTGTCAGTGCAAACGATATATTAATCTAAACCACCTTTCCTCAAAGGTCAAAACAAACACTTTCCCATCTTATGGAATCATTTCCATTCACGTCTAGGTGCATATTGTTCTCATTTTCATTTTTTTAATATCTTCTATTGAGTCTACTTTATGGCATGACTTGTCATAATAGTAATCATTTAGAGTATGTCTTATCAACTAACCATCCGTAACACCAATCATCTTGGGTAGATGATCATGTCGTTCAAAAGGTTTGTTAAAACTTGACTTCCCAATGACAACTTGGAAGAAGTCATTTTGTGTGTCGGTCAACGAACGAATCTCGTTCTTATTAGTGTGATTGATTGAACAATTACACCTTAGGTTGTTGGTCGGGTTGTGACACTCAAGTGTCTTTGAATTGCAATATGCATTCATCTTTTTGTGTCGCTCAACTTTCTTGGGCTTTCTTTTAGTTCTTTATCCTTTTTGCACACTTTCAAGCTGTGTCACACACATAATTTAACCATTGCATGTCTTTCTATATGTATTCTATCCCTATAATGTTGCTTCTATACTTTTATATATTATGTTGCACGAAGCTAACCCTTGATGTAGGAAAAGCCTTTGTAAGAATTCGATATATGGATCCGCTAGATACTAAGGTGAATAAACAAGGGGATTCAATCACCATAGGGGAGCATTGAGCTAGGGGGAGCTCGGGAGTACTTGAATACATAGCACGGAGTCTTTCTAATAGTGGTGATAGAATACTTCACTGGGATGATGCAAGCTCGCCTTTTTGGGATGAAAGGATAGTAGTGTAATAAAGGGGAGTAGGGAGTGAATTCAAGGGAGAGCTCGATGAAACTACCTTTTTGCTACGACAAAAGGGGGAAAAGGGAGTGTAAACAGGTAACTTTTATATTTTACTGTGTGTTACGGTTTACATATTTTTCATCATCAAAAATGACAAACATGAAAAGTAAATGGTTTCTTAGGTTTTAATAATGACAAACATGTAACTTGTAATGCATAACGTAAAATGTGCAAGTTACTTGTTTACACAAATCATCGACACTTACTTATATCAACATCTCTCGACGTCTCAAGTATGCTTCAACAGAGTCGTAGATTTCTATCCCGACGTAAATCACTCAAGGTATGAACAAACAAACTTAATACTTGATGGATGATCAAAGAAATAAATTTTTTGTTCTAAACATCACACTTTTATAAATGTGACAAAACATTTTTTTCAAAAATACATTTTACAAATTTTTTTTGGATTATAAAGAAATGTTTTATTTGGGAAAATTATTTCAAAAATATCAACAGCTATTTTCCCCCCAAAACAGCTCCAAACATCCCCAAATAAACATTCCCAACTAAAGACAAACAGAGGAGTGTTTTTGGGACCCACAGTACAACTAAAGACCCACGGCACCACTAAATTTAGTGGTGCCGTCCCAACTTTAACGATACGGTCCCCCTATAACGGTTAAATTTCTCTTTGCCTATAAATAGTGGACCATTTTACACTTTCAACTTGATTTTTCCAGCCATTTCTCCCTAGTCTAATCCCTTCTTATTTAGATCACTTTCTTTGATCATTTAGAGTCTTAGTTTGTTTTAGAGTGATCCAATCATCCATTCAAGTGATCACCTTCATTCCGCTTCTAGTCCAAGAGAAGAACACAAAGTATCAAGAAGATACAAAGTGTTGGAGTCATTGAGTAGTGCACTTGCATTACTTGTTTTAAGCTTGTTGTATCTTGATATACATCAAGTAGTCATCATCTCTTGTTTAGTCTTGTGAGTGTGGATCATTGTGATCCTGTTGAGATCTTGGAGATCTCTTGTAGCTAGTGAGCTTGTGTGTTGATCAAGTGGATCAAGGGTAGATCATGTATGTCATGTTGATGGTGTGATTAGTAAGGATCGAGTAGATTGTGAGTAGATCGGGTAGATCGAGGGTAGATCATGTGGATCTTGTAGCTTGTGTGATTTGTGAGGATCGGTAGATCGTGGTAGATTGGTACTAGCTAAGATTAGTACTCGACATTTAGCTTGGTGTTGGAAAATAATGTAAGCGACGTTGTATGGTTTTCTCCGCCGAGAATGGAGCTTGTTGATTTGTGAAGTAACTCTCGAGTTGGGTACTCAAGGAGTGGAGTAGGGCGAAGAGGAGCTGCATGACCGAACCACTATAAATCGCCGTGTCCGGGTTTGCGTTTTCTTTACTTATCTCTTTACTTTTCATCTTTGCATTTATGGCCTTATATTTGCATTGCATTTATATTTGTGTGGTTAGTTGCTTATTTCATGTTGAGTATGTTTATGACATGACATGAATCTTATGTTATGTTTGTGTTGTGATCTAGTTGTTAATACCTCTAGTTGTTTTAGATTTATAATTGAGACTTTTCATATTGTGTCACACTTGGTCGGGTATTTGATACAAAAGTTTTAAGTTTTAAATGGAAACGTATTCACCCCCCCCTCTACGGTTTCCAAAATAACTTTAAGCATCAAAGTTTAAATGCTCATACCTTATGTGCCAAAGCCTTGAATGATCCTTAAAACAACTCTTTAATCACTTAGCTTCATCATGTTGAATGTTTAGAAGGAACATCTGGTTTTTTGTCATAGGCAGTTTTGCTATGAGCTTTCCTTCGGGATTTCTTATTGTAACACTACGATCCTTGAAATGAATATCATAGTTTTTCTCTAAAAGTTGTCCCACACTTAAAATGTTACTTTTAAGATTGGACACATTGTATATATCCGAAATATATTGGTGACTTCCATCTTTAGCTTGGATAAGTATCTTTTTCACCAGTGCCTTTGATTCATCCAAAGGTGAGGTTACCTTTACTTTTCTCCATCTCCACGATCAAGTATTCTTCACCCGTCATATGGTTACTTGCAGCGGAATTTGTATGCCATGGCTCTATCCTCTTTTTTTGTTCGTCATGTCTTGAAATTAGCAAGTTGAGCTCATGTTTATTTTCTACCTCTACAAGATTAGCTTTTTCTTCCACTTGTCTTGAGCTAGTACACTCATTGGCATAATGACATATTTGCGTCAATTGTAACATTGTATTTGGGGCTTACCTCCTATTTGAGATTGAAAATCTAACTAGCAAGATCTTTCCTAATTAATGACATAACCTAATCCTAAGCACGTAAAAAGGGTGTTTATAGAAGATTTACTTGTTTCCTGCAGATGCGCAAGCTTCTTGATCAACTACAACGCGCTGGTTCACCCTCTTTGTTCTTGGTTGATTGATCTAGGGTTTTTGGGAGGAACACCATACCTTGGATTGCGTTAGGTATCTACTAATACTATATAAGTAGAACTAGGGCTTCGAACCTACGCAAGTTAGGCGAGTACGAAACCTAGTTAAACACTAAATGGACTATAGTCGATTTAGGGGTCGACTCTTGGTTGATTAAAAATCAATAAAGGGTTTGAGAACTCTTTGGTCAATTGATCGGTTAGAGAGGAAAAGAAGAGAAGGTTTTTAGGGTTTAGTTGTGTGTTATGAGAATGCCTTAGGTAGTCTTTGTATTTATAGACTTCGTAGGGACATTCTAGAATACTTGTAGGACAAGCATTCAAGTTTGACTAGAAGTCAAACTCACCCCCTCCCTAGGGTGGGTCAATGAATACAATCCCTAAGGGATTCATGTTTCGTCTTTTGTCATTTATTACCCCTTAATATTTACCTCGGATAAATATTATACATCGGGTAATTACCGTTTAATCCCTAAATGGAAATAATACCATATTTTCATTTCCTCATTATTCTCAATTCATTTTGTAACTCGTTTCTTATTTCTGCTTGCATGTTTTGTTTAGTGTGCACCGGTGTGACCCTTCGACATTTCTGTGAAGGCAAGTGTGAAAGCTTGTTGTGTTGTTTGCACATAATCCTTTCACGTTTGACACGTCGATCAAGGATTTCTATAGGTTCATCAATATAACCCATTTTCTCATCGACTTCTATCTCATCTAGATGTATGGTCACTGGTTCTTCCATTGAATATTTCTTTAAGCTCGACACATGAAATGTGTCATGAATTATACTCAACTTTTCACGTAAATTTAAACTAGAGTAAATTACACCGTTCGTCCTTGTGGTTTACTCCAAATCACTACCGTAGTCCATATTTTTTTGTTGCTTTTTTGCTCCTTATGGTTTATATATTGCACGCTATCAGTCCTTATCACTAACGGTCGTTATCTTCTCCGTTAGCTCCCAATTGTCAAATGGCAACGTTAGTCCATTAACCAAACGATCATTTGCAACGTTAGTCCTATATACTAATGACCGTTTCTAATTAACTTAAATTTTGGTTTTTATTGTTTTTGCCCGTTTAATTACGTTTTCGCTACTTTTCTTGCGTTTTCTTACATTTTCATACGTTTTCGTCTGTTTTTATACGTTTTCATCCATTTTATACGTTTTTGTCTGTTTTTCTTACATTTTCATACATTTTATCCGTTTTTATACGTTTTCATACGGTTTTATTTGTTTTTATATGTTTTTAATTTCTTATACACTTTCGCTCGTTTTTCTCTTTTTTTTACGCTTTTGCCCGTTTTTCTTACGTTTTCATACTTTTCATATGTTTTTATACGTTTTCATCCGTTTATATCCGTTTTCGTTTGTTTTATACATTTTTATTGCGTTTTATTCATCTTTATACGTTTTTATTTGTTTTCGTCTGTTTTTATACGTTTTCATCAGTTTTTATGTTTTTTCATCTGTTTTTTATATACTTTCGCTCATTTTCTTATGTTCTCACCCATTTTTATACGTTTTCATCCGTTTTTATACGTTTTCGTCCGTTTATATATACATTTTCATCTGTTTTATACGTGTTTCTTGCATTTTTTTGTTTTTATACGCTCTATATATTTTGATATGTTTTTATACATTTTCGCTTGTTTTATTAAGTTTTCTTACGGATGAAAGTGTATAAAAACATATGAAACGGATAAAAATATATAAAAGCGTATGAAAACGCAAGAAAAATGTATAAAAACAGACGAAATGTATATAAACGAACAAAAATGTATAGAAACGTAAGAAAACGGGTGAAAACGGTCTAGAACGAATAAAAACGGATGAAAACTCGTAAAAATAGATGAAAACGTAAGAAATACGGACAAAAGCGTAAAAATGGAGGAAAACGTATAAAAACAGACAAAAATGTATAATAACGGATAAAACCATATGACAAAATACGAAAACGTATAAAAATGGATAAAAACGTAAGTAAAACATATGAAAACATATAAAGATAGGCGAAAACATATAAAAATGGATGAAAACGGATAAAAACAGACAAAAACGTATAAGAATGGATAAAACCGTATGGAAACGTAAGAAAACGTATAAAAACATACGAAAACTAAGAAAACTCATGAAAACTATAAAAACCGCGTAGAAAATATTTTTTTTTTTAGAAAACCAAAATTTGAGTTAATTAAAAACGGTCGTTAGTATAAAGGACTAACATTGCCATTTAATGATTGGGAGCTAACGGATAAGATAACGACAGTTAGAGATAAGGACTGACAGCATACAATATGTAAACCATAAGGAGCAAAAGAGCAAAAAAAAGAAAAAAAAAAAGTTCTACGATAGTGATTTGTAGCAAACAATAGGGATGAACGGTGTAATTTACTCTTTAAATTATATTCCATGTTGATATAAATAATGCCTAAAAATGTTATTAATACTTTTCAATATCTCTACGTTTTGATAATCACAAAATGTAAAATCATTAAACACAAAGACTAGTACGTAAACAAGTATTTAATTGTAAATATTCTGTGGAAAACTAGAAGGGGGGTTGAATAGTTTACCGATTAAAATCTTTTTAACTTGTTAAATTAGCTTTGAAACTTTCCGTTTGATCAAAGATATATGCACAAACACAATATATAACATGCAAGTTAATGAAAGAAACGATCAAACCACAACACGAGTATTTATCGTGGTTCGGCTACAAGGACTCTTTTTCCTTGCCCTACGTCCACGCCCCGAGTATCGAACTCGAGAGTTTCTTTCACTAGTCAACAAGCTCCTTTCACCGGCGGAGAAAACCTTACACGTCGCTTATACTTTTAACGACACAAAGCTAAATGTCGAGTTCTTTTACAAAGGCACAACCACTCCCGTTAGTTCTTTTACTAGGGTACAACAACTCCCAACACTCTTTGTATTTTGAGGACTAAAATACTAACCGATCACTACTGAAAATACACAATCAAATGAAGTGTAAACTACACAAGTCTACACAATGCTAAGCTAACAAGTCTTGCAACGTTGTGTTGAATACTTGTTACTTTTAGTAAGCTCGTGAATCTCTTTGCTACAAAAAGAAACTTCACATATGAAATGTTAAGAGGTTAGATGAAAGAATGAATGTGTTTGTAAAATGTAATGTCAAGTGATGAGCCAAAATTCAACTTGTGGCTCAATATTTATAGCCAAAACCTTCTGCAGGTCTGGCGGATCAGGCGGACCCCTGAGAAGGGTTCCGCCCGTGTACCTCTAGGTTACCGCCGGGCTTGCAGTTGGTTTTGCAATAAATCTTGCAAACCAAACAAGGTCTTGTCTCATAACTCCTAGCAACCAAACAATGTCACATCTCATAATAACAAGTCAAATACAAAGCTTCCAAGCAACAACAAAGTTAGTCAAACACATTTCTTTCCATAAATGCATAATGACAAAACTTGCCATAAATGTGATGTGACAATTTCTAATTTAAGAAATAAACTTGTGTTGTGTTTTATGAAATGTAAAATGTAGCAAAAGTCAAGTTTATGCAAGTCTTAAAAACTAAGATTATGTTTTGCTTAGAAACTAAAGTTTACATTTTGTCGTTAACAAAACTTAGCGAAGATCGTAAAATATAAATAACGTTTTTAGGCGATATTTGTATTAACATATTCAATTCAACAACTCAATCACTTAAGGTATGAATAAACAAACATTTTATATCTTTTACAAAATTATTTTTGGTAATTAAAGAAATATGTTTAATCCATAATAAATATATGAATTCAAATTTTCAATCAGTGGCAAAAATGTTCCAGAAAAACCTTCCTAACAAAATGATAAAGCTCAACAACGGTGTGAAGGAGCAGTCCCCTTAATTACAAAGGCGGTCCCCTTAATATTTAAGGGGGCCGACCTCTATTTAAGGGGACCGGCCACGCTCCCCTTGTCCTCAGCTTTACCTATAAATAGTGGACTATTCATGGACTTTTTCCTCATCTTTTTGCACTAAAACTTTCTATCCAAATCTTTCTAAATCATTCCACTTAATCTTTGATCATTTAATCATAAGCTTTTGTTTCTAAGTGATCCAAGCTTCAACAACTCAAGTGCAAAGAGAAGAATACTTTTATTCATCAAGACTAGAAGTATTGCAACTTAGTATCATCTTGCTACCTAAGTTGCTCATGTATAATACTTTGTAAATCATTCATTCTTTTGTGTAGAGGTGTGTATGTTAGTTAAATAAGGTTGAACATAAGTAGTTAGATTAGCTTGGTGTGATAGAAGAGTAGTGAAGAGGTTAAGAAGAATAGTAGTGAAGAAGCAGAGAAGTGAAGGAGAGTCATTAAGAAGTGAAGTGGTCGTGTATAGAAGTGAACTTGTTATTAGTATAAAGTAGGTGTGTTAGTTAGTTGTTGTAGTGAGGTAAAGTAATGTAGTGAAGAAGAAGAAGTTGGAAAGTTGTAAAGAAGAAGTCGTGAAGTAGCAAAGAAGTCGTGAAGTTGTGAAAAAGTCGTGAAGAAGAAGTTGTGAAAGAATTGTGTTGTGACTTGTCATTGAAGTCGTGAGATTGGTTCTAGCTACGATTAGAACTCAGCATTTAGCTTTGTGTCGTTAGACCGGTGTAAGCGAAAGTGTAAGGTTTTCTCCGCCATAAGAGAGATTGTTGACTTAGTGAATAAAACTCTCGAGCTCGGTGCTCGGGGAGTGGAGTAGGGCGAAGAGGTGTGATGAGTGCTCAAACACTCATCGTTTTTTATATATTTAAACTGCCAAAACGCACAAAAACAATCAAAAAGATATCAAAATACTTAAATTATCACAGGGATTGTGTTTTATGTGTTTTAAAAGCAAAATGTGCAAAAACAAAGAAAAAACGTACAAAGTTTGCAGTATTGGCAGTTTCAGTCCCCCAAGTTTCAAAACTTGTCAAATTTAGTCCCTAAGCATTTATTTTGAAAGAAAAAGTTAACCCAAGGTTTTGAAAGTCAATTTCACAAAATATTACATTTGGGTTGCAAGTTTTCCAAAATTACATAATTAGTCCCTGAAAAATCTAAAAATGGCAAAAGTGGTCCCTGGGAAAGTTTTGGAATTTTGAAAATTGGAAATATGCCAAAATGGTTCTTGAAGTTATGATTATTGGCAACATTAGTCCTTGTGGGTACCTTGGATAAGTTACACTTCAGCCCCCTCAACTTTGAAGGATTTACAAAAATGGTCCTTGTGTTAACTATTACCCAACCGGACCCTATTTTTATTTAATCCAAAAACCAAACCCAACCCAAGCATTGGTCTGATCCAGCTACACAACCCAGGCCCAAACAACATTAGCCCAACCCCTCCTAACCGTTCTAAATAACCCCCAACTTTGACCCGCGTTGACCATCTCCTTCCCCCCAACACCAGACCGCAAAACCAGGGTATACATCCCCCCCCCCCTCTTCACCTTTTCACCAACTTTTCCCCCACAATTAATAACCTCACCTAACAACTCCACCACCATAAATGTATCACCAAACCCCTCACCAACACCACTCAGAATTGCCCGACATAATTTTGGCGCCAAAATGGCAATCTAGGGCTCAGATCATCTTAGCATAATTGAACGATGGGGATTTGGTCAGAGGGTCAAGGCAAAGACATGGGGACTCTCAGTTTTCAAAAAGAAGCCATGTGGAAGACTTAGGGGTTGATTTTTAGGTCGTTATATATAGAAAAGCTCATGGAAGCTTAGGTGTGTAATTTTCTAGTTTTTATATAGTTTTAGTTTATTTTCAATGTATTTGTACCTTTTATTATTAATGAAAGTTTGGTTTTAAGTTAATTCTCATTTTTCACTTTTCAAAGTCTCATTTCAAAATCTCAAGTTCTAATTAAGTAATCTAATGTATGTTTAATCCACTCAGAAGCTCTCACAAACTCAGATAAAAAGGATTTATAAGCTTTATCAGCTTGTGTAAACTATCTTTAATCAGTTTTTAATAATTACTAAAAATCAAGAAAAAATAAAAAATAAATAAAAAATTGGTGATCACTTAATGAATGAGCAAGGAGCACAGTGAATCAAGGATGGCTGTGGGTTAGAGGTTTGTGGAAACCACATAGGTTTGGTGTTTGTGGTTTCTTGGACTGAGCTTGGAAGGCTTTGTAAGATCTCAATATTTCATTTTTGTCATCTTAACTTAAGAAGTATTTCTAGTGTTTTATCTGTGCTAAAATTAGTGTTATAGTTGTTTATTAGATAGTAGTAATCACTAGGGTGTAGTTTGTGATGATTTGAACCAAGTTTCATAGCTTTATGTGTTGATTAGGGGTGTTTGGTTATAGATTGTTTGTGTGCATTGCTTGTTTATTTGAGTAGTTCTTTGGTTCATCAGTTCTATTAGTTGTATACAAGCTCAGGGAAACATTTTATTTGGTCATAAACTCTCCCAAAGTCAAAATCACAAGGTATTGCTCACCACAGTTAACTGTGGTGAGTTTTGAAGTGAAAATTCCATCAAACCAATTCATAAAGTGTTTTGTTTACTTAAATTAACTTGCACACAGCTTAATATATCATTCTAAGTCATTAAATCAGTCACACAAGTTCACTAAAGTCAAACCTTGCAATTTCTCCAAAAAGTCAATTGTGCATTCTCAGATTTTGATCAAACTTTGGAGGTCTGTAATTTGATGGATACTAGGTTTTAAAGTCTGAGTTTTTACAAGTTTAATCTCTACCACTTTGTTGATTTTTGAGAATTTTTCTAGATTTTATGGAATTTGTTTAGGAGGGCCCACCTGGCCTCAAAGTTAGTTGCAGGGCAAGAACTTGCCCTGTATCAGCAGACTTGTCTCACAACCCCAACTTTGGTGGCATTTTGTGACTGACCCAGTGGGTCCCACAGATCCTAATTTGCACCATTCAACCCCCCTCCTACCCAGGATCAAGGGTTGACCCTTTATTTGACCATAAGATCAGTGGACCCTACCTGGTTTGACCCCAAAAGTCTGTCCCTCAACTGTCTCAGAACCAAATAAGCCAAGTGCTTATTTTGGTATTGTGGCTTATTTCTTTGGCTTATTTGTGTGATACTTGTTTAAGTTTGTTCTTTATACTTGTTTATATCTGTTTTCACCAGAGTGGGCCCCACATTAGCTCATTTGAGCTTATTTCACTCTTGGTCAACAAAAAGTCAACTGTTAAGGTAATAAGCACTTGAAGTGCTTATTTCCTTGACCTTAGTCAAAGTCACTTCACAAAAGTTGTTTAATAAGTTGTATTAAGCAGTTTAGAAATAGAAAATCTCAAATAAGCCCAACTTAATAGAAGTGATAGCTTCTATTTAAGCCATTTGGCTTATTCATCAGCTTATTTATAAGCAAATTCCATTTTTACAATTTTCCTAGGCTTCTGGTGTGTAAAAACTATTTCTGTAAATTTTTCAGATTTTTCTTTTGTCATTTAGTATTTTTCTTAATTAAAAGTAGTTTTTAGTAATTATTAAATAGTTAATAATTAATAATAATTAATTAGTAAATCAGAAAAATATAATCTAAATTTTAAAAATTAGTTTTTAGTTATTTTTAAGTTTTTCAAATTTTATTCTCACTTTTCTAGTGTAATTTAATAATTAATTAGAATTTAGGTTATTTTTAAATAATTAAAAAGTAATTAATAATTAGTTAATAATTAGTAATAATTAATTAAATAGTCTTAAAAATATATTTTCATTTCTAAAATTAGTTTTATAGTATTTTAGATTTTTTTAAGTTTAATTTTGATTTTTCCAAGTTAATTTCATAATTATTTAGAATTTAGGTTAATTTAGTTAATTAAAAGTAATTAGAAAAATAGTATTTAATTAATAGTAATTATTAAATTAGTGTAAAAATTAATTTTAAATTTCCAAAAATTTTCTCTTATCATTAGGTTTGTAAAAAAGTAATTTTCATACCAGTAGCCTTTCCAGATTACCGTTCTCACATTTTATACGTTTGTCCACGGCTTCGGCAAACGTACGGTTTTTAATTTTTAGGTGATTTCTTCTCGATCTAAGTTCAAGTAATCATTCAAATAGCTTTCCTAAGCTATTTTTGTTAATAATATCCAAATAATTCTCACAACAAACCCTTTTCCGTGAATAACACCCGATTACGAATACGCTAAAGTTACATTTCACACCTCAACGGGATTTAACGACCCGGTGATACATTATATTACCCGGAGTATTGATCTAGGCTATTTGACTTAGTTGACCATTCTTTGGTTAATTTAAGTTAGGTGGTTTGGCATCAATCAAGGTGCTTCATAGCCGAATCACTATAAATCCTCCGCGTCTTGGTTTGATCTTTCCATCCATATTCTTTCTCTCATTATTTTACTCGCATTGTTAATTTTCATTTACATATAATTGCTCATATATCATCACTTAGATATAATAGGTTATAATGTGCAAAAGTTGATTTTACATAAAGATCAAACAAAATTCCATTCATAAAACTAGGCTTTTATAATTTATCTAAAAGTCTAAACATATAACCAATCATTTTGTTCAAGTGTTGATTTTATATAAAACTCTAATTGAAAGATTTTGAAATAAACATTTTTATAAAACGAAAAAGAGGGAAAACTATTCAATCCACCCTTCTAGTTTTCCATATTCCACATCTCCTATTTTTGCATTTATGGTAAATGGTCTAATAGATCTAGGACTCAGCTTTCCCCGTTTACAAATTCTCCTACTTTTACACTTAACCAAGATATATCTTAACTATAACTATTTGTCATTAAAAAATCCCGTTGACTTGCACGGGTACACACCTATTATATATAAAGAGAAAAAGTATTTGCTTAAGCCTTTCACACCGAGAGTTATGAAATTACTACTATACCCTTATTACTCTTTAATGATTTACATATAATAGATTCCATCTTTTTAAACACATCCCACTTCTTAAATAAGTTATAATTTGAACTTTTTGAGAAAATTCCGACATTATCCCAGTCGCTCAACTTTTATACCTTCTCTAGACCAAAAAAGTGCTCTTCTCAAACTAGACCAAGCGACTTGCGACTTTTTACTTTTGATGAGAAGATGCCAAGTGTCACCAAAAAAGTCGCGCAAATTCTTTTTTTATTTCTTATGTGTAACGGTACTTTTGTCATTTCACAAAACATATTTTAAATCTAATTTTCTTTTCTTTTTCTCACTCTAATCCAAAAAAAAAAAAAAAAAACGAAACTAAACTGGTGGTGGTGGTAATGTGTTTTTATTAAATGGTGGAAAAATAATTGAAGATGAAGATGAATAGAGTTTTTTGTGGATTAGAGTGAGAAAAAGAAAAGAAAATAGATTTAAAATGTGTTTTGTGAAATGACAAACGTATACTTACACATAAGAAATATAAAAAATATTGGCACGATTTTTTTGTGACACTTGACACCTTCTCATTAAAAGTAAAAAAGTCGTAAGTCGCTCGGTCTAGTTTGGAAAGAGCACTTTTTTTGGTCTAGATAATGTATAAAAGTTGAGCGACTAGTCTAATGTCGAAATTTTCTCTTTTAAATTTGATATGCTAATGAGTTATTTTTCACCCACACTCCACTACGGGATGCGGGGTTTTACGTGAAATCTTTTTGGTTACAAAATATTCCTTAGATATAATTCACATATCGTTTTCGAAATCAGTAGGTAACTACACATACTATTTATGTATTTTTTTGGTCACACAAACAATGCCTATATTTAACATAGGGATTGTGTCTGTAATCGTAAGTGTTCGTTACATAAGTAATCACTAGATTTAACCTAAGGACTGCTTCTGTAATCGTGCGTAACTGGAAAAACATTTTTTTTCTTGCCAATTTAGGGACTTTTTTTGCAACACGTAAATCGGAGGGATGTTTTTGTAATTTTTTGTTACACATACAGTCTCTAGATTTAACTCAGGGACTGTTTATGTAATAAAGAGTAAACGGTAGAGACTTTAGTTTCAAACTTTTATGGACTATGTTTGCAATCGCAAGCAAACCACATGGATTATTTTTCATTTTATTCAATGAATAGTAAACATTTCATAAATGTTTATAGTTAAAACTAAAATTAAAATGCCTTACTACTTTTTTTTCTTCAATATATGATACATTTATTACCTTCTAAATATGCTTAAAATCTCCACTATATAACACATATAATTATCTTACGTCGTTTTTCTTATTATCTAATTGTTTATACGTTATTTTGACATTTTAAAAATTGTCATTTAAGTTGAATAGTATGTTACAACCTTTTTCAGTTACGTTTCAATTATTTGTCGACATAAACTCTCGTCGCTATGCATGAGTACTCGCTTTGTATATTTACAATAAATATATAAAACAAAAGTCACGTGTTATTGTGTGCGACCTCACAGTCTCATACATGGTTAGCCATATTTAACTACTTGTAGATCATGCACATATAGATTCATGTATTCAAACCTTGATTTCAAATACTCTAACTAAAGTGACAAATTAGACCTAAACTTTTATATTAGCAGTGCTATGAAAAATATATGCAATAAAGTGATCCAAAATAAACTTCGGGGTTATCCGTTAAGCTATCCTTTTATGAATTACTCTTTAAAAATTTGTTACTTCCCACTATAAGTTTTCATGTAAAGAAATTCATTGATATAATTCGTGAAACATAATCCATAGTTTTACTATCCATGATATATGGGTGATTATTGTTTAAGAGCGTTTAAATCGGTTATTCAAGCTCGATTTCAATATATAAAATTTATGCTTGAACCCCTTGTCAGAAAGTGCGCGGTATAAAATATTCGTTGTTGTACGGTTGATTAAATCATCTTCCGTTCTAATTGTTATCAATCAATCAAAAGTATCTATTTTAAAATTAAGCTCTCATGTTATTACGATTCTTATAAAACAAACAAATAAAAACACTCTTTGTAATAAAAGGGCTTATATCTCAATAATATCTTGTGTTGTATATTTGTACTAGTTATAAGGCCCGTGCACGCACGGGGTTCACACATGTATTTTCTTTTCGAATTAATTCGTAATCAACGTATATTCAACTCAATTTCTAATGGGATAAAAGGTGTCTTAACTATAGGCATATCATATCATTGTCATTTTTTTATCATCCGAAACTTTATCGGGTGACTTCCGTTACAAACTCAGTAGTTAGGATTGTTTTACTCTCGTAGATGCATTCTTGTTTCAAAATATCCATATTGCCAAAAAGAATAAAGAAGTAACAAAAACAAAAGTGATTGGTCATTACTTCAGTTCAGAAGAGATTCTATCAACGCTTCTGTTAGCATGTTAGATATAAATCAAAATATAGTATACTATTTTACATGAAATGAAAATGAAGCGAACACAACAAATAATAACACCGTTGGGACTCGACATCCTAGATCTTCTCAAGAACCTTGCCATATTCTTAAAAGAGAGATAATTATGAATACAAAAAGTGTAACGGAAAACTTAAATAACGTCTCAAAATTCTCAAAATACCACAAACCTAATTATGTTCGATCAAAGTTTTATTCTTGCGAGTTACCAACAACATTTTGTACTTCACGCATTGAATAAAATTAGGATGACCACTGGGAGAAACAAAATGACGAGAAAAACACACGCGATTTACTTAATAGATGATATATTTGTGGTGTATTATATTGTGATATAGTTGCTCGTCATTCAAATAAAAATTAGGAACTCTTCAATCTAATGCCATAAGGAAAATAAAAAAACAGTACATTTACCTCTTTCAAAATGGTTACAATGAATAAATCAAATATTTTAAAAAATTTATACTAAATTTAATAAAAACATATTGCAAATTCCCACCAGTGTACCAAATTTGGAGATTCAAGTAAACCGGACTTTTGGTCTTTATTGGCACAAAGTGGCCCAAGCTTTTTAGCCATCACATATTGATGAGCATGGATTGTCCTAGAAAAAGAAACATTATAGTGAACAACATTACATTATACATTTTACGCATCCAAATTCCAAACTAAGCAATCTGTTATAAGATCTTATACAACTATCTAATCTCCAAACTGTACATTTGACTCACCTTTACTCCAAATAGGTGTTGACTGAATCTAAAACATGGCTGCAAATCTCCCACCTCATACAGTATACACAAAACATAGCTAATGAGACACCTTAACTTTATAAACTAATCACAAAAGTTAAGAAAATACTCATTACTTAAGGGGTCATGGCCATAGTAAATATAACTGAACATTTTTGCTTTACATGCACCGAAGAAAATCTCTCAATACACAAACAGACCAAAAAACTCATATGCGTACCTAAATGCTCAAATCAAAAGACGCATATGGATACCTAAATCCTCAAATCCTTTACCCAAAAAAAAATGCTCAAATCCTATATTTCTTTATTTCCCTTTAAATTATTGAAGTGTCTTAATTTTTGAAAGCTATAAACAGTCAATTATTGAAGTGTCTTAATTTTTGAAAGCTATAAGCAGAGTGATTTTGACCCAGGCAAAGCCATATATACTCTATTTAGATATTACATCTTTGACTAATTTTTGAGTCATTGTGAAATAATAAGTGGTCCTAATTTATAAAATACTATTATAAGATAATAAGTAGTCCACATTAATACTTACAGGAAACATGTATGCATCAGAATCACCATAAAGCATACCTTCAAACTTTCAGCCATCGAGTCCACACCAAGATTTTCAGCTGGTTTTGAGTTGAATAAAATAACTGAGTAACTGTATTTATGGTTTCACCTCTGATCATATTCTTGGTTGCTCTGATTATGCAGAGGTTACTTGTACCGCCAAGTTGTAGAAATTGGACAATTTGGTCCTATGTAGTAAGGAAGTGACGAATGTCTTTGAATTGACGGGATTCGTTTCATCCGAGATCGGCGGCTAGCAGAGTATGTGCGATGTCTGGTGGGTAGATGATAACTAACGTAGTGCATTTGGATGCAGCCCCGACAATGAAGTTGGCCGATGGACCGGATAAAAAAATAGATTTTTGACTGCGTAAGATGCTTCTATATAGATCCTGTGAGATGCGGATAGCCGGATATCATTAAGGAAACATACTAATCCAAAGAAAGAAACAGTAACGAAACAATATAACACAGATCATTTTATACTGACAAAGTCAAAACGGGTAATATTTGGCCAAGGCTAAAATGGGTTGGTTCGGGTTAGCCTATCCGTTTTTGACCTGTTTGACTTTTTTTCTTTTTAGCTTAGTTATTTAATTGGATTGTTTGACTTGTTAGGGATGAAGCATACTCTAATATAATTCATAAGTAAATAGGGACAAATTTCCACATCTAACTTTACAAATATTTGTTTGTGCTATAAACAATCTCAGTATGCTTCTACAGTTGAACAACTATTTTACTTCAAGCCAAGGAGACCAAAAAATACACAATAAGTGTTAAAAACTGTTGTGTATAAAGGGACATATATATGTTAATAAATACAATCAATCTTATACCCATGAACTACATCCGGAACTTACATAAATTTAAAACTTTGCGTTATTCAACTAAAAGGCAGCAAAATCTATGTTATTCCTTCATCGTCTATTCCTTATGTTCAGTTTTTCTTTTCATATAATACCTTTAACATATGACATAAATTCTAATCACTCCTAATGTATGGGCGGTAAGGCTCAGATGAGCCTTTTACATGAATGTGACATCATAATCCTAAAAATTACTACCATAGAGATCAATAGGGATAGCAATGAAATGATATGATGAAAATAATGTTTTCACTTAAATCAAGACCTACCATAGAGAAGTTGCCGCCCATCTTTTGCGGGTTTCTGTACTTCTGGGCATTATGAGTCCAGTTGTGTCCTTGTATCTGTGTTCCAATGTAGTAAAAGTATCTATAAAAACAACCTTACATTTTTTGCCGTGTAATTAGTAAATTCCAGATTGACCCAACCCATTTTTACCGAACACCAGGATTACCATGTTTGCATCAGTCTTTCTTAACTCTTAAGTAATAGCTAAAGGTAGCAAAATCATGACTACCTAAATTGCCTAGGTTAAAACTAAATAAAATCCTCTTAGCTATCATCAAGGACTTTATGCAATATGTTCAACTCGCTGAGGACATCCCTTTCGGCAATACACAACTCGAAAAGCATTAATTCCTTCCATGACATCTATCAGTCACTAATACTATATTTGTATTATCAAAAACAGTAGAATACACTTAAAATGGCTCAATATGAGTTCACAAATTATCATAAAAAGCCCCTAATTGTTATCATATTCACGATGTCATGAAAGTTATTATGGCATCCAAACAAGCCCTAGCTCATATCAAATTACATAAATTTATTAACAAATGTATAAAAACAAACCTGTTTATTTATAAAATAATGTTTCAGGTGATAAATTACTCATTTGAACCCAAACTCTCCGAGACCCGCCCACTTAGCCACTTCTATTAATGATATAAAAGTGCAAACATGGGAAATCAGTGATAAACTTACTGCATGTGGGTTATTGTGAACAATATCAATTGCTTCATCGTTACTCAAGTGTTTCCATAAATCATCAGAAGGAAATATTATAAAAGAATCGTTTGGTTGGATTGGGTGAGAAAGGATAGATGGGCTAGCAGGAAAGATCGGCATCATTGTCCGTTCTGGAAGTAAATTTTGCTGCTATTGGTTCTTTATTGCTTCATATAAACATTCCAATGGACCTAGAGACCTGCACAGTTATTAAGTTTAGCAATTTTTTTTTAACAAAAATATGGAGGTGCATGCTTCAAAAATCCAAATATATCATTCTCATTATTACATCTTTAAAAAAAAACACAAACACATGCAAACACCATCTACCCCAACCTGTTTTACCGCAAGTAATTACTCCGTATCTGATTTTAATAATTCAGAGTCACAAAACCACTTTATAAAAAGCACATCCAAACAGCTCACTGAACATAGAAGGCCATAAAAAGAAAAAATTACAGGCGACTTTCAAATTGTTTTCTTATAACCATTTTTGTTTGACTTGTTAAGTAGTTAACATAGTCCAATTCGACCCGTTTATAAGTAATCTCTAACCTCAAGCTCCTTCCCGTCTTCTTTTCCCATAATTGGTACCTATATGAATAAAACCACCCGCTGAATGGCACTTATAATTCTACTAAATGAATATAACCATCTTTTGGCAATTCTATATCATTTTTCATCTATGATCACCTTAATAATGCACAATAACAAACACAAAACAAAACAATCAACCACATTGGCACATTCAACTATCATGTTCAATAATTCTGCAATACAAACATATGTGATTCTCGCAATTTTGATAAATTTAAAAAATTTAGCATGAATAAAAAAATGAAAGGAAACAACTTCAATTAATACATAGATGCAGCTGTGTAACTCATTAAGAATGTAAAATTCCTCAATACATAAAGCAACACTAACAAACCTAAACTTGAAAGCATCACCTTCATGAGACAACTTCAGTTCAACACATGTAGAATAACTGAAAATCAAGTAATCAATATATTTGATTAAAAGATTACATAATTAAACTAAAAGCTTCAAATTTTAATACAAAAGAAGAGTAAAAAAACAAAAGATTCAAATTTAAACATAGAATTGTATAGAAACATAAATACATACCGAAGATTAATAGGATCCGGAGAAACATACCACTGATTAATCAAAGAGCTGAGATTGTGCGATTTTAATAGGAACATGACTTGGATCCATGGCTTGAAGACGACCATTATGATTAAAGTTTGGTACTCTGCACTAAAGAGTACTATGCTTCTAAAATCATGATGCGCGAATGGTGGCATGAAGGGAGTTGGGTATTAGGGTCGTTTTGTTTTTTTTTCTAGAATTTATTAATGTGTTGAAGATTTACCAAAAAAAGATACGAAAGACCCTAAATCAATACATAGATCAATTATACTTATGATAAATTAAACTTGAATGCATTGATTGAAAAAGATACCTTTAGTTAATCATGTTATAGGATATTTTTTTTTTCATCGTGTTTGGTGTGTATGTGTGTGTTTTTTTATAAAGATTTGTGAAAGAAAGGAGAAACACGATGTGAGGAAGACGCCTTGTTTTCAGTTTTAACCTTTAACTTTTTTTAGTTTAACCCCACCTTATCAAAGTTTTGTTTTTTATATATTTGACACATGTATTTTTTTACTCTTTTTTCTCAAAAAAATGAAAATAAACAAAACTTTAGCCAAATAAGGAAAAATTTAAGGTTTTTTAAATAAACATATATCTTTAAAAGAATAATTATAATTTAATTATTACTTAATAAGGTATATTTGATTATTGGATTTTATTTTATTAGGTAAAAGATGAGTTGTGAATTGTTAGTTAAAAAAAAAAAAAAAAAGCTTTTTATATTATAAATATATTAAAAGCCCGGGATAGCTTCTACAGTACACGTGCTTCAAAGAGTTGTACCGCACAGTTGACTAAACAGTAACATTTGTGCTGTTCCATGTTGTACGGTACTGTAGCAGTACTGTAGCAGATGTACTGTAGCATTTTTTTTTTTTTTAAACTATCAATAATTTTCCTTAAATAAAAAAAATACAAAACTTGCACAAAAATATTTTATTATGCGGTAATTCATTTTTGTTTAAAAAAAACAATTAACAAAAACAATACAAAACAAAAATACTAAGAAAAATACAACACCATAAAAAAAAAAAAAAACAAATCCGCGGCAAAGCGCGGGCTACACTGCTAGTTAATATTATAAAGAGTGTTAAATACGGCACTAGTGAGTGAAATCCCAAACAGCCCCAAATTGGACTCGGGTGGGAAAACGAAAATACTAGAAATAGAAAAGAGAGGGAAAGGCGTAAATCATTCATCCTTCAATCACTCTATGAATCACCACTCCAACATCAACAACAACTATTACTAGTTCCCTTTTACATCAGGTATCACCAATTCTCTTCATTCACTCAATTTTACCCTAATTTATTATCAACCATACACCAGTTATGAATTTAGGGCAAAAAAACGTCTAGATTCAAAACAAACAATTATTTGCTCAGTTTGTGTTGTACTATTACATAACACTTTTGTAGCGCAATTAAATTTAAGCATTAAGACGTTGTTTTATTTTTGTTTAGTGAAAGGTAGTTACAAGCCCTAACTTTGCGGTTACTGATTCTGTTTGCTTATTTATAGATTGTTAAATAGTTTGTTATGTAATTTAATACTTGTGATTAGTACTGATTTTGTTAGAACTGTTAGTTTTGGAGTATACGAGGCAGTTATTGGCGATTACTTGCTACTAGGTATGTGACCGAAGCGAGATGAGCCAAATCGGCCAAAATTATTGGTTTGGTCAAAATTAGGTCAACTCGGTCAAAACTAGGTATTAAGGTCGGGTTGAAGTATTTGAACTATCGTGTTAATCTTTCCAGTACCGCCTAGCGAGTTTTACAACTATTTTGGATTCAGTTTTCTATGAAAACTTGGACTACAAGGCGGTTATTGGCGATTACTTGCTACTAGGTATGTGACCGAGGCGAGCTGAGCCAAATCGTTCGAAAATATTGGTTTGGTCAAAATTAGGTCAAAGCTTGATCAACTCAGTCAAAACTAGGTGTTAAGATCGGTTTGAAGTATTTGAACTACCGTGTTAATGTTTCGAGTACCGCCTAGCGAGATTTACAACTATTTTGGATTCAGTTTTCGAGCGTATTAGTTCACTATCACCTTTTTGTTTATTCAACTATTTTGGTACTTTGTGAATTGTGAGTAAAAGTCTTAAAACCAGGCTTGGCTTGTTACAATTCTATGCAGTGAACTTGCGCGTCTGCAAATTGTATGCTATGTTATCAGAATTCTCATGCTTACGTCATGTATCACTTTAGTTTTGTATATTAGTTGTTTTTATTTTGACTCATAGCTATTTTAAATGTTTATCAACAGGTTCGGTTATTCAGGATGTACATTAAGCAGGTCATCATCGAAGGTTTCAAGAGTTACAAAGAACAAGTTGCGACCGAAGACTTCAGTCCCAAAGTCAACTGTGTTGGTACGATATTGTTTCGTATTATTTCTTATTCATATGTAAATTTATATATTTTCGGTATATATCAGAAGATCTGTAATAAGTAACTTTATACATTCTTTCCACTGCTATTATTATAACATACGAGAAATTTGCTTGCAGTTGGTGCAAATGGATCCGGGAAGTCAAATTTCTTTTCTGGTATGTCCAATGATTAGTTATCTATTTTCCGAGTTTTGTTTGCTTATGTAAGTACTAACTGATTAATTTTTGTCTGCAGCAATCCGTTTTTGTATAAGTGATCTTTTTCATAATCTGCGAAATGAAGATAGGCACGCCTTCCTTCATGTATGTTGGTTATGCTTTTTTATGACGTATATCAAGTTCTCATATCAATTGGTTGGTGATATATTACTTACTAATTTGTAATATGAACGTTTTTGCTCAGGAAGGAGCAGGACACCAAGTTCTATCAGCTTTTGTTGAAATTGTGTTTGATAACTCTGACAATCGTATCCCGGTAATGTTCATAATCTATTGATAATCGTATTTTATTTCGTTGTATTCATGCATATGCTTAAAAAGAGAGTAAATGTAAGAGAAAAAACGTTGAGACACGGAGATGGGAAAATGATTAACTAGCTTTTTGAAATTATTAACAGCTTAGAGAAAATACGTAAAACTGTGACGATGGTGACTGATGGGCCTAGGAAATGTAAACATGCAATCTTTTTGAGTGATTCATGAAGAAAAAGAGTGTGTTTTTAGTGAAAGCCTGTAGTGTTGCCTTGTTGGTTGCTGATATGTTTTTTCCCATTTGAAGGTTGATAAAGAGGAGGTGCGCTTACGGAGAACAATCGGTACAAAAAAAGATGAATACTTCTTGGATGGAAAGCATATAACGTGAGTGCCATATGGATAATCTATTTTCTTTTATCCTACATGCTACCCTCGATGTTCCTCATTTATTTGTCGACTATTATAACATAGAAGGTAATGCGACATTGTAGGAAAACTGAAGTTATGAATCTGTTGGAAAGTGCTGGGTTCTCTCGTTCCAATCCATATTATGTTGTGCAGCAGGGGAAAGTATGTAATCTCTTGTCTATGATTTTATTGGTGTTAATGTCAAACTGTAATTAAACAATTATGCATATATTGCAGATAGCATCATTGACTTTGATGAAAGATTCGGAGCGACTTGATCTGCTAAAAGAAATTGGTGGTACTAGGGTTTATGAAGAACGTCGTCGCGAAAGTTTAAAGATTATGCAAGAAACTGGCAAGTGATTTTTAAGTCCATTATCTTCTTATTGTATCTGGTGAATGCTTTCTTATATCTTTTTTGTAATCAGGAAATAAGAGAAATCAAATAATTCAAGTTGTGCAATACTTGGATGAGAGATTAAGAGAGCTCGACGAAGAGAAAGCAGAGTTAAAAAAGTATCAGCAGCTTGACAAGCAGAGAAAGGGTCTTGAATACACGATTTATGATAAAGAAGTTTCTGAGGCACGTCGGGAACTGGCTGAGGTAATTTTTTCAATGTTTTTCCCATGGGAGGGGCTAATAAAGATTTGAGTTAATTGCTAAAAATATTACTGTAAGATACTACACCTTTCTTACTAAGAAGTAAGAATAGCAATGTACTTTGAAAAAAAAATAAAAAAATAAAAAAATAGCAACGTACTTTGAAAAAAAAAAAAAAAAAAAAAAACTTTACAACTTCTTATGCAAATATTGCAAATCATATAAATCATATGGTATGTTACATTGCTGTTGCTGCTAAGAAAATGAATATTTGTTACCAAGATTGGTAATTAATGAAACTATGCTGCTATGTTCGGTATAAAATAAAAGTCCGTGGCTATGATTGGTAGCAAAATGCAAGTATGTTACCATCACTTATAGTTTTTGTCTGCGTTACTGTAGTATGTAAACAGGTAAGTTATTTTCCAATTTTAAGTAATTAACTTCTTAGAATTTCTGCAATCATGTCATGATGTGTAATCTAAACGTGTTTTACTGGATGCAGGTGGATGAGGAGCGAAATGCCATTTCTGAGGAGTTAGTTAGGAAGTATAACTCATCAGTAGATGATGAGGAAGAAGTGAAGAAATTAGATAAGTCATATAAAGATCTCACAAGAGAAGTGCAAGGATTAAGCCGAGAAAAGGAGACAATAGAGAAGCAGCGGACAGAAGCTATAAAAAAACACACAGCTGTTGAGCTTGATGTCACAGACCTTGAGGAAAAAATTATTGGGAGTCGCAGAGCCAAGGTATTGCAACCCTATAAAGTTTTGAATAAGTGATGTCAGTGTGTATATGTGCAACTGTGCAAGAACCTCACAATTCCATTACAAGATCATCTAATTTTGAAAATGTGGAACAACACATGGATGTGAGGAGTCTAATTTATCATTTAATAACTATATAAATTAAATATGCTGTAGGATGAAGCTGGAAAGCAGCTTGATGTTCTACGCAGAGAAATCCAGGAATCCACTGCAGAGCTAAACAAAATCAAGCCTCTGTATAACAAGCAAGTTCAAGAGGAGGATCGTATCACCAAAGAGTATGTCTTCATATTCTTTTTTAAAAAATATTTTTCGACTTTCATCAATTTTTCAAAATTAGATATATTTGTAAGGAGGTAGTGCTCAGCTGCGACATGGGGCCTTGTTTGGCATGCTCAGTTCCAAATTGCAGTCTGTCAAATATATGTGCACAGTGCACCATGCATTTATTAAGAATTATATACTCTCAAATGGAGTCCGTATTTATTTGTCTGTCTTTTCTGTGTATTTACTATATTTCTTAGCTGAAGCTTTTGTGTTTTAATGTTTCCGTAATAGAATTATGTTGCGGGAAAAGAAACTCAGCATGCTCTATCAGAAACAAGGGCGCGCAACCCAGTTTCGATCTAAAGCTGCACGTGATGAATGGCTTCAAAAAGATATTGACAAGTACGAGAAAGTTCTGTCTTCAAATGAGAAACAGGTAATCAGTATATTGTATATGCATTATGCGGACATGCATACATACAGATTTTAGGACCTTGGAGTAGATGAGACTTTCTAATTTCTATATCTTAAATGGAAAAACCCATATTTACAGAACTTGAAAATACATCTATCAGTGATCCACTGCTACTAGAGCTGACCATTCCATTTAGGCCATAAGGTGTAAAAGACAGAGTTAAAGCTAGAGAGATACTAAGAAAAACTTGCCATCTCTTTATTGTAAAGAAAAATATACTAGAATTCCTAGAAATTAGGACATCAGAACATTCATTGATACAAATTTCTAAGTTTAAACATGCTTATCTTCACAGTTGGTGTTGAGGTGGATTAAGATTTACGAGGCTGCTTAATTTATTACTCCAATTAATAGTGGTGAACCGGATCAGCTTGTCCTCTTTTTTTCATAATTTGTCCTTCGTTAAGTGGAAGACTTCAGTGATTAATCTATACATTGATTTTGCTCTCATCATTAGCCTTTCTATCAACTAGTGGCAAGTTCGTTTTTAAATGTGTGAGATCTTATTTAGCACTATCAGGGTAGTCACTGGTACTTGTTTGCTGAGTTTCTTAGGGGGTGTTTCTTTTTTTCCCTTAGCTAAGGGATATCATTTAATATTATTACTTTTTAGGTGGGGCCCATAAAAATCCCTTAAATGGTCTATATACACAAGGCTTAATTTATCATGTCCTTCCAATTAAGAGCCTTATATAGAGGTAAGACCCATATGAATCCTTAGCTAAGGAAAAAAAGAAACACACCCTTACTGACTGTTCAATCCTTTTTTTTCGGGGACAAAAATTTCACACTGACACCCCTAGACCAAAGGCCCATTGGTGTGATAGTCTAATCTTAATGCAATAATGTACCATGATGTATTTTGTTGGGAGATCACAGCTATAAAACTGTTTAATTTCTTTTGAACGTTATAGGAACATCTACTCAAGGATGAGATCAGTAAACTTGAAAGAGATTTGGCAGCACAAAATGAACACGTCAAACGTCGTGAAGCAGAGATAGCTGCTTTAGAAGCTCAAATATCTGGTCATCGCAAAGGTTTTAACCGACATAAGTCAAAGAGAGACGAGCTTCATGATAAACGAAAGTATATTTACATTCTTTGGTTATATCTGTTATAATTTAACTCAAGGTACAATATACTTAACTTTATATCTTCTCAGGTCTTTGTGGGGAACAGAAAGTGAACTTACAGCTGAAATCGAGCGTCTTAAATCAGAAGTTGTGAAGGCAGAAAAAAGTTTAGATCATGCTACTCCTGGGGTATGTTAATGAGTTAGCATACTGATTTTATACACGATCTTTGTTCTTTAAACCCTCTCGAGTGCTGCTTTGCTTCTAAAAGCTTTGGATGTTATATTCTTGAATATCTAGTCTATATCTATAGTACATATAAATCATGAACCCCATATCGAATTGTTGAAAATTCAGCACATTGAAATTACTAAACTACCCCTTATGTTGAAACTAAACCTAAGAATTTTCTTTGAATGGTTTCCTAAGTTAACACATGCAATAACAACAACATACCCAATCCCGCCGGGGCGGGGTATGGATCTAAGTTAACACATGCCAGCAACTAATTCATTGAATGATTTCCTAATTACAACCTTTACAGCTACCACTTACATACACAATGGCATACAGAATTACAAATTTACATTCTAATATTTTGGAGGGAAACGAAACTTACAAATAAAAAAAATACATATAATTAAAAAAAATCCTTTCAATTGAACCCTATATAAACAGGATTACACAACCACATTAGACATATACAAATAATTATATGTTTTAAAGAATATAAAAGATACTCTTGAAACCATATTTTACTCAGTAAATCAATTATGCATACTCATTGTTGGCATATTTGTGTGTGTGATATATTGTATCTCATTTCACAATGACATTTTTTTTTTCTTTTTCTTTTTGGGTAAAGGGTTTTACCCCGGCAAAGTATAAATGACATTTTTATTTTAATGTATATGTTAGTTATGCTGATATCATAATTATTTTTCACGTAACATTTAATTGCAAATAAGTTAAATTGCAGGGCACCCGCTGCCGCAACGCCCGGGTACCCTGCTTGTATATTCTTGAAAGAATAGTCTAGTTTGAGAAGTGAGAAGTTGTTGAAGTGACTAGGAAATATAATAGATATTTGACACAGACTTAATTCCAAAACATGACACCTGCTATTAATAGAAGTCTCCTTGAGTGCAGATACACAAGGTTTCTGCCTTTAGAGTAGACGTACGATAACTTCTGATTGTGCATATGTATAGAGAAGTGAAGAATGAAGAAGGGCCTTAAGTGTCTTTCTTTGAACATTAACATGCATACACTTAGATGTGTATGTACATGCACACACATCTATTTATCTACCTAGATATACATACAGATGTGTTGAAAAACTTATATAAAAGCCTTGCATATGCATGTGTACATATTTGTATCCGTTTTTCGGAGTCCCGCTTATAACTACTAAAGCATATGCTTACAATCTATATCTACACCTAAATATATAATATATGTATTTATGTATATCAATAAGACATATACTATATATTGACACTAGTTGGTTTTCTACCAATATTTGTCTATATCTTGGAAGTATATATGTATATAAGTATCTTGCAAAGAACATAGATATGTATCTGGGATATACACACATCTATATTTGACTTTGTATATTGTTACACATCAGAAATGTGTTACAAATCAGCTTGTATTAACAAGATTAATTACGCAGAATAACAACATACTTTCACACTTTCACGCTTTTACCAATTACGACAATGTACCTATAAAATTACTCAAACTAGCAACCTACTTTCAGTAGTTTTTTTTTTTTTTTTTTTTAACATAGTAGTCTGTTTATAATTTTTATTAATATAAATCATAGTCACATACTTCTATTTGGTGTAGTCATGGATTGGTAAAAGCTTGAATTTATTTGGCTATTCTGCGCAGTTATCCCTATATTGTTCTTATATTGTTATCTTATATGTGGTGCATGAAGAACTTCGTAGGAGGACTAAGGTTTTGTTGCTGATGGTAACTTACCTATGGTAAAATTAACAGGACATAAGAAGGGGAATCAGTACTATTCGTAGAATCTGCAGGGAGTACAACATTTCTGGAGTGTATGGTTCAATTATTGAGCTACTCGAATGTGATGAAAATTTATTTACTGCGGTTGAAGTGACAGCTGGAAACAGGTTGGCACAGTCTTTTTGATAGTCAATTACTCATTCAAATCTGGGTGCTTTCTTATAAACCTGTCTTCTTGTTCCGGTGCAGCTTATTCCATGTGGTGGTTGAAACTGATGAAATATCAACCCAAGTAATTCGACATCTTAATGCAGAGAAAGGTGGAAGAGTTACATTTATACCTCTTAATAGGGTTAAAGCTCCTCATGTCACCTATCCACGGAGTTCTGATGTGATTCCTCTTCTCAAGAAATTAAAATATTCATCCAATTATGAGCAAGCATTTGGTCAGGTCAGCAATCACCCATGAGAAATTTCTGATTTTGATGCTGTGATTTGATAATATTGGACTGTCAATATGTGATTGGGACCAGATTACGTGTTGATTTTGTTAACTGAAACTTGGTGCAAATAATCTTAGCTATTTTGTTTCTAAAGAAACCTGATTTGCGTACTTCTATTGTTACCTTCTTCACTCCAGTATATTAGAGGTCAACCTCATTTTGTTGCCTATGTGTTAGCTTCTTGCAGGTTTAGTCAAACTAAATTTTATTCTGTTAGTGCATGGCATCTCAGTATCGCGTCAAGTGACCAAGTTTTGTGCATATTATCATTGGTTAACTTATGTTATTGGTTAGTTTTGTTAAAATAGTATATGATATTGCTTGACATTCAAGTAAAACATCGTCAGATAGCAAGCTAACTTAATTTACTCACTAACTGCCGATATAAGTTAATAACTGATATTGCGTTAGTGTTAACATAATAATATATGTCGTTGTCATAGCATAAACTAGATCACATAAACACCCTGTTAAGCACTAATGCCCGACTATCTCTAATGCATTCTCTTTTATGAGGAATTAAATTGCTTCCTCCTTCCATTGTCTGTAGATATGTGTATGATTACTTAGATATATTAACTCTTGAGTTAAAAGCGAGTTCATTTAAAAATATGGAAAATAAATAAAATTTTACTTTTTTTGGATGATATATTTTCTACCCCTCTCAGGTTTTTGCTAGAACTGTGATTTGCCGAGATTTGGATGTTGCTACACGTGTTGCTCGTACTGATGGTTTGGACTGCATTACTGTCGAAGGTTTCATTGCCTTTTTGCTTTTCCCATCTTCTTTTGCTTTTGTATATATTTTTGTTTCTTACAAGTTTATTCTTTATCTATTGTAGGTGATCAAGTTAGCAAAAAAGGTGGTATGACAGGTGGGTTTTATGACAAAAGGCGTTCAAAGCTAAAATTTATGAACATCATTCGACAAAATGCCATGTCAATCAGTACCAAGGAAAGCGAACTCCAGAGTGTTAGATCTGAACTTCAAGATATCCTTTGTGTTCAGATATTTTCTCCCCTTAAAACTTTTTTTATACATTTGTTCTTTTTTTACAATTATCTTAAAATTAAAAAAAATCTTCTGCCTCTTGCTACTATTCATATCTCTTACTATGAAACCATTTAGGATGCAAAAGATACTATTTACATGAAATTATTAAAGACTTGTTAGTTATCACAAATCAATTGTTAGCGGGTTGGACTTGACTTGTCACACATATAGATCGACAAATCAATGAAATTGTTAATGAGCAGCAGAAAGATGATGCTGAGCTGGCTCATGGGAGATCAGAACTGGAACAGCTTAAGCAAGACGTTGCTAATGCTAAGAAACACATACAGAACATCTCTAAAGCTCTTGAGAAGAAGGTTCAAAGGCTTTCTATTGCCAGCTTGTTGAGTTATGTCAACATTCTGTTCTAACTGTTTAGGTTAATTGACAAATTTGCAGGAGAAGTTGCTTGCAAATGTACAGACTCAAATTGAACAGGTCAAAGAAAATATTGCTACAAAAAGAGATGAGATGGGAACACAACTTGTTGATCACTTAACACCAGAAGAAAGGGAACAATTGTCACGATTGAATCCTGAAATAGCTGACTTGAAGGAAATGCTCATAGCCTGCAGAGCAAACCGAGTAGAGGTATCTAATAAATGTTGCTGGAAGTAATTTTATTTTTTGTAGTGGTGGTTCATTATTATATGACCCATGTGAGATAAAACATAGCCCAAATTAAACCTATTTTTAGTGGGTTGAAGTCGGAATCTCTACTTTGTAGTATATGTCATGTTAATATTCTTTAAATTGCAGACTGAAACAAGGAAAGCAGAGCTTGAGACCAATTTATCAACAAATCTTGTTAGAAGGAAACAAGAACTGGAGGCAGTGAAACAGTCTCCAGAGACTGAATCATTGAATGTTGAATTAGAGGCAAAGAGACAAGAACTGCAAGATGCAAAAATATATGTTGAAGAAGTGAAAAGGCAGCTGAAAAGTAGGGAGCTTTAGATTCTCTGTGTCAAGTTTTTACTACTCGTATCAAATGATCAGTTTTCTTGACTAAGCTTCAATTTTGTTTTTTACTTTCACTAGGAGTGTTGGATAGCATAGAAGATCGAAACAAAGAACTTAAAAAAATCAACAAAAAGAAGAGCGAGTTGAAGGTAGGGTTTTTATTTTATTTTATTTTATTTTTTTTGTTTTTATATTATTATTATTATTATTATTATTATTATTATTATTATTATTATTATTATTATTATTGTTATTGTTATTGTTATTGTTATTGTTATTGTTATTGTTATTATTATTGTTATTGTTATTATTATTATTTATTTATTTATTTTTTCTATTTTTTATATATTTTTTTATATAGGGATTTAACTTATGCTTTACCGTGATTGTCACTAGTAACACATTTCCATTAATTGCAGGCTCGTTTGGAAGAGTATGAAAAATCCCGCCAAAATGAAGATAAAAGAGCAGAACAACTTATAAGTAGAAAAAACATTTTGCTTGCAAAGCAAGAAGAGTACTCCAAGAAAATCAGAGAATTGGGTCCCTTATCATCAGACGCGTTTGAAATGTAATCATAGCCTCTTGACCACCATCTTAATTGACATAGGATAGGGATTGTCTCAAGTTGGGGAAGTGTTAGCCATTGGATTTGATCCAATGGGCTCAAATCCTATGGCTCACAAATGCCCAACCAGTGATTTTTTTCCCCATCAGCTGATATATTTACATGCATGAGTGTTTGTTTTAGTTGCTACTCTTTCTTGAATAATTTTCCTTGTTAACATAATAAATATGTAGGCACAAGCGGAAGAGCATAAAGGAACTATATAAAATGTTGCACAAGTGCAACGAGCAATTAAAGCAGTTTAGTCATGTAAACAAGAAAGCACTTGATCAATATGCAAACTTTACAGATCAAAGAGAAGAACTACAGAAGCGACAACAGGAACTTGATGCTGGTGATGAGGTAATCAACCTCTGTTAGTTATATATCTTTCCCACTTTCACTGCATTCATGAGTTTGTATACTGAATATGAAAAGTAAAGAAAATAAACAAAAGGGTGGTACAAGTTACTTTTGCATGTTCTCGAGTTGGGAAGTAAAGAAAAGAAAGTGAAAATTTTATATTTTTCATGCTCTTGAATTGTAAAGAAAGATATTCTAATGTGTAATTTACGTCAGTTTAGTTCTGTGGTAGTTCTGGCATCTAAAACAATCATAGTCTTCCGTTTCTTCCTTAAGTCTTTCCAACTTGGTAGGGTTGGTTATTTATTTATTTATTTTTGTTTGTGTTGAGAAAATCACTTAAAGTATTGTATCTATTCATTTATTTCCAGAAAAAACTAAGTGAACAAAGTTTCCTTACTGCAAATTGTTCACTTTCTCTCTGAAAACAACTCGAGAACACACATAAATCAGTGATAAAACACTAAGATAACATTGTGGTTCACTTCATGTATTACACCAGAAAATCAAAGAACTTGTATCAGTACTGGATCAACGTAAGGATGAATCTATAGAACGTACTTTCAAAGGTGTGGCTAAACATTTTCGAGATGTATTTTCTGAACTTGTACAAGGCGGCCATGGATTTTTGATCATGATGAAGAAGAAGGTTGGTTTTAGTTAGTTTTTTTTTTTTTTTTTTTTTTTTTTTTTTTTTTTTTTTTTTTTTTTTTTGCTGCTAAACCATTCAATTTGATACTTACGAATTTCATCAAAGCAGGATGGTGATCCCGCTGATAATGATTATGATGACGACGGGCCTCGTATACCTGATACAGAGGGGCGTGTTGAAAAATACATCGGCGTGAAAGTGAAGGCATGCATTTTTTTAATTATTAATGTTGTTACCACTATTATTGTTATTATTACTCCTTCCGTCACAATATTGTTGTCCACAAACAAAAGGAACACATTGTACGATATGTGCAATAAATGCAATCAATAATTAACAAAAAGGCTGCTTCTACCCTTGCAGCTAAAAGACCAATGACTAGCAAGTTGCATTTGATGGTAATAGATTAAGGGTAAAACAGTATCATTTATTAAAAGTGGACAACTATTTTGGAACAAACAGAAATAGCGTTATATGAATATATTCAATAATATTGCGATGGAGAGTATCTTTAATATTGTTGTTTTTAGAAACGCAAAGATACTGGCACCTGTGTGCAACTTTTAGACTTGACCCCATAACCTTTTGGCTGATAGGGCCTCTCACATACCGCTAGGCCCAGGGCACTTCATATTATTAGAGGAAACAAACTTGTCTTAGTTTTCTTGACCGCTCATTCCATTGTTCCATATTGTGGCTGAGCTAGCGTTTTTTGTAGTTTCATTTCTCTTGTTAAATTCATTTATTAAGGTATGTATGTATTGGATTTAAATTACAGGTTTCTTTCACTGGACAAGGGGAAACACAGTCCATGAAGCAATTGTCTGGAGGTCAGAAGACTGTGGTTGCATTGGCGCTGATATTTGCCATACAACGATGCGATCCTGCTCCATTTTACCTCTTTGATGAGATAGATGCTGCACTCGACCCTCAGTACCGAACAGCAGTTGGAAGTATCCTGTTTAAAGTTTTGATATTTCTTTAATGACAGGTGGTAGGGGTGGCAAAATGGGTAAAAACTTTTTTTTAGTACATGTGAAAACGGGCTGGGTTGGCTGACCCACAAACACTTCCATGTTATATTTAATAAAGCGCCTCAGAAGGTTATAACTTATATGCATTTGGATACAATGTTTGGGATGGCATTTAACCCTTTCGATGCATTTGGCCCGTTTCAGTTTTTGTTCAATCTTTTAGCTGAATCCATCTGATAGAACAATACATAAACCGACTGATTTTTATGTAAATGGGTCGGAATTGCCACTTATTTAAGATTGTCAAAAATGTCATCATCGCTGACTAACATTCTTTGCCTTGTTTATCACATTGGTATCCTTAACAACTTGTTTCTAGGTATGGTTCGGCGATTGGCAGATATGGCAAGTACACAGTTCATTACAACAACATTTCGACCTGAACTTGTCAAAGTTGCTGACAAAATATATGGTGTGACTCACAAAAACCGTGTTAGTCATGTAAATGTTGTCAGCATGGAAGAAGCTTTGGATTTCATCGAGCATGACCAATCCCATAATGCTGAATGAGGTGTGTTCAAGTTTTTCTGTCATGTAGGTCATAAACTTGTAAGCTCTGCCTGGTTACTTTTTAGCATTCATTTTTTATCTTGCTTGTTTGGGCTGTTAGAATAAAACATAACGACCCACTCATTAATAGGTAAGCAGGTTAAAATTGATACATGTAGTGAATAGGCAGGACTGCCAGTGTTTTCGGGTCCTAAAAGAGCACATGGAAGTTTTTTCATACAAAATTGGAAATAAACTGTAAAAATAAAATATAAACTTTAGTTTTGCGAAAGAGAAAATGGAGGCAACCGCATTAATATTTCCTAACGTGTTTAAGATGTTTATAAAGCCACAAACTAAAAGTGAAGAATCATGTACTAGGTTATTTTGTTTTTCATTTGTTTGATTTTGACATTCAGCACATATGTACAACTGATCATTGTAAACATAGATAAATTTATATGCATGTTTTAATGCAGTTTTCCAGGCATGAACCAGAGGATTTGGGTGTATTGTGGAAATTGCTGTGCCTTTAATCTATAGATCGTGGATGAGACTTCGTATGTAAAGCTAGTATGTGTCGTGACATTTATTCCTTTAGTGTTATGATGACTGTTCTGTCGGTAATTGTTTCAACTATTTGTAAACAGCAAACCTACCTTAATTCTTCTTTTTAGCCTTGTATGTTTCTTCTCGATCTGATTTTTAATGGTGTTCGTGATGGAGAGGCCTGCAGTTTTGGCTTAAATGCTACAAGCAACTGATACAATGTGCTTTAAAAAAGATGGCAAATTGTGTGCCACCAACTGAATTGATTTTGTTCAAGCTGCTTTCTTATAGTGTAGTTGTTTTTGACGAATCAGTCATTTGCAAAACAAAAGAACATGGTTGTCCAAAGGTTAGTGAAATCACAAAAGCAAACACACTGTATGTATTAATTACTTGTAGCACCAGTTTTCATGTGTTGAAAAGGACATACATGATACAGGATCATAAACTACCTTTAACCTAACATACTTGACAATATATAAAACTTAATATTTGTTAAGGTTTAGCAAATATACAGGGCACCGATTTTCATGTTACAATTTTTGTATAGGATCACAAGTATTTTTTGGTTTACTGGCTTCCTGAAATACAGATATGATTTTAATAGATTTTCTTTGTGAGCAGCGCTACCAGCTTTGATGAAGCTGTATCGTGATTTTGTAAATAACATGTTAATTTAATATTGATGTTTGTATATCTAGTATCATGAAGGTGTATGCATGCAGCGTTTGATTTTATAAGAGCTCCGGGTGTCTTAGGGCTTAACCGGCGCCATCTAACGTGTCGAGGTGCTATGGCACCGCTACGGTACCGGGAGGGCTTGGCACAATTCATGGCGTTAAGTCTTTGGTTTTAGCCCGACTTTCTATTTATTTATTTATTTATTTATTTTTTTCAAATGGGGGTTTGTGTTTATTTTGTGTGTGAGGGTGCCGTTTGTTATGTGAGTGTGTAGTGTGGAAGATGAAGTGTAGAGTGATCGACTTCATTCAAAATTTTTTATTTTATTTTATTATTATTTTTTTTACACCTTTACATATATATCAAAAATTAATTTAAGTTGTACCTTTAAAGTTTGTTCAGCAAGTCTAAAGTTAAAAAAAAAAAAAAAAAAAAAAAAAAAAAAGCAAACTTAGTCTAAATTTAATACAATATTTTATTTTTTATTTTAATGAATGAAATAAGTCGGTTTTGAAAAATGAAAAAAATAAAATAAATTGATGTGTTTCAAAAAGGTGTTTTGGCTTAAGCCATGGGAGAGATATGTAAGTAAAAATTGAATGTAAAAGAGATATATGATGACGTATCACTTAAAAAGTGCACCCATTGCTCATCATGGGGTGTCATGGTATGACATTTCCCCCTTTTTAGTGCTACCTCGGCATCCTCACTTTTAACACACACCAAAATACTCCTTCATTCATAGCACCCTTTCACATGTCATTTAAGTCTCACCATACCTAATTAAAACAAACACTTACACACAAAACCGAGAAGATAAAGTGGCATACGCCACTCAAATGGCTTGGGAAGTGACACATGGTGGTCGGGGTATGGTGGCGACACCATTTTGGTGGCTACATTAGAAATGGCGTGGGTGTGCCGCACTGCCGCCATGACACTTATATTTTTCTTAAAAATTTTCTTAAAAAACTAACTAATATTTAAATAACTTTTTGTTTCACTAAACTATTTTGTTTAATAAATAATCTTTTCATTAACCAATTAATTCATGACATCTAGATTTATTATCTTAAACAATCGCGACTTCGAGCTTTGAGCTTTCTTTTATTCAGTATACTCCCTCCGTATCAAATAATAGCCACTTTTTTTTTTCGAGATATCTCAATTTAGTTGTCCACTACTAAATATAGATAAGAAAATTTAATCAAGTTTACCATATTATTCTATTTGAAATTATTGTTACAAACTTTAAAAAATAACTTAATTATTAGTTTAGGATAACATTGTTCATTTTGCAAAAAGCAAGAGAGATAAAATAGTAATAATTGTGGTTTTCCAAAATCATGTGTTTTTGTCATGGTACAATTATTTTGGGACGGAGGGAGTAATTATGTATTGTAACAATTTACAAAATCTCATACAGGTTATCTATACTTATGATATTTATAATATCATTTTCACGGGTAAAATTTTTGCTTCATTTCATTCCCACTATGTAAAGTAACTTACATAGCCCACTAGACGTGTTCACGCAACTACCAATGCCAAATATCTCTATGTTTACATGATGTAAATCTCATATGTCAAGTCTAAGTTTCAAAGATCATTTTATCAAGTATTCTGTCAATTTAACGTACTATTTTCAACACTATACCAAAACAAGCCTTATACGTTTGCGGTTATTTCAATGACCCTAATTTCAAGTCTAAACTAGTTTAAAAGTGTTCAAGGCTTATATACAAGTTATCTTAGCTATATTTCCTTTCCTAAACTTTAGTACAACTACCTAGAGCACAATGTACAAGTCCTTTAAGCACACAAACCAAATTAGATCATTTAGGCGCCTAAACCATGTTTAAACCTTACCATTTCTTTAGTACAAGTTACAAACACTTAAAAGCATGACTCCTAAACCTTAAACCTAATCACTAATCACTTTATAAACTCTAATCTTAGTACTAAACCCTAATCTAATCCTAATCCTAAACTAAACCCTAAACTAGTTTTAAACCTAAAAACTACCTAAACCTAGCAACCTAGCACCACCATGACCTAACCTACCTACTTGGCAACTCCATCACCACCTTATCATCACCAAGCTACCTACCAAACACCACCGTCACCACCTTATGGTTAAAACACCACCGCGACACCATAACAACCACAAACACCCCTAACTACCTCTATAGCCCTTTCTAGTCATCACTAGCTGTCCTTAGTCACCCCTCCTACCCTTGGCCACCACTCCACTTTCGTCCCTATAAATAGCAACGAGACACCATAAGTTTTAAACCATCCCACCAAAGCTTCTCCACCCCAATTCTCTACTCTCACTTGGTCCTAGCAGTATCCTAAGGTCCCTATGAGTCCATTGGAAGTAAAGGACTAAGAAGAAACAGCCCTCGAAGCCGTTTTCTTGTCGAGAAACCTAAAACCCCATTTCGACCCATTTAACTCATGTAAGCCCTCTATACTAGTTCTATAAGTTCTATTTTGGTTTCATAATGTTTATAAGCTGTAATAGATCATGCATGAACCCATGTTTAAGCCTTGATCATAAAAACCTAGGCGTTTTCATTTTGAAACCCTAATTTCACATTATTTTGATATTTTGGTCATAAGCTCTTTCCATAAGCTATAATATCGTAAAAGGCTACTTATATAAGCCTATACTAATAAGCCATAAGCTATAAAACTCTTTTGTATCATAAAAATGTACTTTGCATGGTTTTTGGACTAGTTTTTTAATGTATTTCATGCAAAGGGGTATCTGTTGTAACTTTTGGAAACTATTAAGTTTAAGGGTTGTTTTTGCCATTTCTCTAAAGTTATAAGTATAAGGACCTATTTTGAAAAGTGTTAAAGGCAAAGGTTTTACACACACACACACACACACACACACACACACACACACACACACACACACACACACACATATATATATATATATATATATATATATATATATATATATATATATATATATATATATATATATATATATATGATTGGCCCCAAACGGTCAACCTAAATTGACTAGGTAATGGTCAACAAGGTCAAACAACCTAGAGTCAATGCTCCGCGAAATATAGTGTTTCCCCGGGTCGTTATGTCCCGACGAGGTGTGAATGGCAAACAAACGGCTTCGTGATCGGGTGAATTTGGATGAAAAGGGGTTTGTGATTGAGCTGAACTAAGGAATTTACAATGAAATAGCTTAAATAAGCTATATGAATAAGATGGGAAAGTTAGAAAAACCAGAAACGTTTAAAACTTAAAACGCGTACGTTCACGTTTAAATAAAACGTAAACGTACAAAATTAAAAGTGAAAACTGAAATCCGAAAACACCCAGGGGGTGAAAATGACTTTTTTACAAACTAAAATGTAAAAGAAAATTTTTAGAAAAAGAAAATAATTTTTTACACTAATTAATTATTTAATATTAATTAAATACTATTTATTACTAATTATTAATATTTAAATAACCTAAATACAATATAATATTAATTAAACACTAAAAAGGTGAAAATAAAATTTCTAAAATTATAAAATAGCTAAATACAAGTTTTAAAATTAAAAATATGTATTTTTATCTTTTTGTGATTTTTCTATTAATTAATTACTAATTAATTACTAATTACTAATTAAACTATTTTAAATTATAAAAATTAGCAAATGAACAGTAAAAATTCTAATAAAATTTCTAAAATTATTTTATAACATACAAAAGCTATAAAAAATATAAAAAGTAAGTTTTGCTTAATAAAAACTAATTATGCTATTTTAAACTTAATATTAATTAATAATTAATAAAACTAAAATTAATTCTAGTAAATACTAAATAATAAAATAAAAATCTGAGAAAATTACTAAAAATACTTTAATATATGAGGTAATTAATAAAAATATAAAAATGACAAGTACTTAATTAAAATCTAAAAATGAAAAATAAAATTTAAATAAAATTAAATAGAAACTATCACTTAAAAATACTTTGTTTTTTCTGGATTTTTATTTTAGAAAACTAATTTATAACTAAAAACAAAAACTTTTTGTGAAAACAACTTTAATAGAACTTAAAATTAAGCTAATTACAAGCTTATAAGAGTGACAGTTGACTTTGGTCAACTGTCAAGGGAAATTGATGATGCAGGCAGTTAGGGGGGCCCACAAAGGTAAAATAAGCTACCAATAAGTTAAAGGGACCAAAATAAGGTGGAAGGAACAAGTTTAAACCTTGAATAAGCCAGATAAGCTGGATAAGCTAATCCAAAACCAAACAGCCAACTCAGATATGGGACAAGCTTTTGTGGTGATTTCATGTGGGTCCCAGTGGGTTCAAGGTCAAACCAGTGGTCAATTGAGGAAGCCTGGTAGGGGGAAATTGGTAGGAACCAATGGGGAGGCCTGAGGACCACTGTGGAGGTCAGAAAACCACCACCAAGTGGTGGTGGTGGCTGCTATAACTGCTAAGACAGAGCAGTTTGCAGCCCTGCAGCTCACTTTGGAGAGTTGTGGGGCCCACCACAAAATTCACAAAAATAAAAGGGATGTGGGATCTCTAAGATGAGGTGTTGTACTATAACCACAACAAGTTTCAGAGGCTAGATCATCACATAAAAATCAAATAAATTCCTTGAATTTTTGTAAAAAACTGAAATACATGCACATTTGACTTTTGATAAAAACTTAAATCTTGACTTATTTGAACTTTGAAAGCTTCCAAAGGACTGAAAAGGTTGTAATAAGCTGTATAGAACCTACTTTAAGCTATATTTATCAGTTATGAGACAGAATGAAAGTTTGTGGGACTCAAATCCCTCACAGTTAATCTGTGAGGGTACCAAAGCTATGATTTTGACTTTTTGCTAAGGAGACTAGTATTTGATGCTTGAAATTACTCAATAGAACCTAAAGTGACATGGTTAAACTTAAAACAACAACTAGAACACCAAGTATGCCTGAGAACACTTCTGTGCCAAACACACCTTAATAGTGAACTGTTTTATGATTTCTGAAGTAAATGAACTAAGCAAACCACAAATCTTCTAAATTAAGTTACACTAGGCTATAATAAGTCTATTTAAGCAAGTTTAGACAATTGCTAACAACAAATACCTCTAAACACAGTTTATAGAAAATATTGCCCACAAGCTTACTTGGTATCAAATCTGAATTCCAACTGAAAATCCATCCCCAAACTCACAACTTAATGCTCCCATGAGCTAATAAACCAGAATCCATCCACTTCCTTGCTTCTGCTTCTTTCTTTTCTGTCTATTTTTGATTTTTTACACCTTTTTTATGATTTCTTATTATTTTAAGTAAAACTGCTTAAATCTTTTTAGAAACCTTCAAGGACTGATGTGTGTACTCAAATGAGTTTATAGGAAAGGGGATTACAATTTTTAACAACTTTAAGCCAATATAAGATTTTTAAAGCAAGAAAATTAATGAAAACTCAAACTGATAAAATCACTGCAATTGAAGCTTAGATTAAGTTTCAAATAAAGATGGAATTACATGACAAAGGTTTAATAAGACTTTCTGAAATTAAATTACAACTAAAAAGTGGGAATTACATTAAAGATAATTTTACTAAAACTAAAACTAATCTAACTACTCTAACTGCCCTCATTCTTCATTTTCTTTTTACTTTTATAGACCTGGAGAGTTACTTGGACTTTTCCCACACCTTGCGGACCGTTGGATTAGCTTCTTTGATCCCAGCCGTTTAAATTCCATTTTGGCGGGAATTTTAGGTTTGGCAGAGTAGTGGTGTTTGGTGAGCAATAAATGAGGAGGGGGGTTGGTTAGGGTTTGGAGGGAAGTATTAATGATGTTTGGTGGGTTGGTGGAGTTTGGAGAGGAGGGGGGAGACAAACAAGCGTATAATCAGGAGGTTGGGGGTGGATGAATAGTGACTGTGGTGTTTGGGTGTTGACTGCCTTTGACCCTGGCTTGTTATTATTTTGGGATTGGGCCAGGGTATATGGGCTTAGGGTGTATTGGTTTGGACTGGATTGGTGGTAAGGGTGTACATGGATTGGATTTGGAAATGGGTTATGTAATAAAAGGGAATCCGTTTGGTTTTGTTTATAATCACAAGGACCACAATTGTAATTTGGCCAAACTTGAGGATTGAAAATGATAATTCCCAAAATTTATTATAAGGACCAATCTTGCATAGTTTAAATATCCAAAACCCATTTTTGCAATTTTGTACTTTTCAAAATTCCCGGGGACCATTTATGTCAATTTACCAAACTTAAGGGACCAAACATGTAATTTCCTCAAAATTTCACCCAAGGATTATTTTAGACACATTTTGATTTTCCAAGGGCAAAAAATGATTTTCCTTTCAAAAATACCCCACCAGGGACCAAATCTGTCAAAGTCTGAAACTCCAAGGACCAAACTGTAATTTTCCAAAACTTTTCCAATTTTTCACCAAAGGACAAAATATGACAAATTATGATTTCAAAAGGACCTTTGGTGATAATTTTCCATATTTTGAATGACCAGGGACTAGTTTTGTCATTTTATGAAAGTTGGGGGACTGAAACTGCCGATTTTGCAAACTTTGTGCGTTTTTCATTTGTTTTTACTCGTTTTGCATCTAAAACATATAAAACACAATTTTGAAATATATTTGGTATTTTGATGCATTTCTGAGTGTTTTTGTATGTTTTGCAGTTCAGATTTGACCAAAAATGATGAATGTTTGAGCACTCATCAATATATATATATATATACACACACACACACATATATATATGTATATATATATATATATATATATATATATATATATATATATATGTACACACACACACACACACTAGCTTTTAGCTTTCGAAGCTCGCCCGATGGGCGGGCATGACTTATAATTATTGTTTACATTTTTTTGTTTAGCTAAATATTGGTGTTAAAAAATCGTTTATTATATAAAGATTTTTTAAAAATAGTACAAACATTTGTCAAATTGTTTGTGTTTGTTATAATGTTCTTTGTAACAACATAGTATATGATTTAAACTCAAATGCGAGATAAAACTTCTTTATACACAACGTTTGCAGTAACATAGCCTGCCCGATGGGCAGGAGAGCCTTGTGAGTTTCAAGGAGTGACGGTTAATGAATTACGAACATCATAAAATATTTATTTGGTGAATAAAGAACATAAGCAAATGAATGGTAATCCGATATAAGGAAATAAAACTTAATAATTTATCCGGCATTACAAAGTATATGGTTTTAGTTCAAATGCTAAATAAAACTTCTTTATACATAACGTTGGTCGTTTAATTTGTGTATTTAGTATTTACCATCTCTATCACAATATATAATCTTCAAACCCTTCATGCTCTTGACCCTTGAGACAGCGACATATAGTTGCCCATGAGAGAAAATCTGCCTCTGGAGAAACAACCCAAGCTTAGACAATGTCTAGCCTTGATGGGCGGGTTAGCAAAAATTGAGGTATAAACACAGCAAATTATTTATTGGATACATTAAGAACGAAAAAGAAATAAACGTTTATCAAATATGAGAAAAAAAGTTACAAAGTTGTACTTAAGAACAAAGTATACAACTAAATAACCTCTAATGTGAAATAAATATTTTTTGTATACAATGTTTGTTGTTGATTTTGCGTAATTACTATCATTGTCACAACAAAGAATCTTCAATCCCTTTCTGCTCTTCACTCTTGATACAACCACATAGAGTTGTCCTTCTGTGAAAACCGGCCTCTATAGAAAAAACTTTTGACAAAGTTTGGCCTTGACTTTTATTAATTGTCATCGCAAACAGACCGAAACAAAGAATTATTTAAATTGCATCTTATTTTCCGATGGGGCTTATGACCATACACGGCAATGCACAAATAGTACTAATACTGCTACCGGATATTAGTTTAGCTACAATAATATTTGTACCCATCCTTAGTACTTGAAGACTGGTTACATGGTTTGTCCGAATGGCGGGCTAACTTTATGTGAAAAGCTTATTTAAATATCCTAAACAATAAGCTTTTGCTGATCGTTTATGAGCTCTAGGATGTTAAGCCTTTGATCTAGGAATTTGGCTATTACGAGCACAATGATAATATTGACGGAATATTCTATGAAAGAAACAATATTATCACAACAAGGTTTTTCTAACTTCTCCGTTTGTTATTCCAACTAGCCCCAATGCTATGTGATTAAGTATAGCACGGTTTACAATCTAACAGGGATCAAAGATCCTTGAGGCTAAACAAACCTAACAACAACAAACCCCTTGTCTGATGTTCCCACACACACTCTTCTAAGTGCTTTACATTTTAACACACTTGGTGTTGTTGTAATTTGTAAGTACGAAGCACTTTGGTGATGTTCACTTTGTTTCACCGTGAAGCATACTTTTTATCTAAGGGCGTGATCTCCTTTTTATAGAACAAAGGAGATCATTACAAAATTGATAAGCTTTTGTCATCTACTATCGAGCTTATGACTATGATGTCAGTCAACACGTATCAATGTTTAAAACTCATTTAGAGTGTTCAATTTGATGACTGATGAAAGATATTATCTATAGGATATACTTGACTTTTATGCACAAAATATCTTCTTCATCTTTATCCATTCAGTAGTATGACTCATTGATCAGCAACAGTGTCAATCAGCAGAATCCATCAGCAGAATCACTTTCAGTAGAAAAGATCTTCAGCAGAATCCTATTAGCAGAACTATTTTGCTCATCAGCAGAATCCATCAGTGGAAACGTTCTTCAGCAGAATTGCACTTAGCGTATTTTGCTTATCATTTCAGTATTCTTCATGTTTCATTCTTCTTGTTTCTGATCATCAAATCTATGGAATATTTAATTCCTAACAATCTTCCCCTATTTGATGATTACAAAACAAAAACATTCTTGTACGAATTTCCCTAGACGAAGTAGAGAAATTGAGATAACTAAATCTCACCATGAATGAAACTATATTGTCTTCCCCTTAATTTATGCTATCCACCACATCTCTTCCCCTTTTTGTTATCAACAAATAAAGAATATTACAAATATGATTTTTACAGCCATGAACTAATACTACACATCCAATCTATCCTTCTATTATATCAAATTACCCTCCATTAAGTTTTCCGCACTAAAAATGAACTTGAGACAGTAAAAATCTAAACCATCAGTAGCAATACTAATTAACAGTAATAAGAATCAATTACTTTCCCTGTAGTGATGCACATACATAATAAATGGTTGAACACTTGAACATTTAAGCTTCCCCTGAAACCCATATGTTAACCATTTGAATCTCCATTTCTGTAGGCTTTTATGACTGATGAAGAAAAACCAATCATTACTAACTTGATGCTGAAGTGAAAGAAACCAACCTTGTGTCTTATATCTTGTACTAAATCTGACTTCGAACGTATACCCATCCTTGATGTATAGGGAGACCGCAATCTCATGACAATAAACTCATCTTCTATGAGACACTGAGCACTACAATGTAACTCCTTTAAGTGTTTGTCATTTCGTAGTCACTTGAACGAACGAACAAGTTATCTTTAAAGTGTACACATCACCTTAAGATTGATAAGAACACAACCTTGAAAAATTTCACTTCATCTTCAAATAAGGAACAAATAACTTTCTTTACCAATAATAACTTGATAAACAAGCCTTTTTATCTTTTAAGAACTAACTCTCTTCTGTGTGTGATTCTTCCCCTTTGTGTGTGTAAACCAAGAAAGAAAACCAAAAATTCGACCATACCTCAACTGTTTCTGCAGCAGTTTTCAACGATGCATATCTTGCCATCTGAAGCTTTGATTGAAGATCCCTCCAGTGAGAATCTATCTTGATATGCCAAGAACCTTCAACAAAAATTTTAGGCCAATCCAACGGTTAACGAAGGAGCTATAGCCTTTGTAAAACTGCTCTTCAGAAAGTTGCAAAAAATTAAGCAAAAACGAATTTTTCTTCTTTCTTCTTTTCTCTTTAACAAAAACCTTTTCTTTTCTAGATCCAGAGCCCCCTCGCTCTGATACCAACTATGAAAAGCTTATTTAAATATCCTAAACAATAAGCTTTTGCTGATCGTTTATGAGCTCTAGGATGTTAAGACTTTGATCTAGGAATTTGGCTATTACGAGCACAATGATAATATTGACGGAATATTTTATGAAAGAAACAATATTATCACAACAAGGTTTTTCTAACTTCTCCGTTTGTTATTCCAACTAGCCCCAATGCTATGTGATCAAGTATAACACGGTTTACAATCTAACAGGGATCAAAGATCCTTGAGGCTAAACAAACCTAACAACAACATCCCCCTTGTCTGATGTTCCCACACACACTCTTCTAAGTGCTTTACATTTTAACACACTTGGTGTTGTTGTAATTTGTAAATACGAAGCACTTTGGTGACGTTCACTTTGTTTCACTGTGAAGCATACTTTTTATCTAAGGGTGTGATCTCCTTTTTATAGAACAAAGGAGATCATTACAAAATTGATAAGCTTTTGTCATCTATTATCTAGCTTATGACTATGATGTCAGTCAACACGTATCAATGTTTACAACTCATTTAGAGTGTTCAATTTGATGACTGATGAAAGATATTATCTATAGGATATACTTGACTTTTATGCACAAAATATCTTCATCTTTATCCATTCAGTAGTATGACTCATTGATCAGCAACAGTGTCCGTCAGCAGAATCACTTTCAGTAGAAACGTTCTTTAGCAGAATCCTATTAGCAGAACTATTTTGCTCATCAGCAGAATCCATCAATGGAATCGTTCTTCAGCAGAATTGCACTTAGCGTATTTTGCTTATCATTTCAGTATTCTTCATGTTTCATTCTTCTTGTTTCTGATCATCAAATCTATGGAATATTTAATTCCTAACACTTTATGACTTCACTTTATAAGAATTCAAGCATATGATTACCGAATGAAGAAACCTTAAATGGGAATGTGTTATATAAAAGATTGTAGAAAAGAAAGGTAAGCCTATAATAAACTTTTTTATAAATTACTAGTTATAATGACCGCGCACGCGCGCGTTTTTAAAATTTCTTTAATCATATATTTTTATTTATTAAATAACAAATAGTTTAATCTTTATTTTGTTTGATTTATGATGTTTAATTATAATTTTTTATTATTAAAGACAATTATTTAAAAATTTTAATCCTGTTATTAATTGTATCTTATCTATATTTTTTGTATTTATCTTCTACTTGTGTTAATTGCATTTTATCTATATTTTTTGTATTTATCTTCTACTTGTGTTATGGATAAATATAAAATGTTACCTAATAAGTAAATAATTTTTTTTTTAAATACAATTATTACTAAATAAGGTATGAATATATTTTTTGAAATGAAAAATTCCCAATAAGGGTTCTGTTTTATTATATAAAAGATGTTGGTATAGCAATTAGGCATAGGCCAATGTATACATGAATTCATAGCCAACATTATTGCTTTAATCGAAGCAAAATCAACATCAATGTAACCCTCACATAGCGATAAACAACATATAATAACACTACTTATAGTTGGTGAATATATTTACATTACTACTTTCGAAAGTATAATGATCGATCACTATAGTGAATATTTTTCACTACAAAGGACTTGCTAAAATACATGCTTTCTCATACTCATATCATCAATTAGCCTCATAAATTTCGAATAAAAGTGCCAAATGGTTACTCATATTTTCACATATCCTTAACTTTATAGCATAGCAGGTACGTACATACTAATGGAAAAAAATGCCCATGTTCACGGTCAGCGGCGGGGATGTCTTTGATATAAGCAAAATTTCATACCGAACAATTTCATCAGGCGCAATCTTGATTAACTTGCCTAACTGATGTTTTTGATACTCAGGCATTAGTTGCAATGATATACAATTGTTGCATTACTTGATCCAACCATGTCTTTTAAGATTTCATGAGAAGGTTGCAAGTGTTTTCCTAAGACATCATATGTCATGATTAGCTTCATGGTTCCTTAGAATGAACGGGCTACAACAATTGCCAAATAATACTATTTGCAAATAGAGAAATTTGCATTGTTAGATTTACATATATTGGCAAATACAAAGTGTGAACGCCCAAAGAAAATACATGAGTTGAAAAAATGGATCAAATATGCATTGTGGGACTACATATATAAACAAATTGGTAGGCATACACTACGCACATTTTAGCTTTTAACATAGTTACGACATAACTGTTTATGTTACTCAGTTACGGAGAAACATAGGTGTCCACTTCAAATTTGATCAACTTTCTAACATCATTTTTGAAGGGCTGTTGCAAGTTGGTGTATGGAATTTGCGAATAACTGTTAATAGTTATTTCATTTATAAAAAAACAATAACTCAGTGGCTCAAATTAGGTTAAACCAAATACCAATCTCAGCAAACACCGTATACCATATTATTGTCAACATACCTTCCAGGTACTCCTTGTTTACACCATTTTCTTAGACACTTCGGCGATACCTGTCTGGATTTAAATGTACCAAACATCTGACGTATCTAAATCGAGAAAAGCATAGGCATAACGGTAACAAATAAGGCTCAGATTTACAAATAGAGTAGCAATACCAATCAGCCGTCGTAGCTGCAAACTAAATAACCTAATTATTAGACGGTTGTTTGTGTTAACCTTGATTGCTTATTTTGAACTGCTTGTTTATTGTGAAATAAACGAATAAAAAGATTCATCCAAACAATACTTAAAACTGCTTATTAGCTCTAAAAGTGAACAGTTCATGCTACTTATTCAAACTAACAACATACTTCATAAAAATTATCAGATAGGCTATTAAGCTAACCAATCCCAAACACCCCTAAAATTGTTTGTCTCACCTTTCATTATAGCAGGCCCACGTAACCTAAGTTCACCAATCTTCCACGAGGGAGATACAAACCAATAACCCATTTTAGATTTTCATGGTAGAACATGAATGGTGTTCTTTTCCAGGTCAAATTCTCACAGTAGCAAATTTAATAAGAAATGTAACAAAAATAGCAATGTAGTTCCAGTTTTTGAGCAGTAATAACAACACTATTAGCATGTTCATGTATGAGGTTGGTTACAAATTGCAGTTAGTCTATTCAATGGATTACTAAATTTAGCTTGCAGAAAGAAAATTACAATTTACCTTCAATTATCGTTCAACTCAGTGTTCCAGAGTCACTATCACATCATGTGAAGAAAATAATAAATCTTCTAGTGAGCTTCAGCTTAATTACAAACTACTTATTGAATGTTCCAGAGTACCGTAAACGGCCTCCTTGTCACACCACCCCAAGACATTCACAACCAATCACCAAATTTCTCATTTTCAACCACCAATACCTGTCCATACCATGCTTCACGTGGGACTCGTGGTACACGTGTACCACCCACCACTCTTTTTTACCTCAGACACTAACATTTCATGCCAGGCTGAAATCTTGTGGCAGTTTGGGACTACTGGCTTTAGAGATAACTGTGGCAGCAACCTTAATGCCATGAGCATAGCCTAATCGTTCAGTGGCACCTACTCTTGGGGTTCGTTTATTTCACCAGTTAACAAATGACTTTTACCTTTTGCGTACTACTGATGTAGGTGGTAACTTTCGCCACTTTGTCAATCCATCCTATGATCAACTATAGGACCTGCTGTCACATCTTCATTTCTTCTAGAGCTATGTTTTGTCACATGCGTTTAGATACCTAATATGGCATATTGGGTTGGTCATCAATTTTGGGAAATGGCTCAAATGGGGAAACCTCTTAATATGGTTTAACATTCATGTTTACATTCATAAGATCAAGGAACATTCATATTTTAGCTAATACATTATTCCATTTACTAAAAAACACAATGAAATTAAAACATAATATAGTTATCAAGTAAATTAAAAAAAACATAATATAATTTACTTGATCCTATTCACACAAGTAGAGCATGTGATCCATGGTGCCAATGCCTCTATCAATGACCATATGTTGTACGAAGCCTGTGAATGTAAGTGTACATTTAGTAGGTCATATTCGATAACATATTCATATAGGGTTGTTGAATTTTGATACAATCTGGAACCAAAAAGCTAACGGTGATGATTATACTAACCCATTAAAGCTCGAAAGTTTGTATGAGCGTTAACTTTTTGGTGGCTCATGAACTCAAAGCATCTTAGCAGGTGCAGTGTAGTCACGCAACTCTTCTACCCTGAAAACCATAAAGTTTACCATATTATGAGAACGCTAATGCACAAATGTATAACTAACCATAAGAAACATACAAATTCAATTCCTGAGCAATGATTTTATAATCCTGCACTAAAACAGACCCAATAGGCACTTTTTAGAGATCTGCATCCTTTTTAGCCTCTGACAGCGATTATGTCAAAAAAGAAAAAAAAAAGCCATAATTTTGGCCTCGGTTATCTTCAACAAAATATGCTATGCTGTCTAAAAGAATACAACATTAAAAGAGGTATAATTTTCTGATCTTACTGGTTATACCTTTCCAACACCCTCATATCCAGCATGAAATTAATTATAAAAATGTAAGCAAACTACTATATAAAGGAAGATTAATACACCAACATTTTATGTTTCACAATTGCAGGTCCAAACAAATGACTCTGAATCAGAACTTGTCACACCCCCAGAATCAGGTCCAGCGGAAGCATACAAGTAGCTGGGGTGTAACTCAATTGGTATTACAAAACAAGTGTAAAATGGTTTTCATTTCAATCATTTAGAATAAAATCGTTTAACTAAAAGTATTGAATTTACATTGTTTAAAATTTGTGCGGAAGTAGGCCCTTAACATAGTTTAAAACGGTCCCCAAATGAATATCAGAGTCTTCTATGACCATGCCATGCCCTGCCAAAACCTCCAGTAGCGTGCCATTGCTTAAAACCTGAAAATACATGCTAAATCGTCAGCATAAAGCTGGTGAGTTCATAGTTTTAAGTAAACAAGTATTTCCCGTAAACAAGTGTTTCCAGAAATCAAGTATTTCCCAGCAAAGGCATCGTAAATCCACTCAGTTACAAGTCCTGCCATAAGAGACTTGTAACCTGTGTGTTCACAACCCACTGCCAAATATGAATTTGTTTAAGTAAACAAGTCATTTGCGGAACACGAGATTTTCAGTAGCAAGACAATATAACAAATACAATGTCATAGCTAAAAATAAGGTATACAGTGCCTAAAGCTCATGACCCCGAAGCTCGACGTAATCATATGCAATCAAGCATAAAATGCCCTAATTAAGTGTTTGCCAGACACTCGGAAGTAATCCGAATGATATGCGTCTGTTTGACAGGTTGGCGCGACCAACTCGGATGGGGTGTCAACCCAAATAGATCTATCCACAGCATTCGCGCTCACACACATGTAATTAACGGTTCATGATAAAGGGGACTTCAGTGGCAGTAATAGGTAACTCAGGCAAAGTAACAGTTTTGTATTTATGTCCGCAAAAGCAAGAACTTGTGTTCATAAGAAAGAAATCAAGGATGGAATAAGTAATTCATAATGTATTCAAATAATCAATCAAGTATTTCAACCATACAGTAATGTTTGAGAAAATGAATCGCGTTCAAGTAAAACAAGCATTGAATTTAAATAGTAAGGAGCATGTATCTTCCCCCAAAACAGTTATGAAACAAGTAAAAGTAGGGGTTATGAACTCACCTGGTGCAATAGCTACGATGACAACAATGAATACACAGAAATGAGGCACGATCTCTAACCGCAACCTAATATGAATGATATGATCTAATGTAAGAAATGAAATGACGCTACACATGCAAATACGTATGTTATCGATACCACTCATTAGTTTTGAAAATAACGTTTATCGTCGACAAATACGTTTTTGACGTCTCGTTAGGTTAATAACCACTTTTCATGGAAATAGGTTGAAACGGTACTCCACGATCCTTGTTTGGTGTTCTATCGGAAAATATAAGGTTTTTGTCGCAAAAATAACATTTTCATTACTTGAAAATATGCCCAAAATGGCCTCGCAAAACAAGTCGCGAAATGTTGTACGTTAAGGGTTAGTGATGAAACTCGGCGTTTTTGAAAACCTTGTAACAATATCTTGAAGTCGTGTCATTTAACTTTTGGCGATACGGGTCTCGATCGATGAGAAAATCGACTCTTATTGTTGTTACTTGAAAGTATTATGTTCAATACTTAGAAAATTTCATTATAGTAAAAGCTGTCAAAATATATATAGTTTATCGGGTATATAGATGAGGTCGTAGTTTATTCGTTATAAGTCTATTCGACGAACGGCCAATTGATTTGAAAAGCTTGTTGGAAGATCTTGATTTCATAAAACTACGGCTCGGACTCAAATTGATCAGATCATGAAGAAAAACAGCCAAGAAAGTGGTGTCTCGCGAAGACAGTTTTGCGGCAAAATAATAATAGAAAAGCTGATGGAAATTTGTAAAAATCGTCTAAGTTCAAACGCTTGTATCTTTTTCGTTATAAGCTCATTTTCTACGTTCTTTATATCCCCGGAATCGTGGGACAACATACTAATATATTTTTGATAAGTTGGGACGGCTAGATCAAGTTTTACGTCTCGAAACAGTCCATGAAAACTGTTCAACAGCAAGCTATTTTTCAGAAAATAGTTTTCGTCGTTAAAATTGAAATAGCATATCTTTTTCGTCGTAACTCGGATTTTAGTGATTCAAGCGGCCACGGTTTCGTTTTTGAAAGTATTTTCTGAATATCTAACCCAATGTTACCCGGAAACCCCTGAGTTTTCTGAAATTGGCGATTTGGGACAGAACCTATATTTGAAAGTATTTTTCGTTGTTAATATTCGGAAAATCATATCTCCTTCGTTATTAACTCGTTTTTATCCCCGTTTTCGGCCATAGTTTCGTCTCGGAATGTATTTTCTAAATTTTTGGTCCAAAATTACACCCTAGACCCTGAGTTTCCCACGTTTTACAAAAATGGACAGTAGCTTTTATATAGTTGTAAAAATCAACTTTTCTAGTTTGTAACTTGTTCAAGACTTAACCAATATACTTCAAATCAACTCCACAAATACCCAATCCTACCATACACCTTCTTAGGGTGTCATGGGTTCCTAGACATCACCAATCTTAGTGGATCTAATGAGATTACTAGTAAAAATTGTAGATCTATGTTCATAATGAAAAGAAATGAGTAATAAGTGGTATGGATCATACATACTTGCATGTTTTACCAATATATCTTGAAAATACATAAAAATATAAAGTAAATGAAAGTATGAAAAGATCAAAAATTGTTCTTGAAGCTTACTTGAATATTTGATCGATTGTGCATAAAGAGCACAAGAACTCTTATAAAAACCCAAGATATGAACACAAAAACTTAACCCTTGCTAACTCCTTTGTAAGAACACTCGACCAAGGCAAAACCAAGCTCAAAAACCCTTTATTTATGGTGTTGTTGCTGCTTTGAAATGGAGAGAAAGAGAGATGTTTTTGTTTTGTGTTGTGGTGAAATAAGAAGTAAAGTGATAGTATTCTTGTATAAAGAAAAGATATATAAGACTTTATCAAATATCTAGAGACAAAAAGACATGAGAATTAAAGAGATTGAGGGAGGGATGATGGGGGTGGCGTGGGTTTTTGACAATCAATCAAGAGTTGGTGATTTAGTTTGAAATTTGTATGATCTTGATTGATTTAAGGTATATATTTAGTGTTGAGAGAATTGCAAAAATCGTCCCTAAACTTTGGCCAATTTGCATGTTTCGTCCCAGAACTGTTGAAACTGCAAAAATCGTCCCTGTGGCAAACTTTTGGGGCAAATATCGTCCTTTTGGGGTATATATCGTCCCAAATTGGTCAAACTTTAGGGACGATACATGCACACGGACCAAACTTTAGGGACGACACATGCACACAGGCGAAACTTTAGGGACGATCCTTGCAGTTTCGAAATTTGTAGGACGAAACATGCAAATTGGTCAAACTTTAGGGACGATTTTTGCAATTTACTCTTTAGTGTTTTAAATGATACCGGGTACCGAGTTAACTAAAAATAAATTATGACGCGATGAAATAAAATATGACGAAGTTGTAAAAGTTGTAAAATATTATTCCTGATGATAATCGGGCGTTAAAATAATTATCGTGTTGAAATTTCGCAAACCGACAGATTTATAAGCTCCGACCGTGAAATATAGTAATTGATTTCAAAACACCGGGTAAATTAATAATATAATTTTTATATCATTATAATAAGTATGAAAATATGTTAGGATCGTAGTCGGGAGTATTGGGTATACGTTCGTAGTAAAAACTGAGTGGTAACGTTAATTACAAATTAAGCATACGTATATAGAAATAATGCATATCCGTGTAGGGCCTAAAATGTGATGATGATGTGTAGACTAATCCAGTCTATATGAAATGTCATTAATAAATGATGCATGAATTCATAGCGAAACCACATTGGTTACGCGAATTTGAAGACTCGTAAACTCAGTTTACGATGAAATGAACAGCAATCGTGAATAGTGATTTCCTTCCGGAAATGAATAGTGTCATATGAATAGTAAAATTTTGAAACACTTCTCGGAATCACAAACTGACTCCGAAAACGATGAATAGTAAAATGATGAATAGTGACCGGTGAATAGTAAATGATGAATAGTAACTGATGAATAGTGAATAGGAGAAATGTCCTGAAAATGCGGGTTGTTACAGAACTTGTAAAAGAACAAAAGTAGAGAACTGGCAAGCGCATTAGGCATTCTCTTCAAAATGTCCAACGTTGGATTTTTGTATCCCAATTCTGAATGAGTCTTCTAAATGAGTCATGCATATTCTGAGCATACACATTTCGTGCGCACTCCAGGTGGCTTTCCATGTGTGTCACGTAGAAGCTAAAGTTGCCCCTTAATAGCTCCCAGTGGGAAAAAGGTAAATATATCGGTTATGGTAAAAAACACCAATTAAGTGGGGCTACTTAAATTTAAAAGATTGAAGTTAACACCAACCTGCTCATAATAAACATCGATTAGTCTAAAGTATGTCATTTCAACCATTCCAGGTTCTCCAACTGGTGAAGGCGAATTCTTTGTATATATCCAAAATGTGCTGCTCCACCTGGAAATATCAAAACAAAGACTGAATGTTAAATTTAGATTATAAAGGTATATGACCATATGGTTCATACGGGCCCGTTTGTAACGACGGGCTGCAATTGCGTCGAGTTGTTGGTATGTTGAACCTTCCCACCAGTTAGAAGGGTTAGAAGCATGACCACCAGTCATGACAAGTTGTTGCACGGTACTGAAGTCTTTCAAATACCATGTCTTCTTTTTATTGACAACATAATTAGTGTAATAATGATGGGTTGTTTGGCACATGTAATAATGAGTTGAAGATGATCATAACTGAGAACATATAAATGTGAAATCTAAACGGTCATCGAGGAACTCCTCTCATCTATTGGTTTTTTTAATACCAATAGTTACTATCAGAAACTGATGAGCCATTACTTTTTCGGGGAACCATAACCATCACAGATATCAGTTGCATTAAAAGTGCAGAAAGGAACAACCTGAAATAAAGATAATTTAAGTGAATGACTGGACAACGATACAACACTTTAGAAGAATCAAATTCTATAAACATCAGCTTGAGAATTACCTGATCATTGCTCGAGTTAATGGCTATAGAAGTTCTCATCCTTTTCCTGGTGCGTGCCGTGTCTTCAACAAAATTTTGATCCGTCACCTCTGTAATAATCAAATTTAGGACAGAATCATATATTAAGATAACAACAACTTCGGTTGCACTGCTTTCTCCTCTCCCTTTTAAGTTATCGCTCGTTTATGAGTTCCAAAAGGCTTGGTCAGAATCACTATATAGGATTAATATTCAGTAGACTTAACAACAACCTCTATTCAATAATTAGTAGACACTAACAAATTTTCAGAAGTTGAAATGTTAAAAAAACAACATCTTAAAGACATAGCAATTGTTTTCGAGTCCAAAAAAGAAGCGATCTCATTGTTGAATATTAATGTATTTAGAATAATAGGGATACTTTACAGAAATCAAGTTAGAGAGGGAGGTCAAAATATACTTGAGAAGAGACTGCATATCAGGCCCCGGATAATCGAATTCAATTGTGCTTGAGCGTCCAGGTATACAAAACGTGTTGAGGCAATCCACACTTCATCTGTTGCAGCCTTAAAACCTCCGTTTAAAACTCCAATCATTATATCAGAATCAAAACACATTGTGTGTGTGTATATATATATATATATATATATATATATATATATATATATATATAGAACTACCTGTACACGTTCACTGTTTGTGCGCGACCTTACATGGTTATTTAGTGTGCCCTTGGGATCGCCTATGACATTAAGAAACTGTTAAATAGTTAAACATACAATTATATTTGCTGTGATTCAATTGTCTAGCATATAGAAGATGAGGATGTTCACAGACACTGTCACTCTCGTCTTTTCTACACCCATGCTTCCAGATACAAACATTATTTCTTTGTGTAGTGAACTGATCTAAACCCCACTTCAATTACATTTTAGTCTACAAAAGATAAAAAACCTTGTAAGTTTTAAAAACAACAATACGAAGATAAGCACTCAAATAAGCAAATCCCAAACGCCCTTTTAGAAGCCTGTGTGAGGTTGGTCAGGTAGTCTTCTTCATGTATTTTTGGGAGAGGCATTGTATGTGTTGACATAACTTTTTTTTTCGTGATTATGTGGATTTAGCCTGAGTGATTGGTTGTGACAAGTTTGTTGCATACTATAATTGCAAATATGTATTCAAAATGGTTCTCGAGAGGCAGTACCATATGAATAGACCATGTTTAAACAGCCAGGCTTCCATACAGTTATTGATGAGGTGAAATTTTCTACGCTTTTAAGGGATCATTTAAGCCTTAAGTCGTGATAATATGATCAATTATTACCCTAAATCGTTCCTTTTGTCATTTTAGGTACTTTGGAGAAGAATTATGGAAAACATAGCATTTTGGACGTTTTTGGAGCATAAAGTGAAGAAAACGACAAAGTCAAGAATACAAGCTGGAAATTACACCTGACGGCGTTACCCATTCCTAAGTGACGGCGTCAGCCTTTGTGACAAGAGGTGGAAATTACTTTTACACTTGACACGCCAGAAGAATTTTTGGGCATTAACACGTGACGACGTCACTCTTTACCTAAAGAAGGCCGTCATGTAACTTTAAAGCGTGACGGCTCAGAACCCATATAACGAGATGGCGTCAAGAAGTTGGATTGGACGACAAGAAACCCTAGCCACGGCGAGATGACGGCATCAACCATCAAAAGGTGACGTCGTCACCCTTGTAAATCTATATATAATTTTGGATTTTTCATTCATTAGTGTGCAACTTTGAAGAGTAACTTTATCCCACAAACCCTAGGTCAAATTTCAGATGTTTTTAAGGGTTTCATACCCTTGTCTCTTCCATGTTTAATTGAAGATAAGTAATCTATCAATCATTCAATATGTCTATGTGTTGTTTGATTCTATCTCACGCATGTCTTTCTTTTAACATGCTAGGCTATGTTTATTTGTGTTTGCTTAGATGTAGGGAAACCTAGTTATTGATTATTGATTGATGGTTGGTTATTACTTTTTGTCGGGTGATTGTTAATTGATGTTAGGCTTAAGAAAACTGGCTAATCTCCTATTCGGTAACTTGCTTGAACATCTTAAGAAACATGAATCGGATGTGTACTATGATTTTAATGGTTGTATTTAATGCATAAGTGACTATTAAGGAGGCCATGGTAAGGATACTTAACGTGTCGCCATAGGAAGAGATAGAAGCTTATAGAGTTGGGGAAGATAGTACACGGCCCCACAATTGGTATTAAGGAATGCAACCCGTCATCCACACAATTGTAACAAGCTTATCAATCAATAAAAGATAACTGGGGAGTAATGAAATCTAAGTAAACACATTTTCTCCGTATACAGTTTCACATTTTATTTTATTTTATTGTTATTTTATTTTTATTGCATTAGTAGTTAATTGGGTTAGTTGACTAGCAACTAATTCCGCCCACTCTTCCAAAACCTGATATTTTATTTGCTTTCCATAAAATATAAAAATACAAAAAGAATCACCCCTCACCTCTAGACATAGTTAGATCAATTTCAATCCTAACGAACACTATTCTCTATGGAGAACGATCAATCCGCCGATACTTGCCACTTCACTATACTACATCGGTCAGGTACACTGCTTGGTGGGGATTGTAAGCTTCTCAAGATCCCTTGAGAAGTAAAACTTCTCAAGATTCCTTTCAGGTTTTGTTTTTATGCCAGAATTGTAAAGTTTCGTGAAATATGTATTTTATAACCTCTAGGAATCTGCAAACAATCATTCCACAAGCATTATATCTTTACTTGCTTTCTAGGATTTAATTTTATGCAGACTTATCGCCGATTTTAAGCGAGGTTTTCTTGTTTGTTTTCTCAGCTAATTAACAAGTTATGTTGGACAAGAATATGTACATGGAGAATCAAGATTTTGGAGTTGATCTAATCTTGAAGTTTTCATATTTTCTTGGAGGAGGATTTAACCATGTTACCACATATTCCACATCAAACGAATCAGGGGAGTATTTATTTCACTCTTTCTTTTTCCTTTACTTTTACTTTCTTTCTATTGAACATTGGGGACAATGTTCAGCTTAAGTGTAAGGGGAGGGTAAATGAACATCCCTTAGAGATTACAATTGCGCTTGATTTTTGTCTTGTCTACTAGTAGATGTGTAATAAAACTGAGATAAACACTTGTTTGGGTAATTTTAGCACCAAATTTAAAATTTTTTGCGACATGTAGGAGTGAAATCTTAGTCTTAATAAGCGTCTCATGGATAGGAGTTATATGACTAGCACAAATAAATCGTACCACTCAAAAATTTCCACCCCAAATATGTGAGGTTCACCCCTAGATTTGATAGGAAAAGCCTTAGTGCTTATGTGTGTACCGGTAGCATTTAGATTCTAGAACTTGTGTTAGTGATTCATTCCAAGACCACATGTAAGACTACATTCGTGTAGTTGGAATTACTACATGATAAGAGGTATAGGATAACCCATGTTTTTAAGCCTGTTTCTTTTTATAATTCATTGACTTCATTGGTCAAGTAATTTTCCCACACCTTTGCGATGTACTCATTTTTAGTACACGATACCCCTAGTACACCCCTCAGAGCCTATCTTTTTCATTTATAACTTTAAGCATTTTACTTAAAGGAAGAATTTATTTACAGTCCACCCCAAATGTACACCCAAATTGCCTTAGCCTTCCTTGTATGCGCTCATCTTTAGTGCATTATTGTAACAAAATTTGTTTAAACCCTTAGTTAATTGTCTAATTGATTACATGGTTGCTAAGTCGAGTCATATCTTGTACATATTGTTTTGGGAGGATTTGGACTCATGGGTAAAGTACTATTGTTATGGAGTAATGTGGAAGAACATCATTTATTACCCCCATATGTGTGTTAATATTTTAAGTACTTCAAGTGTTTTGATTATCTTGATTCGAGTCATTAGATTAGTTACATGTAAAGTATGTAAAAGTTCAAGTGTAAGGGAAGAACCGAGCCCCCTTGATGTATTATTTTGGATGGTAGGGCAAAAATGTATGCAAATATATATATATATATATATATATATATATATATATATATATATATATATATATATATATATATATATATATATATATATATATATATATATAGAAAAAGAAAAAGAGAAAACATATGGACTACCATCCCATTTTCTTTTGTTTTCATTTGAGTTTGTGTTATTTATTTATTAGCCTAAGTTGAGTAGAGTCTTGGCTTAGCAACGCCACATTGTAAATGTAATTAACTAAGATAATTAGCTTGCCACCAGTAAAATATCCCTTTATCCAACAAACTGTGTTCCCATATCCCTACACCTAACGTTATAACCCTTTAAAAAGACCTCTTTGATAGTTTTCCTAGGTGCTTACGCCAAGTGGTGGAGGTTTTTGATCCTTTCCCAAGCCTATGGTAATCTATTTGCTATGACAGGTAGTGAGTGATATTTTTCCATTTCCATTAGTTATATTTTGTTTTATGACACCTGAGAGATGAGAGTATCCAAACACTATTTGTGAGGTGCTAGTATATAAACTCCGTGCTTGTTTTGATTAAGGTGGAATGATCATGTGTTGTAATTACTTTTATATTAGTGTTAAATGACCCCTAACTTGTATTTTGATTAGAATAAAAGCTCATTTGCTTGAGGACAAGCAAATCTCAAGTGTAAGGGTATTTGATGAGGCGAAATTTGTTATGCTTTTAAGGGGTCATTTAAGCCTTAAGTAGTGATAATATGATCAATTATTACTATAAATCGTTTCTTTTGTCATTTTAGGTACTTTGGAGAAGAATTCTGGAAAACATAGCATTTTGGACGTTTTCGGAGCATAAAGTGAAGAAAACGACAAAGTCAAGAATCCAAGCTTGAAATTACACCTGACGGCGTCACCCACTACTAAGTGACAGCGTCAACCTTTGTAACAAGAGGTGGAAATTACTTTTACACTTGACGCTCCAGAAGACTTTTTGGGCATTGACACGTGACAGCGTCACTCATTACCTGAAGAAGGCCGTCACGTGTAACTTTAAAGCGTGATGGCCCAGAACCCATATAATGAGACGGCATCAAGAAGTTGGATTGGACGACAAGAAACCCTAGCCGCGGCGAGATGACGGAGTCAACCATCAAAAGGTGAAGCCGTCACCCTTGCAAATCTATATATAGTTTTGAATTTTTCATTCATTAGTGTGCAACTTTGAAGAGGAACTTTATCCCACAAACCCTAGGTCAAATTTAAGAAGTTTTTAAGGGTTTCATACTCTTGTCTCTTCCATGTTTAATTGAAGATAAGTAATCTATCAATCATTCAATATGTCTATATGTTATTTGATTCTATCTTACGCTTGTCTCTCTTTTAACATGCTAGGCTAGGTTTATTTGTGTTTGCTTAGATGTAGGGAAACCTAGTTATTGATTATTGATTGATGGTTGGTTATTAATTGTTTTTGGGTGATTGTTAATTGATGTTAGATTTAAGAAAACTGGCTAATCTCCTATTCGGTAACTTGTTTGAACGTCTTAAGAAACATGAATCGGATGTGCACTACGATTTTAATGGTTGTATTTAATGCATAAGTGACTATTAAGGAGGCCATGGTAAGGATACTTAACGTGTCGCCATAGGAAGAGATAGAAGCTTATAGAGTTGGGGAAGATCGTACACGGCCCCACAATTGGTATTAAGGAATGCAACCCGTCACCTACACAATTGTAACAAGGTTATCAATTAATAAAAGATAACTGGGGAGTAATGCAATCTAAGTAAACACATTTTCTTCGTATATAGTTTCACATTTTATTTTATTTTATTGTTATTTTAGTTTTATTGCATTAGTAGTTAATTGGGTTAGTTGACTAGCAACTAATTTTGCCCACTCTTCCAAAACCTGAGATTTTATTTGCTTTCCATAAAATATAAAAATACAAAAAGAATCATCCCTCACCTCTAGACCTAGTTAGATCAATTTCAATCATAACGAACACTATTCCCTTTAAAGAATGATCAATACCCCAATACTTGCCACTTCACTATACTACATCGGTCAGGTACACTGCTTGGTAGGGATTGTAAGCTTCTCAAGATCCCTTGGGAAGTAAAACTTCTCAAGATCCCTTGCAGGTTTTGTTTTTCTGCCGGAATTGTAAAGTTTTGTGAAATATGTATTTTATAACCTCCAAGAATCTGCAAACAATCATTCCACAAGCATTATATCTTTACTTGCTTTCTAGGATTTAATTTTATGTAGATTTACCGATGATTTTACGCGAGGTTTTCTTGTTTGTTTTCTCAGCTAATTAACAGGTTATGTTGGGCAAGAAGATGTACATGGAGAATCAAGATTTTGGAGCTGATCTAATATTGAAGTTTTCATATTTTCTTGGAGGAGGATTTAACCATGTTACCACATATTCCACATCGAACGAATCAGGGGAGTATTTGTTTCACTCTTTCTTTTTCCTTTACTTTTACTTTCTTTCAATTCACCACTGGGGACAATGTTCAGCTTAAGTGTAAGGGGAGGGTAAATGAACATCCCTTAGAGATTACAATTGCGCTTGATTTTTGTCTTGTCTAATAGTAGATGTATAAAACTGAGATAAACACTTGTTTCGGTAATTTTAACACCAAATTTAAAAATTTTTGCGACATGTAGGAGTGAAACCTTAGTCTTAATAAGCATCTCATGGATAGGAGTTATATGACTAGCACAAATGAAGCATACCACTCAAAAATTTCCACCCCAAATATGTGAGGTTCGCCCCTAGATTTGATAGGAAATGCCTTAGTGCTTATGTGTGTACCGGTAGCATTTAGATTCTAGAACTTGTGTTAGTGATTCATTCCAAGACCACATGTAAGACTACATTCGTGTAGTTGGAATTACTACATGATAAGAGGCATAGGATAACCCATGTTTTTAAGCCTGATTCTTTTTATAATTCATTGACTTCATTGGTCAAGTAATTTTCCCACACCTTTGCGATGTACTCATTTTTAGTACATGATACCCCTAGTACACCCCTCAGAGCCTATCTTTTTCATTTCTAACTTTAAGCATTTTACTTAAAGAAAGAATTTGTTTACAGTCCACCCCAAATGTACACCCAAATCGCCTTAGCCTTCCTTGAATGCGCTCATCTTTAGCGCATTATTGTTACAACATTTGTTTAAACCCTTAGTTAATTGTCTAATTGATTACATGGTTGCTAAGTCGAGTCATATCTTGTACATATTGTTTTGGGACGATTGGGACTCAGGGGTAAAGTACTATTGTTATGGAGAAATGTGGAAGAACATCATTTATTACCCCCATATGTGCATTAATATTTTAAAGTACTCCAAGTGTTTTGATTATTTTTATTCGAGTCATCAGATTAGTTACATGTAAAGTATGTAAAAGTTCAAGTGTAAGGGGAGAACCGAGCCCCCTTGATGTATTATTTTGGATGGTAGGGCAAGAATGTATGCAAAAAAAAAAAAAAAAAAAAAAAAAGATAAAACATACGGACTACCATCCCATTTCCTTTTGTTTTCATTTGAGTTTATGTTATTTATTTATTAGCCTAAGTTGAGTCGAGTCTTGGCTTAGCAATGACACGTTGTACATGTAATTAACTAAGATAATTAGCTTGCCACCAGTAAAATATCCCTTTATCCAACAAACTGTGTTTTCCATATCTCTACACCTAACGTTATAACCCTTTAATAAGACCTCTTTGATAGTTTTTGTTGATCCCAGTTGAGCAAACGATCTTATATAGAAGTTGACTTGAGTTAACACTTAAGCTAAAACTCGGAATATTAAAGCTTAATTTAAGAAGAATAATGATTCACTATCAACACTTCAATATATTAATAATACGAGCACTCTACAATGCTAGGGTTTTACAACCTTGAAGTGTAAACGAAAACTAAACAATACGTACTCAATCTAACCCTAGGATCCTCCTTTTATAGGCGAAGGAATCCTACTAGGTTTACAATACCTTTCTACATAAGATAAGAATATTCTAGACACGTATAAAATATACACACAATCTATTCTATAATTATCCACTCGTGTACAAGTCTATCTATTCAGCAGTAGATTCACCAGCAGTACTTTCCCATAGCAGTAGAGTCAATAACCTTAGCAGCAGTTTGACTCTAAGCAGCAGAATCAAAATCCCAACAATCCTCCCCTAAACTTAATATTTATTTCTAAATGATTAAGTTTCTTCAAAGCTTAGATAATCACCAGGAGGATGCTTCCAAACACTTACACCTTGAATTTCTTTGAAAGCTTCTTCAAATAGTTGGATCCAAGATCTTTTCATACTTCTGTATAAATTTGTAAGCTTGATTGTTAGACATATGCTGTTGTTGACACTTGAGAAATCCAGGTCTAACCATCTGCCTAAGTCTCTCAGAACACTTATTCAGACTAGGATAATCCTTTTCTACCAACAAAAACAAAGTAACTGCACCAGTTCTTAATTCATGAACCCCACAAGATTGATACAAAAACCATTTATGTATTTTGCTGTATCCAATTTCATTCCATTCACTATCACCAGGCTGAGGATCAAACATATTCTTCAAGATGCAATACAATACATTTTCAAATGCAAGATTAATATCAAGAACAATATCCATTTTTTTCCATCATATTTCTCTTTGTATAATCCCCATATGGCAATCACATCATCCCTATCCATTTTATCAAATATCTGTGACATTTCCTTAAAACCTTGAACTTCATGATTTGACCTCATGAATTCCCAATATCCTTCAATTCCACCTCTTATCTTGAAAGTATATGAGATGATAGGATGTTTTGCAGCTAAAGGCTTTTCCTTGATAACCTATGGTTCTTCTAATTCAGACCAAACAGCCAGAGTTGTCTCTTGCTCTTCTTCAACTTCTTCTGCCTTATCCACATCACTACTGCTTTCATCAGAGATCTTTTTCTTCTTCCTAGCAAAGGTCTTGTGACCAACACTTTTTCTTTTAACCCTTTGACTAAGAGGAATTTTAGTTTCTGTCTCTTGTACATGCTCTGCCTCAACAACTTTGTCAGGTACCAACTTCTTGTTCATTAAGCAATTTGTAATTCATCTTCAGCACAACCCATAGGATAGAAGGTATCCATTTCTCTTCTAGCTTGTTGATACAAATCAAACACCTCTTGATCAGACTTGGGTTTCAATTGTATCAATTTCCAGCCCTTCATATTCTTTAGGTATCTCTCATGCTCTCTTCTTTGTTGAAGTGGAGTTGGTCCCCTGAGAATTTTCTTCTTTCTTCTAGCAGCAGCATCCTATTTCTCTTTCTTTGCTGTGAACTCTTTCATCCAAGCTTTAACATTAAATTCTGGAACTTCTTCTTCTTCAAGTTTAACTAACTTGGAGAGTTCTGTATCAACATCCATTCTTATCTTTTCATCAACCCACTCCTCATACCACTTTAAATCTTCAATCTCTTTATCAGCCTTTTCCTTTTCTTGTTGCATCAACTGTTGCTCTTCAATATCAATTAGCTCTTGTTCTTTCAATGCAACAGCTGCATCATGTTCAATTTGCAATTCTTTAGGCCAATAATGAAAAGGAATATGAGAGTAATCAATCCCCTTAAAGATTATCTTCTTTGGATCATCAACCAACTTGCCCTTTCCTTTATCAGTAGAAGATGATGAAGCAATCTTCTTTTGTTGAGCAATGATGAGGCAAACAATGAACCACTTTTAGGGGGTCATTTAAGCCCGGAACTGAATTTATTTGATCAAATATTGCCCTAAATCGTTCCTTTTGTGATTTTAGGTACTTTGGGAGTGAAATATGGAAAAGGAAGCAATTCGGACGTTTTTGGAGCATAAAAGTGAAGAAAACGCCAAAGACTTAATTTTCCAAGCTGGGAACAGTGTGTGACGGCGTCAAGAGGAAGAAGTTGACGGCATCAAGAGTAAAGATCATGACGACCCAGTACAGAAATGAAGGCGTCACAAGGTAGAGCGTCAAGAGTTAAATGTGTGGCGGCCTGGAAAAGTGGATAACATGACGGCGTCAGATGTAGATCAAGGCAGTCCGAGGATTATTTTGGCGGCGAGATGACGGCGTCACAAGGTTGTTCTTGACGCCGTCAGCCTTTATTTTCTATATATAGTTTTCTAATTTTCATTCATTGAGAGGTAAAGCCTGGTGCAATTCCCACACATCAAGTTTTTGGCGCCGCAGCCCGGGGAATAGTTATTGTCTAGGTTAGAATCTTTTTTTATTAGGTCTACTTGCTAGATTCCTTTCTAGTAAGATTTTATTTTTATTTTTAGATTTTCTTTAGTCTATCTTATTTCTTTGTGTTTTTGTTCGTAACTTTTCACCACCCGACATCATGGACGATGGGAACATCTTTGAACCCGTCATCCCACCACAACAAAACCCACCACTAGAACCTCTTAGGCCCCGAACCTTAGGAGAGTATTCCCGACCTAGCCACCAAGGCTACCGAAACGCCATTGAGCTCACCGGAGCCAATGTGACCCCCTTGCGATCTGACACCATCCGGTTGGTGCAAAGCGGATGTGCATTCCATGGACTTCGTTCCGAAGATCCAAATCAACATCTTAAGGACTTCCTTAAAATCGTAGATTCCATAGATCTAGATGTTGCAACTAGAGAGACAACCCGATAACGCCTATTCCAATTCTCTCTACGGGATTAAGCTAGTCAATGGCTTGAGCGTTTACCCGCGGGATCCATCACCACATTGGATGATCTCACCACTCGTTTCCTTGCTCAATTTTTCCCACCGGGGAGAACTACTAAGCTTAGAAATGACATTTTGATGTTCCAACAACGTCAAAATGAATCTCTTTATGAAGCATGGACTCGTTTCAAGGACTTACTCCAAAAAGTCCCTCATCATGGCATAGATCTTTGGCTCCAAGTCCAAATCTTTTATGACCATATCGATCTCTCCACGAGGCGAGCCATTGACCAATTGGCCGGTGGTAAGCTACGTGATCTAAGTGCGGAACAATCATGGGAACTCATAGAAGATCTTGCTCTCTATGACAACGAAAGTTGGAATGATCCCCGTGATTTGAACAAAACGGTCAAGGCAATATCCTTGCCTTCGAATAATTCTAGCACTCCCGACCGTAGGATCATGGAACTTGAGGACCAAGTCAAGTTTCTCATGAAATCTTACGAAGCCCCTAAGCCTTCAAGCCAAGTGAACAAAATCACTTCTTCATGCAAATTATGTAGTGGTCCCCATGACACTCGTGATTGTGTGGAACTCCCCGGAACAGCTTTTGCGGACTACGCATCCTCGCGTACCGACGAAGCGGGAGATAAGTGGTACACTTTCAAACCCGAGACAAACCCTTACGGTGATTCCTACAACTCCTCTTGGAAAAATCATCCAAACCTTAGGTGGAAACAAAATCAACCGAATTCTTCCAATCCGCCTAATCGTTACCAACCAAACGGGCCACCCTCCAACCGTACTTTCAACAAGAATCCTTCTAACAACTATGGTAGTACCAACAATCTTGAAGGATTGATGTCTAAATTCATGGCATCTCAAGAAGCTCGCATAGCTAGGTTCGAAACCGAATTCAACCAATAACAAACGGAGATGACCAACAAGATAGACAACTTGTTGAAAGCCCTCAACAACCAAGCGTTAACTACACCTAGGAAGGACACTAGGGACACCAATAACGGAATCCAAATTAAGGATCCCTCATCATCCAAACATGTCCACTTTGTCAATGTGGTCACCATTAAGCCAATAGATAAGGAGATAGAAGAAAGTGACAAGGATGAAGTTGGAGTAGAAACCGAGACTAGGGATGAAAGTAGGGAAGTTGAGGTTAATAAGGGAGAGGATTTAGAGGAAGTAGAAACTATAGAAAAGCACTTTGATAAGTTGCCCACCAAGGAAGAACGGGAATACCATAAGGATTTATTCGATAGTCCCGAGAGACCATATATCCTTGGCACACCCCTTATCAAAATGGGAGACCCCTCTAACATTAACATACCATGCAACATCGGGTATATGCATATATGGAAAGCTTACATCGATCCTAGATCTCCTATAAACATCATGACTAGGACTTATTACAATTGGGTGATGAAGAAACAACTTGATTTTAGGATGATGCCCAATAGGAACTTGATAAGTAATTTTGTAGGGAGAGTGAAGGGATTGCATGTAATTATAGGTAATTTCACTTATGAGATCGATTTTATGATAGTGGAAGACACTCGTCCGGTGATAGATGATTGCCTAAGCCAAATAATATTCGGGCAACCATTTGTTGAGGCCACTAGGATGAGTTATGATCCGACTTTAGGGATAGTTAGATTCAAGGAAGAGAATGATGAGATTGCCTACCAAATGCCCTACAAAATTGAGCAATACCGCCTTCTCTCTAATATAGAAAAGGAACACAAGCAAGCGGCTTATTATAGGAATGATGAGGATAGACGTAGAGGAGTTGAGTATGTGAAGAATAGGATGCTTGGTTTCTACAAAGAATGCTTGCAACTAGGTCCAGAGTACAAAACTGGTTTAGAAGACGACCTAGAGAGTGAAACCAATGACGAGGTCACGTAGTAACCCATGACCTTGAGTCTAGCTACAAGACTCGTAAATAAAGAAAAGCGCTTCTTGGGAGGCAACCCATGCTTTGTGTGATTTTATTTATTTGTTTGTTATTTGCTTCCGTATGCATGCTTTACTTTTATTGTTGGTAGATCATGTTTCTAAACTAAATAGTGGAAATACTTTACTTTGTTGTTTGGCCTAGTCTTAATTTCACCTGAAGGTATTTTTGCAAAAGATAAGTGTAAGGGGAAACCCCAAATATGTTTTTAAGAAACAAACCGATCATGATTCTCCACAATATTAAGTGAACATGTATATTCGTATTTGTTAGAGTCAAATGCTTGTATCGAGTCATAATAAAGTTTTACAGGATTTTCCAGGAAGTAGGACCAAGTTTTTCCAGAAATTTTCCGGAAACATAACATAAGAATTTCTGCAGGTCAGTTCTGACGGCGTCACGAGCTTGCTCTTGACGGCGTCACGTGTAAAAAATCTGGAAATTTTACCAGTTTTGTTTTTCTAACGGAGTTTTAAAGTTTTTTTTGAATTATTAAGTTTTATAATCTCCAGGAAATCTGTAAACTTCATTCCACAAGCATTATATCTTATTTTGTTTTCTAGGATTTAGTAACTTATGTAGATTGCCGCCGATTTTATGCGAGGTTGCTTTGTCTGTTTTCTCAGGATTTACAGGTTATGTATGACAAGAAGATAATTTATTTTTCTGGAAGGGAAGCTTTGACTGTTCATTTTCTTGGAGGAAGATCTAACCTGGCCACCTTATTATCCATACCGAGCGAATCAGGGGAGTATTTGATTTCATTCATTTTACTTATTCAATTTTACATTCTTTACTTGAACATTGGGGACAATGTTCATCTTAAGTGTAAGGGGAGGGTAAAATGATGATACCTTACAAATACACTTTCGCTTGAGTTTCTTTGTTTGATGGTAGATGTGTAATAAAACTATGAGAAATACTTGTTAGTGCAATTTTGGCGCCAAATTTAAAATTTTTTACAACATTTAGAAGTGAAACTTTAGCCATAGCAAGCGTCTCATGGATAGGAGATTGTATGACTAGCACATAACCGTACTATTCAGAAAAATTTCCACCCAAATATGTGAGGTTCGCCTTTAGATTTGATAGGAAAAGAATTTACTATTAGTGCTTATGAGTGTACCGGTAGCATTTAGATTCTAGAACTTGCGTTAGTGATGCATCCCGAGACCGCTAGTGAGACTACATTCGTGTAGTAGGATTTACTACATGATAAGAGGCATTAGGATCACCCTTTTGTTAAACCCGTATCATAATTACTTGACCATTTAAGTCATATTACTTGGCTAGTTAAGTCAACTAATTTTTCCCACACCTTAGTGTTGTACTCATTTTTAGTACACGAAACCCCTAGTACACCCCTCTGAGCCTATCTTTTCGTTTCTAACTTTGAGCATTTTACTTAAAGGAAGAATTTGTTACACCCCACTTAAATGTATAACCAAATCGCCTTAGCCTTCCGTGTATGCGCTCATTTTTAGTGCATTATTGTTATTTGTTAAACCCTAAGTTAACTATCTAATTGATTACATGGTTGCTGAGTCGAGTCATATCCTTGTACATATTGTTTTGGGACGATTGGGACTCATGGGTAAAGTACTTATTTTATGGAGTAATGGGGAAGAACATCATATATTACCCCCATAGGTGCGTTAATCTTAAAAGTACTCCAAGTGTTTTGATTTTCTTAATTCGAGTCATTAGATTAGTTTATTGTAAAGTATGTAAAAATTCAAGTGTAAAGGGAATTTTTATTCCCTATGATGTATTATTTTGGATGGTAGGGTAAGAGTGTATGAAAAAAAAAATCAAAAAAAAAGAAAAAGAAAAAAAAAATAGAAAAAAGAAAAGAGAAAAAACATACGGACTACCATCCCTTTTTATTCTATGTTCATTTTATGTTTTTGTTATTTTTCATTTATTAGCTTAAGTCAAGTCTAGTCTTGGCTTAGCAACGCCATATTGTACATGTAATTAACCAAGATTGTTAACTTGCCACCAGTAAAGACTGCCTATATCCAACAAAACCGTGTATTTCATATCCCTACACCTAACGTTACAACCCTTTAAAAGACCTCTTTGATAGTTTATCCTAGGTGCTTACGCCATGTGGTGGAGATTTGATCCTTTCCCAAGCCTATGGTAATCTATTTTGCTATGACAGGTAGTGAGAGATATTTTCCGTTTCCATATTGTAATTTGTACTTTATTACACCCGAGAGATGTGAGTATCTAAACACTATTTGTGAGGTGCTAGCGTATGACCTCCGTGCTTGTCTATTGGTCTTTAGTGGAACGATTATTTGTTGTAATTACTTTTATATTAGTGTTAAATGACCCCTAACTTGTATTTTGATTAGAATAAAAGCGCATTTGCTTGAGGAAAAGCAAATCTCAAGTGTAAGGGTATATGATGAGGCAAAAAATGAACCACTTTTAGGGGGTCATTTAAGCCCGGAATTGAATTTATTTGATCAAATATTGCCCTAAATCATTCCTTTTGTGATTTTAGGTACTTTGGGAGTGAAATCTGGAAAAGGAAGCAATTCGGACGTTTTTGGAGCATAAAAGTGAAGAAAACGCCAAAGACTTTATTTTCCAAGCTGGGAACAGTGTGTGACGGCGTCAAGAGGAAGAAGTTGACGGCGTCAAGAGTAAAGATCATGACGACCCAGTACAGAAATGAAGGCGTCACAAGGTAGAGCGTCAAGAGTTAAATGTGTGACAGCCTGGAAAAGTGGATAACATGACGGCGTCAGATGTAGATCAAGGCAGTCCGAGGATTATTTTGGCGGCGAGATGACGGCGTCACAAGGTTGTTCTTGATGCCGTCAGCCTCTGTTTTCTATATATAGTTTTCTAATTTTCATTCATTGTGAGGTAAAGCTTGGTGCAATTCCCACGCATCAAGCAACAGGTTCTCTGATTACTACTCCTTTCTGAGGTATTCTTGGTAATGGTGATGTGATTGTGAATGTTGGTTGTTGTGGTAGTGGTTGAATTGGTTGTGATGTTTGCTGTGAAGGTGATTTAGATAGAACATCTGTTGTCTTCTTAATTAACAATACCATTGCCTCAATAGTAGCTTTGTCACTAGATCCAGCAGTAGAACCTTGTGCATCAGCAGAGTTTAATTTCTCACTAGCAGCATGATCAGCAAAATCCTGAGCAGCAGAGTTAAGTGCAGCAGCTGAGTCATCTGTCTTGTTAGTAATAGCAGCAGTATTCACTTCTTTAGCCACATAATCACCCAAAGTCATCAAAGCTTCACCCATCAACCCTGTTGCCTTTACTAATTGCTCGGGCCCCAAAGTCTTGAGTTTCTTCACCACTTTTTCTTGAGCAGCAGCCACTTCTTCTATTACAACCTCATTACCCTGCTTATCAGCAACCACAAAACCATCCATATTTTGAGGACTTTCCACCTCCATATCTTCAGTCATTAGAACCTCCCCTGAAACCATTCCAATATCCACATCTTGAGCACCATCAACCTTCATTAAATTTGCCTCCCCTGAACCCATTACATCATCCTGCTCCTCATTCCTCCCCTGTTTGGAAGCATCCTCTTCCAAAGGAACAGAGTGTTCAGGAGAACTAACTACCTGTGAAGTGCCGACTTTCTTTAATCTTTTGAAGGAGGTTGAAGATCTTGATTTTCTTAAATTCTTGATCTTCCTTTGTAATCTTTTGATCTGTCTAGCTTGAGCATCAAAAATGGTGGAAAGACCAAGAACCTTCTCCTCCAAAGTATCACATTTAAGCTCCAAATTGGTACAAGTAACCATTAATTTCTGAATAAGTTGCATACTAGTCTCATCACTTCGACCTGTGTGACCTGGTCTGACAGGTGAATCATTGACATTGTCATTATGTACAGTATCAGCCATCAATTCATGTATCACTGATCTGTCCTCATCACTTCGACTTGTGTTACCTGGTCCGAGAGGTGAATCTTGGGACTTAAACCCAGCATCAAACCTAGTTTTATCATCTGAGCCCCATGTATTTGCCATTTGGCTAGGGTTACCATCATTAGAATCAGATTCATCAGAACCCTCTTCACTAGATGTTGCCTTGGTTTGGGTCTTATTTATGTTATCACTGTCCTGCTCTGCTGCTAAGCTAGAAGCAGTAGTGACAGCCCTCACCAACATGCCCCCTTCATCACCTAGAACAACCTCATCTGGTACAGACATCCTAACACCAGCCTGAGGTAGCTCAGTGTTCTTTGTGGCTTTCCTATGGGTGTAGAGTATTTTGGGTTGAGTGACAGATACAGTAAAATTGGGTGTGTGATGGGAATCAGTGGGAGTTCCTGATTCTTCACCCTGGATATTTTGCACAATTTGCACCATATAAGGTGTAAGAGATTTATGTGTGCCTGAAAATCCTTTTCCATTTTTAAGCAAGAAAGTAAACATTTTTGGAACCAACTTAGGAGAATCATAAGTGGCTTTATGTGTTCTTACTTTTGAAATGTGTTTTTCTATAAAGAGCTGGATAAATCTTGGATATAGTAAATAAGAACCAGACTCTTTGATGCTTTTTGCAATCCCTTCCAAAACCATGTTTGAAAAAATTAAATGGATGTCCTTTGCTTAGACATATCATAGCAGATGCTATGGTAGCACTAAACTCATTCCACCCAGAAGTTTTAGAACTCAAACAATGAAGAAGATTGTGTACCAAAAATTTATATTGAGAATAGAGGAGCCCTTTTTGAAATTTTAAATTTGTATGATGGCCCTCATATCCCAAATCATCTAAACCCTCAAAAATGGCAGAGTTAGCAAGACACGTGGTCTCTGTTTCATCATCTAAGAGAAGAATTTCTCTTATAGAAGATTCAGTTACACGCACTTGTTGACCATCTACCATGGCTTTAACATATTTTTCCCCATTCCTAGTTTTGACTTTAGCAGTAAACCAAAACTGTTTGATGTAGGAAATGTATATAGTAGGATTCACAGTTAATGCATACCTAAGAGAAATAGCATTCAAGAATTTAGCCATATCTGTGAAACCTTCAGGAACCATCTCTTCATTCAGTAAAGCAACATTATTGTGACTTTCAGCCAGGTATGTGTACAATCCATGAATTAGGGTTTTGAGAAATTGGGGATTTTTGACTTTGAGAATAATAATGTGTTAGGGTTTGAGAGAACTTCAATTTGGAGCGCGTAAAAACCAATTGTGAGTGTCAATTAGGTTTTAAATTTGTTATGACAAGTTACACAATCCACCCTCACACTTTCAACCATAGCAGCACAACCAGGATATCAGCAGAACTAGCAACAGATTAAAACAACTAGCAGCAAAGTTGACTAGTCAAGCTTGGTCAAAAAGTCAAACGATCCTCAACAATAAATGCTCAATATACGCCTTGATCCTTATAAAAAGGAACTAATCTTCCCCTAATTTAGCACACTCAAACCCTAATATCTTCCAAAAACACCAATCCACCAAATCAAATCTCAATTAAGATGAAATCCACTCCCGAAATCATCAATATCTCCTCGGATTCTTCATCAGAGGATGAAACACCACTTCCCCCTTATGTGCCACCATTTTGTCCTCCTCATGGTGGATGTAGAACGAAAGAACAAGCACGGAAGAGAAAGCATGATTTTCCAGTGTTCAAGGATCTCTTGAACCTAAACCAAACACCAAGCTCATCAGGGGGTAAGGGAGTTATGCCCCCCAAATCTCCATCTTCATCAGAATCATCAGAAGACCCAAATCCCTGGATCCCAATCAGACCTCCATCCCCAATGGAACTTGTTTCCCCCTTTCTTTGCACATTATCAGATAAGGATGAACCTCAGAACAATCCTCCTGCCACTCCTGAAAGACCACAAACATCAAGGCCAAGGCCACCATCCAGAATAAGAAAATCAAACCCTCCACTACCAAAAGAAAGAGAAGTGGTAATTGGGCTTCCATGCCCTAGGCATTGATGTAGTTTTTGATTGTTGTCCTTTGATGTTATCTGTTGATGTAGCAATCTTTTGTAATCTTGGGAAGTCATGTGTGGTTGAAACACATGTTTTTGTAATCTTTGGCCTCCATTAATGAAAAATGACTCTGTTCTGTTTTAAATATCTTTATTCTTGTGAATTAACAGCAACAATCATCACTTTTAACTTTTCCTGCAAAATGTTAGTCCAAAAACCACAAAAACATACAAACATATGTTGCAAATGTACTAGAGATACTCAACAGTAGAATAACATATAGCAGCAGAGTACATTCCAACTAGCAACATGCTTCTTAAGAAGTAACATAAACAACTTAACTAGCAGCACAATATCTTTACAAAACTTTACAAAAACATAAGGAGATAAGTTTTTCAAAGATTGATCATACCAATGTTTGCAATTAAAAATTGAAACCTCCCCACATCAAAATGTTTAGTGGGTAGATCAGCAACATTGTTATCAGTATGAATCTTAACAATTTGAATTAACTTCTTTTCATAACAATCTCTTATAAAGTGATACCTTATCTCAATATGTTTTGTTTTAGAATGAAAAACAACATTTTTAATTATGCAAAGTGTGCTGTTGTTATCAATATGAATTTTGGTGTTCATGAAATTATACCCATAATCCAGTAGTTGATTTTGCATCCAAAGCACTTGTCCACAACAACTTGAAGCAGCCACATACTCAGCTTCAGTTGTAGAATTTGCAACCACTGTTTGTTTCTTGCATTGCCATGACACCAATTTGTTTCCAAGAAATTGACAACCTCCTATTGTAGACTTTCTATCCAAGCAAGCTCCAGCATAGTCACTATCTGAGTATGTGATGCATAGGGATTGCACCAAGCTTTACCTCTCGAGGGATCTCGAGAAGCTTACAACCCCCACCAGGCAGTGTACCTGATCGATGTAGTATAGTATATTGACAAGTACCGGGGGATTGATCGTTCAGCTAGGAATAGTGTCGCTAGGATTAGAAAACCTAAAGACTAGGTCTAGAGATGAGGGATGATTCTTTATATATTTTTATATTTTTATGAAAGCAAATAAAAATCTCGGTTTTGAAGGAGTTGGGTGGAATTAGTTGCTAATCAACTAACCCAATTACTAAGATGCAATCAAAATAAAATACTAAAAAGAAAATAAAACTAAATTAACTAGAGGTGTGAGCAATATATGGGAGAATTGTGTTTACTTATATTTCACTACTCCCTAGATATCTTTTACAGGTTAATTACTTGTTATAGTTGCGTGGATGATGGATTGTATTCCTTAATACCATTCATGGGGTGGCGTACTTACTTCCCCAATCCTATAAGCGCCTACTTCACTCCTATGTCGAGCCGGCTAAGAAGCTCCTAACATGGGATCACTAGAATTTGCTCATGCATTAAATACAACCAATAAAACCTAGTACACATCGGTTCATGTTTCCTAATACGTTCAAGCATGTTACACAATGGAGATCTGCTAGTTTTCTTAAGCCTAACATTGAAATCATTCATCCATTACAACTATAAACAAGTAATCAACATATAATTAACATCTAGGTTTCATTACATCTAAGCAAACACATGATAGATCTAGCCTAGCATGTTGAAATCAAGACAAGCATAAGATATATTCAAACAACACATAGACATATTGAATGAATTGAAAGGGGACTTATCTCAATTGAACATGAAAGGTTTCAAGGGGTGAAAACCCTTGAAAATACTGTAAAATACGACCTAGGGTTATTAGGGTTCGGCCCTAGTATTCTCCACACAAGTTCCTCTCTAATGAATGAAAAATAGAAAAGTATATATAGATTCTGAAGGGTGACGGCGTCAAGAACAAATTTCTGACGCCGTCATCTCGCCGCCAAATAATTTCTCAGACTGCCTAGATCTGGGTTTGACGCCGTCATGTGCACTCCTTATGCAGGCCTTCACCAAAAATACTCTTGACGCCCTTGTTGTGACGCCTTCAGGTTTTCACTGGGTCGTCACGGATTTTACCCTTGACGCCGTCAGGTTTTTCTTCTTGACGCTGTCAGGTATTGTTCTCAGCATGGAAAATTAAGTCTTTGCCGTTTTCTTCACTTTTATGCTTCAAAAACGTCCAAAATGCTTCCTTTTCCAGAATTCACTCCCAAAGTACCTAAAATCACAAAAGGAACGATTTAGGGCAATATTTGATCAAATAAATTCAATTCCGGGCTTAAATGACCCCCTAAAAGTGGTTCATTTTTCGCCTCATCAGTATGCTACCAAATCAAAAGGTGAATCCTTAGGATACCAGAGGCTCAATTTGGGTTGATGCCTCAGATACCTAAAAATTCTCTTCACTACATTGAGATGTGATTCTTTGGGACATACTTGAAATCTTGCACAGGCACATACAACAAACATAATATCAGGCCTTGAAGCTGTAAGGTACATCAATGAACCAATCATTGATCTGTACAAGTGAACATCTACTTCTTTTCCATTTTCATCCTTCAACAAAGGTTTTTTGGATTCCATGGTTGTCTTTGTAGGCTTAGCATCTTCAAATCCAAACTTCTTCAAAATGTCATTGACATACTTATCCTGACTAATAAATATGGCATCTTCCTTCTGTACAACTTGCAGACCCAAGAAGAAGGTGAGTTCCCTCATAGCAAACTTATCCTTCATAAGCTTCTCAAAATCAACACACATAGCTTTTTTTGTAGAACCAAAGATGATGTCATCAACATAAATTTGTACCAGCAAAATATCATCCTTGTGTCTTTTGAGAAACAAAGTCTTGTCAATCTTTCCTCTACTAAACCTAGAATCTGACAAATATGTTGACAAGGTATCATACCAAGCTCTGGGAGCTTGATGTAAACCATACATTGCTCGATTCACCTTGTAAACTTTGTCAGGATGGTCAGGGTCTTCAAAACCAGGTGGTTGAGACACATAAACTTCTTCTGTAATAGTCCCATACAGAAAAGCACTTTTGACATCCATCTGATACACCACAAAATCTTTGTATGAAGCATAAGCCAGGAATAATCTAATGGCTTCTATTCTTACCACTGGTGCAAATACTTCATCATAGTCAAGGCCATCTTGTTGAGTGTATCCTTGTGCTACTAACCTTGCCTTGTTTCTAATGACTATGCCTCTTTCATCTCTTTTGCATCTGAAAACCCATTTAGTGCCAATCACTCTTTTCCCATTTGGCAAATCAACCAAAGTCCATACTTCTTGTAATTTGAATTACGAAAGCAAGAAGCTCATCTTGCATTGCTTCCACCCAACATGCTTCTTGTAGGGCTTTGTAAGTATTTTTGTGTTCAATTTGAGATAGAAAACAGGCAAACAAGAAATTTTGTAGATCTTTGTGACTGTTTCTTTGATGCAGAGATCTTGCAAAGAAACTTTGATGTTGTAAATCTTTCAGCTCTTTTGTCATTCTTCTTGTTTGAACAGACGATGTTGGATCACTGAGAATTTGATCTTTGGGATGATTCTTGTGAACTCTTGTGGTAGTTGTGGGATTAACAGGAATATTGAGTTCCAAATTAGTAACGTCAGCATCAACTCCAAACAATTTGCCATCAAGAGCTTCATCATCTGTATCATAATAAATATTCTCTAGAGGAGGCATATTTGGGTCATCAGGATAGTTTGGATCAACAGAAGTTCTATCCTGAGTGTCTACTGGTTGAACCTTTGGTGAAGAAGTAGAGTTAGTAGGCTTGGCAGCAGAATTGATTGAAGCAGTAGTTGTTTGTTTTGGCCTAGCAGTAGAGTCTTCTGAGTCAGCAGTAGAGTCTTCTGGCCTTGTAGGAGAGACATCAACAACCACTTTGGGTGCTTCATTTGTTACCTCTTCTGCATCAACAGGTATCTCAATGCCTTCTTCGGATTCCTTAGGTTTCTCTTGAGAAACAACATCTTCTTGTGAACTTTGATCTTTCTGAAAGGGTAGTAAAGTTGGACCAATCTTCAATTTCTCAACCAAAACAAAATCTTCTTGAGGTTTGTTAGTGTCAACACTAGCAATAACTGGTACATAGTTCATAGTTTTGGTAAGAATATCAACATTAAACAACTATTCTTGTCCTTTCCCTTCAACATTAGATGTGTTCTCACTAAACTTGATATGCAAATTCTCCTCTACATGTTTGGTTCTCTTATTGTACACCCTGAAAGCTTTACTATTCACAGAGTAACCAACCAAGTATCCTTCATCTGCTTTTTCTTCAAACTTGTGTAACTGGTCCTTAGTGTTCAAAATAGTAACAAGACATCCAAATGGTTTGAGAAAATCAATCATTGGTTTCTTCCCATGAAATAACTCATATGGAGTCTTTTTGTGAGGCTTGACTACCTTACTATCACACCCCACAATTTCAGGTCATTTTTCCAAACTTCAACATTCTACTATTCACAAATTACTATTCATCGATCACTATTCATCGTTTACTATTCACCATTTTTGAGGTCAATTTGACATTCCGAGAAACATTCAGAAATTTTACTATTCACTTGACACTATTCATTTCCGAGAGAAAACCACTATTCACGTGTATTACTCATGTCATCGTAAATTTAGTTTACGAGTATTCAAATTCGCGTAACCGTATTGGTTCAGGAGCGAATTCATGCATTATTATCAGGGACATTTCATACGGACTAGAAATAGTCTGCATATCATCATTAGGGCACTTGCATACTATTCCACTCGTAGGATAATTAAATTAATACTTTTGGTATAATTAACGATTTACGTATGTTTATTTTAAATAAACACTAATACGCGAACTATAAATGTGACTAACATGTCCGACACTCCCAACTATTATCCCAATATATTTTTATATTCATTTTAATAATATAAAAATTATAATATTAATTTACCCGGTATTTTGGAAATTTATTTATTACGTATCGTACGTCTAATTTAATAACGACGGTTTTCATAAAAAAATTAAACAATAATCACCCAAACTCTCCGTACTTGTACCCGACATATTTTTACAATTTTTACGACTTTATTATGTCCCGAATAACTTCAATAAAATTTATTTCTAACAAACCCGGTACCCGATAAAACCTAAAACTAACACTACATAATACTACCACTAACTTTTTAATTAAAACCCAAGACAACCCCCCCCCCTTTCCCTCCTTTTTGCGCCGGCCAACCCCCCCCCCCTTGGTTCAAATAAGCTAAAACCTCACCAACCAAATTAAATGCTAACCTAACTATTGTCTCTAACTATATAATAAACCATTTCATCCCATTTTTCACAAATATTTATCTAAGTGCAAGTAACTTTTCTCTCATTTTCTCTCTTGTATAATCGACCTAGGGTGATCAAGAAGCAAGAACAACAATTTTTCAAAGATTAAGATATAAACTTGTTCACTTAGTCATCCTTGTTGGAGTTTTGAAATAGAAACTCAAGGATTAGTAGGTTTTCATCATCTAAACTCCCTAAACCTTCAAGTAAGTTAACAAACTCATTTTTATAATTTTTACAAGTTATTACTATGGTTATATACTTTTCTTACAAGAACTCATGCATATAATGGTTTATACCACTCTATTTTGTACATATTTAACTTTGAGCCCTAGAAATGAACACATGAGAAACCCTTGTTAGACCTAGTGGATTGATGATGTTTAAGGACCCATGACACCCTAAGAAGGTGTATGGTAGGATTAGACTAGTTTTGTGGTGATTGAAAGTGGATTGATTGAAGATGGAACTAGATTAGAACCCTAGAAATGATTTTTGAAACAATAGAAATACCTACTGTCCCTATTTTTGATTCGTGGGAAAATCAGTATATGGTGGTTAAATTTTGACCAAAGATTTAGAAAATACTTTCAAAAACGAAACTTTAGGCGAAAGAACGGATTAAAACGAGCTTATAACGAAGGAGATATGATTTTTGCAAATTTAACGACGAAAACTATTTTTTATAAAAACTGCATGCTGTTTGGCAGTTTTCGACGGACCAAAAGAGGTGTTAAACGTAACCTAGAGGAGCCGAGTTATCAAAAATATATTAGTATATACAAAAACGAATCCGTGGATATAAAGAACAAGGAAAATGAGCTTAAAACGACCAAGTTATACCCGTTTTAACATCGTCAAAACTACATATATATATATATATATATATATATATATATATATATATATATATATATATATATATATATATATATATATATATATATGGTCACAAATAAAAATAATAACTTACGCACTAAATGGTATATTTTCTAGAAATATTACTAAGGACTATATTCTTAACAAATGAATACGTATGACCCAAGAGAATATTTATACGACTTAACGACGTTATTTTAAGGTTTTCGAGACGAGGAATTTAACGCTAACATTTTCATGCGAGATAATACGGCAAGTTATATACTTCTATATATGGACTTATTTTTCCTAAGTATGGAAACTATTTTACTATGACGATAACTAGTATTTCCAAATTACGAGTGGTATAGGTATCATGTGCATGTTTACATTACGGCTTGATCTAAATTAGATCGCGATTATTCATTTAGGTTGCGGCTAGTGTTCGCGCCTCATTGTCCCGACTACTTTCACATCATTGTACCATCTTTGTACCATCATTTCGAGGTGAGTCTTCATAGCCCCGTTTTAATTACTTATTTGATTTCAAATCCCACGGGGGAGAATACATTGTACAATTATTTTTCGTACATGCCCAAGTATTAAACTTCGTACATTGCTTAAGTTGCCTTACTACCACATTAAGTCCCCTTTTAATATCATGGACCGTTAATTAAGATGCAAGCGAGAGTGAGTGGATAGATCTATCGAGGGTGACTCCTCCATTCGTGTTTGGGTTGCTCCATAAGGAAAACGAATGCATTTCATTTCTAATATATTACGAGTGTCTGGTAAACACTCCTTTGGGGCCAAGTAACGTCTAGCTTCGGGGTCATAAGCTTAAGAGACAATGTAGCTTTTTGACATTTTCTCACTTTACTGTATACTTGTGGCTTATGTACATACGATTTACTTATAAACCTATGATTATTAACCAACTTTATGTTGACCGTTTTCGCAATGTATTTCTCAGGTAACTAAGGCATATTCTCATGGCATGCATGGAGTCATTTTGTGTATCAAGGATGACGCGTCTCTTTTTGGATTTCATGCACTTATGAACTATCGTTTGATTGTACTAAATTATTTCCTTAAACCTTTTCCAACTTTTGGGACCTATGTTTTATAACTCTGAATATTTTGAATGAATCAAACGATGTATTTTCCAAACGACACTTTAGGTCGTTCAATATATCCTTGTTTGTGTGCTATGACCGTTACACCCTCAGGCATTCCATTCCGCTGCCATTCAGGTATTTTGGGGGTGTGACAGATTGGTACCAGAGCCAAGGTTATAGAGAACTAGGATGCATCATGGACTCTAGACTATAACCACACCATCATAGCATATCATCATTTCATCATAAGTGCATATTTACTTATTTTAGGTGATTCCATTATACGAGTTATTTATTTTTATTTCACCTTGATTATCACAGAGACATGTCTTCGAATCCAAACACTGTCATACTTTACTCTATATCAGACTCTGATGATGAGGACTCTGTGTCCTCCACTGCTGTTTCACCACTTGTTTCTCCTACACCTGAGTTGCCACTTTTGGCATCAGATGATGACACCGAGCCTTTCGAGGAGGAGGAGACGGCTCCTACTCCTCATGTCCATCCTACTGTACCCACTGACATATCATCTCCCACTACTACTACTCCTTCAGAATCGAGACTTATGTTTCCTAGGAGTAAGACCATTCAGGTTTCTAGGAAGAGTGTTCGCCTAGCTACATCTACTTATAGGACTCTCCCTAGTCCTACTGTGCCTACACCACCACCACCAGCCATACCCACTACTACTCCTATATCTACCTCACTCTTGCCGCTCAGGAAGCGTGCAAGGCTTACCACCCCAGATTCACCTACTACCGAGACTACTGACCTTTCACCACCACCGGTATACCACATAGGTGAGAGTTCGAGAGCGGCTGCGGCTAGGGGGCCTACAGCTGTTACATTAGAGGATCAGTTAGGGGCTCAGTAGGAGCAGGTTGATAGGTTGGGTTATAGAGTTGATGAGATTATCACTACTCGACTTGAGGCTGTCGAGGAGCAGGTTGAGGATTTGATTCAGGGCAGAGTTAGTATTGATGTGTCTTACCATGGACTCGAGGCACGACAATTGAGGCACCAGGAGCAGATTGATCTACTTAGGGATGAGCTACCTGAGATTCGAGATAGAGCTCAGGCGATACAGGAGACTCAGTGGGAGCAGGTAGACCAGTTGGCATTGATCCGAGAGAGGTTAGTCGTATTGGAGCGCAGAGATGCTTCTTTTCAGTTACGAGTTCAGCATCTAGAGGAGATCGTGGTTGCGATGGATCGTGAGATTCGCCGCCTGAGAGGAGAGCCTGGACCATCTAGAGCACCGGGAGGAGCCTAGACATAGACTGGTATTATATTAGCTTTTATTATTTTTCTAGTCCCGAGGTGTGGGACATAGTTCAAGAACTTGTAGTCTTTTGGTTGTTGTACAAACAAATATATCAAGTGCGACTCTACTATGTTGGAAATGTTGTGCTATATATTATATCGGTCCATATAGGCCGAAATTTTCATGTATTATATTCATGTGTTGTGATTATATTTATGATGTTTCGTAGTTGCTCTTTATTATTATCGTATCTAGACAGATTGTGGTTGTATTCGTACATGTCGTGGTTGTATTAATACTTGTTGTGGTTGTATATATATATACATGTTGTGGGTGTATATCTTTGGTTCGATGACTATTTCTAGTATGATTTTTCTCATGGCTATTTCCATTGTGATTATCAGAAGTATGGCACCAAGGAAAAGTAAGGCTGCACCAGAAACACCCGCTATGACTCAAGCCGCTATCCGCAAATTGGTCAGGGATAGTATTGCAGAAGCTCTGGAGATTGAGAGAGCTGAGGTTGCTGCTAGGGCTGCCGAGACTGTTTCTAATATAGGGGCAGTTGAACCAACCGCTATTAGGCGTGAATGTACATGGAAAGATTTCAAGATTAGTGATCCTATCAAGTTTAAGGGCACTGAAGGAGCGGTTGCTTTGATCCGCTGGTTTGAAAAGACTGAGAATGTATTCCTCATGTGCGGATGCCCGGACGTCAGCAAGGTAAAATTTGCTACAGGTATGCTTCTTGATGAAGCTATGTCTTGGTGGAATTCGTATGCTCAGCCGATTGGTATGGAGAATGCTTACAAGCTCACTTGGGAGGAATTCAAGAAACTGATGTCTAAGAAGTTTTGCCCTCGTACCGAGGTGCAAAAGTTGGAAACAGAATTTTATGAGCTTGTGACTAAAGGTGATGACATCGAGACCTACTTCAGGAGGTTTCAGGAGTTGGCTGCACTATGTCCAACTATGGTTCCCGACGATGAGAAAAAGATGGAAAACTTTGTTGGTGGATTGCCTGAAAGTGTTCGAGGAGATGTGATTTCTTTTGATCCTCAATCAATGGAAGAGGCTATTCGTATAACTCAGAAACTCATGGTCCAAGTGGTAAAAGGAAAAGCTGCTGTCAACAACAATAACCGTTCACACAACACCAACTACAACAACACTCGAAACAACAACAACTATAACAACAATCGAAACCGCAACTATCCCAATAACCGAAACAACAATCCAAACAATAACAACAACAACAAGAGAAGGTTTGATTACAACCAAGGTGGAAACGCTGTTCAGCCGCCACCTAAGAGGCAAGAAGTGGCAAGGGCCTATGCTGCAGGACCGACTGAAAGGAAAGGATATGAGGGTAATCTACCCAAGTGTGAAAGGTGTCAGAAGCATCATAACCCAGGACGTTGCCTTGATTTATGTGGTAAGTGCAAAAAGATTGGTCATAACACCAAGGATTGCAAATCTCCAACTCAGAAACCACCAGTAACATGTTTTGGCTGCGGAGAAATTGGACACTACAGGGGAGAGTGCCCAAAAGGGAAGAATCAAGGAACTGGAAACCAAAATGGAATGGTTCGAAGAAGAGCTTATGTTATGGGAGGAGAAGATGTCAAAGAAGACCTGAATGTGGTTGCGGGTACGTTCCTCGTTAATAATCGTTATGCATCCATTTTATTTGATTCAGGAGCGGATAGAAGTTTTGTTTCTATTGCATTTACACCTTTACTTAGCATAGAACCAACCCCATTAGACATTTCCTATATCGTTGAACTAGCCGATGGGTCTTTAGTTAACACCAACACCATTGTCCGTGGTTGCACTATAAACTTCCTAAACCACCCATTCAATATAGACCTTATGCCTGTAGAACTTGGAAGTTTCGACGTTGTTATCGGTATGGATTGGTTATCTCGGCATCGAGCGAGAATTATTTGTGATGAGAAAGTTGTTCACCTTCCTTTTAACGGTGAAACTTTGGTTGTTCGTGGAGAGCGAAGTGGAACTAGACTCAGTATCATATCATGCATTAAAACCGAGAAGTACATAAAGAAGGGTTGTTATGCATTCTTGGCTCACATCACGGAGAAGAAGTCGGATGAGAAACGACTTGAAGATGTGCCAATTGTTAAGGAATTTCCAGAAGTTTTTCCGGAAGAATTGCCAGGACTTCCGCCTACACGCCAAGTTGAGTTTCAAATTGAATTAGTGCCAGGAGCTGCACCAATTGCGCGAGCACCGTATAGACTTGCACCTTCGGAGATGCAAGAATTGTCAAATCAACTACAAGAACTTTTGGACAAAGGATTCATTAGACCGAGTTCCTCGCCTTGGGGAGCGCCGGTTTTGTTTGTGAAGAAAAAGGATGGAACTTTCAGAATGTGCATCGACTATCGTGAGCTGAACAAGTTAACGGTGAAGAACCGTTATCCACTCCCCAGAATCGACGACTTGTTCGACCAGTTACAAGGTTCTAGTTTTTATTCCAAGATTGATTTAAGATCCGGTTACCATCAACTTAAAGTTCGGGAAGAGGATATCCCGAAGACGGCATTTAGAACACGCTATGGTCATTATGAGTTTCAAGTGATGCCTTTCGGATTAACCAACGCACCTGCGGTATTTATGGATCTCATGAATAGGGTGTGCAAACCGTATCTTGATAAGTTTGTGATCGTATTCATTGACGATATCTTGATTTATTCCAAGAGTAAGGAAGATCACGAAGAACACCTCAGAACAATCCTGGAACTACTCAGGAAGGAGCAATTGTATGCCAAATTTTCTAAGTGTGATTTTTGGATACGAAGAGTTCAATTTCTTGGCCATGTCATTGATAGCCAAGGATTACAAGTCGACCCGGCAAAGATCGAGGCAGTTAAGGATTGGGCTACGCCCAAGTCTCCTACGGAAATTCGTCAATTCCTAGGACTTGCTGGATATTACAGAAGGTTTATTGAAGGGTTTTCTAAAATAGCGAAGTCGTTGACAAAGCTGACACAAAAGAATGAAAAGTACGAGTGGGGAGAGAAACAAGAGTCCGCATTTCAATTATTGAAACAAAAGCTTTGTAGCGCACCGATTTTGTCACTACCTGAAGGTATTGAGAACTTTGTGGTATATTGCGATGCTTCGCATCAAGGACTTGGAGCTGTGCTAATGCAAAATGAGAAGGTGATAGCTTATGCATCTAGACAGCTTAAGATACACGAGAAGAATTACACTACGCACGACTTGGAGTTGGGTGCGGTAGTTTTTGCACTCAAGATTTAGAGACACTACCTTTATGGTACCAAGTGCGTAATTTTTACCGACCACAAGAGCTTACAGCATATACTTGATCAGAAGGAACTCAACATGAGACAACGTCGTTGGCTAGAATTGTTGAGTGATTACGATTGTGAAATCCGATATCACCCAGGAAAAGCAAATGTTGTAGCAGATGCACTTAGCCGAAAAGAACGACTCAAACCGTTGAGAGTTAGGTCATTGGGAATGACTATCATTTCGCCACTACCATCAAAAATTCTAGAAGCTCAGATTGAGGCTCTCAAGGAAGAAAATCGACCACACGAGAAAATTTATGGTATGCCAGAAAGCGAAAATGGCTTTGTAAAGAGATCAGATGGAGTGTTATGCTTCAAGGACCGAAGTTGGATACCACTATATGGTGGAGTGCGAGAATTGATTATGCATGAATCGCACAAGTCGAAGTACTCTATTCATCCAGGTTCTGATAAGATGTATCAGGATCTCAAAAAGCTTTATTGGTGGCCGAACATGAAAGCAGAAATAGCTACGTATGTCAGCAAATGTCTTACTTGTGCTAAAGTGAAAGCAGAGTACCAGAAACTGTCAGGGTTACTTCAACAACCAGAGATTCCACAATGGAAGTGGGAATGTATTACTATGGACTTTGTCACTAAACTTCCTAAGACGTCAGGAGGTTACGATGCTATTTGGGTAATTGTTGATCGTCTTACCAAATCAGCACATTTCATACCCATTAGAGAGACTTATTCTATGGAACAACTTGCTAGACTTTATGTCAAGGAAATAGTCTCAAGACACGGTGCACCAGTTTCCATCATTTCCGACAGAGATAGTTGTTTTACTTCAAACTTTTGGCGGTCATTACAAGATTCTTTTGGATCCAAGTTAGACATGAGCACTGCTTACCATCCTCAGACCGATGGTCAGAGCGAGAGAACTATTCAGACACTTGAGGACATGCTGCGAGCATGTGTGATTGACTTTGGAAATGGTTGGGCTAACCATTTGTCGTTGATCGAGTTTTCCTACAACAACAGTTACCATTCGAGCATTAAAGCAGCACCATTCGAGGCACTTTATGGTCGTAAGTGTCGATCTCCAGTTTGTTGGGCCGAAGTCGGTGAAGTACAATGTACTGGCCCGGAGATGGTTCAAGAAACAACAGAAAAGATAAATTCAGATTCGAGAGAGACTCGAAACTGCTAGAAGTCGACAGAAAAGCTACGCAGATGTTCGACGCAAACCATTGGAATTTCAGGTCGGAGACAAAGTCATGTTGAAAGTCTTGCCTTGGAAGGGCGTGATACGATTTGGAAAACGCGGGAAGTTGAACCCGAGATACATTGGTCCGTTTAAGATACTGGAAAGGATTGGTCCAGTAGCTTACAAACTTGAACATCCGTCAGAACTTAACAACGTACACAACACGTTTCATGTTTCGAACCTCAAGAAATGTCTTTCGGACGAGACTGCCATTATACCATTAGAAGAAATACAACTCGATGACAAGCTTAACTTTGTGGAAGAACCAGTTGAAATAATGGACCGCGAGATCAAACAGTTGAAACAAAGTCGAATTCCGATCGTGAAGGTTCGCTGGAATTCTCGAAGAGGACCCGAGTTTACTTGGGAACGAGAAGACCAAATGCGACGCAAGTATCCACAACTTTTCACCAAGCCTATTACCGAGACCAACACTAACTGAATTCAGGGACTGAATTCCTTTTTGGATGGGCGACTATCACACCCCACAATTTCAGGTCATTTTTCCAAACTTCGACATTCTACTATTCACAAATTACTATTCATCGATCACTATTCATCGTTTTACTATTCACCATTTTTGAGGTCAATTTGACATTCCGAGAAACATTCAGAAATTTTACTATTCACTTGACACTATTCATTTCCGAGAGAAAACCACTATTCACGTGCATTACTCATGTCATCGTAAATTTAGTTTACGAGTATTCAAATTCGCGTAACCGTATTGGTTCAGGAGCGAATTCATGCATTATTAACAGGGACATTTCATACGGACTAGAAATAGTCTGCATATCATCATTAGGGCACTTGCATACTATTCCACTCGTAGGATAATTAAATTAATACTTTTGGTATAATTAACGATTTACGTATGTTTATTTTAAATAAACACTAATACGCGAACTATAAATGTGACTAACATGTCCGACACTCCCAACTATTATCCCAATATATTTTTATATTCATTTTAATAATATAAAAATTATAATATTAATTTACCCGGTATTTTGGAAATTTATTTATTACGTATCGTACGTCTAATTTAATAACGACGGTTTTCATAAAAAAATTAAACAATAATCACCCAAACTCTCCGTACTTGTACCCGACATATTTTTACAATTTTTACGACTTTATTATGTCCCGAATAACTTCAATAAAATTTATTTCTAACAAACCCGGTACCCGATAAAACCTAAAACTAACACTACATAATACTACCACTAACTTTTTAATTAAAACCCAAGACAACCCCCCCCCCCCCCCTTTCCCTCCTTTTTGCGCCGGCCAACCCCCCCCCCCCCCCCCTGGTCCAAATAAGCTAAAACCTCACCAACCAAATTAAATGCTAACCTAACTATTGTCTCTAACTATATAATAAACCATTTCATCCCATTTTTCACAAATATTTATCTAAGTGCAAGTAACTTTTCTCTCATTTTCTCTCTTGTATAATCGACCTAGGGTGATCAAGAAGCAAGAACAACAATTTTTCAAAGATCAAGATATAAATTTGTTCACTTAGTCATCCTTGTTGGAGTTTTGAAATAGAAACTCAAGGATTAGTAGGTTTTCATCATCTAAACTCCCTAAACCTTCAAGTAAGTTAACAAACTCATTTTTATAATTTTTACAAGTTATTACTATGATTATATACTTTTCTTACAAGAACTCATGCATATAATGGTTTATACCACTCTATTTTGAACATATTTAACTTTGAGCCCTAGAAATGAACACATGAGAAACCCTTGTTAGACCTAGTGGATTGATGATGTTTAAGGACCCATGACACCCTAAGAAGGTGTATGGTAGGATTAGACTAGTTTTGTGGTGATTGAAAGTGGATTGATTGAAGATGGAACTAGATTAGAACCCTAGAAATGATTTTTGAAATAATAGAAATACCTACTGTCCCTATTTTTGATTCGTGGGAAAAATAGTAGATGGTGGTTAAATTTTGACCAAAGATTTAGAAAATACTTTCAAAAACGAAACTTTAGGCGAAAGAACGGATTAAAACGAGCTTATAACGAAGGAGATATGATTTTTGCAAATTTAACGACGAAAACTATTTTTTATAAAAACTGCATGCTGTTTGGCAGTTTTCGACGGACCAAAAGAGGTGTTAAACGTAACCTAGAGGAGCCGAGTTATCAAAAATATATTACTATATACAAAAACAAATCCGTGGATATAAAGAACAAGGAAAATGAGCTTTAAAACGACCAAGTTATACCCGTTTTAACATCGTCAAAACTATATATATATATATATATATATATATATATATATATATATATATATATATATATATATATATATATATATATATATATATATATATTGTCACAAATAAAAATAATAACTTACGCACTAAATGGTATATTTTCTAGAAATATTACTAAGGACTATATTCTTAACAAATGAATACGTATGACCCAAGAGAATATTTATACGACTTAACGACGTTATTTTAAGGTTTTCGAGACGAGGAATTTAACGCTAACATTTTCATACGAGATAATACGACAAGTTATATACTTCTATATATGGACTTATTTTTCCTAAGTATGGAAACTATTTTACTATGACGATAACTAGTATTTCCAAATTACGAGTGGTATAGGTATCATGTGCATGTTTACATTACGGCTTGATCTAAATTAGATCGCGATTATTCATTTAGGTTGCGGCTAGTGTTCGCGCCTCATTGTCCCGACTACTTTCACATCATTGTACCATCTTTGTACCATCATTTCGAGGTGAGTCTTCATAGCCCCGTTTTAATTACTTATTTGATTTCAAATCCCACGGGGGAGAATACATTGTACAATTATTTTTCGTACATGCCCAAGTATTAAACTTCGTACATTGCTTAAGTTGCCTTACTACCACATTAAGTCCCCTTTTAATATCATGGACCGTTAATTAAGATGCAAGCGAGAGTGAGTGGATAGATCTATCGAGGGTGACTCCTCCATTCGTGTTTGGGTTGCTCCATAAGGAAAACGAATGCATTTCATTTCTAATATATTACGAGTGTCTGGTAAACACTCCTTTGGGGCCAAGTAACGTCTAGCTTCGGGGTCATGAGCTTAAGAGACAATGTAGCTTTTTGACATTTTCTCACTTTACTGTATACTTGTGGCTTATGTACATACGATTTACTTATAAACCTATGATTATTCACCAACTTTATGTTGACCGTTTTCGCAATGTATTTCTCAGGTAACTAAGGCATATTCTCATGGCATGCATGGAGTCATTTTGTGTATCAAGGATGACGCGTCTCTTTTTGGATTTCATGCACTTATGAACTATCGTTTGATTGTACTAAATTATTTCCTTAAACCTTTTCCAACTTTTGGGACCTATGTTTTATAACTCTGAATATTTTGAATGAATCAAACGATGTATTTTCCAAACGACACTTTAGGTCGTTCAATATATCCTTGTTTGTGTGCTATGACCGTTACACCCTCAGGCATTCCATTCCGCTGCCATTCAGGTATTTTGGGGGTGTGACACTTACTTCTGTTTTGCACAAAACATGCAGTGTTTACAGCTTCAGCCCAAAAAGGTATAGGTAATTTAGAATCAGATAACATTATTCTTGCAGCCTCAATCAGTGTTCTGTTTCTTCTCTCTACAACACCATTCTGTTGTGGAGTTCTTGCAACAATGTACTGTCTTAGAATACCATTTCCCACACAGAATTGATTCATCACACTATTCTTGAACTCAGTACCATTGTCACATCTAATTATTTTCACTTTGTGGTTGTGCAGGTTTTCAACTCTGGTAATGAATGCCTTGAGTATTTCTGGAGTTTCATCTTTAGTAGCTGGAAAGAACACCCAAGTAAACCTGCTAAAGTCATCTGTGACAACTAGGCAATATGACTTCTTATTCAACCTATTTACAAAAACAGGCCCAAATAAGTCCATGTGTAGTAAATGTAAGGGCTTAGTAATTGTGTTCACAGTCTTGGACTTGAATGAAACTCTGTGCTGTTTACCCTTTTGACAGGCAACACAAGTTTCACAATTCTCAAACATCTTTGTAGGCATCCCTCTCACAAGATTTCCTTTCACCAACTTGTTCATGGTCTTGTAGTTCAGATGTCCAAGTCTTCTATGCCATAATTTGGACTCATCAATAGTGGCCTTTGCAATTAGACAAGTTAAAGCTCTTTTGGGAACAATGTTCTTAATATGGTCACTGTATATATTTTCAGTTCTAGGGACTTTCAATAGCACAAATTTATCATCTGGCAACTGAAAATCAGGAGAAAGGATCATACATTCAGTGTCTGTAAAAAGAATAAAGTTCTTTTTGTCATACATTTATGAGACACTAAAGAGATTAAACTTAAGCCCTTTCACAAGAAACACCTTCTCAAAGTCCAAATTTCCTGTTCTTAGTGTTCCTCTGCCTATAATCTTTCCACCTTTTGGATCATTCCCAAAAGCAACATAACCACCTTCAAAAGGCTCAAAGTCTTCAAGTTGAGACTCATCACCTGTCATATGTCCAGAGCATCCACTATCAACTATAACTATATCTTTTAGCTCATCCTGTAGATTACCCTGCACATGAAAATAGAGAAATTAGTTTCTCTTGGGGACCCAAGCCATTACTGACTTGGATCTGCCTTGTGCATCAACATAATTAAATTTCTTTAAATCACTTGATACACTACTGTTTTTGGAAACATTGTTTGAAACAGATGATTTAGGTTTCCAAACCCAGCAAGCTGAGGCCTTAACAACATAAAAATGATTTCCTACAACTATATTTGTTAAAACTTTTGGCCCCAGAAGTAGAACGTTTTGTACTAGTAGCAGATTGCTTACTAGCAGCAGAGTGCATACTAGCAGCAAAGTGCTTACTAGCAACAGAGCCAGCAATAGAACCAGTTGTGGTTTTAAAAGCACCATTTGATTTAGCAGCAAAAATAGATCTAGTTGCACCAGATCTTAACAACATAGCCCTTGGAATCATGTTTCTATTAGGATGAGGGTGAGTATTTTTGGAAACATATTTATGATTCACCCTTGAGTATTGATTCCAAATAGGCTTTTGGTGGTCTTTACAACTATTTATCAAATGTTCAAAACTACCACACTTATAACAAGCCATCTTCTTTAATTGAAACTCACTACCTAACTTGTTTGAAACTAGGTTATTAAAGTTTCTCTGATTACCCCTAGGCTTATTATAAAATCCTTTCATCTGATCTCTAAGAACCTCATTATATTCTACCATTTTCCTAGAGATACCCTTACCCAACACAAGTCTCGCAAACTTAACCTGTTCAATTTTAGGTTCAACTTTTGTAGGAATTTCTTCCATTTTCACACTTTGTTCTAGTTTAACATGTTCCTCATCACTATCTGAATACCAGTCTTCAACAGTAGGAGCCTCAGTAAGTTTTCTAACCTCAACCTTAGGTGTTTCTAAGACACTTGTACTAGATTCACCTACAGGTTTTTCTATGTCTAACTCACTAATGAAAGATAGTTCTTTTCCTGGTGGAGCATAGGCACTCTTAACAGGAGGAGCAACTTCATTGTAGCCTATTCCACTTCCTTTCCTCATCAAAGTACTCTCAATAGATTTATTAACCAAATCAGAAGCATATTGTTGTTTATTTACTCTTACTATATGTTTATCCTTATCAGCAAGAGATGCATCTCTATCTTTTTCTGCTTCTTCTAAATTATTCTTGAGAAATTCAATTTCACTGTTTTTCTTAAAGATCTCAACATCTTGTTGGTATTTTATCTACATGTTCTAGCTCACACTGTTTGAGATATTCTAGTCTTCTTTCAACATTTTGAATACCTACTTTGTAACCTAAGTTATCAAGTTTTAGGTGTTCAACTTCTCTAATTAGACTATCATTCCTAGACTTAAGTTCTTCTACAGTGTCAGCAAATGATTTAAAAGAACACACAAATAGATCAGAATCATTAGATACCTCAGAGTCAGATCCAGAAGATGATGATGCATAGGCCATAAGTGCAAATTTATGCACTTTAGGCTTGACTTGAGCCACCAGATAATAATTTGGTTCTTCATCAGCTATATCACTCCAATCATACTCTCCCAACCCATCACAAGATACCAATGCAGTAGTGGTATTCTTTGATTCTTCAGTGGTCTTCTTTGGAGCTTCAGCATTCTTCTTTGGAGCTCTACATACCCTGGCAAAATGGCCCTTCCTATTGTAGTTGTAGCACTCTATCTTTGATTTCTCAAAACCCAAATTTTCTTTAGCCCTGTACTTGACTTCTCTCCCAATCCTCTTTAAGAATTTTCTTGCCCTCAATGTCAACATGGCCATCTGCCATTTAAGATCAATTTCTTTAAGATCATCAGGATCAATATGATACATATCTTGATTGATAACCTGTGACCTTATGTTGGTTGTCAGATCAGCCAAGAATGCACACAAAGCAATATCACTGATGGAATTTTTATCATTAGAACTAGCAGCAGATACCCCATAAGCAGTAGAGTGGGATTCTTGAGATCCTTTTGACTTTGAAGATATAAAGGCAAGATTTTGTGTACCAAAAGATGAGGTAGATGAAGAAGTCAACTCTGGTTCATACATCTTCAGATTGTTGTAGAGGCTTTCCAACTTCATAGTTTCAAAATTAGGCTTATTACTCCAAACAACTATATGCATACTCCATTCAAGTGCAAGACTTCTAAGAAACTTGAGGTTTACATCTTCTTGAGGAACCACATAACCAACAAGCTTTAAGTGACTAACAAGTTGATTAAGCCTGTTGTATGTGCCATCAATCTTTTCTCCACTTGCAGCAGTAAAGTTCTCAAACTGATGCTTCAACATGTTTTTCCTTGACTTCTTAGTAGCAATTCCCTCCAAATCTGAATTCCACAGCATCCATCAAGGCTTTTGCAGTCTTACAGCTATCAAAGTCCACTTGAAATTCATTAGGTATTCCCATCAAGAGAATACTGTGTGCCTTGATCTCCATCTTCCTCACTGAGTTCTCTTTAGCAGACTTGATCAGAATATCTTTTCCATCAAGACCCTTTTGTGGCAAAGAGTCACCATTGATGATCACATTCCACATGTTAAATTCAATCATGCGAATGTACTGTCTTATTCTCATCTTCCATAGCTCATATTCTCCAGGGTTGAGCATGGGAACCTTTGAAGCAGTCACCATATGTCTGTCGTCACCCATCTTCAACAATTGATTAGGAACAGCAAACTTGTAAGGAACAAATTCTTCTTTATTTCAACTTCTAGATCACAAGCTCTGATACCACTTGTTGATCCCAGTTGAGCAAACGATCTTATATTTTAGTTCACTTGAGTTAACACTTAAGCTAAAACGCGGAATATTAAAGCTTAACTTAAGAAGAATAATGATTCACTATCAACACTTCAATATATTAATAATACGAGCACTCTACAATGCTAGGGTTTTACAACCTTGAAGTGTAAACAAAAACTAAACAATACGTACTCAATCTAACCCTAGGATCCTCCTTTTATAGGCCAAGGAGTCTTACTAGGTTTACAATACCTTTCTACACAAGATAAGAATATTCTAGACGTATAAAATATACACACAATCTATTTTATAATTATCCACTCGTGTACAAGTCTATCTCTTCAGCAGTAGATTCACCAGCAGTACTTTCCCAAAGCAGCAGAGTCAATAACCTTAGCAGCAGATTTATCTTAGCAGCAGTTTGACTCTAAGCAGCAGAATCAAAACCCAACATTTTTCCTAGGTTCTTACGCCAAGTGGTGTTAGTGTTAAATGACCCCCAACTTGTATTTTGATTAGAAAAAAAGCTCATTTGCTTGAGGACAAGCAAATCTCAAGTGTAATGGTATTTGATGAGGTGAAATTTGTTACACTTTTAAGGGGTTATTTAAGCCTTAAGTCGTGATAATATGATCAATTATTACACTAAATCGTTCCTTTTGTCATTTTAGGTACTTTGGAGAAGAATTCTGGAAAACATAACATTTTGGACGTTTTCGGAGCATAAAGTGTAGAAAACGACAAAGTAAAGAATCCAAGCTTGAAATTACACCTGATGGCGTCACCCACTCCTAAGTGGCGGCGTCAGCCTTTGCGACAAGAGGAGGAAATTACTTTTACACTTGACGCGCCAGAGGACTTTTTGGGCATTAACACGTGACGGCGTCACTCTTTACCTGAAGAAGGCCGTCACGTGTAACTTTAAAGCGTGACGGCCTAGAACCCATATAACGAGACGGCGTTAAGAAGTTGGATTGGATGACAAGAAACCCTTGCCGTGGCGAGATAACGGCATCAACCATCAAAAGGTGACGCCGTCACCCTTGTAAATCTATATATAGTTTTGGATTTTTCATTCATTAGTGCAACTTTGGAGAGGAACCTTATCCCACAAACCCTAGGTCGAATTTCAAAAGTTTTTAAGGGTTTCATACCTTTTTCTCTTCCATGTTTAATTGAAGATAAGTAATCTATCAATCATTCAATATGTCTATGTGTTGTTTGATTCTATCTTACGCTTATATTTCTTTTTACATGCTAGGCTAGGTTTATTTGTGTTTGCTTAGATGTAGTGAAACCTAGTTATTGATTATTGATTGATGGTTGGTTATTAATTTTTGTTGGGTGATTGTTAATCGATGTTAGGCTTAAGAAAACTGGCTAATCTCCTATTCGGTAACTTGCTTGAACGTCTTAAGAAACATGAATCGGATGTGTACTACGATTTTAATGGTTGTATTTAATGCATATGTGACTATTAAGGAGGCCATGGTAAGGATACTTAACGTGTCGCCATAGGAAGAGATAGAAGCTTATAGAGTTGGGGAAGATCGTACACGGCCCCACAATTGGTATTAAGGAATGCAACCCGTCACCCACGCAATTGTAACAAGATTATCAATCAATAAAAGATAACTAGGGAGTAATGAAATCTAAGTAAACATGTTTTCTCCATATATAGTTTCACATTTTATTTTATTTTATTGTTATTTTATTTTTATTGCATTATGATGGATCTTAAACACACGACTTGTGTTATAGTGATACTTTGAATAATACTAACAAGTATGCGGAATATACTTATTAATACTTAGAAGATTTGTTTGTATGTTTGTTTGTGAGTTTGTATGTGGGTGAGAACTGTTGTATATGAACACATAATATTAACCAAACGTTAAGCTCCAATATTATTAAGAATAATAATACGAGTGATCTAGCTTATCACTAGGGTTACACCTTGAAGCTCTCTAAATTGATACGTGTGTAAACCTAAACCTAGGACCTCCTTTTATAGGACACAAGGAGTCCTTTACAAGATAAGTATTATCTAAGAATAATAGAATATACAGAAGATATTTTCTATACTTATCTAAATATACGTTTCCTAACAATTATCCTGCAGCAGTGGTAATGTTATGTACTAGCAGTGGTAATGAGTTTCCACTGCTAGTGCATTCTTCAACAATGGTTATCACCATACTTATCAGTGGTAACTGTTAGTATAATTCCCAAAAATCCTCCCCTAAACTTATGATTTCTATGCAAATCATCAAGTTTCTAGGTTGATGGGATTCTTCCAAACACTTATTTCCTTCTCCTCGACTCTTTATCAGCTTTTACACTCTGATCATATATCCTTTGTAGCAGATCTTCTATGACTTCATTCCTTTCCCAACATCTCAACTTGACAGATATCATAACAGTAAGAATGCCTGTTCTTAATGGATATTCTTTCTCAGCTAGCATAAACACATCAATACCAGCTTGTGTAGACACATGGTGCACAGAAATTGAATCACAGAACTTCCATAATGTAGTTAAGTTGTCTGCTTCAAATCTCCAATGTCTATCAGATGCATCAGGTTCATAAAGTCTTCTGAATTGAACCATAACTCTTTGGCTTTGACATCAACAAGTTCATCATTCTTGAACTGTTCTTGGACTATTCTCCATAAAGTATCCAAGTCTTCCCTGTCACATGATCTGACAAGGTCTTCAAAATCTCTACAGATACTTGTTATGCCACCAATTCTGATAATTTTCCATGCATCTCCAAAGTCATCAGAAAACAACTCCCAACCTACAATTGGATGCTTTGATTGCAAAGGTTCTACATTCAATACATCAGTTTCAATAGAAATCATTCTTGAGAATTGTTTTTTAGTTAATTTATCATCTTCTTTAACAGCTTGAGATGACTCCTGAGTCTTGGATCTTTTAACATCTTTAGGTTCAATGGCTGCACCTGATCTTTTATACCTCTGAGCTTCTGCTTTTGAATGCATAGGAAGAAAATCCTTGTTTCTTCTATATTCTTGATAGTACAATCTTTGGATTTCTTCATAAGACTTTCCTTTGAGCTGATTCATTTTCCATCCACCAACATGGCATAAGTACTTCTTCGTTCCATGATTTACTTGAGCCTGAGATGGTTGTCTTGGCTTCTTCTGAGTCTTCTTAATAGTATCCACCATGGAATCAAATGCCTGATTGTTCTTCATATTTATGAAATCAGCTAGTTGAGCTGATCTTTGTTCAGCTGTTAAGCTTTCATTAGCAACAAGCTCAATATCTTTCTTCTTTATCACCGGATCAGAAACAATCATTTGCTCAATTTCTTCATTAGTATACTCATAAGCACCTTCTTCTGTGTCTGGAATAGGAACAATATTTTCTTCAGGTTCCATATGTTTTTGAAGTCTTTGTAGTTCCATAAACCTTGCGACATCCTCTTCTTCTCTCTTTCTTGCCAACTCATAGTCCATATCAATATGAGCTTGTTCACTTTTGGAGATCTTTCTTGGTTGCTTAGTTGATTCTTCAAAAACATGAACTTTCCTCTTTTCTTGCCTTTTTCTTTCAAATTCAACATCAACAGTGTCCACTGCTTCTTCTTGAGTTTCCACTACTTCATCATTCTTTTCTTGTTCATCATCCTGATCATCAAAATCCATATCAAAGTCCAGCTTCCTCCCCTTAAGTGTAGCATCAGTTTTCCTCCCCTGTTTGGAAGAATCACCCATATCATCATCTGATGCAGCAGAATCATCATCATGAGGAGTAGATGGGGATGAGATCACAAGTGTGGCAGATCTTTGCTTCTTTAACCCCTGCACTTCTTCCTTCAAAGTTTGAATCTCAGCTCTCAAACCATTAAGCTCTGTGGCATGTTATTTCTTTATCTGTGCCGGATATTTCTCCAGAGCTTGAACCTGCTTGACTAACTTGGCACAAACTTCCATCAATTCAGTATGTTGCTCACTACCCTCAACACTTCCAACTGTGTGACCTGTTGGGAGAGATGAATCATAGGGCATTAGTTCAGACTCTTCTCTAGTTGGACTAGATTGAAGCCTGGAACCACCATTGCTTGTTCCTAAACCAAAAGGTTCAGAATCATGCAATGTTGTGATGGGAGGAGGTGGCTGTTTTTGCCTCCTCTCATAAGTGTGAGTAACTTGTGGGGTGTATTGGATAGGTGGAACAACAATAGTGTATGTGTGTGTTAGGATACAACTGGGATTGTTGCATCTTCACCCTGTACCTGTGTAATCTTTAAAAGCATTTCAGGAAAAAGTGGTTTAAATTCCCCATTCCATCCATCTGAAGCCTTATTCATATTTTGAAAAACTTTTGGCTTAAGACAAGGGGTTTTATAAACTCTTTTGTAGGGTTGTAGTGGAAATTCATTTAACACTGCTTGCACAAACCTTGGATACATCAAAAATTTATAAGGACTCTTTACATTGCCTTTCATACTGTTAAAAATTAGCTTTGAAAAATTGAAAGTCCTATCTGTGGCTAAACAAACCAAAGGGTAAGCCATGATGGAACTGAATTGTTCATAAGAAGTTTCCTTAGGACTTAGGCAATGCAAAAGAGTATGAATCCATTGGGGACAAAAACATCCTTTTCTGAAAGTAACCTTTTTGTCAGATGTATCATACCCCATTGTTGAAAGATGTTTATGAATATCTGAATTGGGCAATGTGATGATACCATTGAGATCATCCAGTCGGAGAATTCTCCTCAAGGATGATTCAGTAACATCAATAGTTACCCCATCCACTGTGGCTCTAAGAGTATCCACAGGTTCATGTGTGTCTCCTTGTTCAATGGTTATGGACTCTACAGAGTTCCAAAACTGTTTGATTTGAGAGACATAGATTGTGGGATTTAAAGTTAAAGCATACCTAATATGAGTGGTATTGAGAAAGTCCACAATCTGATGAAAAACAAGGCCACTTTTGTCGTCTAACTTCTGCAAGTAGGCCACTTGGTTGTGCTCATCTGCAAAGTTCAGTCTTGCCATAGTTTTTGTGAGAAAAGTATAAATGTGTTAGTAAAAATTTAATGGTGAACACGGCGTGTGAGAGATAAAGGATATATATTATTAGGGTTTGAGAATTATGCGCAATTGGAATTATCTTAAGAAAGGATTTATCTTTAAGAAAAGAATAAATTAAAATAGGTAAGAAGATAATTCTCCAAAAATTCACCCTATTAATATGGAAAGAACGGTTACTCTCAACGGCTAGTAAAAAATATTGTTACTGACACAATAGTTGCAACGGCTAGTTCATCAGTGGTAAAAATTACACTTGCAGTGGTAACTGTGAACTAGTAGCGGGAACTTTTCACAAGAATTTTCCAAAGAGCAGTGGTAAAGATAAAACACATAGATAAAATTTTAACTGCTCTTTTCATAGTTTTTAGCAAACTATCAGCTATCAATGGATTTGATATGTCTTTACCATGAGCCGTTTACTATGGACTAGCCAACTCTTCATCACATGGAATATGGTGAGTTGATGACCATATAGTTTTTAGTAAACTATCAACCATAAACGGATTTGTGAAGTCTTTACCAGTAGCCGTTTGCTCTGGACTAGTTGATTCTTATGTTGATTAGACATGGGGAATCAATAACCATTTGTTGTGTGTCTCAGTTACACACCATTTGATCAACTCTCAGCAAAAATTGTGATTATTTACCTGCAAATGTTATTATAAAGCAAATAATATGACTAACCAAAGTTACTTTTTGACCAAGCCACTATTCTTAAAAATATCTTCTCAAAGTCAACCCGATATAGTAAATAATATCCATATTTACTTCCCCAAACTACCAAAACAGATAAGAGTTATTACTTCTCTTAATTGTCTCTTGGGATTGACTTTGCCTATAAAAAGGGCTCGAATCAACAAAACTCTTCACCAAAACCTTTCTTTATCATCGCAAACTCCTTAAACACCATGAGTAATTTTCCAAACATCATCTACATCTCTTCTGATGAATCTTCAGAAGAGATAAGCTACTATTCTGACTCTTTAGCAGCATTAGGATGGGGTGACTACTTTCCACCATGTGCTTCAAGCTCAACAACAATGAAGCCAAACAAGAAGATTTCAACACCTGCTCCATCACTTGAGTTTTACTCTAGCTCTTCTGATGATGATGATGATGATGGGCCATACACCCTCTCCAAGGAGTTACCACAGGCACTGACACAAGCTCTTGGATCTGCATTGGCAAACAAGAAGTGGCCTGTCCCAGAGAAGCATGAAAGACTCCCAAAGCCTCCCAAACAAGTTCTAGGTCTTGCTTGCCCAAGAAAGTGGTCAACCTTTGAGAACAAGAGGAAAAGTGCTCAAAAGGCCAAGCATGACTACCAGGGGAAGGGCAAGAAGCCAATGAAGTAGCTGGTGTAGGGTGTTAGGATTTGTATTTTTGGTGTTTGTTGGTTTTATTCTCTGTTCATGTAATGTAACTATTGAATGGTTTATAGTGAATAAAGTTACATTTGTTTTTCTTGTTTCCACTATGAGAGCAAAATTTTACCACTGTTTGATCTATATTTTCCACTGTTGTCTTTCTCCGATGCATAAAAGTTAGTGGACAAACATATACAAACATATATGACAATTTAAGTACCAAAAACCTCCCCTCAACACTAAAAATTATTAGACATCAAGTTTTTATGGGTTAAGCATTCCAATACCTGTTATCAAGTACTGAAACCTTCCCACATCAAGTCCTTTTGTTAATAAATCAGCATAATTGTCATCAGTAGGAATTTTGACAACTTGAATAAGCTTTTTCTCATAACAATCTCTTATAAAGTGATGTCTAATTTCAATATGTTTAGTTTTAGTATGTTTAACAGGATTCTTAATTATGCATATGGTACTGCTATTGTCAATAAAGATAATGGTGTTCATGAAATTGTACCCATAGTCCAAAAGTTGATTTTGAAGCCATGAGACCTGAGCACAACAGCTTGCAACAGCTACATACTCTACTTCAGTTGTTGAAGTAGCCACCATAGTCTGTTTCCTAGTCACCAAGTGACAATCATGCTTATCTCCTAGTCACCAAGTGACAATCATATTACGGGCTAACACTCCCCTGCAGTCCAAGCGGCGAAATCGCGAAAGCTCGGACTGGAGATTAAAAGCTAATAAATAATAAAGTAAAACTAATAAATAATTGTTGAAGAAGATATTCGACAGCAAGCGGAAGCACATCTTCAAGCAGCAACATACATAAACACGCAACAAACCGGATAAACCAAAGTATCCGTACCAAACAAGATAAACCAAAGTATCCTGACCAAATGGGATAAACCAAAGTATCCCTTACAAAAAAGGATAAACCAAAGTATCCTGACCAAACGAGATAACCCAAAGTATCCCCTACAACTAAAACAAACGGGATAACCCAAAGTATCTCCTACAACTAAAACAAAGGAAATTACAACTAAGACTAATGCACTAACATCAAAAGAAAAAAAAAATGAGAAAACGAAAGTTGGTACTAAAACTTCAACCCCCAAAGAACCTTACAAACAAACAGGGCGTGTTTTTTCCTAAAAAAAGCATAAAGATCCACCATTTTTTTTAAAAGATCAGAACATAACACTTGAATCCCATTTCATCATCAGACTCTTCATTCTCAACGAAATATTGACAATGTGCATGATGTAAATATTCAGTTGACTAAATATTTTATTGACTAATAGATTGATGTGGGGACGAGTAAGAATTCAGTTGTAGAGAACATCAAAGAGGTTAAGGATAAAAGGGAGCCCTCTGAACCTCCGGTGTGTAGACGGCAGCAGCAGCAGCAAAAGAGTTTAGGTTTGTTAGGATAGGTTGACAAAGTCTGCTGATTCCATGTAAGAGGATAAGAGGATAATATGTTTTTATTGATTGATTGTCCCATGCATACAATGATCACATGTATATATGGAGCGTATACAAGATTTATATAAGATAAATACTAATTACCCTAGTCACTAAGTGACAATCGGCTAACTGTATTGAAGATGGAAAAACTGTTCAATTTTAAATAAATAAATTAAATTGGACTAAATTTTGTTTTTATGAGTTGATCGGTTTGTTAAAATAATAATAATAATAAAATAAAATAACAAAAATGATCGGTTTGGTTTAAAATTTAGGTGAGTTTGTTAGGTATATAGTTGTAGATGAAAGTTTTTAAAGGAAATAATATCTTGAAAAGCTAATATGTTTTTTTATTAACACACACAGATAGATGACACAACTTGGATTCATTTTAAAAGTTCTCACCGAGAATACTTTATGTTTCTATTGTAGTTTTTATACAAATTTATGGTTTATTTAAAAAAAATAAATAAATAAATAAAAAATAACAAAACAAAACAAAACAAAACAAAAATGTGATCACTACATTTATAAGGTGATTTGGTCACCAGCTTGACCAAATAAAAATATGAAATTATGATGTTTAATTTGGTATATATGAAATTGCCCTTTTATTTTTGTGTGATTGTGTTGTGGGTGTATTTGTGTTTAAATGAGGTATGTTTGTGTGGTTGGTTTAGTGGCGACCACTACGGCTATTTTGGTGGTTGAATTAGTGAAGGGCTGGGTCGTTTAAAAATCACCGGGGAAGCCAAAGAACCGAACCGGTACCAACTAGAAACCAAACCAAATATTAGAACGATAAGCCGGTTCTCGGTTCATAGAATTCCAAGTTTTCGGCTCTCGAGAATTACCAAAAATTCAAACACCGGATCCGAGTACTCGACCGAAGAACTTGCTATGGTTCTCGGTTCTTCCAAGTAGCATGGATACCCTAGTGAAGAGAGCGAATGGCAATAGTAGATATATTCACCACCACACCTAGTCTTATGAACCTGAAAAAAAAATGTGTACAAAGTACTTTTATGACCTTACATCGCCGACATACATTCAACTCAAACAAAAAAGAAAATGAAACGAAGATGAACAACAAAAATTGCACCAAAAATACGTTTAAAACGCCATCTTTCAAAAAAATGTTAAACTTAAAACAAGTTCAACTAAACTGCTATAGTTTAACAGAAAACTAAAAATGAACAAAAAAACATTCATCAACCAATGTGATGCCACTTAAAGATTCCTAGTATGTAGATCTTAAGAAAATTTCACAGAGAAGATGAAAAATAAACGGGCGACTGTATAATCAAGATTCAAGATTTGTGCACTGCAAGTTCTCTGCACATTTTAGGGTCTTGCCATGAATCCTTTCATATCCAAATCTGTCGCCAACAGACCCCACCTCTTCTTCGTCATTATCACTATCTATTTCTTTAGGAGTAACACGGTTTTGATAACTTCTACGCCTAGGTACAAACACATTAAAGTAATAGCTCACAATCTTATCTCTTGGTTTATCAGGAATAGTACGTGAAGCTTTTTTCCAAAAATTGCTCATGATCTCACGTCTACTCTTGTTGCTATGTGCTAAGTCATGCCGTGCCTTAACAACCAAGCTTTTAAAACTTTTTTCTTCTTCAAGTTCCCATGAAAGTGAAACTTCTTCGCCCATTTGGTTGAACTTCCATTTAACAAAAAGTGCAAACCCAAGCTCAATTTTGACTTTGAACCTGTTTTCAGCTATATGAAACCTCACACATTCGACAGAGCCTGGAAACACACACTCACATGAACTCTCCCTTCCTATCCCAATTTCCATGATACTATTTTTTAGTTTACCATTGTCGTAGTTGGGTGGGGGCCACATTTGAGTACCGAGCCATTTGGGGTCACTGTCAGAGATGACACCAGTCCATGGAGGCACCTCAGCTTGGAATTCTGGGCCAAGGTTATACTCTTGCTCTTTTGGTTCGATAATTTCACTGATTCGTTTTGTTTCGGTTTTTACAGATTCGGTTCTTTGACGCTTTATTCGAGAGGGGATTGGTATTGTGGCAGTGGTTCTTCTGCTGCATCGGGCCTGAACCCTATGATCTTCGTACATTGATGGATGCATCTTCGGGTTCTTCTTCTACATGTTTGAAAACTCAAAAGTTCCATGAAGTTGTCCAATTATAATTTAATTTATTAAAATAAAATAAAAAACTTGTATACGAAAGACAATCTTGGGTGACCGATTATCTATCTGGCATAATTTGCAAATTACAGAGCTAATTTCATACAAGAAAACCGTATGACCCGACCATAACTAATGGACAAAAAAAGTCAAAAGAAAACAGCCAAAAGAGAGGTTTGATAGACTTTCGAGAGACTGATCAGCATTACAATGATGTAAAATTCGATTCTTAACAATATATCAAATATCTGTTCAGCATAATGAGAATACTTCTCCAATCCCTGTTCATAGATTTTCCTACAGTAATTTGCATCCTACTAAAATTACTAATCCTGATCCTCATCTAAAAACATATTTTCCGTAGTCAAATGACATTAATACTTATCTCCAAAACTATCGGAAATTACTTTCTGATATCTATCAGACTAACAAAAAACAAACATCCTACTATAATACTTACAGACGGATCACAAATGGTGAATAAAGGCGAGGGCCCAAGTTAAGTTAGCGCATAGATTATCATACATTGTTTATATGGCAAAATTTGACATGGAAACATAAAAAACAAGAGCATAATATGAAAAAAAATATATATAACCGATCATATACCTTCAATCCTAAAAGAGAAATAGTTCATAATGATAAATTACCAGAAAAGAAGTAAACCAACTATATAAGTCTTCTTGTAGTGGCCAGCGCCGTAGAGAAACAAGAATATGCAGAACACTATTATGTGCGCCGCACAAGAGAGCCTAGAAGACTTTCCTATTTATATCGGAAGTAAAATTAAAACCCTAATATAAATTGACCAGGCGATTGCAACACCCCTCACACCCTTGCTAGCAAAGGCCCAATGGGCCTGAGTGTCTAAGCGCTTGACCCTAACTACATAGCATCCTACTCATGCAACAGTTCACCTTTGTAGCGTATATGTATAGCGTACCATAAGATTCGTGAATCATATAGTAATTTCCAATGTGGGGCTAAAAAATGAAGAATCGAAAAAATGGAATCAGCTTGTAGATTGTGTTTTCAAGCAAGATTTAAAATAAATGATCCTAGATTAAATTATTTAGGATCAATTAGATAAATGATAGATCTTAAAAATCATTTTCCTTCCTAAGGCTGAAAACTACTAATTTGGTTTATAGTCAGGAATCAATATGGGTATTGGTTTGATAGTAGTGCAGAATGAGAACGCGAATCAATTTCTAAATCGTTCGACACATACAGAGCATACCCAATTTAAAATATAATTTCTAATTTTAAATCCCATACTGTGTATCATTCCATTTCTTTTTGCACATCTCAAACCCTTGGCACAAACATCCCCTAAAAGATATTATTGCACACATACTAACTATTCCAATGTTCATGCTGAAGAACTAGCCGTTATAACATGTGCGCACATTATTAACTACAAGAAATCATATTATTACTAATATGTATCATAAATGCATGATATACGTATACAACAAGTACTCATAGAACACAAACAAGAACCACTAGAAAATAGGTGACAATGTGACATATAACTCATGCAAGAAATTTATGTCATAAAACACATTTGTCAAAAATTAATACCAACTTTAGTTCCAAAATTTCCTACCATATGGACAGACCAGCAAAATGAAAATGCTAAACAGTGAACATAAAATTTTGTCGGATATTTAAGAACTTTTATAGATTACAAAGGTCAGGAATTTGGTCCATTGCAACTTGGCGGGTATCACGATTGTCCGTCGTTAAAGAGTCATATTTCACATAAACCAAAATGAAAGCAAATTTACTAACGGATATGTCCCATTTATAAGATTACAGACGAATGGGAAACAACAAAGTAATAACGAAATGGAATAACTTCAATGCATTGAGATGATATGAATCACGTACTAACTTTCCTGTACTTAACAAAATTAAACCTAAAAGTACACAGATCATAAACACACTTCATTTTAAACGTTTAATGAATTAGGAAAATGCATTATACCTGTAAACCATTTGTTTCGTTGCTTGAATCAACACTATGTTCTTCAAAAAGGGCACGTCTAGCCAACAAAGCTTGCTTCCATAGTTTATCACCAGTATAATTCTTCCACTTGCTACTTCTTTGTGAAGCTTCAAACGCATGATTATGAGGGTCACGTGCAGCATTCGCTACCCAATCTAGCATTTCCGTAAAGGACAAAGATTCTTCTTCCCACTTCCTTTTCTGTAAACTAACAACCTTTTCAACATTGTCGACATTATGAGAAACAACATTATCTACAACAGCGTCCTTAACGGTTAACTTAACATTATCGTCATTATCATCATCATGGATCACCGAACATCCAACTTTCTTAACAACATTCTCCGGCGATACATCACTTCTTTTAACCTCATCATTAACCATCGAATATCCCACTTTCTTAACACCTTTCGGAGATAAATCCTCATCAAGATACATCCCACCGTCATTTTTATTAAACCCCGACGTACCCTCTACACCAACACACTCCCCCTTTTTACACTCATACACGTCCAACCAATGGCACAAAACCTCAAACTTTTCAGCTAAACCAATATCTACATTATCCATTTTTAAATCCTTAAACCCTCGTTTCGCTAACCATTGATCCAACTCTTTTAAGTACTTAACATACACCAACTTCAAAGACGCCACAAGTCCTATCTCCACCCCACACTCCTTGGCAACAAATTCCCACATATTGTCATCCGAAACCGACTCATAACTTCCTACCCTCCTCATCGCCGTAAACAGTCTAAATAAATCAGCCTCATGTCCATCCCCAAGCTTCGGTGGAAACGCCTTAGAACCATTCTTATACACACACACTTCTTTCAAATAAAATGACAAAACCTCATCAAACAAGCCCCTTAATTCCATTACATTTACATCATCATTTACAACCAACCCATTATTCAAATCTGACCCATTTGCCATCTCACTACTACAAGCCATATTTTGACATCAAATACAATACAACACTAAAAAAGATACAAAAAAAATACAAAGTAAGATTAAAAAAGACCAAAATTCAATCCTGAAAATTGGTTCTTTTTATAGAAAGATTTTACCTTTGTAAATTTCACTAATTTTTGCTCCAACCCCACTTTTTATTATTTTCTTTTGTTTCCTGAAAAAATAGTGAAAATTGGAGAGATTAATTAAAAGGGTATTTGAATTAAAGGGTTGAATTGATTTAATTTGAGTTTTAATCATTTGGGATTAAAAAAACAAAGAGGTTTTAGTTAGGGTCGCAGGAAATAGGGAAAGACAAGTGACAGAATGTTTAAGGACATGTTTTTTTGTTTTTTGATTTAATGAAAAATAAAACAATCGGTTTTTAAAAGTTTCTTTTAATTAAAATAATAAAAAGTGAATTTTATAGAATTAGATATAATTTAGAATGTAAGTTTTACCTTTGTAATTTGGATGGTGATGTGAAAAATTGGAAATTGATTTGGAGGTTTCAATTGTTTGAGTGAGATTGAGACAAAACCCTAATCATGGATTTTGGGCATTTTTTAGTTGGAGGAGTTGTAGGGTTATGGTCTATGTATGTGTTTTGATATGTTTGTGTGTACATAAATTATGTGCTAAGCTCTTTTTATAATATATAAATGAGGGTATTTTGGTCAAGTTGTGTGAGTTTATTGTTTTTGAGTTATCTCTAGTGATTTGTATCTTGTCAAATCATACCAAGTATTATGTCTCAATGATACCATTTGTTGTGTGTTTAAACAAAATACATAACCATGGGGCGTTTAGTTAGTTACGGATGCACCTTAAACTAGCATGAACTTCTTGCTTTTTGTGATTGACCAACAGGGACAGAAAACACTAATGTTGCTAAGGATTTAGTTCAATAATGATGACACAGTTGAATATGTGTTAGATGATGGAAAACAATGTAAAAGAGTATATAAATTTAAAATTTATTTAATAATTAAATAAGTGATTAATCAGATTAAACAAAAACAACGAAAGACTTTAAAATCATAATTACACTTTGAAAAGGGTTTTGCTCCACATAGATCCATATGCACTAGATTTAATTAGCCAAGAAAATCGCATCAGTTAAATACAAATCTTATGAAACAAAATGAAGATCATGAACATGATCACAGATCCAGATCTGAAACAAACGCAAGATCAATAGTATGATTTTTCGTATAGTTAGTACACACTAACACGTCAATGAAAGAAATTGAGAAAAACAACAAAGGGTGTTTGGTTGTGTTCAATCGGCACACCAAGAGGAGGGGAAAGAGTAGCTTTTAGGTTTTGTTTAATTCACAATGAATCAATTAAAATCTAATTCACAATTGAATATATTTATAGCTTTCATACCCTTGAATATTTCTAAAATATCATATAATACTTACCTTAGTAAATGTAATCTTCTATTTAAACTAGAAGATTTATTATTAAAAAATAAAAATACTTATATTTTGAAAAGTTAATCTTCTATTAAAAAATAAAATATTTATCCTTATCTATAAGCATACTTATCTTTTTCCCTAAGTATCCATATTTCACAAATATAAACCATCTTACATGGATATTTCAACCCAGATGGTCCATGGACAATCTATAAGCCTAGTCCAAACCTTTTAGCCCAATATTTAACTACTAGATGTCTTAGTTAAGACGAGTTGATAATTAAGCCCATTTGATAATTAATTCATTTAATTTCCTCTTAACGTTATAATCATTAATATATTAACTATATATATTTATTAACAAAAGTCTCGCGTTATTTGTATGAGACCCTACGGTCTCGTAAATTACCGATAGTATAAGTTTATGTTATACTTTGCACACAAATCCAACAAACTCTCACTTTTGCATAGTACTAACCCAACACGAAACTTGCATAGACAAAGAGCGGTGTCTAGCAACACATCAATGTTGCACTATAACCATGAGTGTTTTTTTCTCTCATAAAAATGAACTATCCTTATATCATAATGGTTTTACAGTTGAGAATTGTCAATCATCCTTTTGTTACAAATATCGTGTTGACTAAGGACATGGATTTAATCTTCCTAAATGTCAATGTTTAGTTTCTCGATCAATAAATGATGTGATCACCAAAATAAGTTGACTTCTTGTATAACTTAACTTTGGGAGTGACCATGCATGTATCCATTAATTTTATCGAATGACCCTCAAAATTTCAGATTACTCATATATCCATAAAATTTCAAATTGCTCAATTTTACAACTTTTCGCTAAAATTTTCGAGAAAACTTAACTAAACCCCTAACATTTAAATCGATGCATACCATTTATAAATTGTTATGTGTTACGCAGAATTTATTTAAGTAATTTATGTAATTTGCAAAGTTAAGTTAACACTATATTAAATATATTGATATTACCGATGTACTAAATCGTATTTATGGTATGTTTTAGTCTTTTGGATAATCACCATATTTTAAAGTTTACTCTATAAATACATTACTATTTTTTTTAAATAACTTTAAGAAAATAAACCGACTATATAACTATTTTTTTGTGTTGATTATTTATTACCTATAATTTATATTCGTTTTCTTAGTTATATCAATTATTGTTCTATGATATATATATTCTATTTATTATTTTGCAAGTTAACTGTTGATAAATACATACTGGTTAAGTTATTTTTTTAAACGTGTTCACTTTCTTTTAACTACTTTCATGATTCTATGTTTATTTTTTTTATTTAAATCTTGTTAGTTATTTATTACCCATAATTTCTCTTTTGTCCATTGTTATGATATATATTTAGTTTATTATTTTGAAGGTTAATTGCTGATAAATACATATACGTTAGGTTATAGTTTTGATCATTTAAGAAAAAGCTACTTAGAATTAAGCTTTGTTTGGCTGACAAATTTATGAGAGATTTTAGAAGAAAAAAAAAATCATAATCTTTAACAATCAAATGTTATTTCATGTAGCTCATAAAAATAATTTTTTTAAGCTCTAGTTCCATAATCTTCAGTTTCAACAATAATTACTTTTATCAAACTTGTGTTTGTAATAGATTCGGAACTGAAGTACAAATCATCAATTATGGTTGTTAAACCTGATAAAAAGGTTGATTTTGAAGTTGTTACATCTTCTTTTTTTTTTTTTAAGAAAACGTACATCATTAGTTTATTTTCTTTATTTGTATTTTTTTTAATTTTCTATTTTATAAATTTGTGTGTTTATCACTGTTGATACTTACAAGAAAACATTGAAAAACCATGTGACAATGATTCAATGATGCAAATTGATAAGAATGATGGAAAAGATGATTTTGAAGATTTTTGGCCTTATGTTTTTCATAAACAAAAGGTATATATAGTTGGTTTATGTTCTTTTTAAATTTTTAAAATTTGTGTATTTATTTAATACATTAATTATTATACTTACAATTAATAATAATGAAGCAATGATGCAGTTTGCTAAGAAGGTTTATATATAAATTTTTTTATGACATATATGTTAATTGTAATTAGTTTTTATTTTATGTAGATAGTAATCAAAATGACTTCATGTATTCGTATATTTTCTTAAAACAATAGGTCATTGCCCATGTATTTATTATTATATTTACATGCAAAAACTTATATTACTTTATAATGGTTATTAATAAGTGTTGTATTATGAAAACCATGTTATTTAAAAAATGTGTTATTAAGAAAACATGTTCATTGAACAGACAAAACAACTAGTAGTAATATTTAAGATAAACAATATAAATTGTTCTTAGTTACTTATATTATGGTTTTATCAATGCCTTAAACGGCGTTGGTGCTCATATCTTTAGTAGTATTAGCTTTTCTATAGCTAGAGGAATGAGAGCCCAGTTAATATCTCGGCTTCCCACTATCTTCTTGTAAATCCTATATGTTGCTAATAAAGTGATGTATAATAATTATAAATAAATAAATTGTTGTTGTTGTTGTTGTTGTGCTTCAATAATAATAAAAGTATTTTGCTTCAGAAAGGAGTGGGAGCACAGCTTGTGGTGGTGGTGTTGTTGCTCATAAAAATAATAATAACAACAACATCAACAAAAACAATAAGACATCGGATTACGTGCTGCTGTTTATATTTTTAGTAGGACTAGCTTCGCTATTGCTAGAGGAGTGGGGGCTCAATTAGTATCTCGGCTACCCTCTAATTTCTTGTAAATTCTATGATTTCTCTAATAAAGTGATGTTTTATAATAATAATAATAATAACAACAACAACAACAACAACAACAACATCAACAAAAACAATAAGACATCGGAGAACTTGAAAAAGATGCAGTGACCTTATTAAAGCGTATTCGACGATTCTCTATGACTCAAGACATTGGATCATGTGTTGCTCCACATATTTTTAGTAGGATTAGTTTTGCTATAGCTAGAGGTGTGGGGCCCAGTTAGTCTCTCGGCTCCCCACTAATTTCTTGTAAATCCTATTTGTTTTTAATAAAGTGATGTGTTAAAAATAATAATAATAATAATAATAATAATAATAATAATAATAATAATAATAATTCGATACGGAGGCTCTGGACACACTTTCACGTATTAAATCTATTGTCATTAGCCACTCAAATAATGTTAAAAGTGGTGTTTTTATTTTTTCATGGAATAAGCTTTTGTATTCAGAAATGAGTGGGAGCGCAGCTTGTGTCTAGACTCCCATCCAAGCTTATTATGTATTAATGAAATGAAATGAAATAATAATAATAATAATAATAATAATAAAATCTTTTTATAAAGTTTATAGTACGTGCGGTATTTGGCAAATTTTTAAATTTACTAATAGTTGTAATTTGAGAATTTCACACTTAACTTTGTAAGCTGTATTTAATATTAACAAATTTTTAAAAGTTTTGGGCTTGATTATAAGTTCTGCTAACCAATCAGAATATAACATTATTTTTGCACTTAGTCCAAAAGTTAGAAGAAAAAATCTCAAGGCCAGACATACTTTGTTTTGTATTTTTATAAAAAATTAATTTCATTCAATTTTGACCGAGATTGGTTTCATTTTAACTTTTATTTGTCAATTAGGAGGCTCAATTATACCACGTGACAAAATCAAGATTTTCTATTGGTTCATTTTGGTTCATCTCACACATTCTTTTTATATAAAAACCGTTTTATCTTATTATTATAGTCCATTTTTTCGCTTCGGGTTGTCCCAAAATAATTATTCATTTCTTATTTCAACCAGTCATTAAAAAGTTTAGTGGGTGAGAATGATATTTGAATGATTAACGAGAGTAGTGGTCCTACTTTTCTTGAACTTTGTATTTATTATTATTATTATTATTATTATTATTTTGTCTGAAGATAATAATTTTAGGACGGATAAAGAATATACATTATTGTTGATACGATAGTTTCTACATGGTGCATTGGAGATTCTATTATATTAGGGTTACTATATTGATTGAGCCGAAGTATGTGGATAGTCTATTCAGTTGGATTGAAAGACCCATCAATAGACATTGATTAAAACATGCACGTTACCTTAATCTATATTAGAGCATCCGTAATGGAGGGTCATACGACCCGGTCACCCCATCTTGGACACATCGCCCCTTGTTATGACGACCCATTCGAGACGCGTCAACAAGAAACAAAATGGAAGATTTGGTCACTTATTTGACCAAGTAGTAGGCTTGGCTTGGCTTAAAAAAACACACCCAAACAGTCACTATTTTTGATTGTTTAATATGTTTAAAAAAAAATAATAAAATAAAATAAACTTACCTTATAAATACTGCTACACTTCTTCATTTTTATACACACTTTCAAATTCAATCTTTATTTATATCTATAATCTTCTCAACTCAAATAATATCTCAAAAACAAAACACGAAAAAACCCAATAACAACATAATGTTCCAACACCATATTCTAATTTCGTTTGACCAGTCATTCACCACCCATTAATTTTCGACCCGCGGGTTTTTTATTATCAACCACAACCAGAACAACAACAATTTTTTTTATCAAAATAATCCGTTCCAACCTCTGTTTAATCAACAAATATACCACCAACAACAACAATCTCACATGTATTGTCCACAAATGTTACATAATTCATCGTCACCACCACCATATCAATCTCAAGTTTCTCAACATTATTCTCTAGTTAACCGTTTTAATGTTAAGGAGGTAGAAGATTTGGACCTGTTCTTTGGTAGTCAACATTGTTCTCCGACTGAAGGTTTGGGTGGTCCATCTGTACCCGTTCAAGTTGACTCTCTCGTCAAAGAGGTGGCACCTTGTAATCTCCCGTAAAATTTCCCTATGAATAGTAAAGTTAATCAAATATTAATATATCATTACGTTAATTAATAACGTTTTTACCGATAACAAAATTTTTTATTTTTATTTATTTAAATATGCTATGTTACTCGAAATCACTACGATACTCATAAATCCTTTTTTCTCGGAACGATGCTCACACATGTACCACTATAGTCTAAAAATCGCGAGAATATTAAATTTTTACCACTTACGAACTTACATAACGTATTTTAACAAAACGCGTTCGACAACGTCCGGACTCACGTAAATGTCTCACTAATTAAATACTAAACTTTTCACTAATTATAATTAATAATTTTACTAATTACAATTACACTAAACCGGACCCTAAATCTCACCCTAAGCCCAAATCTATTCTCGGCTTGTTACTATTCCTAGCCCAAAACCAATTTAGCCCATTTTCCTTCTTTTGTTTTTCAAACCCCTCGACTAGGACAAGTAAGAAACGAGCTTCGTACGCTCAAATCCTACACACGACACCCACTTATTTTTACACACCCTCATTCCTCCCCTAGCCAACAATTAGAGTGTCAATTTTTAGCTTCTCACATTGAGTCTAGATACATTTTTACGAGGCAAAGCAATTGTCCCAAAAACGATTTTCATAAAATTACAACATATCCAAAACTCAACCATTTTAACCCACGTTTGTTTCTACAACGTCCTAAATTCATTCTAAACACAAACAAAAGTCTAAATGTTGCTAAGTTATCAAGTCTCACAAGTCTCAACCAATTTACAAATCGGTTTACAAAATGAAATGGTGGTCGACATGCATGTTTCAAAACAAACTAGTACCTCCTTATTTTAAGCTCACTCCTTTGCATATTATATTCACCTAGGTAAAGTACTACACTCTTTTAAAATGTATTTCACAAGTACCAGTTCATTTCAAAGTTTCAATGCCCACGTTTTCTTTGAATTTTGAGGATGTCGACACATAAGAAACCAAAACATGGAGTAACTTGTTTACTCTTACACATTAGGACTTTTGGATACACGTTACAATCCCATCACATTAAATTTTAGATACAAGAATACTCTAGGTACCATATAAAAACCCCATGCATGCATACTTTCGTTTCTATTTCCATGCAAACCGAAAACTTACAAAATATTTCTAAGTAGTGAGTCTAGGCTTAGGTCGAAGCATTTGGGTAGGAATTCAAAGGAATCGTGTGGGTTTAGGAGGAACGATTTGTGGTTTGTGAACCTTGGTCGAGCAAACAATCACGCTACGTACTCATACCACTCTCTTCTCGACTCTACGTCTCATTTACCCCACCATTTTGGTGTCGTAAGTTCCTAAACGACTCATTTCATTATTTAGTTAAACTTACATTTGCATTATTTTAGTACACGACACAAACGAATGCACCTTAGTATTCAAAAACTAAATAAACGACATATATATATATTTTACGTTAGTCTATATATTTTCCACCTCAACAATCAAGTTATATAAAGTTTTGAAACTAAAACGCTACGTACAAACTATTTTAGAATACGTTTCTAACGTACCACAACAAGTATTGAAAAACTCTTAAAAATTTCTAAGTCTTTTACTTCTAAAAACTCGTCCCATGCTAGCCCAAAACGCACGCATATCTTTAAAATTTACTTAACGAGCATGCCATTTTATTTCACAAACTAATAGACCCCATGACAAACAATCGTTTTCGTATAAAAACTTTATAATAAAAATCACGTTTGGACCTAGTAAATAACCAAAAGCAAATCGACATAGGAACGAATTCAGAAAACTAAGCAGTATCGATTGGGCCTTAAAGCCCAATCATCCCAAAAATAAGCCGATCGTATAAGCTATAGAAATAAGCAGTTTGATAACTTTTTCATAGTCCTAACCTTAGCCCAAAACCCTTGTAGGCCCATTGGATCTAAAAACCTTAACGGGCTTAAGTTAAATCGTTAAAAGCCCATAAGCTATCAAATAAGCTTTTTCGACTAATAAGCTGTTAGAATAAGTTAAATAAGCTATTTTGAAACTATTTAAGAAATGAAAACATTAAGTTTTGAAAATTGTGAATTTTGGACTAGATTTGCAAATTTTACAAAATTTGGGTTAAAAGTGTCAATTTTTCAAAGTTGTGGTTTAAACTGTCATTTCGTAAAATTAAGGGTGAAAACTGATTTTTATGAACTTTTGGGTGAAAAGTGTAAGAAATATAAAGTTTTGGACGTTAAATGTAAATATATTTTATTTTGGACTAACGGCGTAACGCTAACGCCGTTAGGGTAAAAAGTGTAAATTTTTGAAAAAGACAAGGGCCATATATAAAAATTAACATTCTTATTTTTGTTTTCCATTTTTACGATTTCACGTCACGACGTTACGTTTTATTTCAAACTATTATTACTATTATTATTATTAAACGTTACGTTTTATTTCAAACTATTATTACTATTATTATTATTAAACGTTACGTTTTATTTCAAATTATTATTTCTATTATTATTATTAAACTTTACGTTTTATTTCAAACTATTATTACTATTATTATTATTAAACGTTACGTTATATATATATATATATATATATATATATATATATATATATATATATATATATATATATATATATATATATATATATATAACTAAACTAAACGTATAATATATTATAAAACTAAAAGTTTTACTAACGTTAAATTAACAAATCACGTATTCAAAAACTACTCGCGATTAAAACATTAAGACTATCAAACACTAAAACTTGCCATATATTATCTAGGTCGTGTGTGGAGCCGTTCCCATTTTGCAAACTGAGTATCGATATTTTATTCACTAAACCCCTAAGGTGAGTTCATAGCCCACTTTTATAAAACTGTTTTCGTGGGGAGATACATGCTTAAAACTCTAAACACAAGTATTTTCTTATACTATGCCTGAAATTGTTATTGCTTAAGTCTCTTTTTGCCAAAAGCCCCTCATATCATGAACCTTAGTCACCCAGAGGGTGAACGTAAATAATTGTGGATAGATCTATTAGGGATTGACAATCCCCGTTTGGGCGTTGAGAAAATAACCAAACGCGCTTTATTTGAAATCTAATAGGTTACTGGCAAGGACCTATCCCGAGGGCCCCCTGTTACTATAATCCATCATTTATGATGAGATCTGTTAATCGGCTGAGTGTCATGAGCTTAATGCAATAATAAACGATTTTTAACTTATAATTGTAAATCGATGCAATTATCAATATCGCTTGTGTTTAACTACTAAACTTAAACCTATGAATATCACTCAACTTTGACTTTTAGCATGTTTATCTCAGGAAATTAATGCGAAGGAGCTCAAGGCATGGAGAGGGCATTAAACCCCTATACGGGTGTTAAATAAAATGTTTTGTCATTCGCTTTTAATAACTCATATCTTCTATGATATGTTAAAACAAATGGAACAACTTTGTATTTGAAAACTTGCTTTTAAATGAATGATAAACATAAATTTAAAACGTCTCTTTGAGTCGTTTTCTATGACTTGACTTCGATCCTCTAAGTAATACCCCACAAAGTCTTCCGCTGCTCTAGTTGAAATTTAGGGGGTGTTACAGATTGGCATCAGAGCCAAGGTTATAGAGAACCAGGTGTATTTTAAAAACACTGGACTATAACTACGATTTTAAAACGGACCATTTTTACAAAAGTCATGTTACGCCCTCCGTGCCTTCGCAGCTCCATCAACGGTTAGAAAATGTTATTTACCATATGAGCTTTTTATAATGTTAACGTAGTTTATGATTATATTAATGACTTGCATTTACTATTCGGGATTTATACAGTACCATGTCGTCATCTTCTCATCCTATCACCTTCTCATCTGACTCGGACTCAGAAACTCCTCTCCCAATACCACCACCCCCATCACCTGCCCAAAACCGCAGGCATAGGCATGTGCGTCAACTCCAGATTTACGAGCCAGAACCCTTTGGTCAACCTTTCCAACGATACGGAGGAGGTCCTGTCTGTAAACACACCCCTCGGAAACAGGTGCATGCGACACTTATTCCACGTATACCACCACCATCTCCACCTCTACCTACTCCACTCGTATCACCAATACCAGTGATATTTCCCACCTCGCCTATGACTGGAATTAGGCCATCACCGTCCTCATCCCTTGAGCACCCTAGAACTATACGACTATCCCCAGTTCCACCAAACACCGTCTTTTACCGACAAACCACCACTGTACCCTTACCAACACCTGATTCACCAACCATTACCTCACTATCAGCACCACCTCGTAGGAGGCCACGTATTGTGGTTTCATCCCTATCTGACCCTTGTGAGCAAACCATAACCGAGACAACTTCCCATCCCAAGGCCCGTAGGAGGGTCGATGCTCGAAAATGGTCTTTCTTACTTCCAATCCTTCAGTACTGAAGATCTCAGGAAGGTGCTCCTAGTGCTAAGGAACTAGGAGAGAGTTCATCCTCAGCTGCTTCTAGGATTCTTCCAGTTACCGGAGAACCCATCAACCATACCATACCTTTACTAGCCGCCAGGATAGCCCGCCATGAGGATCGTCTTGATGACATTGTTAGAGTTATCGATGATTTCCCACTAGAGCAGATAGAGGCTATAGGAGAAGATGTAGGAAACCTTGAGATTGGTCAGTTGGCAATGGAGGAGAGTTTTGAGCTGATGAGCACCAATCTGCAAGGGGATATTGAGACGATACGTACCTTGGGAGGTATTGCTATCATGATGCAAGGAGAGATCGATTCGCAGGATGACGAGATTGACAGGATTAGCATTCAGGTCCTAAACCTGAGGAGTATTATTAGGGACACCCAGGCCAGAGAGAGAGCCAGAGACTTGACAATAGAGACCATGATGACTATGATTGAAGACCTTCAGTGCAGAGTCAGGGATACACCAGGGAATCCATAGATCAGGGACATATCATTATAGCTAAGGACTATCTTAGCCTGCCAATGTGGCATTAATAAATAAATCTTGTATTGTTATGTTTTCTTGTAAAACGAATGAACGAGACATTATTAATATTATGTTGTCAGTTACTTTGTAATATATTGATGTTTATCTATGTTTCTATGGTTGTATCTTTATGCATTGTTGTGTTCTCATATATATATGTTGTCACAGGGAATGTCAGTCCATACAAACCAAACCAATCATTTATACTTCTATTGTGTCTTGTGATTTATTCAAGCATGTCGTGATGATTATTTATAATGTTATAAATTTTACGCGATAAATTCTCAACATAACATGGTTATATATATGATATTGATAGAGCCATGGCTAAGACAAGGAAAGCGACTGCGACTACAACACCCGAAACCGCAACACCTGTAACCGAAACGTCCACACTAACTATGACTCAGGCTGATATCGAGAAAGCAATTGCTGACGGTGTCGCCGCTGGTTTGGAAGCAAATGCACGCAATAGCGGCACCAGCATACCACCAGGAGGAAGTGGAACCTCTGTACCCCGCAAGTGTACATATAAAGATTTTATAGGTTGTCAACCAACTTTCTACAAGGGTACAGAAGGAGTGACTGGACTTACTCAGTGGTTCGAGCGAACCGAAACAGTCTTTCAGAGGAGTGGCTGTTCGGAGGATTGCAAAGTTACCTTTGCTACTGGAACACTTTTGCAAGATGCCCCGTCCTGGTGGAATTCTATCACCCAAACTATGGGGATGACTGAAGCATTCCAACTCACCTGGACCAAGTTCAAAGCAAAAATACTGAGAAAGTACTGCCCCCGTGCTGAGCTGAGAAAGTTGGAAAATGAGTTTCACGAGTTAATGGTGAAAGGGATTGATCTCAGGACATATAACAGGAGGTTCCAAGAACTATCAGCACTATGCCCCACGATGGTGCCAGATTTCGAAAGAACCCTGTAGAAATATGTCGAGGGACTCCCTCGGAGCATCGAAGGAGATGTTACCTCGTCAAACCCACCAACTCTAGAAGTGGCAATGACCCTTGCTCAGAAGCTGTTGGACCGAGAGGTCAAGTGTAACAAAGAACTCAAGCGAAAGCTTGATGACAAAAGGACCACACACACCAACAGTGGAAACCATTACAATAACAACTCCAACAACAACCTTAGGAACAACAATCAAAACCGCCACAACTACAACAACCGCAACAGTCAACAGAACCCTAGGCAAGAGACTGCCAAAGCATACACCGCCACTGGAAGCGGGGGATATGCGGGTCCAAAACCTCAATGCCACAAGTGCAAGTTACACCACTATGGGCAGTGCACCATTAAGTGTACAAAGTGTCAGAAGGTGGGCCATCAGGCTAAGGATTGCAAGATCCCCGCTACCGGGAGCAATTTGCAACCTGTGACCCCAACATGCTACACTTATGGAGAAATTGGCCATTACAAGAACCAATGCACCAAAGGAAATGGTCAGACAAACAAAGCTCGTGGGAGAGCCTATGTGATGGGAGAAGGAAATGCGTCACAGAACCCAGACATAGTCACGGGTACGTTCCTACTCAATCATCATAGTGCTAAAGTATTATTTGACTCCGGAGCCGATAAGAGTTTTGTGTGTACTTCCTTTGCTCCCTTACTTAACATAGCCCCCTCTAAGTTAGATACCGCCTATGATATAGAAATGGCCAACGGAGACTTAATAGGCATAGACACCGCAATTCAGAATTGCACCATAACCTTACAAAACGAAACTTTTCCCATCAACCTCCTGCCTACACAGCTAGGTAGTTTTGATGTCGTCGTCGGAATGGATTGGTTATCCAAACACCATGCTAGAATCATCTGTGATGAGAAAGCAATCCACATTCCATTTAACGGTGAAACTCTAGTTATCCAAGGCGATAAGAGTAAACCACGACACGGTATCATCTCGTACATCAGAACGGTGAAATACTTGAATCAAGGGTGTCAAGTATTCATGGTTCGAGTAACGGAAGATAAATCAAAGGAAAAACGACTTGAGGACGTTCCCGTCGTCAAGGAGTTTCCAGAAGTTTTTCCTGACGATTTACCCGGCCTTCCACCCACCTGCCAAGTAGAATTCCAGATAGATCTCGTGCCTGGAGCAGGACTGGTGGCAAGAACACCTTATAGGTTAGCCCCGTCCGAGATGAAGGAATTGGCCGAACAACTAGAAGAGTTGTCAGATAAGGGTTTCATCCGACCAAGTTCTTCACCTTGGGGAGCTCCAGTCCTATTCGTTAAGAAGAAAGACGGAACTTTCCGAATGTGCATTGACTACCGAGAATTAAACAAATTAACCATGAAGAATCGGTATCCTCTACCCAGGATCGATGATTTGTTTGATCAACTACAAGGATCGAGTGTCTATTCGAAGATCGACTTAAGGTCAGGGTACCATCAACTAAGAGTTAAGGAGGAAGATATTCCCAAAACAGCTTTTAGGACTCGATACGAACACTTCGAATTCCAAGTGATGCCATTTGGTTTAACCAATGCGCCCGCAGTGTTTATGGATTTGATGAATCGAGTATGCAAACCATACTTAGATAAATTTGTGATTGTATTCATAGATGACATCTTAATCTATTCTCGCAACGAGAAAGAACATGCGGAACACTTGAGGATCATCTTAGAGCTACTCAAGAAGGAAGAGCTGTACGCCAAGTTCTCTAAGTGTGATTTCTGGATTAGAACTGTACAATTTCTAGGTCACGTTATCGATAGTCAAGGCATCCACGTGGATCCGGCAAAGATTAAAGCCGTTAAGGATTGGGCATCTCCTACCAACCCTACGGAAATACGCCAATTCTTAGGTCTTGCCGGTTACTACAGGCGATTCATTGAAGGTTTTTCAAAAATCGCCAAGCCTTTGACCGAGTTAACACAAAAGAACAAGAAGTACAGTTGGGAGGAGAAGCAGGAATCGGCTTTTCAGTTGTTAAAGAAGAAAATCTGTGAAGCTTCGATTTTAGCACTACCGGAAGGGAGTGAAGACTTCGTAGTGTACTGTGACGCGTCGTACCATGGTTTAGGTGCGGTACTGCTGCAAAGAGACAAAGTGATAGCTTATGCTTCACGACAACTTAAGACGCATGAAGTAAATTATACAACTCATGATTTGGAATTAGGAGCAGTAGTATTTGCTCTTAAGATATGGAGACACTATCTGTACGGCACCAAGTGCACGGTATACAAAGATCACAAAAGTCTTCAACATATCCTAGATCAGAAGGAGTTGAATATGAGGCAACGCCGATGGTTAGAATTGCTTAGCGACTACGATTGTGAGATTCGCTACCATCCGGGAAAAGCGAACGTCGTGGCAGATGCCTTAAGCAGGAAAGAACGAATAAAACCTCTCAGGGTTCGATCCTTAGGAATGACGTTTTATTCGCCTCTTCCATCACAAAGACTTCAAGCGCAATCCGAAGCTCTTCGAGAAGAGAACAGACCAAATGAAAGAATCTACGGCATGCCGGAGAACTCAAATGGTTTTGTGAAGAGATCAAACGGAATGCTCTGTTTTAAGGAAAGAAGTTGGGTTCCACTCTATGGAGGATTACGTGACCTCATCATGCATGAGTCGCACAAATCAAAGTACTCCATCCACCCAGGTTCTGACAAAATGTACCAGGATCTTAAGAAACTCTATTGGTGGCCAAACATGAAAGCCGACATAGCAGAGTATGTCGGAAAATGTTTAACTTGTGCGAGAGTAAAAGCCGAGTGTCAGAAACCATCAGGATTGTTGGTACAACCCGAACTTCCCATGTGGAAATGGGAACGGATTACAATGGACTTCATCACCAAACTACCCAAGACGTCAACAGGATATGATACCATATGGGTCATCGTTGATCGTCTCACCAAATCCGCTCACTTTCTGCCTATCAAAGAAACCGACAAAATGAATACACTCTCACAGTTGTACTTAAAAGAGATTGTTACCCGACATGGAGTGCCTATCTCAATCATCTCTGATCGAGATAGTCGATTCACGTCTCATTTCTGGAAATCGTTGCAGAAAGCTCTAGGAACTAAGTTAGACATGAGCACAGCATACCATCCTCAGACCGATGGACAAAGTGAGAGAACCATCCAAACCTTAGAAGACATGATCCGAGCATGTGTGATCGACTTCGGAAAAGGTTGGGACAAACACTTGCCATTGGTAGAATTCTCCTACAACAATAGTTACCACACTAGTATTAAGGCAGCCCCATTCGAAGCACTGTATGGAAGAAAGTGCAGATCTCCCGTTTGTTGGGCCGAAGTTGGTGACATACAACTCACCGGGCCCGAACTCATTCAAGAGACAACGGAGAAAATAGTTAAGATCAAACAACGGCTGCAAGCTGCAAGAGACAGGCAGAAAAGCAATGCCGACATAAGACGAAAACCTATGGAATTTCAGGTTGGAGATAGAGTAATGTTGAAAGTTTCTCCTTGGAAAGGAATGATACGCTTTGGAGAGCGTGGAAAGCTAAACCCTAGATACATCGGACCATTTAGCATCCTAGAACGGATTGGACCAGTGGCATATAAGCTAGAGTTACCAGAAGAACTTAGCCGAGTACACCCTACCTTCCACGTGTCTAACCTTAAGAAGTGTTTATTCGATGAATCTCTAGTGATCCCACTCAAAGAGATTCAACTCGACGATAAACTTGTCTTTACAGAAGAACCAGTAGAAATCATGGATCGGGAAGTCAAACGATTAAAACAAAACCGCATTCCCATAGTCAAGGTTAGATGGAACTCTAAGCGAGGACCAGAATACACTTGGGAACGCGAGGACCAAATTCGTGCCAAATATACCCATCTATTTTCTTAGACACCCCTGACGACCATCTTAGACTAGAATTCCGGGACGGAATTCAGAATAAGGGGTAGGTACTGTAATCTCCCGTAAAATTTCCCTATGAATAGTAAAGTTAATCAAATATTAATATATCATTACGTTAATTAATAACATTTTTACCGATAACAAAAATTTTTATTTTTATTTATTTAAATATGTTATGTTACTCGAAATCACTACGATACTCATAAATCCTTTTTTCTCGGAACGATGCTCACACATGTACCACTATAGTCTAAAAATTGCGAGAATATTAAATTTTTACCACTTACGAACTTACGTAACGTATTTTAACAAAACGCGTTCGACAACGTCCGGACTCACGTAAACGTCTCACAAATTAAATACTAAACTTTTCACTAATTATAATTAATAATTTTACTAATTACAATTACACTAGACCGGACCCTAAATCTCACCCTAAGCCCAAACATATTCTTGGCCTGTTACTATTCCTAGCCCAAAACCAATTTAGCCCATTTTCCTTCTTTTGTTTTTCAAACCCCTCGACTAGGACAAGTAAGAAACGAGCTTCGTACGCTCAAATCCTACACACGACACCCACTTATTTTTACACACCCTCATTCCTCCCCTAGCCAACAATTAGAGTGTCGATTTTTAGCTTCTCACATTGAGTCTAGATACATTTTTACGAGGCAAAGCAATTGTCCCAAAAACGATTTTCATAAAATTACAACATATCCAAAACTGAACCATTTTAACCCACGTTTGTTTCTACAACGTCCTAAACTCATTCTAAACACAAACAAAAGTCTAAATGTTGCTAAGTTATCAAGTCTCACAAGTCTCAACCAATTTACAAATCGGTTTACAAAATGAAATGGTGGTCGACATGCATGTTTCAAAACAAACTAGTACCTCCTTATTTTAAGCTCACTCCTTTGCATATTATATTCACCTAGGTAAAGTACTACACTCTTTTAAAAAGTATTTCACAAGTACCAGTTCATTTCAAAGTTTCAATGCCCACGTTTTCTTTGAATTTTGAGGATGTCGACACATAAGAAACCAAAACATGGAGTAACTTGTTTACTCTTACACATTAGGACTTTTGGATACACGTTACAATCCCATCACATTAAATTTTAGATACAAGAATACTCTAGGTACCATATAAAAACCCCATGCATGCATACTTTCGTTTCTATTTCCATGCAAACCGAAAACTTACCAAATATTTCTAAGTAGTGAGTCTAGGCTTGGGTCGAAGCATTTGGGTAGGAATTCAAAGGAATCGTGTGGGTTTATGAGGAATGATTTGTGGTTTGTGAACCTTGGTCGAGCAAACAATCACGCTACGTACTCATACCACTCTCTTCTCGACTCTACGTCTCATTTACCCCACCATTTTGGTGTCGTAAGTTCCTAAACGACTCATTTCATTATTTAGTTAAACTTACATTTGCATTATTTTAGTACACGACACAAACGAATGCACCTTAGTATTCAAAAACTAAATAAACGACATATATATATTTTACGTTAGTCTATATATTTTCCACCTCAACAATCAAGTTATATAAAGTTTTGAAACTAAAACGCTACGTACAAACTATTTTAGAATACGTTTCTAACGTACCACAACAAGTATTGAAAAACTCTTAAAAATTTCTAAGTCTTTTACTTCTAAAAACTCGTCCCATGCTAGCCCAAAACGCATGTATATCTTTAAAATTTACTTAACGAGCATGCCATTTTATTTCACAAACTAATAGACCCCATGACAAACAATCGTTTTCGTATAAAAACTTTGTAATAAAAATCACGTTTGGACCTAGTAAATAACCAAAAGCAAATCGACATAGGAACGAATTCAGAAAACTAAGTAGTATCGATTGGGCCTTAAAGCCCAATCATCCCAAAAATAAGCCGATCGTATAAGCTATAGAAATAAGCAGTTTGATAACTTTTTCATAGTCCTAACCTTAGCCCAAAACAAAGCCCAAAACCCTTGTAGGCCCATTGGATCTAAAAACCTTAACGGGCTTAAGTTAAATCGTTAAAAGCCCATAAGCTATCAAATAAACTTTTTCGACTAATAAGCTGTTAGAATAAGTTAAATAAGCTATTTTGAAACTATTTAAGAAATGAAAACATTAAGTTTTGAAAATTGTGAATTTTGGACTAGATTTGCAAATTTTACAAAATTTGGGTTAAAAGTGTCAATTTTTCAAAGTTGTGGTATAAATTGTCATTTCATAAAATTAAGGGTGAAAACTGATTTTTATGAACTTTTGGGTGAAAAGTGTAAGAAATATAAAGTTTTGGACGTTAAATGTAAATATATTTTATTTTGGACTAACGGCGTAACGCTAACGCCGTTAGGGTAAAAAGTGTAAATTTTTGGAAAAGACAAGGGCCATATATAAAAATTAACATTCTTATTTTTGTTTTCCATTTTTACGATTTCACGTCACGACGTTACGTTTTATTTCAAACTATTATTACTATTATTATTATTAAACTTTACGTTTTATTTCAAACTATTATTACTATTATTATTATTAAACGTTACGTTTTATTTCAAACTATTATTTCTATTATTATTATTAAACTTTACGTTTTATTTCAAACTATTATTACTATTATTATTATTAAACGTTACGTTATATATATATATATATACATATAACTAAACTAAACGAACAATATATTATAAAACTAAAAGTTTTACTAACGTTAAATTAACAAATCACGTGTTAAAAAATTACTCGCGATTAAAATATTAAGACTATCAAACACTAAAACTTGCCATATATTATCTAGGTCGTGTGTGGAGCCGTTCCCATTTTGCAAACTGAGTATCGATATTTTATTCACTAAACCCCTAAGGTGAGTTAATAGCCCACTTTAATAAAACTGTTTTCGTGGGGAGATACATGCTTAAAACTCTGAACACAAGTATTTTCTTATACTATGCCTGAAATTGTTATTGCTTAAGTCCCTTTTTGCCAAAAGCCCCTCATATCATGAACCTTAGTCACCCAGAAGGTGAACGTAAATAATTGTGGATAGATCTATTAGGGATTGACAATCCCCGTTTGGGCGTTGAGAAAACAACCAAACGCACTTTATTTGAAATCTAATAGGTTACTGGCAAGGACCTATCCCGAGGGCCCCCTGTTACTATAATCCATCATTTATGATGAGATCTGTTAATCGGCTGAGTGTCATGAGCTTAATGCAATAATAAACGATTTTTAACTTATAATTGTAAATCGATGCAATTATCACTATCGCTTGTGTTCAACTACTAAACTTAAACCTATGAATATCACTCAACTTTTGTTGACTTTTAGCATGTTTATCTCAGGAAATTAATGCGAAGGAGCTCAAGGCATGGAGAGGGCATTAAACCCCTATACGGGTGTTAAATAAAATGTTTTGTCATTCGCTTTTAATAACTCATATCTTCTATGATATGTTAAAACAAATGGAACAACTTTGTATTTGAAAACTTGCTTTTAAATGAATGATAAACATAAATTTAAAACGTCTCTTTGAGTCATTTTCTATGACTTGACTTCGATCCTCTAAGTAATACCCCACAAAGTCTTCCGCTGCTCTAGTTGAAATTTAGGGGGTGTTACACGCCTATTACAAAGAAGGCTTAAAAAGACGTAAAAAATCCAAGACGTCTACAAAAGATGATGCTATACTTCCATGGACCCCGACAGAAGAGTTAGGGTTGTGTAAATCTTGGATAAATACGTCCAAAAATAGCATCAAAGGGAATGCTCAAAAGTATGTTGGGTTTTGGACGATTGTACTAGGTTGCTTTGAGAAGGAAATGAGGGAATCGAGAAGAGGATACGATGCCTTCAACTGCAAATGGAAAAGTAGGCTTCGCCTAAAACTGGTCAATTTTGCGCGATTCATGATAAGGTAAAACAGAGGAACCAAAGTGGCGCAAACGACCAACCAATGTTCAAGCAAGTGATAGTTGAATATCAAGTGATGTACGGTCAGAGCTCCACACTGATTGACCCGTGTAAACTTTTGAGAGAACATACAAATTGGAAAGAGATAGAAATGCCAAAATTTTACAAAGCCAAATCCAATGCAAACAAAAAGTCAAAGAAATAGGAAACCACCTCACAAACACATTGACATCAGCACATGGTGGTTTTAATGTCAAAGACGAATCGGATGATTCACAAAAAGCAAGAAGAAATTGAGCTGCAACGTCAAATGTGTATCTTTCAACAAGAAAAACAAAGATATAATGTTCTATCATATTCCCGATGACCATTTGGCCAGAAGATAGCGAGAGACGGTGTTGGAGATGAAGCGAAAAATAAAGGAAAAATATAATTTAGATATTAGTTTTAGTTTTTATTTTTTTTATAATGTTTTTTATTTTATTTAAATTATTAATGTAATGTGTTTTAGTTATTAATGAAAATTTAATTTTAGTGTTTAAAAGGTAGAAATGAAAAGAAATGAAAAAAAAAAAAAAGTGACCGTGGCCATCTTAGTGGGTGTGATTGTGTGAGGCCATTGCCCCTCACAGCACTTCATACCACAAACCCTATTACATACAAAAAATCTCATGCGTGAGGTCATCACAAAATGGAGATAGTTGTGAGCTGAAAAACTTTCAACGCTTGTGCATTTTTTTGTATTTTATTATTATTTTTTTGTTTGTGAGGTATTTAGTGGGATATATTTGTATAAAGTAGTTATTTTAATAAAATTGAGGTGGTGTGACGTTATTAGGGTTGAAATGTGAGATGGTATGAGGGGAAGTGAGAGTAGAGAGAAACTGAGGTGACGCTGATGTGAAAGATGACCCCGATGTGACTATCACCTATTTAGCTTAAGAGCATTAGGTGTGCCAACATGCCACTCACTTTTTCATTGCCACCTCAGCGCCATCTCAGCATCCCTACTTTCAAACACTCACATTAGGCTTAAAGAAGTGGTGGGTGAGCCACTCACCGCCACCTCAGCTTTCTCTCTCCTCTCACTTCCCCTCACTCACACTCACCATATATCCGTTTTAGTTACCCTCCCTCACCTTTATAAAAATATACCCCACTAAATACCTCACACACACTCACAAACCAAATATTTAATTATAAAACATCCACTATGATCCCACTTTTTCAGCATTGTCATTATGGTGAGCAACTCACCAAACTAATGCAATATTACCGTGACTTGGGGCTTGTGTTCTGGTCCGGTTGCGCGTGAGTGGGAAGTCATGGAGTGAGTTCACAACCACTCCGCATAGCCTTAGACTAACCCGAATGGTTGTCAATTGAGGCGTGAGTGACCAACTCACTATGGTGAGTCCCAAAACAGATAGAGCAAGTCACGATGCATTTTGGAGAGAGTGGTGAGTTACTCACCAAGGTCTAAAAGCTGATAAATGTGGCCTCACTCCAAAAAGTAATTGTTTTTTATTTGTATTGTGAGTGTGTGGGTATTTAGTAGGGTATATTTTTATAAACGTGAGTGAGAGTGACCAAAACGGATGTATGGTGAGTGGAAGTAAGAGGAGAGAGAAAGCTGAGGTGGTGCTGAGGTGGCGGTGAGTAACTCACCAACACTACCTTCAGCCTTACAAAACATCCCTTCACTAGTTGCATGCCATTTCACATGTCATTTAGAGACTTAGGTGTGGTGAGTGATTGAGGCAAAAGCAGTCAACTAAAGTCAACCACGGATGTAGTCAATATAGTCAAACTCCTTAGGCTCAATGCTCCATGGAATATAGGGTTTCCCCGGGTCGTTATGTCCCGACGAGGTGTGGATGGTTATCAAACGGGTTTGTGATCGGGTGAATTTGGACAGAAAGGGTTTGAGATTGATTACACTACTGATTTATACGATGAAATAGCTTAAATAAGCTATATGAACAAGACTGGAAGTTTAGAAAAACCAGAAACGATTTAAACCTAAAAACGCGTACGTTCAATTTAAATTTACGTGAACGTACGAAATAAAAAGTGAAAACTGAAATCTGAAAACCCTCAGGGGGTGAAAATGACTTTTTTTACAAACCTAAGGATAAAAGAAAATTTTTAGAAAAAGAAAATAAATTTTTACACTAATTAATTATTTAATATTAATTAAATACTATTTAATACTAATTATTAATATTTAAATAACTTAAATACAATATAATATTATTTAATACTAGAAAAGTGAAAATAAAATTTCTAAAATTATAAAATAACTAAAAACTAATTTTAAAATAAAATATATGTATTTTTGTCTTTTTGTGGTTTTTCTATTAATTAATTACTAATTATATATTAATTACCTAATTAAACTATTTTAAATTATTAAAAATAGAAAATGAACAGTAAAATTATAAAAAAATTCCTAAAATTATTTTACATTATATAAAAGCTAGGAAAAATGTAAAAACTAGGTGTTGCTTTATAAAAATTAATTATGCTATTTAAAACTTAAATATTAATTAATTCCTAATAAAACTAATATTAAATCTAATAAATACCAATTGATAATATAAAAATCTGATAAAATTACTAAAAATACTTTAATATAAAAGGTAATTAATAAAAATATAAAAATGCCAAGTACTTAATAAAAATTTAAAAATGAAAATGAAAATTTAAATTACATTAAATAGAAACTATCACTTATTATTAAATTGGTTTTTCTTGATTTTTCTTTTAGAAATCTATTTTACACCTAAAAACAAGAAACTTTTGTAAAAACAACTTTTTTATAAATCAAAATTAAGCACTTTGAATGCTTTTTGGCTCAACAGTTGACTTATATTGACCAAGAGAGAAAATAAAGCTCAAATGAGCTTAAGTGGGACCCACTATGGTGAATTCTGGTTTAACTGAGTTAAGTGAACATAATTAAGCTGGAAAAAGCCACTGGGGTCCACAGAATAAGCTAAGAAAGCAGAATAAGCAATTGGTTTGCTTATTAGAACACTGAAAATGGGACAAGGAAAGAGGGCAATTCCAAGTGGGTCCCAGGGGGTTTGAGGTCAAACTTATGGTCAAAATGGAGAGAGGGGTAGAAGGATGGTTGAAAGGATCAAGGAGGGTGGCTTTTGGACCACTGTGGAGGTCAGAAACCACCACCAAAGTGGTGGTGATGGTTGACTGTTCTGTATAGCAGGGGATGCACCTCCCCTGCAGGTGTGTATGGAGGAGAGTGGGACCCAGTAGAAAAATCACAAAAATCAAACAATAATGGGAAAATGAAGACTAGCTGGGGGGCTACCACATATCAAAAGTTCAAGGCCTGAATCCCTTCCTAAAATTCTAGAAAATTATTGCTATTTTGGAAAAAACTGAGCAAGTGCACAATTGACTTTTTGCTTGAACTAGTTATTTTGACTTTTATGAGCTTTTGATGATTCTAATGGACTGATTAAGCTATGATACACTAAATTAAGGACAAATTAGACAAAAGCACAAGTTTATGCACTGATATGGTGGGTTATGGACCTCAATTCATAAGCAGCTAACAGTTAAGAAGGATCAAAGCTGATTTTGACTTTGTTTCAAACAACAAACTGATTTTAACTCTTGAATACACTACTCTAAACTAATGTATGATGTTTCAACCAATCACAACTCCTAACCAACATAGAAACCCAGAGTGCCAAGCTAATCCAAACACTCCCTCACACATGCTTATATGGAGCTTTTCAAAGCATTTCAATGTTTTAAACCATAAGACTGATTTTTAAGGATATGATATGATGAAATAAGCCAAATTGAACACATGAACACCACATCTAACAACAATAACCTGAGAATCACAATTATGCTAATATGGCAGTTCAAAATAAAAAACTGAGTAACTAAGGATCCAAAGAACAAACATGTAATACAAAGAGACAAATTAACTTACATACACTAAATGAGCACCAATTAACACAGATAAGCAGTTTATTATCACTAGTACAGTGATTTGCTCAAATGGATAAAAAGAGATTAACATTGATCCAGTGCACAAATCAAGATACCAAAGATCATAAACTATCCTAATACCTCCCTGAGGTCCTAAACCCATGCCATTCCTCAACTGCTTCTCTTCTTCTGATTTCTATTTTATTTTTCTATTTATTATTTTTTTTTTAGATTTTAGAGTTTTATGGTGAACTAAGCTAAGCTTGTTCAAATCTTTTAAAAACTTAAGTAGGCTTATCAGTGGACTGAATTGAGCTTATATGAACAACAAACAACAAACTTTAACAATTTTTTAGTGAATTTATCAATTTCACAAGAAAATGTCAAAACTAAATTTTTCTTAATAAAACTTGAAATTAATGATCAACAAGGTTCAAATTACATTCACTTAACTGAAGAGAACTGAATTTAAAAGAAAATTACAACTAAAAATTAAATTACATTACCTACGATTTGAATTATACTAAAACTAACTAACTCCCTTCACTTCTGCCTTTTTCTTCCTTTCCTTGAAGACTTTCTCTTTCATTCCCACTCTTTTCTGACCCTTGGGTGGGCTTCAAGCAATCCTGACCCTTCAAAATCAATTTGGCGGGAAAACGGGAGTGGGTAGTTTTGAGTGGGTTTTGGTGAAACAGGGGGGGGGGGGGGAATTAATGCTTGGGTGAGTGTTGGTGAGAGGAATTAATGAAAAGGTGAAGTTGGTGAGAAAAAATGGAGAGGAGGGGGGACATGGAGCTGAAAACCAGGGAAAGGGGATGAAGGTGGGGGGTGAACAGTGGTCGGGGTGTGGGTGTTTGACCTGTTTTGACCGGGTTTTATATATTAAAGGGGTGGGCTTTTGGTTGGGCTTGGGGTATTGGATCATGGATCAGGCTATCGGATTGGGTGGGGTTTGGTTTGATTTGGATTAAATTTAAGAAACCACAAGGACCAATGTTGTAATTTCAGAAAGTTGGGGGTATAAAATGTAATTGTTCCAAAGTTATCACAAGGATCAAAATTGACAACTTCAATAACCCAAGGACCCAAAATGTACTTTTTCACAAATAAACACCTAAGGACCATTTTTGTAAATTTCCAAACCCCGGGGACTAAAATTGCCATTTCACCAAACTGTCATTCCAAGGACTAATCTTGCCAAAATAAGTAACCACAGGACCATAAATGCTTTTTCTTCCAAAATTTTTCCACCAGGGACTAATCCTGCCAAAGTTTGAAACTCTAGGGACCAAAATTGTAATTTCTCAAAACTGAGGGACTGAAATTGTATTTTCTTCAAACTTTTCACCCAAAGATCAATTTTGTAATATTTTGACTTTCAAAAGCTTTGGGGTTGACTTTTCATTTAAAATTATATGCTCAGGGACTGATTTTGACAAATTTTGAAACTTGGGGGACTGAAACTGCCAATTTTGCAAACTTTGTACGTTTTTCTTTTGTTTTTACTCTTTTTGCATCTAAAACATATAAAACACAATTTTGAAATATTTTTAGTATTTTGATGCATTACTGAGTGTTTTTGTATGTTTTTGCAGTTCAGAATGACCAAAAATGATGAGTGTCAGAATGACCAAAAATGATGAGTGTTTGAGCACTAATCAGTGAGTAAGTAAAACTATTCATTTGGGTCTCATGGGGTGCCACATCACCATAACAAACCCCTTCTGCAATCTCTTTTATCACAACTAACCACAACTTATTCATTTGAGTCCTACCACTTTGTATTTTATTTTTTGTATTCAATTTTTCAAATAACCTAAAATTCATTCATTAAAACTAAAAATACAATACAACATATTAAAAACATACGAGACTTCAAATAACGATACGAAAAAAAAAAAGATTCAGAAAAAAAAATATACAACACATATTAAAAACATAAAACACATAATAATAATAATAATAATAATAATAATAATAATAATAATAATAATAATAATAATAATAATAATAATAATAATAATAATAATAATAATAGTAATAATAATATAATAATAATAATAATAATAATAATAATAATAATAATAATAATAATAATAATAATAATAATAATAATAATAATACAAAACTTAAGCATTTGATTCGTCGTGCTGATGTTTCTTCATGATTTCGTCTTGTTTCCTGCGAATGAAAGCGGCTTTGGCCGGTGTGGTCTGGTCGGGATCAAGCATGAGAAACTTCAACTCTTCCATCTCCATGTACCCCATTTCTTTCTGCCTCCTCGCCTCATACATGGCTATTTGAACTTCGGTTTTGCATGAATAATTTTCTAATAAAAGTCCCGAAAAAGTACTCGTTTAACTCCCCCGGTGCTCGACGTCTCCGTCGACTTGGCTTTCTTTGAAGATCGACATTTTTTGGCGCCGTTGGGACGAGGTCGTTTTTTAGGGCCGATTATATCCTCGAGACATGAAATGTCAATCGGGTCCTCCGCATCCCATTTGGGGTATTTTCTCAAAACCTCCCACCCGTGAACATATAAGAAGTTTCTCCCAGAAAAGCATTGTTAAAAATTAGTCTTTGCATTCTCCATATTATCACCGTCATTTCTCCGCTTTTACACTGCAAATGTTTGTAAATAGCATTGAATTTTTGACATTCACCATTAAGCATTGTCCATTTACCCGTGATCATATTTTTGATACGATTATCATGGTCAGACTGACTGTGATCATATTTCTGATGTCTTTGTCTTGGGAAACTTCGACCCAAATTTCCGCTAGCAACTTTTCTTCTTCCTTTGACCAACGAGTATTTACACGCTTCAGTTCCTCCATGTCATCTTCATCGTCCGCGTCCAAATTCATGACTTTTTTTTTTTTCTTTTTTTAACTTTTTTGCAACTCTTTTTCCTCTTGATTTGGTCGGTGCACGGGGTTGTGGTACTTTGAATTGTGAATCTAATGGTTGTGATTCAAACTATTGTTGTTGTTGAGATTGAAAAAACTGTGATGGTTGTGATGGGTTAAAAAACTGTGTTGCCGGAAATCGTTATTGGTGAAAATTTGTGAATCCTTAAAACGCATATTGTTGATTTTGGTAAATTGCCTCGGGTATCAATTGCGTACCATATGGAGGAATCGATGGTGATGAAGAGTTAGAGTTTTGTGACGATGGGGTAGAAGGGTTTGAAGAACTCCCATATTGTTGTTGGATTAAGCCTTTGAGGTGAGAAGATTTGTAAAATACCCGCCCTCATTTGGACTGATTGGGGCTAAACCGTCAGATATTATTGACCAAAGTCAAATAAGTCAAAGACAGCTCAGTTCCAATTCTCCGTGGAAAGTATAGTGTTTCCCCGGGTCGTTATGTCCCAGCGAGATTGCAATGGTGCTTTGGAAAATGTTCTAGGAATGAGTGGCACTGAGGACAGTAGCCAAGATGATTTGAGAAATGATTATGCTACTGATATTTGGTATTTGGACAATGATATTAACAATAACAGATATACAGATATAATAACAAATGCACAACTTGGGAATCAAATTACAGACTGAGAAAAGTAGGATTTAGACAATTTACAAACTACAAAATGAAACTTTTCAAACTTGAAATAAAAAGAAAATTTAAAAAGAAAATGAAATTATTAACTTGATTATTTTAATATTTAAATACTAATTAATTAATTAAAACTATTTAAAAAGTACTTTAAATCTAATTTAAATTAAGCTAAAAATGATAAAGACTTCAAATTAAACTAAAAACTTGCAAAAATATTTTTTAAACCTCTAAAAGAACTTGAAGAAAGTATAAAAATTAAAAAGAAATATTTTTGTCTTTTTATGGGTTTTCTTTTTAATTAAATACTAATTATATTAATTAAACTATTATTAATTCTATTAATTATCAAACTAAAAGAGAAAAATTTAAGAAAATTATTGAAATTACTTTAAGATGACAGGAATTTAAGAAAAATATGAAATTGATGAAATGCTTATTAATAAGCTAGAAAGAAAATTAAAAAGATAAAATCTATTAAATAGAAGCTATCACTAATTTTAAATTTGGTTTTTGTTTGTTTTCTTGAAAGATAATAATAAGCTAAAAATAAGAAACTTAAATTATCACATGAATCCTAAAAAATTATAAAAATAATTTTACAACTAATTTTTAAGCTATTTGTTAATTAATTACTTAATTATTATTTAAAGGCTAGTTTAACTAAATTAAATGTAAAAATTAGCAAATGAAAAGTGAAAAATGCAACACTAATTTTTACAGAGGTAAAATAACTTATAAAACTTAGAAAAATTATAAAAAGTTATCTGGAATAAAATTTAAGTACAAAAGCTAATTTATTTATGGCTTTTTAATTTAAACTAAGTTAATTAAAATTAAATCTAAAAATTACTAGATGAACAGTGAAGAATATGAGAAAATTATAGGAAGTATATTAACTGATAAAGAAGCTAGGAAAAATAAGCTAAGTGCAACAGCTTATCCAGATAGGTTGGAATAAGCTAAACGGATAAAATAAGCACAATATATCCAAACCACCTTAAGTATATTGTTTATGCAAAGAGGGATGGAACTGGTGCCCCAGAGCATATGGAAGGAGGAGTGGTGTTAAGCATGCTACTATCCTAAATGACTCAGGTTCGAGTCCCACTCCCCACCTTTTTTGCCAAACTTTTATTTTTATAATTTTCTTTTTGCAAAATTATTAAATAAGCTAAAATATGGACTTTTAATGAAAACACTTTTTCTGGAAAAACCAAATAAGCCTTGTATGAGCTTATTTTCCCAACAGATGGCTTATTAAGCCAAAATATGATTTTTAACTAGCCAAAAGCTACAAACAAGCTACAATTGGTTAAATAAGCTACCAACTACTGATTTATAACTAAATGAAACTAAATCCACCAAATAAGCTACAGGGATAAGCTAAGAAAAGCAAATAAGCACTTATGTATATATGTGAGACAAAAACAGGCCAAAAGGCCAATGTGCAGCCCTATGTGGGGCCCACAAGCTTGATTGGAAGTCCAAAAGGAGCTTGGATCCAATAAGCCAAGCTGACAAGCTTCTAAATAAGCCAAAAATCATAAGCTAAGTCCCACAAATAAGCTAGTGATGAGCTTATGAAAGTGAATGATCAATACTGATCACTCAGTATGGATGTTTGGTCAGGGTGACTTAGGTGTACAAATAAGCTGAGGGCAAGAGACCTAGGGTTTAAAATAAGCACTCGTATAATGAGATACACTAACAAGCTTCTCAAAAAGCTAAGGATTAGGGTCTGGGGTTCACAAATAAGCTCTTGGTGAGCTTATGAAATCAAGCAACTAAGCCTGGTGCAGGGGAGCTTAAGGTGCAAACAGGCAACTTCAAGTGTGCTTATTAATAAGCAAATGAATTCCAAACCTCAATTTTATTTTTGAAAAAGTTAAACCACCAACAAGACAACACAAATCCAGAAAAACCTTGGATTTCCAATCTGTTTTAAAGCTTGTGCAAGATCTGGACTAATTGAGTATTTTGATAGACTTGAAAATTTTTGACTTTTGAGCAAACATTAAAGTTTGACTATTATGAACTTTGATCCAATTTTGTTGACTGATTTTGATGTTTTTAGGTAAAATGAAACTACTTTAAGTAATATTAACTACTTATGAACAAGTTTGGTGATTATGGAGGTTAAAATCTCAACAGTGAAGCTGGTGGGTGATTTGGAAAAAGATTTTGTCTTTTAACTAAATGAAGGTTGGGTATTATGGTCAGACTGAGCTATAACATCCTATTGTAACATGTAGGAATAGAAAACAACAACAAGCTCACTCTGAAACACAGAGATGCAGGCTAATCCAAACACACCTTTATAAAGACTGTTTTGAGTTTTTCAAAACAAAAGACTTGTTAAGATTAAGAGACTGACTCTTAAGCACTTATATTGATCTAATAAGCTGATTAGAACACAGAAACAACAACCTAAACCACTTAATCCTATAGATCACTAATATGCCCTTATGACAGTGAAATCAAGAATAATAGCACAATAGAATCTAAATGAACAAGTACCTAATCTTAACCAATAAATCTACTTAAACACACCTAAGAAGCATAAATCTACAAATACAAACAGTAAACTAGAAATAATTTAGAGGAATGAAAAATTGAGTTTTTGCTTACAAGTTTGCACTCCAGCTAAAATCCAAGAACAAGAACCAAGTAACACTCCTAATAGCTTCCCATGAAGCTTCTAACCCAAGGCCATCCAATATTTACCCTGCTCCAACTTTCTTCTTTCTCCTTCACTGATTTTTTATTTTTCAATGTATTTTCTTGATTTTTTTTGTATTTTTTTGATTTTTGATACTACTCAGTATTTTAGGATTTCTAAAAGCTTTTATAAGCTTTCAAGGAGCTTATGTGAGCTTAAGTGTCCAGAATAACTACTACAAACAACATTATGCTAATATGAGATTTTTGAAATTTTGAAATTGCTCAAACTGAATTTTAATAAGTGAAACTGAAATTGATTGATTTAAAAGGTTCATAATACACTTGGAAATGCTAAAATTACAACTTAAAAGCTTAGAAACATACTAGAATTTAAAAAGTTAACTAATCGACACTAATTTTACATTAAAAAACTACACACAGTCTTCTACCCTTCTTCTTCCTCTTATAGCCTTCAATTAGGGTTTGTGGGGTCCCTCTGAGCATATCCCAACATATCCTGACCCTTGGATCACTTCCTTTCATCCTAGCCATTGAAACCGATTTTGGCGCCAAAAATATTTCAAGCCAATTGGGACTGTGGATGCAATTGGGGGGTGGTGGCATTAAATGCACTTGTCTTGTTAGGTGAGAGTGGTAGGTTGAGTGGTTTGGGCGGTGGAGATGGTGGGTTGAGGTGATGGTGTTGCAGAACAAGTGGGGAAGAAGGGAGGGTGGAGTGTTTGACCTTGTTTGACCCTGCCTTTGATTATTTAAAACGGTTTTAAAAATGGGATGGGCTTTTGAGGTTGGGCTGGGAAAAGGGAAGTGGGCTGGGTGTATGTTTGGATTGGATTGGGTTTGGTTTTGGTTTAATAATTATTAAGGGGTCCGGTTTGGTTTGAAATATCATAAGGACCAATTTTGTAATTTTCTGATTTTTGAGGGGAGTGATTTGGCATTCTTTCAAAGTGTTTCATGGGGTATTTTATGCCAAGCTTCAATATTACAAGGACCATGATGACAATTTCCACTTTTGACTTTTCCAGGGACTAAAATTGCCAAACTTTCAAACTCCAGGGACCAAATCTGTAATTTCACCAAACTTTGCAACCAAGGACCAATCCTGCCATATATGAGAAGTACAAGGACAAAATTTGTTTTTCTCAAAGTTTTAATATCCCAGGGACCATTTTTGTCAATTTTCAAAGTTCAGGGACTAAACTTGCAATTTTGTGAAACTTTGTACCAAAGGACTAAATATGTCATTTTGTGATTTATAAGGACCTTTGGTGACTTTTTCAAGTTTTTAGAACAACCAGGGACTAGATTTGACAACTTTTGAAAGATGAGGGACTGAAACTGCCAATTATGCAAACTTTGTTTATTTTTCATATGTTTTTGATTATTTTGCATCTGAAACATATAAAATACATTCCTGGGATATTTTCATTATTTTGATGCAATTTTGAATGTTTTTAGTTGTTTTGGCAGCTCAGAATAGGTAAAAATGATGAGTATTTACACACTCATCATGGACTTTGAGACATTTTTTCATATGTTGAGATATAGAGAGTACTTTTTTTTAATAGAAGTGTATGAAAAATAGTGTGTTATGGTATTGTATTTATAGTGTTTAAAAAAAGGATTAGTTTTTTCCAATAAGGGTTGCACACCACAATGCCACATGTCAGTGGCGAAAAATAAATAAGTTATTAGATCATTAAACATCGAACTACTATCTCAATATATCTACTTATAAAGATATACATTTGTGTATTTATGTGTCCCAATTAAAAATAATGGAGCAACATGGAATTCTTTTCGGTTTAACAAAAAAATGGGAAGAACTGTATACGTACCGATTTCCCGGTATTGGGTACTGGTACTGGTTCCGGTACCCGAATCCCGTTCGGTACAGTACCAGTACCACCTTTTCATACTCGGAAAAAAAAAATGGTACCACCAATTCGGTACGGGTTCGGTACCAATCTGGTATCGTGCTCATCCCTACATGTAATGTATCTTTTCACAATTCTATTTGGACTTACCAGATAACCACTCAATGTGAAATTTTTATGCATTTAGCCATTTACACTAAACTATCAGCGTTAGCAGAGGTACAAAAAGGGTGATGGAACCTATCAAGAATCACGGATAACAAGAATAAGGAAAAACTAACAATAAGCCCAAACACTAACAATTCTTAACAACACACAATGGTAAAAGATTATGACCTTCCATTGTCGGCCTTTTCTAAGTTTGACGATAGCGATATGTCCACTCTCTTCATTGACGACCTCAAGTGAACCATCATCATCGACTTCTAATAACACTTTGAAAGGCATATATAATAATATAGATTACAACTATCACAAATGAAAACATATTAACACAACAAACATTCTATTAAAAATTGCATAAAAATCCTTACCAGTAAAGATGAGGTTTCACAGTTGGACGTGGAATGACACCGGCTTTGTTTTTCTTTTGCCCTAAACAAACACAAAAGATCGACAATATAATTGATAAATTATCAATTCATAGATGTATTAACAATTATTTTGAAAAAAAAAACAAATGAATTATGAAGAAACTTTTAACATGTTTTTGTGCTGTTTTTGAGTTCAATCAGTTGTTTGATGGTGTCTGAGATCTGTATTATAAGTAAATACCTTTAGTCGAGCTCTTTCAATGTTTGCATTTTTTTTTCTGTAACGCTAGTTGGTTGCCATAAAACAGACCAAGTTGCTTAGCTTCTCAGGCATTTGATCCTTTTCGATAGTTAAATCTTTTACACGCTGCTGTAAGATATTAATACATAAATACAGATACAGTTATAATTGTAGCATTCACCCTAAGGCAATCCCTCCCTTATAAGTCTAAGTAGTTGCAATAACCGGCGACTTTAGACCCATTGATCATGATTAAGACACACTGATATTTTAAATAACACAGAATAACAGAAAAAAAAAAGAAGCACCTGCATTGCAATTCTCAAAAGGTTTTGCGCTCCTTCTATGTCTTTTTTGCTTTTGGATTTGGTTGATAGGATTATCGTGTGTTCCATGGTAGCTTTATTGGGCACTATAATCTCCAAATCCTGCATTTTACCGGTAAGATCAGATACACATAGGACTACACAGCATGTATAGAGTTTAAAAGATGCATCGGGAAACTTTGTTGTCACTTGTACCTAAGGGACTTTATGAACAATTTACTTATAAATGTGTTGATTAGTGTTGTCTTTTTCTTAATCACCCTTAAACTCGCCCGTAGTATATTTTCTATAAAATCACTTATATGGGGATGGAACTAACTTTTTAAGTTCACACATCCCATATAAGTGTGTTTTGGGTTTCAACAGGTTGCTCTAAGAATTAACTGAAAGTCATTAACTATGCGTATATGAGTACGCTTAAGACTCGTTTTACGTCATCCCACAACGCACTTAGTCACTCAAAATCCATTTTGAATCAACACTAAGTCTTAACTCTAAGGCTTACTAAAGTATGTTACAGTATTAAATGAAACACACATAAGAGTAAATTGATAAACTAATGTTGCCAACTTGATAAACTAAGCTACAGTAACTCTACATACAAAATAAACCAAAGAGATGTCATGTGGCTACATTGATATCAATCATGATATGCTATCAACGTACACTAATGAAGGAATTTGTTATTAGCGGAATGTGAAAGATCTACCTTATTATACAGCTAAGTAACAAGATAATGGAACAAATTATGCACTAACTAATCACCAAAAATCGCCTGCATAATTGCATTATTTTCAACATTATTTTCAAATCAAAATAAGTGACACAAACTTAAGTGGAGACATTAACACCTAACAATATAGTATCATCTTGATGAGTGCGCAAACACTCATCATTTTTATCGTATTTAAACTGCCAAAACATACAAAAACAATCGAAAAGTAATCAAATACTTAAATTATCCCAGGGACTATGTTTTATGTGTTTTAAATGCAAAACGAGCAAAAAAAAAATGAAAAACGATCAAAGTTTGCAATATTGGCAGTTTCAGTCCCCCAAGTTTCAAAATTTGTCAGAAATAGTCCCTATGCATTTATTTTGAAATAAAAGTCAACCCAAGTCCCTAAAAAAATCAAAAGTTATCAAAAACGGACTTTGGGTGATAAATTTGGAAAAGTTACATTTTAGTCCCTGGAGTTTGAAAATTTACATAAAAGGTCCCTGGGATTTCTAATTTTGGAAAATATAAACTTTTGGTCCTTGTAATATTCAAACTTTTCATGTTTGGTCCATGGAATAACTTTGAGAGATTGGCAAAAGTAACCCTTAACTTGGCAAATTTTTGCATAAATGGTCCTTGGGCTTAAAAGTTTACAAAACCAACACTACCTTTTATTACCTACCTTTTTACACAAAATAAAAGTCCAGTCCACCACTCTTATTATCCACCCCAAAACCTAAACCACTACCAACCCACTCCACACACCCCTGGCCCATCACCACCTCTAGCCCAAAATACAAAAAAACCACTCCACACCCCGTTTTATTAATAAAACCTCACCCTAGGTCAAACCAGGGTCAAACCCTGCTTCCCTTTCCCCCCTGATACACACCTGCCACACACAACATCCCATCATCATCCCTACTATACTCCATTCACCAACACTCCACCCCCTACACTACCTTTCCACCACAAAATAACAAAAATCCACACCCTGCCAAGCTATATCTGCCAAAGTTGTAACTCCCCTTTTCCCGCCAAAATGAATTAACGGGTAAGATTGCTCCATATTGATCCAAGGGACCAAGATTGAAGTGGGATTGCTCAAGTGGGTTCCCAAAACCCTAATACATCAATATAAAAGGATGAAGAAAGAGGCAGACAAGGAGCATTTTTTAGAGAATGGGTAGTTAAGTTAGTTTTTATTATTAGGAGATTAGAAATCAATAGTTAAAAATTATGTAATCCAATCTCTCTTGTATCTTTTCAGTTTTATTAAGCTCAGTTAACTTTTGTAGTTACAAATTTGAGTTAATGAAAAATCTTTTTTAAGTTTATTCCCAGTCCACATTTTTATTCGAAATCTTGAATTTCTTGTTATTACTTTCTAGTATTGTTTGAGTAATCTTAGAATTACAATTTAAAGTTGTTAAAACTATTACAAATGAGAAATAACAGAATTCAAAAAAGAAAAAGAAATGGAAAGAAAAAGTCAGAAAAATGAAATATGGTGAAAAGAAAAAGAAGAAGCAGTGCAGGATGGAAATGGAGTAAGGGTTTAGAGTTTCTTGGGGAAACATTAGGATGATCAGAGATTGATATCTCCATGGTTCAGTCACATATTTAAGGTTCGTAATTCCTACTTTCTAATTTTCCCATTCTCAGTATAAATCTGCATAAATTGTTATTGTTAGTTGTAGATGTTATAAGTTGGTGATTGTTGCTTATTAGTGTTTAGTCAGTATTAGTATAAGTTGTTTTTCATTTTCACTATTTAAATTTCATTTAGTTGTATTATTTAGTTAAAACAGTTCAGTCAAGGAGTGTTTGGCATAATGGTTTTCACCCTGGTGCAGCAGACCTTTGTTGTTGTTTATGGCTCATACATGCTCCCTTAAGTCATTTTAGCTTAGTTCAAATTTGTAATCCTATACTAGTTCAGATAAAAGTCAAAATCCTGGTAGATTTGTTCTCAATTGTTCACTGTGGAAGATTGTTGATGCATACTGTGTAATTTAGTTGTGTAAGTAGTCATATTAGCTTAATTTGAACTCATCTTAGCTTATTTTAACATATTCAGTTATTTAGAAACCTCAGAATCTCATTTAAGTCAACATAGTGTGAAATATCAAAAAGTCAATATTTCATTTCTGTCAAAATGGACACATCTTCTAAATCATGCATAGGGTTTAATGTGGATTAGAAATAGATTAGAGTTGTTTTTATGTGTTCTCTGTTAGCTTGTAAACCTGTGTCAAAAAGAAAATCTGAATTTGAGTCTCATTAGGTTGCTAAAATCAAGCCCCACCCTGAGCTGTTTGAGCATTAGGTGCCCTGCACTAACATCAGTGTTCCATAAGCTCATTTTCCATTGCTTGTTTCTTGTTCTTTAGTTGTCCTTAGCCTGTGATTTTTAGTTTTATAGATAGCTTATATCCTTGTTTACTTATGCATGTGCTTTGTTTGTCAATTATTGCTTATTTTATTGCTGATTCATGGCCTTCAATAGAATACTGCTTGGTCAGATACACTGACCAATCAGTGTAAACAAGGTAAGTTCATAATCTCCTAGTGGGTTTATTTGTGAAGCTTATTTTGCGATTCTGGCTTCTTTGAGAACCCCACCAGCCCAGCTTGTAGGATCAAGGTTCATTTTGGGCTCTTGAGTTTATTTACATTGCCTATCCATGGCCTGCAAATTGCCCCTAGGCCTGGTTTAGCTCTCACAGCCATAAGTTAGAAGTAACTTATGAGAGCTTGTTAGGGTTTCCTTGAAGTGCTTATTCTCATGCCCCTTAGCTTAATTAGGTCCCCCTTATTAGCCTTAGTTAAATTTCTCTCTAGGAAACCTGTTGTTAGCTTATGGCTAGCTTTTCATAGCCTTTAAATCATTTCCCCATAAGCTGCAGGTCTGATAAATCAGTGGTATTCATAAGCTCATTGTGAGCTATTCTATGGGTCCCACCTTGTGAACTTAGCCATTTGGAAAGTTCATGAGCCCATTTTTCTGGTTGAAGGCCCAATTTAGCTTCTAGCTCATTGGATAAGCTAGAATTTAGGCCTGAAATCAGCCCTGTGGTCTGTGTGGTTTTGACCCATTTGGTTTTGCTTATTCCCACTCTTAGCTTATTCAGTGTTTCTTTTCAATTGTTTCTGCTTATTCTAAGTTTATTTTGCTTATCTCAGCTTGTTTAATCCTTTGGTCCCAGCTTGTGAGCTTATTGTAAGCTTATTCAAGCCAAAAATCCTTTTTAAGCTTATTTGTGAACTGTTGAGCTTATGAGCTCATTCTCAGCTTATTTTTGAATTGTAAAAAAAGTTACTTTCATAAAAGTTTTACATTTCCATTTGTTTATCAAGTTTGTAAAGAGAAAATTCAAAAATAAAAAGATTGCAAAAAAGTGCCACTAGCCAGGTTTGAACCCCTGACTTCTTGGGTTGACCTGGTCAACACCCACGCCAAAGCCAAGCACCATCTGGGCTAAGTGTTTGTTATTGTAATTGTTTCCACCTCTTATTTATATACTAGTATAATTCCTTTTAAGCTTATTTCTCTTTTCAGCTTATTTTCTAGCTTATTTATAAGCTTATCTTAACTTTTATATTTTTATTAGCTTAATAATAGTATAAAGTATTTTTATAAAAAGTTTTATAATTATTACTTTTCATTTGGTATTTTTTAAATTTAAATTAGTATAAATAGTTATTAAATAGTTTTTAATTAATAATAAATAATTAAAAAGTCAAAAAAAATAATTTTCTTTTTTCTAAAATTTTCTTTGATTATTAGGGTCGTAAAAATATAATTTTCATGTCCGTAAGGTTTGCATAGCATAAATCTCACTTTTTATTTCGCGCACTCGCGTTTATTTTAATTTTAACTCGCGTTTTATTTAAATAACTTTTGCGTTTTTAAATTTAGGTTACGTTTGTTAAAGTAGTTTGTAAAATTAGAAAAAACCAAAAACATAAATAAAGTGATAGCTTCTATTTAAGCCGTTTGGCTTATTTTTCTGCTTACGTATAAGCAATTTCTGATTTTAAGTTTTTAGATTACGTTTTAAGTTAATTAGGTTTCGTGTTATTGTTAATATAGCTTGTTTAAATCGTTCTCATTCGTATTTCCTTAGCGTAATCATCACAACTCACTTATACCCCTTCCTGTCCTGATTCACCCGATCACAAACCCGTTTTGATTACCATCCACACCTCGTCGGGACATAACGACCCGGGGAAACACTATATTCTGCGGAGCATTGACTCTAGGCAGTCTGACCTTGTTGACCCTTCACCTGGTCAATTCGGGTTGACCGTTTGGGCTCAATCAAATTTTGGCGCCGCTGCCGGGGAGGTCGTGCGCGTATTCTAAACGGTTTTACAGATTAGTGAATCCGGGTATACACTCATTGTATATTTACCATCCTTTGTTCATATTTTCTTATTACAAAAACAAAACTGTTCCTGAAAACTTTTTAAAATTAGTTTTCAACGAACACAAAAAACCAAAAAGATTTTCTTTCTCATTTGTACAAAATGTTTATCAAAAACTCCAAAAATATCCATCTTTACCCTCCTACCTTTTTGATTCTTCATTCCTTTACCCTCTATCCTTTTGATTCTACCTTCTACCACTTGTCCCATAATTGATTCTAATGGCATCTCTCGATGACGATTTCTTTGAACAAAGGGCTTTTAATAGCAAAATTGAAAAACTTATGGCCTTATCAAAGATATCGAGATGTCGTAGTGATTATGATGGACCTTCGATTCCTATTCCCTCTCCGGTGAGGGAAAGAGATCATGAAACCGAGGTGACAAAGGACCCTGTACTTTCCTCTAACCATGAAAGTGCTAAATACGTCCAACCTACGGTTATCCAAAAACCTAAGCTCACAAATGCTCCTAAACCTTCAAGAATCAATCCTGATCTTTCACGATATAAGGTTCTAAGGTCGTCAAGCAAACGTACAGAGCTTAGGGCAGTGACTGAAAAGAATGACTTGCCCAATCTTCACGTTTATCAAGAACCAAAACCCGAGACCATAACGGAAGTGGTGGAAATTGCTAGCTCTAAGAGCACACCACTTGTCCCACCTCCGGATTTTATTCCTTGTGTTGGTTGTGGTGAGCCGCTTTTTGGTTTACCATGTCATTGGTGTACAAGTGTACAATGTGGTAATGATATTCAAGACGGGAGTTGTTTGTTTTGTGGTTCGAGGAATTCATTTGCTTATGATCCTAATCAGAACTCATTCAACGACTCCCCAAATTTTTCCAATTACCCATCACATTCATACGAGCAAGAATCATATTATCCAAACCACAATGATTGTTCGTATCAAAATACACCAAACTTTTCGTGTGAATATTGTGGAGGTCCTCACCAAGGTTTTGATTGTCAAAATAATCAAAATTTTGGTTACGACCAACATCCATACAATTCACCAAACCAGACTCAACAGTTTAACTGTTGTGGCCCACACTACAGTTCTGATTGTCAATCGGGCAACACGCTTGTCTATGAGCAGTTTCCTAATAACAATTATGACTCTAGCACATACAACCCACAGCCACATCAGTTTTACTGTTGTGATTACTTTGGAGGTCCACACTTTAGCTCGGATTGTCAAACAAGGAATCTATTTCCTTGTAACGATTATGACTATTCAATTCAAGACCAACCTCCACAGTACCAAATGATCCAAACAACTCCTCCTAATACTGAGCCAGACCTTTTACTAGAGGCTCGTGAAATTTTGCAAAAACTTAAGGAGGAGTTTGCCACTACATCATTTCAAGATTCTCATGAGAAATCAATGGCAAAATTACTTGCTGAAGAACGAGAGGCTAGAAATGAAAAGACCATGGAAGAATTACTTGCTGAGCAAAGAGCGGCTAAAATACGTGCCAATCTTCGCTATGCTGCTCTTTATGATGATGATGATGACAGTGATGATGATGAAGATAACATTGTTATTATTCAAAACGATTCATCAGATTCATCCGTTGTGATTCCTTCCATGGAGAATCAGGGAGAAAATAATGTGACGAAGTCACTAGCTGTTGATCAAATGGAACTTCAAAATTCCATAACTGCTAGTACTTCTAAACTCCCTCAGACTATTGATATCACACCCGAAGTTCACACTCACTCTCCGAATATGGGGGATGAGCATCTTAGCACTGTTCCTCAAAAGGAATTGGACGAACTCATAAAGTCTAGTGTTGAGAACCTTGTCCCAATCCCAGGAGAGTCACAGGGGACTTTGGATCATGTGTGTGATTTACCTTCTCCCCCTGAAAATCCAAAAGATCATTTTGAGACTTTCTCCGACTTTAATGATGATTGTACATCTTATGGAGAAGTTGAGTATGAAGAGGCACCATTGCCTCATTCGGATGTTGACCCTCTTATTGAGGAGTTCACAAATGAACTTACTCACATCAATCCACTTCCTTTGGGAAGTGATGATGATCTGCTTGACCTTGAAGCCGATATGGGAGAAACTGAAAATCTTTTAAACTCTAATCCCAACATCGAGCTTAGTACTTCACATGCTGATGAAAATTCTTTATCTTCTGGAGACATCAGTCATGTGGAAGGATTACCTTCTGAGCTAGTTAGCTTAGAAGAAGAGAATGATAATCATTTTGTTCCCGAAGCATTCAAGACTACTCTCACCAATCCTCTATATGAATTCGAATCCGAATTCACTTTGATTTCTGATAATCCATTCTTTGATATTCAGAATGAGGATTGTGATGAGTCCACAATGGAACAAGAGTTCACAGATTCACATCTTGTGAATAATTCTCTTCATGAGGAGTTCTCCGGTGAACTCACTCATCATATCATGACTCCTCCGGAGTTTGATATCCCGCGGGGGGGGGGGGGGGGGGGAGATGCACTCAATCATGAGAATTTGCAAATTCCCACCCACCCTCCCGGGTTGTTTACGAGCTTAACCTTTGAAATCCAAATTCAGGCTAATGAGCCTGCTTTCGAGGAAGAAAATCAAATCATGATTTACATCATGGTTTTCTTCCTTTTCTTCACCTACACGGTGACTTCTCCTGTTCTTCACTCCTTTGGGAATGAAGACATTATCTTTGACCCCGGCATCATCGCTTATAGTTTATACTATCTTAAGCCGGATACTTATCTCATCGGTGTGGAACTTTCACGTGCTTCAAATGTTTGTCCAAACATCTTGAATGAAAGTCCGATTGAGATTGTTTCTTCCACATCATGCTTCCCCAAGGACAAATGAATTCGGGGTCGAGTCAACCTAGCGACTCGGTAAACAAATGCTTATAGGGTTTTCACCCTAAGTGTGGGGGAGTCCCCCATGCTATGGTTATAACTAGAGTGAAAATACAAAATGGCGTTTTCCACGCTTAGCTTGTAATGTTGCCCTTTTACGTTCAAAATGTCGGCATAATAGCCGGGACTTTGAATATTGAGGACAATATTCATCCTAAGTGTGGGGGGTATTTCGCTATTCTAGCGAATTTTATCACATTTTACAATATAATACCCCCGTTTTTGGCCAAAATTTCAAAAATTTTTAAAAATTTTTCACTGGAGCTCAAAATTTTTTGTGGTAATCAGTCCGCCTTGTCCAACCGACAAAAGGGATTGGCTAGTCCAGGAGCAAACGGCTCTTGGTAAAGACATTTCAAATCCGTTTACGGCTTGCAATTTGCCCAAAATTATATGGTTCCTCAACTCCCCAAAAAAACAAATGAGTTGGCTAGCCCGCAAGATTATGGCTTGTGGTAAAGGCCGTGGAAAAACCATAATTGGTAATCAGCTCAACAAGATGTTGACTATTCCATCAAGAGCTGGCTAGTCCAGGAGCAAACGGCTCCTGGTAAAGACAAATCAAATCCGTTGACAGCTGGTGGTTTGCTCAAAATCACACGGTTATCAGGTGTGCCACAGTTCTTACACCTGGCTACTCCAGAAGTGATGGATTTTGGTAAAGAGTTTCAAATCCATCAAGTTTCAAATCCATCTAGCAATAGTTTAGTGTGGGGGATTGATGAGTGCGCAAACACTCATCATTTTTATCGTATTTAAACTGCCAAAACATACAAAAACAATCGAAAAGTAATCAAAATACTTAAATTATCCCAGGGATTGTGTTTTATGTGTTTTAAATGCAAAACGAGCAAAAACAAACGAAAAACGATCAAAGTTTGCAATATTGGCAGTTTCAGTCCCCCAAGTTTCAAAATTTGTCAGAAATAGTCCCTATGCATTTATTTTGAAATAAAAGTCAACCCAAGTTCCTAAAAAAATCAAAAGTTATCAAAAACGGACTTTGGGTGATAAATTTGGAAAAGTTACATTTTAGTCCCTGGAGTTTGAAAATTTACATAAAAGGTCCCTGGGATTTCTAATTTTGGAAAATATAAATTTTTGGTCCTTGTAATATTCAAACTTGTCATGTTTGGTCCATGGAATAACTTTGAGAGATTGGCAAAAGTAACCCTTAACTTGGCAGATTTTTGCATAAATGGTCCTTGGGCTTAAAAGTTTACAAAACCAATACTACCTTTTATTACCTACCTTTTTACCCAAAATAAAAGTCCAGTCCACCACTCTTATTATCCACCCCAAAACCTAAACCACTACCAACCCACTCCACACGCCCCTGGCCCATCACCACCTCTAGCCCAAAATACAAAAAAACCACTCCACACCCCGTTTTATTAATAAAACCTCACCCTAGGTCAAACCAGGGTCAAACCCTACTTCCCTTCCCCCCCCCCTGCTACACACCTGCCACACCCAACATCCCATCATCATCCCTACTATACTCCATTCACCAACACTCCACCCCCTACACTACCTTTCCACCACAAAATAACAAAAATCCACACCCTGCCAAGCTATATCTGCCAAAGTTGTAACTCCCTTTTTCCCGCCAAAATGAATTAACGGGTAAGATTGCTCCATATTGATCCAAGGGACCAAGATTGAAGTGGGATTGCTCAAGTGGGTTCCCAAAACCCTAATACATCAATATAAAAGGATGAAGAAAGAGGCAGACAAGGAGCATTTTTTAGAGAATGGGTAGTTAAGTTAGTTTTTATTATTAGTAGATTAGAAATCAATAGTTAAAAATTATGTAATCCAATCTCTCTTGTATCTTTTCAGTTTTATTAAGCTCAGTTAACTTTTGTAGTTACAAATTTGAGTTAATGAAAAAGCTTTTTTAAGTTTATTCCCAGTCCACATTTTTATTCGAAATCTTGAATTTCTTGTTATTACTTTCTAGTATTGTTTGAGTAATCTTAGAATTACAATTTAAAGTTGTTAAAACTATTACAAATGAGAAATAACAGAATTCAGAAAAGAAAAAGAAATGGAAAGAAAAAGTCAGAAAAATGAAATATGGTGAAAAGAAAAAGAAGAAACAGTGTAGGATGAAAATGGAGTAAGGGTTTAGAGTTTCTTGGGGAAACATTAGGATGATCAGAGATTGATATCTCCATGGTTCAGTCACATATTTAAGGTTCCTAATTCCTACTTTCTAATTTTCCCATTCTCAGTATAAATCTGCATAAATTGTTATTGTTAGTTGTAGATGTTATAAGTTGGTGATTGTTGCTTATTAGTGTTTAGTCAGTATTAGTATAAGTTGTTTTTCATTTTCACTATTTAAATTTCATTTAGTTGTATTATTTAGTTAAAACAGTTCAGTCAAGGAGTGTTTGGCATAATGGTTTTCACCCTGGTGCAGCAGACCTTTGTTGTTGTTTATGGCTCATACATGCTCCCTTAAGTCATTTTAGCTTAGTTCAACTTTGTAATCCTATACTAGTTCAGATAAAAGTCAAAATCCTGGTAGATTTGTTCTCAATTGTTCACTGTGGAAGATTGTTGACGCATACTGTGTAATTTAGTTGTGTAAGTAGTAATATTAGCTTAATTTGAACTCATCTTAGCTTATTTTAACATATTCAGTTATTTAGAAACCTCAGAATCTCATTTAAGTCAACATAGTGTGAAATATCAAAAAGTCAATATTTCATTTCTGTCAAAATGGACACATCTTCTAAATCATGCATAGGGTTTAATGTGGATTAGAAATAGATTAGAGTTGTTTTTATGTGTTCTCTGTTAGCTTGTAAACCTGTGTCAAAAAGAAAATCTGAATTTGAGTCTCATTAGGTTGCTAAAATCAAGCCCCACCCTGAGCTGTTTGAGCATTAGGTGCCCTGCACCAACATCAGTGTTCCATAAGCTCATTTTCTATTGCTTGTTTCTTGTTCTTTAGTTGTCCTTAGCCTGTGATTTTTAGTTTTATAGATAGCTTATATCCTTGTTTACTTATGCATGTGCTTTGTTTGTCAATTATTGCTTATTTTATTGCTGATTCATGGCCTTCAATAGAATACTGCTTGGTCAGATACACTGACCAATCAGTGTAAACAAGGTAAGTTCATAAGCTCCTAGTGGGTTTATTTGTGAAGCTTATTTTGCGATTCTGGCTTCATTGAGAACCCCACCAGCCCAGCTTGTAGGATCAAGGTTCATTTTGGACTCTTGAGTTTATTTACATTGCCTATCCATGGCCTGCAAATTGCCCCCTAGGCCTGGTTTAGCTCTCACAGCCATAAGTTAGAAGTAACTTATGAGAGCTTGTTAGGGTTTCCTTGAAGTGCTTATTCTCATGCCCCTTAGCTTAATTAGGTCCCCCTTATTAGCCTTAGTTAAATTTCTCTCTAGGAAACCTGTTGTTAGCTTATGGCTAGCTTTTCATAGCCTTTAAATCATTTCCCTATAAGCTGCAGGTCTGATGAATCAGTGGTATTCATAAGCTCATTGTGAGCTATTCTGTGGGTCCCACCTTGTGAACTTAGCCATTTGGAAAGTTCATGAGCCCATTTTTCTGGTTCAAGGTCCAATTTAGCTTCTAGCTCATTGGATAAGCTAGAATTTAGGCCTGAAATCAGCCCTGTGGTCTGTGTGGTTTTGACCCATTTGGTTTTGCTTATTCCCACTCTTAGCTTATTCAATGTTTCTTTTCAATTGTTTCTGCTTATTCTAAGTTTATTTTGCTTATCTCAGCTTGTTTAATCCTTTGGTCCCAGCTTGTGAGCTTATTGTAAGCTTATTCAAGCCAAAAATCCTTTTTAAGCTTATTTGTGAACTGTTGAGCTTATGAGCTCATTCTCAGCTTATTTTTGAATTGTAAAAAAAGTTACTTTCATAAAAGTTTTACATTTCCATTTGTTTATCAAGTTTGTAAAGAGAAAAATCAAAAATAAAAAGATTGCAAAAAAGTGCCACTAGCCAGGTTTGAACCCCTGACCTCTTGGGTTGACCTGGTCAACACCCACGCCAAAGCCAAGCACCATCTGGGCTAAGTGTTTGTTATTGTAATTGTTTCCACCTCTTATTTATATACTAGTATAATTCCTTTTAAGCTTATTTCTCTTTTCAGCTTATTTTCTAGCTTATTTATAAGCTTATCTTAACTTTTATATTTTTATTAGCTTAATAATAGTATAAAGTATTTTTATAAAAAGTTTTATAATTATTACTTTTCATTTGGTATTTTTTAAATTTAAATTAGTATAAATAGTTATTAAATAGTTTTTAATTAATAATAAATAATTAAAAAGTCAAAAAAAATAATTTTCTTTTTTCTAAAATTTTCTTTGATTATTAGGGTCGTAAAAATATAATTTTCATGTCCGTAAGGTTTGCATAGCATAAATCTCACTTTTTATTTCGCGCACTCGCGTTTATTTTAATTTTAACTCGCGTTTTATTTAAATAACTTTTGCGTTTTTAAATTTAGGTTACGTTTGTTAAAGTAGTTTGTAAAATTAGAAAAAACCAAAAACATAAATAAAGTGATAGCTTCTATTTAAGCCGTTTGGCTTATTTTTCTGCTTACGTATAAGCAATTTCTGATTTTAAGTTTTTAGATTACGTTTTAAGTTAATTAGGTTTCGCGTTATTGTTAATATAGCTTGTTTAAATCGTTCTCATTCATATTTCCTTAGCGTAATCATCACAACTCACTTATACCCCTTCCTGTCCAGATTCACCCGATCACAAACCCGTTTTAATTACCATCCACACCTTGTCGGGACATAACGACCCGGGGAAACACTATATTCCGCGGAGCATTGACTCTAGGCAGTCTGACCTTGTTGACCATTCACCTGGTCAATTCGGGTTGACCGTTTGGGCTCAATCAAATTTTGGCGCCGCTGCCGGGGAGGTCGTGCGCGTATTCTAAACGGTTTTACAGATTAGTGAATCTGGGTATACACTCATTGTATATTTACCATCCTTTGTTCATATTTTCTTATTACAAAAACAAAACTGTTCCTGAAAACTTTTTAAAATTAGTTTTCAACGAACACAAAAAACCAAAAAGATTTTCTTTCTCATTTGTACAAAATGTTTATCAAAAACTCCAAAAATATCTATCTTTACCCTCCTACCTTTTTGATTCTTCATTCCTTTACCCTCTATCCTTTTGATTCTACCTTCTACCACTTGTCCCATAATTGATTCTAATGGCATCTCTCGATGACGATTTCTTTGAACAAAGGGCCTTTAATAGCAAAATTGAAAATCTTATGGCCTTGTCAAAGATATCGAGATGTCGTAGTGATTATGATGGACCTTCGATTCCTATTCCCTCTCCGGTGAGGGAAAGAGATCATGAAACCGAGGTGACAAAGGACCCTGTACTTTCCTCTAACCATGAAAGTGCTAAATACGTCCAACCTACGGTTATCCAAAAACCTAAGCTCACAAATGCTCCTAAAGTAACAAAAACCTTACCAATTTAAAATACCCAAAGTAACAAAATTCAAGATAATGACTCGATAAGTAATAACGAAAAGGGTAATCTTTACCGGACTTCGACAGTGGATCCGAGCATTTATTAGTTCCATTATCACATAATGGAGTCCGAAATCATATAAATTGTCATAAAATACAACAGGCTGCAATATTAAAAAAAAAAAAAAAAAAAAAAAAAAAAAAAAAGTCGTTAATTAGACTTCAATAATATTTCATCTCATGCACCAGTTATTATAATTGAATAAATAACCAAATACATGACTTTATAAGTCTGTCAGCTTAGTCCAATAAATTGTTGGCTTTTGACATCATTTTTGTTGTTGTCAATATAGATATTAGTATCGAGGAAGTTATTTTCATTGTTGGTTTGAAAGCAAAAAAGCCAGGAGTGAGGTGTTTACAGGATGATATTTAAATAAAAAAACATACGAATTGAAAACCTAATTCAATTAATACAAACTCTTAACTAATTATTGATTCGTTAAACCATAAGATGAGAAATTACCTCCATTTAGATGATGAATATCTTTAAATACACGAATTCAATCCTAATTTCAAGTAAAAATAAGAGTTAACGAAAACCCCAAAATTAATGAAAGTAAAAACCAAAAAATAAAAAATAAGAAAAGAAAAAAAATGGAAAATCAAAAGATAAATCTTACCACAGTCAATTCTCCAATCTTGAAAATTATAATCTTGTGTTGGTATCTTTAGGGTTATCTGGATCATTGTATGCGTTTGTGAGGGATACATTGTTTCTGCAATTGTATGATCGAGTTGTGGAGTAGAAACGCCCAATCGGAATTGAAATCATAGATTTGAAAAATGGAATTGAAATCAAAATGATCAATGATTTTGTGTGTGGTTTATGGCCGCGTTTGCTATGTGTGTGATTGGATTAACTGTTTTATTTTGTGAATGGATTAACTCCTTATTTCATGGGATTTTGTTTTGAATTTTTCTGAACCGAATTGATTTCAAAATGTTTTGATAGCTTTCTATTAGTAGTGCATTTCCACGTGTCGTTTTTATAGAGTTTTTGGGTGATTTTTTGCCTCTAAAAATAGCAATCAAACTTGTGTTTTATATAGGTTGGGATATATATATATATATATATATATATATATATATATATATATATATATATATATATATATATATATATATATATATATATATATATATATATATATATATATATTAAAACCTCTATAAATTAATGATGTTGGGACCGGGATATTATATTAGTTTAGCGAGATATTTATATCGATAAATTAATAATTTATTAATTTAAAAAGGTTTACGTGTGGCCTCTAAATTGTATACTAGTTAAAGATGAAAAAGAAAAAAAAATAGTTTCAATTAACATTTTTTGAATTCACATTCAAAAATTATTTGTTTAGTTCAATGTTTTTTAATAAGTAAAAAGTTAGTTTCGTTCGGACAAATTCGAGTTTCTTATGACCTTAACTAAATTAATTGAATTTGTACAACTTCCAATTACGTATGACATTTATATATATATATATATATATATATATATATATATATATATATATATATATATATATATATATATATATATATATATATATAGAGAGAGAGAGAGAGAGAGAGAGAGAGAGAGAGAGAGAGAGAGTTAGGATCAAATAAGAAGGAATAAGAAGAACTATAAGATGCACCGACCTAAATTAGATGCATCCCTATAATCTTAGATGCATTATAATGCACCATAATGTATTTTCCAGCTTTTAATCAAATGTATATACGTATATTAGATGCATTTCATGATTTCTCTTAATTTTTGTTCCTCTGCACGTGCCAAAATCATGAAAATCAATTTGCACCATCTATACATCAAATTAACTTTCGAAACTCAAGATGTTGCATCTATATGAATAGAAATGCATCTAATGCAAGTCGTTGCATCTCAAATGCGTGGTTTTGGTCACTTCTTACCACTTCTTATTTTAATTTACTTCTTAGTAAATATGAATTTATAGTTTTGTTGGTAACAATATATATACACCGAGGTTTAGAAAACAAATATTATATAATTATTTTATCGATCGAGGTTCAAATTTGTACTAGTCTCAAGTTAGAACTGCACACATTACTAATTTTATCGAAATTTTTAATTTACCAAGTATTAATTTACAGATGTTCTACCGTAATTGTTTAGTAGATTGATTAAACCGAAATGTGTAACCCCTCTATTTAATTGGAATGAAAGACCCATCTACAGAATTGGACCAGAACCTGCAGATACCTTAATCTATTATACTTGTCAGGCAATACTCGTTTGGATATCTGACATATGAGTAAGCATTACTCCTGACATATTTAATAGAAAGAAAAGGGTTATGCTATGGACACCGAATGTTTTAAATTAAGATGAAACTAATTAGTGATGCAAAAATACTAAGTGCACATAAAGAGGGCTTAGAGGTTACTTACAATCACCCGTAACAAACGTAAACCGCAAACACAGACAGATTAACAAATTGCAAAACGTTCATGGTTTCTTTGTTTATGCCAATTTGGACAAATCGAACCAAGATCACATGACGTGCATATAGTAGCTAATTTTTAAGCTTTAACATACCAGGATTCATATATAATACAAAAGGCACGATCAAGTAGGTGTATTATCAAATAGATGATCACGGCCTGGTTACCGGTTGGTGGTGGACAAAAACCATCTTGATGTTGGCTACTATCACTATGGGAACATACCATCATCGACCATGATCGGACTTTTTGATCAAAGATATCTATTTCATTTAAAAATGTGTGTTATCTAAATAGCATCAATGAGCATAAATTTTATCAGTTGTGTTCGCCTGCGCTTCATCATGTTTGGTACTTAACTATCGATTTGCCAATCGGGTACGTGGATTAATTTGCTTAGTAAAACTACAAGTCCACGTCATCAAACAAATTGAGAGAGGGGAAATAGGTTTTATGAGGAGAAAAGAATGCTTACTTTCTTAAGGGACTTCTATGTAGGGGTGTTCACAAATCTGGAAATCGAATCAAACCAAACCAGTTTACAACCAAACGAAACTGTATTAAAAAATATTCGGTTTTCATTTTGGAGTTAGTTTTGCAAAACAGAAATCAAACTAAACCGAAATTCACATATATATATATATATATATATATATATATATATATATATATATATATATATATATATATATATATATATATATATATATATATTACTTTACTTATGTAGATAAAATAAATAAATAAATAATTAATTAAGACTTTTTCAATACAAATATAGAGTCGAGTTATTCTACAAACCAAACATTCCTCACATACCAAGGGACTCATCCCTACCATCCATCTAAAAAGGAAATTAATGGTTGAGATTAAAAGCATTTTATTATTTCACTCATTTTTTATAATTTAAATATCTCTTAAACCGTTAATCGTTAAGCGAAAATAATTACACCATCGCGACTAGGGGTGTCATAAATCCCGACCCGACCCGGACCCGACCCGGACCCGAACCCGAATAAGGATACTCGGGTCAGGTTACTCGGGTCCAAAATCTTAGTCGGGTCAATCGGGTCAACCCGACTAACCCGATTACGAACTCGGGTCGGGTATCGGGTTTCAAAAACTTGCCTATTCGGGTTCGGGTCAACCCGACTAACCCGAGTTTTTTTTTTTTTTTTTTTTTTTTTTTTTTTTTTTTTTTTTTTTTTGTCTTTGTTCAATTGATAGGCCCAAGTTAAATTAAGTGATCCATGCAGTAAACTTGGCCCATTTTCTATATAATTTTTTCATATGCAACGTGGATACTTCACACTTGAAACATGAACATGGCTCTACTACATGCATATCTTCTCTTTTTATTTTGTATGAATGAAATCTTTGGTATCTTAGTATATACATAGTTTTTCATGTTAAAGGTACAAACTACAAAGTGAATTTGGTTTTTCATAATTGTCATTCGCAAAAAAAAAAAAAAAAAAAAAAAAAAGAATAAAATTATGTGATTTTGTAAATTGGACAAACCCGAACCCGACTTGACCCGACCCGACATGACATGACCCGACCCGATTTGACCCGAACCCGACTAACCCGAGTTCAAATAGGGTCGGGTTCGGGTATATTATTTTTACCCTCGACCCGACTTGGACCCGACCCGTTTGACCCGAACCCGACCCGAATAGCACCCCTAATCGCGACGGGCATTTAATTATCTTTCTATAGACGGGCACTTTGATATACTTTCGAAAAAAGAAAAAAAAAATCGTTTTTTTCACGTTTTTTTTTTTCGTGACCGGAAAAAAAAATCATATATGATATTGCATATCATATATAATATGCAATATCATATATGATATGCAATATCATATATGATTTTACATATAATATCATATATGATATTACATATCATATATGATATAATATCATATATGATATTATATGTAATATTATATATGATTTTTTCGGCCACGAAAAAAAAAAACGTGAAAAAAACAAAAAAACAAAAATTGTCGAAAATATATCAATTAGCCTATCTATAGAAAGATAATTAAATGCTCGTCGTAACGGTATATTTTTTTTCGCTTAACGATTAACGGTCTGAAAGATATTAATATTTGAAAATAAAGGATGAAAGTGAGTTTTTTAAATTGTTGGGATTAATCTCATCCATTAGATCAAATAAAGATGGAGAGAAGATGGAGGGTGGAGATTAGTATGTAAAAAAAGTTTGGTTATCAAATGATCTTTACTCTACAAATATAATTATGATTAAGCTTGTAAATCTTTTTCTTTATTAGTCTCACATATCTTTGATATATATTTGGATATAGATAAGGTTTATAATTAAATACATTTGATTCTAAAAATAAAAAATTTATATAATTAAATTAAAAATGGAAGTTATATGATGTTGTTTGAAAAATGGGTTTTGACATTTTCACTTTACAGCCTTCAAGTTTTATAATTTTACATAATTGACCCCTCATTTAAACCTAGCAGCATACAAATATCTATGCAAATTGCATAGATTATTTTCCCATTAAAAATATTTATAAATTACATAATTCTGGTTTCTCGCATCGGTACAAAAGAGAGCCGAATTCAAATTCAATGTTGGTTGGTCTGATCCAATTTGAATTCGATTCAATTCGGTTTCTGATTGTACTTCAAAAAAAAAAAAAAAAAAAAAAAAAAAAAAAAAAAAAAAACCTGGAACCAATGAACACCCCTAATTCTATTATTTTTATTTTTGAATCAAAGTTATAGTTGATATTAAGTTTATATACCAAGTATTTTTTGGAAGTGCCAATTTGGTTAAATACGTTTTAAAAGTACACTGGTCAAGAAATACCCATGTCACTTTGTCTTCATTTGTTGGGAAACCGTCACAAAACTCTTAGTCATAAAAGCCACCAAAGAAACTTTTATGACCAAGTTTAACCTTCATATAATAACATGAAAGTAACATTTTCAAATCTCATCCATATATCCTTTTTATATGCAGATCGTAAAGCAGGCCGGTATAAGGCCGTAAGATATGTAACTGGTTTCCCGTTTCCCTTCAATACACACCCCGACACACTACATAAGCACATAAACACACAAGATGCACATGCTCGCACCAACACCCTCCATGATTATGTACTAAAACTAGAGTAACCTTTCCCTACCACCTACCGACAACCTAAAATCAAAACCCTATTTGGGGGGAGTCTTAGAATGGCACTGGTGTGGAGGACTGGAGGTGGCTGGTTGGTGATTCATTAGGTGAAAGGGTGTCAGGTGGAACTATGAAAGATCAGACCATTATACTTAACATGGGGGAGTTTATACGGACCTCCCATAGGGGGGTTTTGTGAGGCCATGTGCATTGCAAGTTTGTACGGTGTGTATCGCGGTTTGTATATTTTGACCAAAACCTCCTATTGTCACATCATAGGGGGGTCTTAATAACATAACACATTTAACATACAACTTGACATGTACACAATATAAAAGGTACCAGGTCCATATTTCACCAAAACAATTGAAATACCTACAAGCTATTACAAACTAAAAGACCAAAAGTGCATGTGATTAAAAGAGTTCAATACTAAGATCAAATGTTTCATACATAACCATATAACAATACATGTACATTATCGCAGGGCTATAACAGATACCATAAACACTGTACCATCATTTTACAATTTCCTTAATGAATTGTTATGGGTACAATTCAATTAAAAAAATCTAACTAAACTAGTTATAGCAAAAACCCGGTTAAGACTATGAAAGATCAACATCACTTGCATCAAAATCCACAAATTTCTATACTTCTACGTATTTAACATTTACTCATACAATAACTATAAGATTTATAAATAATACAATATCAAAGAAGTAACACAATCGCACGACTAAGCATTGCATAGAAGACAACTTTTGTCAAAACATTGTGGGTAGAAAGAAATCTATAAAATGAAATGATAAAACAACACTTTGCAAAATCAAATCATTCACATCAACTTTTTCTACAAACAAGTATAAAGGCCAACATCAAGACTCAAGGACTCCTGTACAAAATAATTCATTTTCTAACATCTTTTTGTTGATTAGACCAAACGTCCCAAATGCTCAAACATATCCCGATAGAGGGCATATTTTACGAAAAAATGCCCTTTCCTTTCGGAGAAGTAGCTTGAGCGATATGGTTTTGTAAATCTTCTTAAGTTTCCAATCTTTCAAAAGTATTTATTTGTTTTCCAATAGAATGAACAAGGAAACAAAGCACTGGAATAAAAGAAAAGAGAAAGCGCAAACTGTTGTTGCTACTAAAACACCCGAGAAGTCACACAAACCCCCCAATGCATTTGTTACCTTGGACCCTCCGCTTTCATAGTTTCACAATGCTATTCGTTGACGGGGAAGTTGATTATCATTTCCTACACCAATCCATAGCTAGAAGTTAGTATAAACAAATGATGTTAATAACAAAACTCAATTACGAGAATGAACCTTATAGTGAGTCGTTTTACGGAAATGAACTTTTTTTACATGGTTTACCAAAGTGACCAATATATGTCACAATCAACTTTTTCACTTTCCCAAATCAATAAGATTCACCCATGATTGTTTATGAACATATCACCTCGCCTAGGTGTAACCCAAACTGATATATTACTTGACGTGTTATCATATACTTGAGAAATTACATTTGGTTGATTAATGCGTACATGCTAAAAATGTAAAGAACTAGACATTAAGAACTATCAGCAAGGATATTATTACAAGTAAATCACTCATATATGAACCAATAGTTGGTCCCTGTGTTATTTATTGGAGACCCAGTCAACCAAAGTGTAATTCAAAAATAAATTTCCAGCCTAACACTACCTCGCCTAAGCAATATGCTACCTCGCCCAAGAGAAATTTTTACACGCCTAGAAAATTTTTTATTTTAAAATACTACCTCGCCAAAGAAAAAAATTTACTCGCCTAGACCTCGCCTACAAATTTTTACTCACCCTCACCTCGCGTTTATAACTCGCCCAAACCTCTTAGACCTCGCCCATGTTTACTTTTAATTCGCGTGTTACTAAGAATTGTTTTAATTCGCGTGTATAACTCGCTAACACCTCCCAGATCCTCGCCCAGACAATTTTGACTCGCCCCTCACCTCGCCTATGCCTCGCCCTAAACCCTCACCTCGCACACCACTCGCCTAGGCCTCGCCCATTTTCCCCCCGTAATTCTGAGTTTGATAGCCTCGCCCAGCACTCGCGTATCACTACTTTTATACACGTGTAACGTTAGAAACTAATCTAATAATAGATCTAACGGTTAATATTAAAAAGTTCATTTTGGATAATTTTATGTGCGAGGTTTATATCCGCAAACTAGTTGTATAAACGGTTCATTTAAGTAATTTAGGGTGTGTTTGATACACACTTAATGGGATAATTAAGCATACATTCATGAATCGGTCAGAGGGAAGGGTGTTTGGTAGGAAATTAACGTGTACTGGATGGCTCAAATTTGCTCTGGATGAACTAGCACCTAAATGGTTGTCCTATCATTCAGCGCCACAAATTCCTTTCTCCACATGATAATATCTCCAATTATCGTTGGTGTGAATATTTTATTATGATGTTAAATAACAATTTCTGACATAGAATATATATACGTATTGCATAACAGCATAAATCCTAATGTTTGTAAAAGTATTCTAATAAAGAGGATGACAAACACATGTAAAACATTATAAAAAACTAATATTTTAAGTGTTAAATCATATAAAAATGTTAAAATTAATTACTAGTTCTTAGCATATAGAATTATAGTCCATAATTCGAAAAAGTTATCAAACAGTCGTTTTCACTCAGAATTATGTTCATTCAGCATCCTTGAATCATTCAGTGTTTTATTTCATTCAGTGCTAAATCAGAATGTTTTATCAAACCACCCCTTACTCTAATAACAACATTCCCATTTGGAATTTCCATGTTTATTGACTTTATTCAAATAATGATAAAAGGTGCAAGATTGTCTGAGAAACATATTAGGCCGCTTAAATAGTACTAACTTTACAAAGTGGAACTTAGACCAACCTGATCACAAACAGGGCATGTATCACTTCTTTCCATCCATTCAAGAATGCACGACAAGTGAAAGTGATGCTCGCATTTTGTGATTATCTTTGGGTTTTCTTCGTCATATTCTGCAAAAAATGAAAAAGCTCGCGTCACGTAATTATAAAATCTCAAGAACAAAAACAGTAGTGAGGACTCCTCTAGAGGATTCAATCAAGCATTTTTCTTCTCATCTCACATTTTCTTTTCAGATTAATTTATGTGACTAATTACATAAGATAATAACCAACTTCAATATACTTATAATTTAGGTACCCAAAGTCCCAAACTGTTCTCAACTTGAAAAAACCATCTAAGCTTAAAAAATTATGATTCAAGCTAACCAAAGCACAAAACTGTCAATTTAAGGTCATCTTACCCAATAACCAGTAAACTGGCGATGCGGCAGATGACTTATCTGACTATGTTGCCTTTAGAAACAGTTATTTGATTATTATCTGAGATTAATATTTGGGTTCCATTTATAGTTCTTTTATGCCCAAAAGAAGTTGGTTTTAGTAGTTGGTTACCTTTTCATGCAAAAGTTCATAACTGTGTTACCTTCAAGACAGGTGGGACACTCCTCGGGAGGTAATATAGGTCCAGTAGGCTTCTTGAGTTCACCAGATTTCTCGATCTCGGTTTCTGTTTCTTTAGTTTCGACAAGTTCAATGTTGGTGATCTCTTTACAATCAGATCCCTTCGCTTCTTTGGCAACAGTTTCACCATCACTAATAGTTATTTCTCCAACAGACTCTGTATTATTTGTTTGCAGAGGTGGTTCTAACTTGATACCAGAAGTTTCTCGATTGTTAAGTGGACTTCGAGGATTATTAGTAGTGACATCATATGGTATAGGTGCAGGAGGAGGTCTATAAGTGTCTGGTATAGATGTTTCAAGATTAGTATCGACTAAAAGCCCTGTTGAGAGGGCAGAAGCTACACCACTATTTGATGATAAGGGTTGGCGCTCCTCTGCTATTGGATACTGCATAGTAAGTCGGATTTTAACTCGAATATAAAAAGGTTAAATGTAACTACAAGTAATACTGGAGACATCATAAAGTCTAAAATAGTGTATCTCCATCTCAGAAGACTTGAAACATTTCATTCTACATGCAAAGTAATATGTTGAAATGGTTGCAGGTGATCCTAATATTGTATATTAATTAGCATTATATAGCACCTCAGATTTTCGTATTATAAGGAAATATCTAAGCGGTGTGAAAAATGTTAAATTCCATTCACTAATGACATAGACAATGTCATAGTTATCAGGAATTTACCTTTGTTTTATCTAAGAGGGTCAGATATCTACTAAATAAGGATGCGTTAGGTACTTTATCTTAAAGCCATATGGTTACGACTAAAAGAAATTTGTTTTCTTGCTCTAGTTTTAGTATGATGTGACCTTTTGTTGCTCCTGCGGCCGTATCTAATACCCTGTTGGTTAAATGGTCATATTCTTGTACCCATTTTGCTAAAAGCTGCAGTTTTTGGCATTTCAAGTATGAACTCACTCAAATAAAGCAAAACATGATCGCAGGTGAGAGTAAAAAAAAAAGGTGCAAGAAGAAAGTCTATGATCTCAGTTTTGAATGCTTATGGTCAAATATGCTTAATATGCTGTAGGTAATAGCCATTAAGACGAGTAAAAATGTAAGCCTGAATGTAAAGACTCCAACAACCTGAACACGTAAAACTGAAAGTGATGCAACTGAAAATACTGTGGAACTCCAATCCCTAATTAAGCATTTGTTTTTCTTAATTAACGTAATGAAAAAATGGGAACATTCATAGATGATTTAATAGTTACTTCATCTGACAGAAGAACACGAAGAACTCAAAATTAATAAATTTCATATTCTTTCAGTCTTGCTAATGAGTCATCTGATTTTAGCTTAGCTGTTTCAGACCCTTGTTATATCATGATAAATGTTTTTCTCCCTTTACTAGATAACTAATGCAAAACAACTAACTATGGATAGTGTGTCCACCTCAGTTATAAACTTAAAACTGAAAAACCGAAACTGAATATCATTTATGGGCAAACCTCCAAATTAAAAGCCGACTTGTATAATCAAAGACATATGATGGTCCAACTCAAATAGCAAAGCATCAGCTATAGACTTATAGAGTTAATGAAAGACTGTACTAACATGATAGAATCGGGGTGAACTGTTGAGTTCTGCTCCTTTAGAAAAGCAGCAGCAGCAGCCTCCCATCTTATTTATTTACAGGTCTTTATCCAGCTGAAGCAATGGGTAGCGGTCTCATTGTTTTCTGTTCTCTGGCAAAGAAGAAGACACCTCTCAACTGAAAACAAGATTACGAACGATATTAGGATCTGCATCAAGATTACATGACCTAAAATCACCAGAGATATTTAAATTAAAAATAATAATAATAAACAATAAAAACTTAATAATAGGACATCCATTTTAATTTCAAGGATCCAAAAATACGAAAGTTGGCAGAAAATCATCAGTATAATTAATGCAGTCTTGTGTATCTAACAACTTATTTCCCACTGGAGTAGCACAATCTCACTCCATGCAATTCTAATATATACCCTTCTATGATGGTATGGGATCACATCCTAGACTCACCTTATTGGGCGAAATAGCAAATTTGCAGAGAGACAGAAATGACAAGAAAATGTATATCGACAGTAGCCATTAGGTAACTTCAGCAGTTACTGATCTGTATCTTTATTAGACAACTTATCCAAATTCAAGGTTCAGCAAGTTATCATTTAATGTACAGTTTGTGTTCTTCTAACATCAATAATTTCAATAGATTGGAGTATTCATTAGCTAAATAAGTAGAGCTTTTGTAATACCAATTGTTTTAAGTTTTAACCAAACCATAAGGTTGTATAGAAACATATTTGACACTAAAGGAAAAAGCATTATGTTTATGTTGGTTCAATAAGGTTTAAGAGGTTTTAAATATTCCGACAAAACAGCTCATCATTATCTGTAAAACCCATGTATATGTTTGCAATTATGGTATGTAAAGGCCCTGTGACGGTCATTCTAACAAGCTCCCACCTCCCAAGTCCCAATTTCATCATAATAATGAATGAGAAAAACGAGAACAAAAACACACTATATGTATGCACATATCAATTGACATAAGGTTGATACTTTATTAAACACATAAGCATAAACATTAACAGCGGTCAAATACAATACACGCCAATTTAATGTAAAGACCGTGAAATGCTCAAAATCATAATCATGTTATTAAGCCTTAACACCAAAAACTACAGAATCAAAATCATTGACCCATTAATTACCATCGAACTGAAGAAAATTTTTTCTATCGCAATCAAAAGCAGGCAATGTCCCAAACATTCACAGTGCAAATACCAAGAGATACACACAATTAATTTCTCATAAAAACCAACAAAACAAGGCAACCCCTATTTCTGAAATCAATTATATTGAAAATTCAAGACAAGGTCTTAATCCCGAAAACAAAACTATTTCTCAACTCAATTTATCTAGAAAAACACTAAAGATACAACGAACGAAACGATTTCGATAACTCATATGAATAAAAGGCAGGGCTACCCAACCCAAACATATGCATATAAATTATGGTATGCCCCAATAACCAATCCTCCTATAATTCAACTAAACAAAAACCAACAAAAAAAAAATATCACTTACAACAGTTAAACAATTAAAAAAATAATATCAACACAATCAAAAAATATTATTCAAAACCCAAAAACTAGAAAAAGTAAGTCAAAATTTATAAAAATTTCAACAAAAACAATTAACACCAAAAAAAGCAATCACTTTCCAATAAGTCATCAATAATAAACCAAAACCCAAATCCTAAAATCCTTAAAAACACAATCAACCAAATTATACACAACAAAATCACAAGTTATCCAAATAAAAAAATAAAATAAAATAAACAATCTATACAAACACATGTTTATATAAACCAGCAACAAAGTAAAACATCAATTATAAATTTTGCAAATATATGTATGAGTGTGTGTGTATTTTAAGTATGTGTACCTGAGTGTGTGTGTGGAGATTGAAGAAAGCGGTGAGTGTTTGTTTTTTGTGTACTTTGAGAGTTGAGCAAAGCTTAAAGGTGGAGAGAGAGAGAGAAAGAAAGAAACGTATGTGAGTTCTTTTTATTATTTCTTTCTTTTGTGTTTATTATAAAGTGGCGTGGCTTTAGAATATATGTGACTTTATTTTTTGTTTCTTTAATTTAATTTAATTAATGGTGTTGAAATAATTTATTTTTTTAGATTATCTTTTATTATTTGGAAACGATTCTTATTGCTTGCAAACCGATGATATACAGTGTTTTAAAACCTAAAATGATCAGGCTGGTTCAACCGGTTGATCCAGAAGACTAGGTCAAATGTAAACTAGTTTTTGCTTATTTGAGAATCGGATTAAACCGGTGATTACTTTTGTGTAAACTAGTTTTTGCATTTTTTTTTAGTATTGCAAATATGAAAATTAAAGACTATTTTATTCGTTTAATTGAATGTAAGATTAAAATTGGACGAATACATATCAAAGATGATATAAAAAGTATACATATGTACATAATCGGCTTGACCTGATGGTTGACCGATGACCCGATAAACCGACCATTTGACTGGATCAATTAAAAACTATGGTTTTAAAACATTGATGATATAATGTACCGGTGATGAGACACGGGTCCTTAAAAACATATAGGATTAAGATCCTCTAATATTGAGTTCAACATGACTAGTCATGTTGTTTCACATAAACATTAGTAGGTCTATTATTTTAAAATAAATCATCTTATGAGGATTTTTTTTTATGTGAAACAACATGACTAATTATATTGAACGCTCTTTTTGTTTTACCTATATAACCACGCAAAATGTGCATAGATTTTTTATTGTAAGGAAATGGGCTTTAGGAGGAAATATATTCCGACTATCGAATTCTCTATATATACTAAAATTGCCTTGATGAGTGTTTAAAAATTATTTTTGTTTGGGCCTTTACGTTTGGTCTCCTATTAGCCCATGAGTGGCCTTTTTCGTTTGCATGTTGTCGTTTCATCCATTATTGTTGCAGGTGTATAAAATAAATGAGAATATAGGAAATAAATGCATGGTTACCACATAAAATAACACACGATTATTTTATTCCACCCCACGTTTGAAAAAAAAAAAAAAAAAAAAAAAAAAAAAAAAGATCCTTCGAGTATTAGTTAAAAAAAAAAAAAAAAAAAAAAAAAAAAAAAAAAAAAAAAAACCTTGAACTTCTTAATATTTACGACTGTTTTATATAACAAACTTTATTTGCCAAATATCTAACAGATACCTAACAAAAAGGCCTCTCAATAACGAATAAAACAAGTACAAATATAGCTTGACACAACATTTATTTCAAACAAATACGACACATGTCGGCAAAAAACATACCGCGATCTCACAACAAGAAGCCCTGCCCAAACATTGTTCGTAAATGCTCATCACAAAAATTTCTCAAAAATTCCCGCTGCAACGCAGCGGGCGACTTCACACTAGTTACTACTAACTGTCTTACTAAGTTCTAAATATTATATTGAGAATTTTGCTTTTTAATAATTGAATTTATGTGAAAATTTTATATATAAAAATGTTACATGAGAGAAATACTATAAGTGAAAAAGCTTCAAAAATATTTAGGACCGGACATAGTAGTCCCTAAAAACTAAAGAATAACAAGAAAAAATGAATGCGGTCCGGTTCTAAAAAGAATTATCTTATTTTTAGTAGATAACTGAATTGTTATTGAAACAGACTAACATCAATACAAACCAAACCTCGTGCATCTCCAAGTGGGGACAATATGATATAGCATTGTCATATGTTTAAAACCGGCTTGGATGTGACATGCTTTTCAAAGTTGATTTACAAAAGTGCTTCATTTGGTCTTGTAACATTCATAATTATTTCTTACTTTTCTACATCTTTATTCTAATATTTTGTTGCGTATATGGTTCTTCCGAACAACTTTGAAAAAGATTGTAAGATCCTCTAGCTTTTACGATCGCACGCACGAATGTTTACGCTTATGTTAGTGACATAGCATATGGACAATTGCATTACATTACTCTCAGAGAGAATAGACTTACTAACATGCATTTGCGCTAGTGGTATCCGTAAAACTATAGGCTCTCTAACTAAGTGGATGTGAGTTTAATCCTAGAATTTGATGTAGTCAACTTGCTAGTTATTTTTACATTTTTTTTTTTTTTTTTTTCCAAAAAAACTGATACTTAAATGGAAGATATGAGATCAAAAAATATCTTTGTGAGTACAATTGAAGGTTTACAAAAGTCGAACCAATTGAAAATATAAAAACCTGGCCTCATTGAAAAACAAAAACAACAATTGAACTAGTTAAACCTACTCTAAATGTGACTATTGAAAAACATAACCAAAAGCTTCATAACTTTTCATCATCAAAAGAAGACATAAATGTTTGTCGTTGACTAGACATGATGGCTCGAACATAGATCGAAAAGATGAAAATGGTGAACTTCCTTACAAAAAAAACTAACTCCTATACCGAACCTACTGAACTTGAACACAAAGACCACAAAATAAAACGCAAAACACCTACGGCCTAACACATTCTTGAAAACTGAAGCTGAAGCAACAGTGTGTTGTACCGACGGTGTGACCCAAGTGGGTGGTGGTTTTGCAAGATATAGGTATGAAAACCTGTAGACGAGAGACTCGATAGATGAAAGTATGAAACACCTAGTTTAAGAGATATGAGACCTAGAAGTTTTGGTTATTTTTTTTGAAAAGATCACTTAGAAAGCAAATATTGAAAGTTGAAAGAAGTTAGATTTCATGATGAGCCCTCCGGACCTCCCGCATATAGGCAGAGGCTTTGAAATTTGGTGAGATCTGGGTTAAAGAAGGGAGAGTTTTCTTCGAGAGAGAAAATGGAGAGTTGTGTTAGTTTGCCTCCCTGAAAAAAGAAACGAATTCTAAAAATAAATTATGCATGCACTTTGAAATCGACTTCCAAAAATATTTCCAATGAATTACCATTTGAACGTCAATGAAATTACCGTAGGAATAGTATTAGTCTTACAAACTTTTCTAAGTATGCCACACACTCATGTTTGGTAACAAAGAAAAAACATTAGAAAAGTTAGATGACAACCTCTGAAGGTTACAACTTGCAAGATGACCTCCCAGTTTACTAGAGATGCAAAAAGTACCACACACCAAATTGCATTTTAGCACCCATTTATACAAATCATACTTAAAATAGGCAAAAACATATCTCCAAAACTATAATTAGTGCTGCAAGAAGCACCAAGAATATGGTGAAAAAGACATTTTTTTCATCATCAACCTCAGTTGGTAACAACCTATACATATGCTAAGAAGCTAGAAAAATAAAGTAAATAACCCAACAAGATGGAACAATTAATTAACTCTTAAGGATGGTTTCCAATGCTTTGAAGAATAACGAGGCCATTTTCGGGCTTGGAGTTTTAACAGCACACTTAAGTCCACGAACACCAATAACTGATGTAAGTTCAATCAAGAAAGGGATACCTTTTGGTATTTTGGCTGATAGATACAAGACGTCCTGGTTGGCGTTCTTACATTCAGCAATAAAAAACATGTTTGAAGAAGATAGTTGTTCAAGAAAGGGGTAGGATCTGTCTACACTCTACCTCCCCCATACCCTGCTACGGCGGGATTGGGCTTGTTGTTGTTGTTGAAGAAGAAGATAGTTGTTCAATGGTTGTATCAACATTGTTTATCACCACACCGTGAATGTCTCTTGAGACTTCATTGGAATCGGGTATTGACTTCCATGTCTGCAATCACAGTAAAAAAAAAAAAAAGAAGAAAGAAAAAAAAAAACTCATAATTTAATTTGATAATGGCATTTTGCAGACTTAAAGGCTATTGTAGTGTTCAGAGCAGAGGTGGCAATACAGATTCAGGTCATATTGTAATTCACAATCAGTCACAAAGGTAAAAATACTATAAATGGGTCAAAAGTCACTTAAGGTATATATTTATTAGTCTAAAACCTCCTAGATCAATCAATTAAAAAATCAAGTTCGATTATTAGTTATATAATATAATTCAATAAAATTAGACAGCGGTATACTCAACAAGTCCAAAGTCACTATATCAGATGCACTTTTTATGTTCGAGGTCACTCTACACCTTTCTAAAACGCCTATTGTCTACATTAGGACTTGATCCGACAACAAAATTAGTTTCGTTTATTACGCCTCTATAGTTTATTATATATTGTGCTTTGGACAAACAAAATAAAATCATAAAACTATATTACCTCAAGGAAAGTGGCACGTTCTATTCTTCCATCTTCCATGAATAGTACAAAATACAGCGATACATCCCCAAATCAGTACCAAAAACCTCACAGCAAGAAGCATCCATATTGCAACAACAATCAAACCAAGAGAACCATATGCAATCAGCTCCAAAATGAACATAGAAACCGCAACAAAATGAACCTGCAAAACAGAAACAGTTGGTATAAAAGTTCCCATCCACTCTCCAGTACTCCCAAACCTTTAAATACATCAAAATTCTAAATATGCAGCAATACCAAACACTACCATCATCATCCTTATTACTCTAAGAAGAATGAAAAAAGACCAGTCATCCCTCACCAACGTCCAAATCAAACCAACCCAAAACAATAACACTATAACCATCACTCCAATCCAAATTCCAAAACATTACCTCTTACTCCTTCCATCAATAAACTTAACTTTTATCATTCCATTACTTTTCCGGACAAAGAATTCCCAAATATCAGCAGCTTCCTGCACTTGAAATGAAGCATTAACATTTAGTCCTCAATTCTCTAATCTACTTTGATTGTTACAAAAGAAAAAACTACTGAGGTGCAGAATTAACAATTACATGCATTCACACACACATATTAGTTGTTTAGGAAATAAAAACACCCCCTAAATCTCTAGTTCTATTTGGTGTAAACAGATCTTTAACCAAGAAACATACCCTTAAATTTCAATTTAGGTAATCATACTAAAAAATGGGGGGATGTTGTGCAATACAAACAAATATACAATCATACTGAATTTGACGGAACCCTTTTAATCGTAGAGGGATCTGATCTAAATTCGTGCTCGAGTACCTAAATGCACAGTAGGGTAGGATGTGAATCAGTACAAGAACTATAAATGCAAAAGAAGACTACAAGATGCAGGGCATGTTTCCAAGACTACATATTATGGTGCACTTTCTGGGAGATTACATATTATGTGCAACATATCTATACCGTAAAAACTTCCAAATTCCAATTTCCTACAAAGATTATCTATATGCTTATGTTATTAACAGAATACGCCTTGTTGATATTAAATACAAATATTTCCATCACATGTTAAGATAAGTGAATAAAAAACCTATGTAATTACAGCATATAAAAAAATACTTTGGAATAATCTTTAATTCCAAATCAAGATTTAACACTCAATTTTATAAACGTCTAGTAAAATTCAACAAAACCGGCATTGGCATACATTATATCCTCACAAAGGTTCCCAAGTTTTAAGTCTAACATATATAACAACCTTATTAAAAAAAACCAACAAAATCGATATCCGAAATCAATCAAATATTTGACATAAAAATTAAAAACAGACTCAACTATCAGGGCCAATTCTAGCGATAAAAATGACAAACGACGCGATCACTGGCTTTGACAATAGTAAAAAAAATCCTTCTCACTAAAAATCTCGGTATATTCAGCATGTCCCAAGGACGCCCAACGGGTACGTTTCTCGGCCATTTTCTTCATTTGATGCAACCTACGTTGTCTCAAAACCTCGATGTCGTCTAAATCTAACTTTTCTAATGTAGCTATTTCATTGTCTATTTTGTCATGTACTGCTTTTGCTACTGTTAGTACTTGTTGCTCTATTAGCTGTAGTATAGAAAAAAGATAGAATCAGTGCTTAACTTTATATATTAAAAAAAAAAAAAAAAAAAAAAAAAAGGTAAGGTTATGAATACATCTTGAACTTTGTTGGCCATTTTGGAAGAAGATTTGGATCTCAAAGATTGTTTTGAAATTTATAAAAAAGTATGGAACAGATTATCTGATTAGTACGTGTTTTTAATCAGTTTCTAGGTATTTGGGAAACAAACTTGGAAAATCATTTTTTTGTGATATAAGATCCTCAAAACGCAGTTTGCGTGGATGAAGTCGTCAGAAATAAAGTGTGAATTGAAAAATGAATGTTAAAAACCTAAGAGCACACAAGGTGTCGTTGGTCCCGTTGGGTTTGTGTCACTGGAAAAGTGATGACACCTCAACAACTTTTTTCTTAACATCAAAACACCTTTTCCACATATCAAGTGATGTGGTTGCGCAAAAAGTGGTGCCATCGTGTTTAAAAAGAAGAGAAAAGATGATAAAAATTAAAAAAATAAAATAAAAAAAAAAGGAAAAAAGAAAGAAGCAAATTACGAGACCATTTGAGCTGATCGTGACAGCTTAAGACAAGAAAACGTGAAAGTTGATGTACTTCTAGCGCTGTCAAGTGACATTTTAGGGGAAAACGCACGGGACACGCAGGGTACCCTCTGCTCTAAGAGGGCTCGGTACAAAGCTGATGGCTCAAGCCATCACCTTCGGCGCTTCTGGTGTTCAAACTCATCCGCCACTTTCGCCCGACAATGTTTCATGAATGATGCAACAACAATACGCTTTAGATCGTGAGGCGAAATTGAAACGTTTGGACCCCGAAACCACACGAGAGTTGAATTAACCAACGCTAAAAAAAAGAACGAGGACTTGAAGGCCGAAACACTCTACGCCAAAAAAAAAAAGCCCGAGGATATGAAAGTCTTTGCAATCAAAACGAACAAGATGGATCCAGAAGACGCGGCGGCTATCATTGAGGCGGAAAAAAAAAACTAGTTCGGGAAACTAGTTTACTTTTATTTTTACGTTTAAGTTTTATTTTACGTACTTCTTTTTATTTAATTTACTTTTTTAATTTGATATTTTTTTTTTTAATTTATGTAATGTGTTTTTTATTAATGAAATTAAATTTTAGTTAAATATATTGTTTTATTAATAATAATAATAATAAAAAAAAAAAAAAAAAAAAAAGCGACGGCAAAACTATTGTGTTTTTAGAGAGGTTTTGCGTTTGTAATAATTGTGTTTATGTTACAAATGTTTATTGTGTTTGTGTTTCAAAATTTTGTTTTTGTTTTTTTTTTTTAAAAAAAATAAAGAAAAAAAAATGCACGTTTTCGCATGGAGGAAGGTAGAAGTAGTTGAATTTATTTATTTATTCACTTTAAAGTTTAAACCCTATTGTTATTAAGTTTATAATATTTTCTCTTGTTAGTGTTTTTCATGCATCGTAGTCCCTATTTTGTTTAAATTGTTAGTCCTTATTTATGCTATGTCTTTTTTATTTGATGTTTTTTTTATATATTGTTTATATTAAAAAAAAACAAAAAACAAAAAAAACAAAAAGCGCCAACGGCACTATATTTTCTGTTGCTAAAAGTAACGGCAAAAGGTTTCTTAATGCTATAAAGCATTTTGCTTACATATAAGTACTTTTTTGCAACGGCACAAGCCGAACGCCTCTACCCTACCCGGTGCTCTACATGGTTCGCAATGCTATTTCTGATGACTCGATTGACTATTGGCGTTTTGTGTGGAAAGCGAGAGTCCCCGGTAAAGTCAAATTATTTATGTGGAGAGCCTGAAATAATTACTTACCTACTCTTGACAACCTACAGTCTCGTGGGTTGAATCATACATCTTCTTGTACTCATTGTGGAGAGACAACTGAAAATTTAACACATGTCATGTTCAAATGCTCGGCAGCAAAAGAAGTATGGGACCGTTGTAGTTTTGGTTGTTTTTATGACACACAAGATGCTGTCACTTTTCATGATTTTTGTCGGGTGATTCTTGAAAATTTTCCAGCTGAATGGGAGGTATTTATGATGATATTGTGGGGATTGTGGATGAGAAGAAATAAACATTTTCATGGGCAGTTGAATGGTAGGGAGGGGAACGTGGAAGAAATAGCGAAAGTTGTTTTATCAGATTATCAGAAGGAGAATCAGAGAGGAAGTATTAGCAGCACTAATGGGGTACATAATACTCATACGTCGGTGTGGTTAAGGCCAAACGCTCAGCACATAAAAGTTAATTGTGACGCTGCGTGGCAAAAAGAGTCTGGAAAGACGGGCTTGGGTTTTGTAGCCCGTGACTACAATGGTAAGGTTTTATTTTCAGGTGCTCGTTTAGAATGTTATACAAGATCTCCGCTGGAAGTTGAAGCAAAAGCCGTTCATTGGGCTATGCGTCATGCACTTAATAGAGGGTACTCTAACGTTATATTCGAGACAGACTCATTGTCTCTAGTTAAGGCGATCCAAAATAAAGTCATATTGCTAGAAATTGCGAGTCTTTTTTCCGAGATACTGTCCTATTCAATGGCTTTTAGTGTTTGTAAATGGTCTTTTGTTAAACGGGAGGGTAATAGGGTGGCTCATAGTATAGCTTCTTTGGCGTTGAGTTGCTCTAATGAGATTATGTTAGATCGTAGTGTTCCAAGTTGTGCGAATATATAGGTGACAAAAGATGTAATCTCTTCTAATATCGAATGATATTTCTTCCCCTTTCATAAAAAAAAAAAAAAAAAAAAAAAAAAAAAAAAAAAAAAAAAAAGCTCAAATACATTTATCTCTCTCCACCTTGAGGAAAAAACTGGCATCAGTTTTTGCTCAACTCTCAAAGTACATAAAAACTAACACACACCGCTTTTCTTTAATCTCCCCACACACACACACACTCAGGTACACATACTTAAAACACACACACATACATATATATGCAAAATTTATAATTGACGGTTTCAGTCTGTTACTTTGTTGATGGTTTATATTAACATGTACTATAATTGTATAGATTTTTTTTTCCTTGAATTTTGACTTACTTTTTCTATTTTTCTATTTTTTCCTTTTTTTAATTGTTTAATTGGTGTAAGTGATTTTTTTTCGTTGGTGTTTGTTTAGTTGAATTATTATAGGAGGATTGGGTTATTGGGGCATACCATAACAATTTATTTATATTTGTTTGGGCTGGGTAGCCATGCCTTTTATTCATATGAGTTATGCAATCGTTTGTTTTGTTGTATCTTCAGTGTTTTTCTAGATAAAATTGAGTTGAGAAATAGTTTTTCTCCAATTTTTTTTTTTTGATTGATTTGAGAAATAGGGGTGCCTTGTTTTGTTTGTTTTATAGGAAAGTAATTGTGTATCTCTTGGCATTTGCACTGTGAATGTTTGGGAAATTACCTGTTTTGGATTGCGATAGAAAAAATTTTCTTCGCTTTGATGGTAATTAATGGGTCAATGCTTTTGGGTAATGGGTCAATGCTTTTGATTCCGTAGTTTTGGTGTTATTTTTAGTGCCTTTATTGTGTCAAGGCTTTCGAGGGGATCACGGTCTTTACTTTAAATTGGCGTGAATTGTAGTTGACCACCGTTAATGTTTATGCTTACGTGTTTAATAAAGTATCAACCTTATGTCGATTGATATGTTTTCCAGTTTTGATTATTTTTGCCCAAGTTTATCTTTTCGTATAATGCATAGCTTGTTACATGGACTATACGCTAAATTATGTGCATACATATAGTGTGTGTGTGTGTGTGTGTGTGTGTGTGTGTGTGTGTGTGTTTTCTCGTTTTTCTCACTAATTATTATGATGAAATTGGGACTTGGGAGGTGGGAGCTTGTTAGAATGACCATCATAGGGCCTTTACATACCATAATTGCAAACCTATACATGGGTTTTACAGATAACTATGTGCAGTTTTTTGTCGGAATATTTAAAACTTCTTAAACCTTATTAAACCAACATAAATATAATCCTTATTTTTGTAGTGTGACATATGTTTCTATACAACCGTATGGTTAGGTTAACACAATTGTTACTACAATAGCTCTACTTATTTAGCTAATGAACACTCTAATCTATTGAAATTATTGATGTTAGAAGAACACATACTATACATTAAATGATAACTTGCAGTATCTTTAATCTAGATAAGTTATCTAATAGCGATACAGATCAATAACTGCTGAAGTTACCAAATGGCTACTGTCGATATACACTTGTCATTTCTGTCTCTCTGCAAATTTGCTATTTCGCCCAATAAGGTGAGTCTAGGATGTGATCCCATACTATCATAGAAGGGTATATATTATAATTGCATGGAGTGAGATTGTGCGACTCCAGTGGGAAATTAATTGTTAGATACACGAAACTACGTTAATTATAATGAGATATGATTTTCTGCCAACTTTCGTATTTTTGGATCCTTGAAATTAAAATGGATGTCCTGTAATTAATTTCTTTTTTTTTTTTTTTTGAAAAATTAAATATCTCTGTGGTGATTTTAGGTCATGTAATCTTGATGCAGATCCTAATATCGTTCGTAATCTTGTTTTCAGTTGAGAGGTGTCTTCTTCTTTGCCAGAGAGCAGAAAACAATGAGACTGCTACCTGTTGCTTCAGCTGGATAAAGACCTGTAAGTAAATAAGATGGGAGGCTGCTGCTGCTGCTTTTCTAAAGGAGCAGAACTCAACAGTTCACCCCAAATCTATCATGTTAGTACAGTCTTTCGTTAACTCTATAAGTCTATCGCTGATGTTTTGCTATTTGAGTTGGACCATCATATGTCTTTGATTATACAAGCCGGCTTTTAATTTGGAGGTTTGCCCATAAATGATCTTGAGTTTCGGTTTTTCAGTTTTAAGTTTATAACTGAGTTGGGGACACAGTCCATAGTTAGTTGTTTTGCTTTAAATATCTAATAAAGAGAGAAAAAGCATTTATCATGATATAACAAGGGTCTGAAATAGCTAAGCTAAAATCAGATAACTCTTTAGTAAGACTGAAAGAATATGAAATTGATTAATTTTGAGTTCTTTGTGTTCTTCTGTGTGCAATCATATTTTGCTTTATTTGGCTGGAGTATAGTGAGTTCATGCTTGAAAGGCCAAAAACTGCAGCTTTTAACAACATGGGTACAAGAATATGGTCACATCATACTAAAACTAGAGTAAGAAAACAAATTTCTTTTTGTCGTAACCATATGGCTTTAAATAAAAACTCAGGGATGTTCTGGATTGCTTTTGTTCGAAAATAATTGTCAGAAGTTGCTATACCCAGAGTTTTGAGATCAAGTATAAACCATAACATGCAGTACATACTAATATCCCATGATGAAAAACAATATCTTTCTGATTATTTGCTATAAGTAAGAATTTGGATATATCTTTTAATCTTAACTGATGCCCTTTTATTTTATTAACTAGCATAACTCAAATAAGTCTTTGTTAGGAATCTTTAGACAGCAGTTCCTTGTAAGTTACTTTGATTTCCACACTTATCCATGTGAACTCTTTCTGTTTACAATTTGAAGTAGGGCTGAGCAAAAGCAACCGAAAACCGACCCAACCCGACAAACCGAGCTGAACCGGACCTAACCGAACCGAACTGACCTTATTCGGTTCGGTTTTCGGTTTGTATAATTATTTCGGTTTTACTCGGTTCGGTTTCGGTTTGGTTCGAGTCAAAACACAACTATTCGGTTTGCGCTAGCTAAACCGACCCGAACCGACCTTATTCGGTTCGGTTTCGGTAGGTTTTACTCGGTTCGGTTCTCGGTTCACTTTACCCTTAACCGGTTTTCGGGTCAGGTCGGGTTTGGCCCGTTGCTCAGCCGTAGTTGTGAAGCATCTATTGGAATGTACCTACGGCATGTCACTTTGGACTAATATCAAGAGTATGCTATGTAGATAACATCATTTTTCTTTGGTGTGTTTTCTAATATTGTTAAATTTTACAATTATTATTTGTCCTTGAGCTAAAGTTATTATACATAAACCATAATGAATTATACAAAATATAAAAACGTTCGAGATAATTTAAGAAGCTGCATCAAACCAAAAAGAAAAATACAAAAGCTCACCACAATTCTGTCAAACAGAATTGTCAAAAGTCAAAACAGTTGCTTATGAAGGTCTTAACGTAGTTTATATGCTTCTTTAGTTGCACAAGGTTAATTATTTTAATAAAAACACTAATGTTTTATATTTGCTAATCACAGGTGGAGGAACATAACATGAAAATAGGAACCATGGAAGAAAATTGTGAAGAATTAAGAGAAGGAAAAACAACACTTGATGATGAATTACCATTACGGTTTAAGCGTTCAAAGAACCAAAAACGTTCATCACAAATCATCTATGAAGATGATGATTAAACAAGCTTATTAGGGTTTTTTTTTTTTTTTTTTTTTTTTTTTTTTTTTTTTTGAAGTGTTAGATGTTTATTGTTTAGCGAAATTTTTTTGAAATGAATTTCTAAGTTGCATGCCTTTATCTATTTAGAGTAATTACATGGTTCATCCATGTGGTTTGGGGTAAATCCCTAATTAGGTCCCTATCTATTTTTTTGTTATTTTTTTGTTGCATGATTGATCCCTATGTTGAAACTATTGCACACCGTTCGTCCTTACTGTTAACTGTCGTTATCTTTTCCGTTAGCTCTCAATCGTCAATTGGCAACGTTAGTCCATTAACCAAATGGTCGTTTGTAACGTTAGTCCTTTACACTAACAGTCGTTTCTAATTAAATAAAAATTTGGTTTTTTTACGTAACTCGTCTATTTTCTTACGTTTTAGTCTGTTTTTATACGTTTTCGTCCGCTTTTATACGTTTTCGCTCGTTTTGCTACGTTTTTTTTCCATTTTTATACGTTTTTGTCCATTTTTACAGGTTTTCGTCCATTTTTACACGTTTTCGTCCGTTATTATATGTTTTAGTCCGTTTTTATATGTTTTCGTCCGTTTTTAAACGTTTTTGTCCGTTTTCACACGTTTTCGTCCGCTTTTCTTACATTTTCGTCTGTTTTTATACGTTTTCGCCCATTTTAGTACATTTTCTTATGTTTTTGACTGTTTTTAATTTTTTATAGGTTTTCGTTTGTTTTTATACGTGTTCATTCGTTTTTACACATTTTTGTCCGTTTATACACGCTTTCATCCATTTTTATACGTTTTCATCTGTTTTTAAACGTTTTCGCCCGTTTTCCTACGTTTTCAAACGTTTTCGTCTATTATTATATATTTTCGCCTGTGTTTTCTTACGTTTTTATTCTTTTTCGTTCGTTTTCGCCCATTTTTCTTACATTTTCGTATGTTTTCATACGTTTTCCTCCGTTTTTATTACGTTTTTTTTGTTTTTATACGTTTTCGTTCGTTTTAAAAACGAGTGAAAACTTATAATAGTGGGAGAAAACGTGTAAAAATGAACAAAAACATATAAAAACGGAAGAAAAGGTAACAAAATAAGCGAAAACCTATAAAACGGACGAAAACGTATAAAAACAAACGAAAACGTAAGAAAAACGGATGAAAACGTAGAAAACAAACGAAAACGTGTAAAAACAGACGAAAACGTGTAAAAGGGGACGAAAACGTATAAAAGCAGAAAAAAATAGTAAAACGGACAAAAACGTGTAAAAACAAATGAAAACTTGTAAAACGATAGAAAAACGGACGAAAACATATAAAAATAGACAAAAACGTATGAAAACGTAGCAAAACGGGCGAAAACGGATGAAAACGTAAGAAAACATAACAAAACGGGCAAAAACGTAGAAAAACGAACGAAAACGTGTAAAACGGACGAAAATGTGTAAAAACGGATGAACGCGTATAAAAACAGATGAAAACCTATAAAAACAGACGAAAACGTATGAATACGGACAAAAACGTGTAAAAACGGACGAAAACAAGTAAAAATGGGCGAAAACGTATAAAAACGTAAGAAATCGAACGAAAACGTAGCAAATTGGGAGAAAACGTAGCAAAACAGGCGAAAATGGATAAAAACGTAAAAACGAACGAGTTAAGTAAGAAAACCAAATTTTTATTTAATTTGAAACGACTGTTAATATAAAGGACTAACGTTGTAAATGATCGTTTGGTTAATGGACTAACGTTGCCATTTGACGACTGAGAGCTAATAGAGAAGATAACGACAGTTAGCAATAAGGACGAACGATGTGCAATAGTTTCATCATAGGGATCAATCATGCAACAAAAAAATAATGACTTAATTAGGGATTTACCCCAAGGATAATTTACTCATCTATTTATGTATTAACTTAAATGTTTGTACATAATAAAAAAAATAACTAAAAAGTTATGAAACCTAAAAAGTCAAAGCCCTATAAACTTAGGCAATGTTATAAATAACGCGAGGCGTGGCGTGCCGGCATGATTAAGTCTCATGTCTTAGCGGTCAAGGCGAAACTATTGCGTTTATAAGGCGTGGTATAAGGCGACACAAAATATAAAAATATTTATATATTTATATATTTATATTATATTTCATATATATCGAGTTTATAAAAAGAGGCGGCATAACTCGTGGCGTGACGGCATAACCAAGCCTCACGCCTTTACGAAGCCTTTGCGCGCCTTTTAGAACCATGATCTTAGGTACACACGCATATAAAAAAATCATAATAAACTACTTTGATCTCCCGTTTCTGATGGAAATATATTTATCAAAAACACATATAATTTGATGACAATTTGTTTTATAGTGTGTTTGAAGATTTTTAAACATCATATGATAAACAAGGTTTTTCATCTGCGCGTTGCCGCGAAGCATCAATATACAGTAACTAGTTTTAGATCCTCGGGATTTTGGAATAAATTTTTGTTAGATTTGTTATCTCATATTGTACATGAACATGACTAAAGAAAATCAAGTTTTGAGTTCAAGTAATGCTTAGGACATGTGAGATATTTTGTCATGTATGTATTGTGAGATATTTAGTTGTCGTTCAAAAAGAAATTCAGACATATCTATATCATGGTTCTAAAAGGAACGCCAAACCGGCGCTAAAGCGTGAGGCATGACTTCCACGTTACGAAAATCAAAGCGTCGACTCTAGGCATGGCGTGAGATGAGAGGGGAAAAGGCACGATAAGGCGTGATGTGCGGCGTGTTTTTTTTTTATTAACTCAAATAACTTTTTTAATTTTTTTAAAAATAAAAATATTACATGTAGGATAGTTTCTTAACCTTATTCATTATATACAACGCTTTTTGTAAACTCAATATATATGATATATATAATATAAATATATAAATATTTTCATATTTTGTGTCGCCTTATATCACACCTTAAAAACGCAAAAGCTTCGCCTTTGCCGCTAAGACGTGAGGCTTGGTCATGCCACCGCGCCACGCCTCCCGTTATTTATAACCTTGCTTAAAATAGGCAAAACATATCTGCAAAACTATAACTTGTGCTGCAAGAAGCACCATGAATACGGTGAAAAATACATTCTTTTCATGATCAACCATAGTTGGTAACAACCTATACACATGCTAAGAAGCTAGAAAAATAAAGTAAATAACCCGACGAAATGGAACATGCAAGAAGCACCATGAATATGGTGAAAAATTCATTCTTTTCATGATCAACCTTAGTTGGTAACAACCTATACATATGCTAAGAAGCTAGAAAAACAAAGTAAATAACCCGACGAGATGGAACAAGTAATTAACTCTTAAGGATGGTTTCCAGTGCCTCGAAGAATAATGGGGCCATTTCGGGGCTTGGAGTTTTAACGGCACATTTAAGTCCAGGAACACCAATAACTGCTGTAAGTTCAATCAAGAAAGGGATACCTTTTGGGATTTTGGCTGATAGATACAAGACGTCCTGGTTGGCGTTCTTACGTTTGGCAATAAAAAACATGTTTGAAGAAGATAATTGTTCAATGGTTGTATCAACATTGTTTATTACTACACCTGGAATGTCTCTTGAGACTTCATTGGAATCAGGTATTGACTTCCATGTCTGAAATGACAGTTCAGAATTGAATTGATAATTAAGGCATTTTGCAGACTTAAAGGCTATTGTAGTGTTCAGAGCAGAGGTGGCAATACAGATTCAGGTCATATCGTAATTCACAATCAGTCACACAGGTAAAAATACTATAAATGTCAAAAGTCACTTGAGGTATATATTTATTAGTCTAAAACCTCCTATCTCAGGGCCCGTTTGGTTTGTAGATGGGTTTAGATTAGGATTTGGATTTGAATGTAAAGTTGTAGATTAAGATTTGGATTTGGGGTTTAAATTAAATGAGAAAAATATAAAATATAAAATTAAACCCCATTTTTTGGCATCAATACCAAATCCTAATCCTACTCCCTCAAAACCAAACGGGCCCTCAAGTAAAAAACCAAGTTCGATTATTAGTTATATGCAGTAATATAATTCAAGAAAATTAGACATTGGTATACTCAGCAAGTCTTTAAAGTCACTATGTCAGATGAAAAAAGAGGGACACTTTTTATGTTTGAGGCCAAATCTAACCATAATGTGTTATAAAAACACCAAGATTTTTCTACATGTAGATATGCTATTAACATGATAGCTGCATGGCTTTTTATTGCAAATAAACCACCATACTTGTAAAAATGGGTAACCGGATTTGGAAAAAAAAAAAAAAAAAAAAAAAAAACCCCTACAATTGCCAAAAGAAATCAATTTTAGACAGAGGAAAAGTGCTCTTTTTATGCACATTGTAACGTTTTTGGCATTTTTGCAAGAGCTCGTTAACGGTAGTTTGCACAGAGAGCCGAACACTGGTTCAAATAATGACTCACTAAAAATTCATCATTTTTTTATGCAGCAAAGGCACTAGCACATTCTACTCTACACCAAACACCTATTGTCTACATTAGGAATTGATCCCACAACCAACTTCTGTTTTATTGCACCTCTATAGTTTATTATATATTGTGCTTGTGGACAAACAAAATAAAATTATAAAACTATATTACCTCAAGGAAGGTGGCACGTTCCATTCTTCCATCCTCCATGAACAACACAAGCAATGAGATCTTATCATTAAAGTACCAAACAGGCTGTTGATTATTTTTTACAGCAATCTGTAAAAGTGAGTTTGGGGGACCAGGTGCTATATTCTGAAACAAAACCATCGGAAGAAGAGTACTTTCGGATGTTCCCGGTTGCAGTTGTGGGACCTACATTTTTTTTTATCAAATAGGTATTATGATCACAATACCAAACAAGACATAGCGAGGAGTGAACGATATTAGATATTAGTTATGAGATATAATTATAATGTGTACCTGGAGAGGCCCAGCAGCAGCAAGACCAAATGTATTCTTGTTGAACTGAATCATGAATCCATCTAATGGAATTTGTGTGTTGTTCTCAAACTTTATGCAGTAGAATATCTGACCATCTCTTCGTACCATTTGAGCACTGATTTCCAGTCCTTGACCAGTTGCAGCTGGTAATAATATAGGTAATGGAGGCCTGCAAAAAAAAGAAAAAAATGTCGGTGAGCTCTAATTTTGTTATTGTATTTTGAAACCAAATGTTCATGTATCATTCCAATTAGACAGTCCAGATTTAAATGAGCGGGTCAGGACAGGTTTCGATCATAACATGTTATTCTAATGCAGGTCAAAATTGGTAGGGTTGGGTTCATACACAAACATTCATTTGCCCTTTTTTCTAAAACTCTATATATAATCAGTGTGATGAATATGACTAGAAAAACAATCTTCCTAAAATCTTGATCTAATTTTCTTATTTTAACTGATCCATAGCGGGTAGTAAGGGTGAGCATGGTCCAAAAACCGGACCGGACCGAGAACCGGAAAAACCATAGACCGAGACCGGACCGAATGTGGTCGGTCCGGTCTCGGTCCGGTTCGGTCCGGTCCGGTCTTCGGTCGGTCCGGTCCATTTAGGCATATTTTGGCACGTTTTTTCGGTTTTTTGGTCGGTCCGGACCGGACCGGACCGGACCGACCGGACCGAGGACCGAATTAGCCAAAAAGCCTAGACCGAGGACCGGACCGAATGTGGTCGGTCCGGTCCGGTCCGGTCCGGTCGGTTTTGTCGGTCGGTCCGGTCCATCCGGTCCGTTTGCTCACCCTTAGCGGGTAGTTTAACGCGAGTCAAAGCACCCTAAACATTATCTATCCCTATTTCTTGAACTTTATATTTAACTATCGTATCAAATATATGATATGAAAGGCACATTAATCAAATCCAGAATTTTTGTATAAGGCAAACTAATAGGACCTGCGTGTTTACTTTGTGCCACTTTCGGCTAGTTTCAGTAATAAACCAAATTTTCCCATTTGACCTGTCAGAGGTGAAATATAAGCTGAATACACCAGCTTCTAGACTAAAATTACCACATCCAGGTGCCTACCATACTTACCCTGTAGACTGTACCGGCTGATCAGCTGATACAATGGCATTATCACCACCAGCATCACCATCAAGACCCATAAGATCAAGTAAATCTGGCACAGGAGCAACAGGTGCAGGAGGTGCTTGTTTTGCTGAAGCATATGGCGGTGATGCACCATTATCAGCAATTTGTGCGGATGATGTTTCAGAATACCCTCCTTCACTTCCCTCAGGGAACTCCTCTTCTTCTGTTTTCTGTAGGGTCCGCACACGGGTGACAAATGTTTCAGGGGGCTTGTGATACACAGAAGATAAAGTAGCAATGTTCGCAAGCAGCTCATCAAGAAGAGATGAATCGTACTGGTTTGAGTCATCACTTATCACTGGTTTTTCAGCTAAAACGACATCTTTCGCGGCCTGAAATGGTAAATACAAGTCACAAAACGTTGTAGGTTTAGGTTTAGGTTTGGGTTAGGGAGTAGGGTGGAATGGAAATCGGCAGGGAATATGGATACCCTCAAACCAAACACCACTTTAAATTCTGAGCTGTTATTGTCAAATTTACGTTCTGAAAAAAAATATGAAAAAAAGGAAAATGTGAAAACAAACCTCGGGATCAGTTGAAAGAAGACGCCAATATATGTAAGCACGATCTCTCAGGTCAGGATTATCAGTTTCCACAGTGGCGTTATTCAATACAACCTACAATGACGAGTAAAACATGATGATATAAAAATACAAATACAGAACTATTTATTGCGTGACCGGATTATAGTAGCACATGTTTGCAACATAACAAAACAATGATACAGCAGATACAATTACCTGAATCATCTGTTGGGGCCCTTCGGTTGGCTTCTTTAAGAAAAGTTTGACCGTTGCAGTCAACAACTGCAACTGGACTTGTGCAGGTTCTTCAGGGAAAGTCTCTAAAAAGCTTTCAAGAAGTTCATCAGCGTTATCAATTCTTTCCGCATATTCACCAATTATCCAAATCATCGATGCCTATAAAATAATTAAATGAAAAGAATCATGTTACGCTTACTAAGTTTCAGCAGATGTGTAATCAAGTAAACGTCATTCATATTACCTTAGCCTCTGGTTCATCTAACGTGTCCAGACTCTCACAAAGTGTGGCAATTATAGACTCATATCTGAAAATAAAAGTTAAATCAAGAGTTATACTCTTAAGTTAAACAACTTATGCTGACATAAGTGGTTACAATTAAGTAACTTACGTATTGGGATATCTTCTGAATATATCTTTGATAACAATAATAGCTTCCTGGACAACATAGTTAACTTTAATTTTGATCAATTCTAGAAGAACACTAATGCAACGTTCAGCTGCTCTTTCTAATTTAATAGCACAACGGCCAATAGCACGAACAGCTTTTCTGACAAAATCCACATCTACTTCTGTAGCATATTCTTTAAACTCCAATAAGACCTGATCTACATTTCTATCTGAAGCAAGTTTAATCATTATCTCTAACTTTTCCATCTTCACATAGATCGGATCGTTGTACTTGCAAAAGAACACCTACAAAATAGATAATTTAAATATTAACTCTCCATTTACCAAGCCAACCAAAAGACCATATGCTGAATCATTATAGAATGTACCCCTTATAGTATTATTTTATACCTTAATTTCATGGGCAAGGATTGTGGGCCGCCGTTGTACAATAAGGTTAATGTTCCTCAATGCAACGTACTGGATCTCAGGTTCTGCAGAAAGTAATGTTACAAGAGGAGGAGCCATTTTCTTGCACAAATTCCGGACCACATCAGGACTGGTGATGAGTTCCATTTGTTGCAAGATCATCTGCAAAAAGTTCAATGAAAATAATTAGGATTATGAGAAATCAGAAACTAAATTGCAGACAAGTATAGCTGAAAAATAGTACCTTGACAGCTGAAAGAACTACAGCACAATTTGCATGTTGCAGTCTTGGAGTAACCCGCTCTACAATATTTTCAGCTTCACGTGCATCAGCTGCCTTGTACTTGGAAAGAGCATCTAATATGAAAACTTGACCCCACCTGAATCATTAATAATTTAATTACATGAACAGTAAATGATTAGCAGACCATAACAGATAGAGGTGGCAATTACATCAAATGTACTTATGAATAGGTCAATTCAGGTAGTGTTTTATCTTAAACTGTTCAAACAAAAACATATATAAAAGGGAAACACGTCAAATGAGTTGAAATGGCGATATATTGAAACTCGCCTAAAGTTTATTTTAATTCATACAACCTTCAAATCACTTCATTCAAAGATTCAGACTGCTAATGTAATAATACTGTTTTTCAAATCATTATTAATCCATTTAACTGTTTTCTAAAGAGATATATAGAATGTGTGTCTCAACCCATCCCATACTAAAAAATGACACATTTCAACCCAAACTCATATATAGTTTAATGTGATGACCAAAACGCAATATAACAGTGCACTAAAGAAAATAATGTACTTGAGAACCACACTCACTCCGTGCATTCGTTGAGAGCTGTAAGCAGCTTTGACAGAGTATGGGTAGTGACCTCAAAGATGGGTGTAGTGCTGTTATCTTGAATTTCAGCAAGAGCTGCAACAGCATTTGCTACTACCATAGGGTTATTGTCAGATATCAGATCCTTGAGAGCGTCCAGAAAACCTCTATCTTCAACTAATTCAGCATTGATGTCGAAAAGTTTAGCAACACATATAGCTGCTGTTTTCCGAACATAAGGATCGTCATCCTGGGGTAAAGATTAGAACTTTTATCCATCAAGTAATACTCTAACTACTATATAGATGAAGATTCCAATTGGAAAAGGAAGATAATATTAACCTTGAGACACCTTTGGAGAGGATCACAAAGATATTCTGTAATTTTATCAACTCGGATGCATCCCATTGTGCGAACAGCCAAAGCCCGGATTAATGGATTCGGATCTTGAGTATCCTGTAACAGTCATTTGATGCAATCCTCGTTTATAATAGCTCAAGATAAATTGGCCCCGTACTTATGGCATGTTAATCATATATAAAATGTAAGATATAATATACAAACACATAAATATTAGCAAAGAATTATACTTTTTATTAGTTAGCGTCTCAAGAAATCATCACTCATTTTAGAAAATAATTACATATAGAACTGAGGAAAGTATAGACTAAACTTATCTAGCCCGTTTTCATAAGAAGGCGGTGAGAAACCGACTAGGCTAATTTGCAAACAATTCAAAACCTAGTGCAATTATGACAGGTTATAGTTTGGGTTCCTGATGTGCTATCTTTCCAGCACATCTAAGAGGTGTTTGGAATTGCTGTTTTTTTCTGCTTCTGCTTAAAAAAAGTGCTTTTATGCTGACTAAAAATAAGTGCTTTTCAATAGAGCATTTGGATTTGATTCTCAATAAAAATAAGTAAATAAGAAGTGGCTTTTTTTTTTTTTTTTTTTTTTGGGGGGGGGGGGGGGGGGGGGGTGGGGGGGCAAATTCTGCTTATTAAATTAAATACCAGGTAAAATGACAAACTTTCCTAATTTGCTACATAAGAACGACATCTACAATTGATCTAACAGAAACTATAACATATTATACAAATATAATGAGCAAAATTTTCGATAACATGTCAAAAACTTATTTAAAGTTGATTAAGTGAGAATGTATTTCAAACTTTTATCTTTTATGTTAAATTTTAAAGCTAAAAAATAAATTATATAATTTCAAAAAATAAATAAATAAATAAATAAATAAAAAATAAAAAATGGCGCTTTTAAAAAAAGCAGGTACCAACCTGCTTATGGAAAACTGCTGTTCTGCTTTTTTTAAGCAGAAAAGCAGGGATATGTTTGGATAAAAAAAAAAGCAGGCAAAAGTGCTTTTCTGCTTAAAGCAAAAAATTAGAAAAAATAAGCAAATGCCAAACATCCTCTATTAGGTGTTATAACCAGATATTTGCAAGCACAAGGTGACAAACATTACGATTATTTTTTTTCTGGATTGTAAGGCCATGTCATGCATGACTAGTCATATACAACATTTCTCTCAATATTAGGTGCAATGTTCAACTTGTTTTCATGGTTAGAAAAGGTGTTTAGCTTTTCCATTAAATCCCTTAAAGAGTAGGAAATTAATGAATATACAAGAAATGCAACAAACAAGAACAACAAAGACAATCCTCTAACAGTTAAGTCCACTATAAACTATAAAAATAGCAACCCCAGCCTCAACCTATAGGACTTCAGAACATGAACATCCTATCTCTAAGTAATCCCATGTAAAAGCAACTCCTACAGACTACAATATTACTCTTGTTCAAGTGTCAATTCATTACTTACCCCATATCAAAGTTAGCCTAACCCTACCAGTGCATAGATGGCTATGTGCATCTGTATGTCTATAAATGGCAACCACTATGTGGATGTGAAAAGAAAAATATCTCACTTCTTACCTTCACAAAGGTATTAACTGCCAGTATAGCCAGGTCAGGCTGACTTTTAGCATAATTGATAAGATACAAGTAAACAAGCTTCTTAAGTTCCAGATTTTCAGTCTGCATACAGTTTAAGACGTCTGTGAAAAGTGATGACACGTCCTTCCCAACTGTCATAGCTGCAATCACCTTTTTAACCGCATCTTTTCGCTTATCCTGAACCACAGAAAACATTAATGAGTTTAGATAACCCAAACTATCCATCATGAAGTATCAATGTGATATTTATATAGTCATGCAATCTGCAGTAAATATTATGTGAATCTTTAAATAGATCCATTACTACGTCTGTGATTTATTTAGCAGAAAGTGGAAGGACTCTACTCATGTCCAAAATATCTAGCATGATGCAACTAGTAATAGAAACAAAGTGATTGTTGTCATTGTTGTTGTGGTATATACATCCAGTGATCCAACCGCAATGCGAAAGTATACAATCAAAGTTCAAGCAAGAGCAACTCATGCATATATCACTAATACAAAATCTAAAGAATTATTTACGGCACCGATGATTTAGGCAAAGCACTGGTAAATAAAGAAGAAGCAGCATAATTTTCGTCTTTATTCACTTGCTAAATGCTAGCCCAGCCATCTTTTTGGGTACCACTAGTTGAGAGTAACATTCCAAAAGGAAACAAACGTTGGATGATAACTGAATCTATCCCAGCAAATTCATAATCATTTTAAAGTATCCTACCCAATAAGGCAATAACTCAAAGTAAATGGAGACAGTTTTCAAACTTCCTAAAAGCATAGAAACTACGGGTTCCAACTTCCAAATCAGAATCAAAGATCACAATCATCATATAACTCATAGTTTATATTATTTTTTTGTTCACCCCCCTAGAATCCTAGCACACAAGTTACTTGCGCACAAATTACATCAATTAAGAAAATGCAGCCCAAAATGCAAACCGATACAACTTGTGCATGTTAAGTAAACAGTGATCGACAATTTGACATCTAAACTAATGAAAGCTATAATACTTATGCCTATATCTTCTATACTTGCAGTACTTGATTACAGCTCTATGTATGTGTCAACAAGAATGTAATTAGCTAGTTCAACTACACATAAGTGGTACAAGAGTTAGGTTCGCCATAACTTAGACGTCACCTTCACATCATTCACCAGTACCTTCATTTAAAAAATCTCACGGTTTGCGTTTTTGGGTGTTTTTGCTTCATTTCATTGATTTAAAACCACATACTATGGGCTGGTACACAACAAATAAGTCAAACTATTAACCAGATCTTTGGTTCCGATTTAAAAAATTGGTTTCCTATTCTGAAAGCTACAAAATTAATTCCATTTTCCAAATTACACCAAAAAATGCCATAAACGCAAACTTGAAAAAATACTAGGTAGTTAAAACTAACTTATTACCTAACCACAATCACATAAAACTAAAACACAACTACAACACATTCATCAGAAAAAAATCTAAATAGACAGAATTATTAATGAAGCTTGTACTGAGAAGGGCTTTACATGTAGTATGTTGCAATCAGAACTCGAAAATGAACGACTGTTCTTATCGTTGTGGTATATTTATCCAACCACTACGGCACCACCCGCGAAATAATACCATCAAACTCGATGCTATAACAACTTATGCATATACTTATTACTAATATGAATCTAAAAGAAATGTTTGTAATGTCGGTGACTCATAACTAAACAATGGAAGTAGCTAAACGCTAACCCAACCATCTTTTTCTAAAGTTCCACCATCTATGTACTTATGTAAAACATTCCAAAAAGAAGCACACCAAGGGCAGTGAAACAATGGGTCATAATGGAAGGCATTCCAGAAATATTTATACTCATTTAAAAGTTTAATTGCCTTCCATTTCATGAAATTGGAGTGACTTTGCATAGTTCCAAGAGCATGGAAAACGAGGTTCAAGATGAAAACCAAAGCTCATGTAGTTCACAGTTTTGTGCTGTGACATCACAAAAAAAGAAGCAAAAACACCCCAAAACACAAACAGAGAGAAATCATTGAAAATTCAGGTACCTGCCTAGTTGAACTGTGATTACACTCATGTCCCACATACATACAGTTGTAATTCACAGTTTGACTTACTAGTTGAACTAAGCTACTACAAAACCATAACATATGCAGTTGCACTAGTAAATAACAACTGTATGTACGTGTAGACACGAGTGTAATCAACTTGTGTAGCTATCTAGAATTCTAGATGTAGGACAATCATTTTGTATGTTCGCAAAAGCTTACGACAATCACTTATACACTCACGCCCAGTACTTCCATTTTAAAAATATCTCACGGTTTGCATTTTGGGCATTATTTGTTTCATTTCCGTGACTCAAGACCAAATACCATATGTACTACGGAGTAGTAATTAAACAACAAATACGTCAAACCATGAGCCATATGATCCCTATATCCAATTTAAAACCTCGGTTTCCATACTCTTAGAAACCTCGAAACATCTCCATGTTCCAAATTACACGAAAAAACACTGCAAGGCACAAACTTAGTAAAACACTACTAACCGACACCTAAGATTCTAAAAATGCTGACTTTTGAAATCCTAAGAGCATGGAAACTAAGATTCTAAATAAAATCAAAGATCATATAACTCATACTTAGACTTATTTGTGTTCACATCCTAAGATCCTAGCACACATGTTTACATGCTCTCAAGTTACATCAAAGACACAAAAACACCCCAAAATGTAAACCAGTAAATCTTTACTATATATAAAGAGGGAACAACATTTCTTGAAAGCTTAAAAACTTAAAAAGTGAGTAAAATGGTTTGACAAAAATACCCCTATAGTGTTTACTGGTTTTAAATTTGAACTTTTTTGTTAATCATTCAATTACATTTAATTAATTTACATATATAACACAACCATTTTCACCATCCACCATTTGTAGAAGAAGATCGGGTATTTTGTTAATCATTCAATCACGCTATATGTATGACATTGTAAAACAAGCTTTTAGCCACGACGAGATTAATGTAAGAGTGTAGTATTTTGTTTATTGCACTTTTATGTTATACCGATCACTTACTATTTTTTTTTTATATATACTTCATATTCATCTTAATCCCAATCTCTACATCTTAACCACAATATCGCAACTATAATTAGTTTGTTCAAAATGATCATGTTGGGTTGTATGATATGTAGTGATTGACCACTAAGGTACAACGAAACCATAATATCTATAGTTGCGCTAGTGAATAACAACTGTATGTATGTATAGACATGAGTGTAATCAACTTGTGTAGCTACCTAGAAGTGGTACAATCACTTTGTAGGTTCGCAAAAGCTTGCGACAATCACTACTACAGTCTGACGATCCAATACTTCCTTTCAAAAGTATATCTCACGGTTTGCACTTTTGGGCATTATTCTTTCATTTACGTGATTCAAGGCCAAATACTACATTTACTAAGAATTAAACAACAAATACGTCAAACCATGAGTCTAGCTTAAAACCTTAGAACGTGTTTAGTTGGTGAAAAACATCTCATTTTTCATAGGAATATGGAAAAACTGAAAACCCGTTTAGTCACACTTTTTTCCAACAATTTTCAAAAAAAGTGAAATTCTCACTTTCCAAATTTTAACTAGAAAAATGAAAACCACAATCTACCATTCTCCATTTTTTTTTTCTCTAACAAAAAAAAAGACGGGATTTCCAATCTACCATTCAAGTATCTCATTTTAACCCTAATCACCATTGGTAACATATCTACCTTCGATCCTCGCCGTCGCCGCCCACCTTCGCAATCCGAGGTAATCCTTTTAAAAAGGAAAATATAACTCCATCTAAACGGGTAGTCAAAATTCTCAACTCTTCACTAGAAAAAGAAAAACCATTCTCTGGAATGTAGAAACGAAAAAACAAGAAAAATTTTCTACAACTAAACGCTACCATAATTTCCAAACTCTTAAAAACCTCGCAACATCTCCATATTCCAAATAACACCGTAAAACACAAACCTTAAAAAACATTTACTTATTTCAACAGATCTAGCATAATGACAATCAAAATATAAAAAAAGCCACAAATAATCACAATTTGTTGTATAAAGAATTATGAAAAAACCTTGTACTGAGAATTGAGTTCTTCTTTGAGTTCAGGTATTTCTCCTTTTTTGGTTGTGGAGAAATATTTTGAATCGTGTCCGCTCATTTTTGTTCGGGTGATCGGTTGTCAGTCACACAGTGGGTGTGTTTGTGTGAGAAAATGAAAATGGTGTATTTTATGGGATGGAATATGGTTTTTGTGCGGGACCCGTTTGGTGGCTGTGTGATCAAACACAACAACCCGGTAAACAACACATTTGACCCGTTTGTTTGTTTGTTTGGAGGGTTTTGTTTAGGATTAGCATTTGAGACAAAATAGAATGTTGGTACTGAGTGCACAAGGTTTAAAATCGGGGTTCATTCTCAAGCATGATGGGTTTCACAATTTACAAAAGTGAATTGATTTGCATAATGTTTTTTATTGGCACACTCAATTTTATGTATTACTTGTATATTATGATTAGTTCAAATAAAACTCCCATGTGAAAAAAATGTTAAAAGATTAATATTCTTGCAAGTAAGATGATGGACATTGATAGTTAGCAACTTGAAAAAACAACTTGCAGCCAATTTACATGCTCATTTCTTCATCCCATTCTCATTTCTTCCTTTCACATAGTGTCTCCCATATGGTGAGTCTATTCAAGAGTTAAGTATATTTCCTGGTTACAAGAGATTAGTATTATCCTTCTAACTAGAGAAGAAGGTGTGACTCCTAATTTTCTATGTGAAGAAACGTATCTTTCCTTGCCCGTGATTTTTATCGTATTGGGGTTTTCTACGTTAAATATGTGTGTCATCTTTTATAGTATTTCATATTTTAGTTGTGGGTTTGCTTCAATCCAGTGTCACTTTTCTTAACAAGTGGCATCAAGAGTTAAGATTTGGTGTGTGTATAATTATTTATCGTATGCTCTGTAGTTGCCACTAAGTGGACCCTCCGCATCAAAAGATAAGTAAGATTATACTCACTCAAAAGGTGTTCATTACTATTATTAACAAATAATAGTTTTGTTGAAAAGTAGATTATGATAGTAGCAATGGCGGTGAAATTTGAGATCGAAAAATTTAATGGGAATAATTTCTCGTTGTGGAAATTAAAGATGAAGGCTATCGTTAGAAAGTATAAATGTTTAGTGGCCATTGACGAAAGGCCAGCTAAGGTCATGGATAAATGGGACGAGATGGACGGAAATGCTATTGCAAATCTTCATCTGGCATTAGCAGATGGAGTTTTGTCAAGCATAGAGGAGAAGAAAAGTGCAAAGGAGATTTGGGATCATCTTGCTCGATTGTACAAGGCAAGATCGCTCCATAATAAAAAATTTCTCAAAAGGAAACTTAATGCTCTTCGCATGACGAAATCTACTTTAGTGATTGAGCACGTTAATAACCTGAATACTCTATTTTCTCAGCTCACGTCTTTGAGTTGTAAAATAGAGCCACAAGAACGTGCTGAAACTCTACTTCAAAGTTTATCTGGCTCATATGACCAGCTTATCATCAACTTAACCAGTAATGTTCGTTCAAACTATCTAGTCTTTGATGATGTTGCAGCCACCATTCTGTAAGAAGAAAATAGGCGCAACAACATGGAGGACAAGCAAACTAGTTCAAGACAGGTGGAGGCTTTGGTGGTGACGAGAGGGAGGTCAATGGAACCTGGCTCCAGTGGGAGTCACAATCATGGTAAATCTAAAACAAGAACGAAGAAGAATTTTAAATGCTACAAATGTGGCAAGCCGGGTCACTTTAAGAAAGATTGTTGAGGCTCAAATACCTCTAATCCTCAAGGAAATGTCGCTAGCACTTCATAAGATGATAATGCTTTGTGTTGTGAAGCAACGGTTGCAAATGAAGGTAGGAAGAGATTTACATATGTATGGTTGTTCGATACGGGAGCTACTTTTCATATGATTGCAAGAAAAGAATGGTTTCATCAATATAAACCTATCTCTGGAGGCGGATTTGTGTACAGTTGCAATGATCATGAAATAAAGATCACTGAAATTGGAAATATCATGGTGAAGGTGCAGAATGGTACAGTTCGTACTATTCGAGATGTGCGACACATGGAGGGCTTAAAAAGAATTTATTATCTTTAGGACAATTGGATGATCTTGGTTTTAAGGTTGAAATACAAAACAAGATCATGAAAGTTATAAAAGGTGCGCTTGTACTTATGAAAAGAGAAACACTAGCTGCAAACTTATACCAACTGAAAGGAGAGATAATGAAGAAGGCAGAAGCATCTATTGCTTCACATAGTCCAAGTCATAGAGATGCAGTAACATGTCATCAAAAGCTTGGACATATGTCGGAATAAGGAATTAAGATTCTTGTGGAAAGGAAGTTAATTCATGGCCTCACAAAGGTTTCTTTACCTTTTTATGAGCATTGTGTTATCAGCAAGCAGCATTGCCTAATATTCAAGACATCAAATTCTAGGAGTGTCTATGTTCTAGAATTGGTTCACTTTGATGTATGGCAAACACCGGTTCTATCTATGGGAGGAGCAAAGTATTTTGTATCCTTTATTGATGACTATTCCAGGAGATGTTGGGTGTACCCAATCAAAATGAAGTATGATGTGTTTGAAGTTTTCAAAGTTTACATAGCGCGGGTTGAACTTGATTCTGGAAAGAAGATCACGTGTTTGAGGACAGATAATGGAGGCGAATACACTGTGATGAATTTAATACTTTTTGCAGGAAAAAAGGAATCAAAATGCAGTTCACAAGGGCATACACTCCTCAACAGAATGGAGTGGTAGAGCGGATGAACAGAACCTTGTTAGAAAAAGCAAGAGTAATTTTGGCAACTGCAAGCTTGGAAAAATCGTTCTGGGCGGAAACAGTCAATACCGCATGCTATGTGATAAATCATTTACCTTCAACTACAGTTGAGTTGAAGACACCGATGGAGATGTAGACGGGAAAGCTAGTCAACTATTCAGACCTTCATATATTTGGAAGTCCTGTGCACGTGATGTACAATTCTCAAGAAACTACAAAGCTGGATCTGAAATCCAAAAAATGTTATGTTCTTGGGGTACGCTGACTGAGTAGAGGGGTATCGCTTATGGGACCTTACTGCCCACAAAGTAGTCGTCAGCAGAGATGTTGTCTTTATGGAGGACAAAATTCAAGAAAATGAAGAAGGTGATAGCACTACAAGAGAAACTACATCAGTACAGGTAGAAAAGCAATTTCAGTCGAGTTATTTGTCTGAAGTTGTACCATAGCACGAGGTGAATGAGACAACCGAGTCTCAAGCTCCAATGACTCGTACTCTTAATCGTGAAAGAAAAAATCCGATGTGACACTTGGATTATGTTATGGAGGGCAACGTTGCATACTGTCTTCTCATAGAGGAAGGAGAGCCATCAACTCTTCAAGATCACTGAAAATAATTCAGATGCATCATTCTAGATGGCATCAATGTATGAAGAAATTAAAGCTCTTCATAGGTATAAAACGTGGGAAATTTTATATGCTCTAACTAGCATGTAGAAAACCCGTTGGAAACAAATGGGTGTACAAGATCAAGAGGAACGGTGATGACCAGGTGGAGAGGTATCGTGCAAGATTGGTGGTCAAAGTATATGCTCATAAAGAGTGAGTCGAATTCAACGAAAAATTTTCCCCTGTGGTTCGAATGACAATTGTTCGAGTGTTCCTGGCAATGTGTACCACGTATGATTTACATATAGAGTAGCTAGATGTGAAAACTACATTTCTTCATAGAAATCTTGAGGAAGAAATTTACATGCTCTAACCAGAAGGTTTTAAACAAAAAGAAAAAATAGAACTTGGTTTGCAGGTTAAACAAATCTCTGTACTGTTTAAAGCAGGCGCTGCTGTGTTGGTACAAGAGATTTGATTCTTTCATCATTGACCTTGGATATAACAGATTACACGCAGACCCTTGTGCATATTACAAGAGGTTTGGAGACAATGATTTTGTCATCTTGCTGTTATATGTTGACGACATGTTGGTTGCAGGCCTCAACAAAGATCGTATCAGTAAACTAAAGGCACAACTCGCTAGGAAATTTGTGATGAAAGACCTTGGACCCGCAAACAAGATTCTAGGGATGCAAATTATCCGTGTGTCATCTTTTATAATATTTCATATTTTAGTTGTGGGTTTGCTTCAATCCGGTGTCACTTTTCTTAACAAAAAGTAGGACACCACAACGACATGCCATGTGTACTCGTGTCTCAAGGGTATAATTGGCACAACAATATACATTTCGCGCCATACGTTTTGGAAGGAGTTAAACTTTTTGTATTTTAGTTAGGGGGAGTTTGGTTGGTGTGTGTTGGATTGAAGTAATGAATTGAGGGTTCGTTTGGTAGACGGAATGAAATGTCAAATGAATGTAATGAACAATGTAATGGAATGGATAGTGTAATGTAATGATTCATTGTCATTATTAATCATGTTTAGTTTGTATGAAAGACGTAATGGAATCAATAATAAAAAGACTAAAATACCTGATACGTGGGAATTGCACCAGGCTTTACCTCTCAAGGGATCTTGAGAAGCTTACAACCCCCACCAGGCAGTGTACCTGATCGATGTAGTATAGTATAATGACAAGTATCGGGGGATTGATCGTTCAGCTAGGAATAGTGTCGTTAGGATTAGAAAACCTAAAGACTAGGTCTAGAGATGAGAGATGATTTTTTTTGTATTTTTATATTTTTTAGAAAGCAAGTAAAAATCTCGGGTTTTAAGGATTTGGGCGGAATTAGTTGCTAGTCAACTAACCCAATACTAAAGATGCAATCAAAATAAAATACTAAAAATGAAAATAAACTATATTAAACTAAAGTTGTGAGCAATGTGTGGGAGAAATGTGTTTACTTAGATTTCCCTACTCCCTAGATATCTTTTACATGTTAATTACTTGTTATAGTTGCGTGGATGACGGATTGTATTCCTTAATACCATTCATGGGGTGGCGTACTTACTTCCCCAATCCTATGAGTGCCTACTTCACTCCTATGTCGAGCCGGCTAATGATGCGTGGGAATCGCAACAGGCTTTACCTCTCGAGGGATCTCGAGAAGCTTACAACCCCCACCAGGCAGTGTACCTGATCGTTGTAGTATAGTATAGTGACAAGTACCGGGGGATTGATCGTTCAGCTTAGGAATAGTGTCGCTAGGATTAGAAAGCCTAAATACTAGTTCTAAAGGTGAGGGATGATTATTTTTGTATTTTTATATTTTTTTAGAAAGCAAGTAAATATCTCGGGTTTGAAGGATTTGGGCGGAATTAGTTGCTAATCAACTAACCCAATACTAAGATGCAATCAAAATAAAAAATGAAAATAAACTAATTATACTAAGGTTGTGAGCAGTAAATGGAGAAAATGTGTTTACTTAGATTTCACTACTCCCTAGACATCTTTTACACGTTAATTACTTGTTATAATTGCATGGATGACGGATCGTATTCCTTAATATCATTCATGGGGTGGCACACATAACTCCCCAATTCTATGAGCTCTTATCTCCTCCTACACCATGCCCATCACAACTATAGGGATTGTAAACAGTGGCTCATGCATTAAATACAACCAATAAAGACCTAGTGCGCCTCGGTTCATGTTTCTTAAGACGTTCAAGCATGTTACCAAATGGAGATCTGCCAGTTTTCTTAAGCCTAACATATAAATCATTCATCCAAGACAAGAATAAACAAGTAATCAACACATAATTAACATCTAGGTTTCATTAGATCTAAGCAAACACAAGATAGATCTAGCCTAGCATAATGGAATTGAGACAAGAACAAGATATAGACAACCAACACATAGACATATTGATTGAATTAAAGGAACACTTATCTCAATTACAATGCAAGGTATCAAGGGTTTGGAACCCTTGAAAAACCTGTAAAAGTTGCACCAAAATCGTCCTTAGGGTTTCTTCAAAACTTCTCTTTTTTAATGTGTGAAAATTAGAAAACTATATATAGAAAAATAGGTCTCACGGCGTCAAGACAAAGCTTGTGACGCCGTCACCTCGCCGCCAAAACTCTTCTCGGACTGCCTTGATCTACATTTGACGCCGTCAAGACTTAAACAATTCCAGGCCGTCATGACTCTTTTACTCTTGACGCCCTTCCTTCGTGACGCCGTCAAATCTGTACTGGGTCGTCATGGACTTCTGCTCTTGACGCCGTCAGAGGATTGCTCTTGACGCCGTCACCTACTGTTCCCAGCATGGAAAATTAAGACTTTGGCGTTTTCTTCACTTTTATGCTCCAAAAACGTCCGAATTGCTTCCTTTTCCAGATTTCTCTCCCAAAGTACCTAAAATCACAAAAGGAACGATTTAGGGCAATATTTGATCAAATAAATTCGAATTCGGGCTTAAATGACCCCCTAAAAACGGATCATTTTTCGCCTCATCATATACCCTTACACTTGAGATTTGCTTGTCCTCAAGCAAATGCGCTTTTATTCTACTCAAAAGAAAAGTTAGGGGTCATTTAACACTAATATAAAAGTAATTACAACAAATAATCGTTCCACTAAAGATCAATAGACAAGCATGGAGGTCATACACAAGCACCTCACAAATAGTGTTTAGATACTCACATCTCTCGGGTGTAATAAAGTATAAATTACAATATGGAAACGGAAGATATCTCTCACTACCTGTCATAGCAAAATAGATTACCATAGGCTTGAGAAAGGATCAAACCTCCACCACATGGCGTAAGCACCTAGGATAAACTATCAAAGAGGTCTTTTAAAGGGTTGTAACGTTAGGTATAGGGATATGAAATACACAGTTTTGTTGGATAAAGGAAGTTTTACTGGTGGCGAGTTAACAATCTTAGTTAATTGCATGTACAAGATGGCGTTGCTAAGCCAATACTAGACTCGACTTAAGCTAATAAATGGAAAATAACCAAAAACAAAAAATGAACATAGAATAAAAAGGGATGGTAGTCCGTATGTTTTTTCTCTTTTCCTTTTTCTATTTTTTTTCTTTTTTCTTGATTTTTTTTTTTTTTTTTTTTTTTTTTTTTTTTTTGCATACACTCTTACCCTACCATCCAAAATAATACATGATAGGGAATGAACGTTCCCCTTACACTTGAATCTTTACATACTTTACATTAAACTAATCTAATGACTCGAATTAAGAAAATCAAAACACTTGGAGCAGTTTTAAGATTAACGTACATATGGGGGTAATAAACGATGTCCTTCCCCATTACTCCATAAAATAAGTACTTACCCATGAGTCTCAATCGTCCCAAAACAATATGTACAAGGATATGTGATGAGTGTGTAAATACTCATCATTTTTATCATATCTGAACTGCCAAAACATCAAAAAACACTCAGAAACGCATCAAAATACAGAAATTATTCCAAAAGTGTGTTTTACATGTTTTAGATGCAAAATGTTTAAAAACAAATGAAAAACGAACAAAGTTTGCACGATTGGCAGTTTCAGTCCCTCAAGTTTTAAAAATTGACAAAACTAGTTCCTGGAAGTTTAAAATGGAAGAAAAGTCAACCCAAGGTTTTCTAAAGTCAAAAATTATCAAAAAAAGATCATTGGGTGAAAAGTTTGAGAAAATTGCACGTTTGGTCCCTGTACTTTCAAAAATGGCAAAACTAGTCCTCGGGAATTTAAAAAATTGGAACTTGTCAAATATTTCCCTTGTACTATTCACAGGTTGCAATTTTAGTCCTTTTTGAGTACTTTGGGGGATTTACATTTGCAGCCCCTGGAATTTCAGAAAATGCATAATTGGTCCTTGTGGTTTTACTAGCTAAACAAACAACAAACACCACCCCACTTAACTAAACCAAACCCAAAACAATAATCCAATCCTAATTACCCATTCCCCTAGCCCAATCTCACATCCGGCCCAACCATCAAACAACACCCCACCCCGTTTTTTTTTATATCTAATCCCACCCTAGTCAAACCTAAAAGTCAAAACACAAAAAAATAAAATAACACCAAATCCCCACTCATCCCTTTTCCCTCCCCCTAGCCTGATGCTACAACCTGCTACTCCAAACACCATCATTCACCCTACTCCTTCCCCCCCTCCAACACTCCACCCCTACACATACTTTCCACCACAAAATACCAAAGCTTGTTCCCCTTCCAAAAAGAAGCTGCCAAATTGTCTACTATCCTTTTCCCGCCAAAACATCATCAATGGTTGAGATCATGTCAAACATAACCAGCGGATGGGATTTCAAGAGAAGGAGCTCAGAAGTGGACAAAAAAGTGAAACCCTAGTTTTAAGTTTGAGTATAAATAAGTTATTTGTATGCCATTTGAAAGGCAGTAGATTAGTAGTAGAATAGTTTTTAGTTAGTTTAATTTTTAGTATTGTGTTTGATTTTAAACATCCTTTGTACTCTCCTTTCCTTAGTTTAATTCAATAAAAAAACTTAAACCTTATTTATGTTTAACTGCTTATTCGTGTTCTGCTTTGTACAACTGCTTATTCTAGTTAGCCTATTATATCTGCTTGTTTAGTCCTTGATTATGCTTTATCAGTGGTTATTAGATTTAGGTTAAGCTTATATTTCCAAAAATTTAGTCTTAAGCAGTTCTTGTTAGTGGAAATTTTCAAAAACAATCATGACATAGGGGTGTTTGGCTTATGCAGCTATTCTATGTCCTTGTGCTTGTGAGTGGTTAGAGATAGTTGAGGCAGTCTTCATTAGGCCCATATAGTGTAACCTAAATGTAAAATGCATAGTTAGTTGAACAAAAAGTCCATTTCATATTCAAATCCCCTAGCTGTTAGACTGTTTAAGTTTTAGGTAGGCGTAATCATTAATTCAGTTTATAACTTGTTTACTTTGCTTAAAATAGTTTCATAACAGCTTAGTTCATCATTTGTAATTACCTAGGATAGTTCAAGTTTCACAAAAGTCAAGATTGGTTCAAAAATTTCAAAAGTCAATTTTCGTGACTGTCAAAATGGGACAGTCTTCAAAGGAACTTATAGGGCTTATCTTTGTTTAGAAATCAGTATTGATTGTTGTTTGGTGATCCTTAGTAGCTTGGTTATCAAGGTCAAAAAGAATTTTACATTTTGAAATCCATTTAGACCCTTGAATCTGTGTCCAAAAGTGACCTACTGAGCTTGTTCATGCCCTGCACCATTAGCTTTTCCACTGACCCATTTCTAATCAGCCATAGATTGGTAAAATTCTTGATCCTTTGTTGTGTTCTTTGCTGTTTTAAATAGTCTCCAAGGGAGTAGTTAGGTGGTTGCTTTTTGTTTCCCTTTAACTGCTTATTTACATGCTTAATTTGCTTTTCCTTTTTGCCTTTTTCTTGTCTGCTGCTGCTACCTTTTGTCCTTAATTCACCATCTGAGCTTGTAGATTTTATTAATTTAGTTTGAATCTAGCTTTGTTATTAATATTGTTAGTGTTAAATGTTTGCCCTCAGCTTGTTTCCCTCATCTTAGGTAGCTTATTGACAGCTTCTGGATGATCTGAGTTCCCACCATTGGCCAAACTTTTCCCCTGTAACCAGTGTGCACACCCCACTTCACAGGGTTGCATAGTGTTTGTTAGTGGGACCCATACCTGTGGCCTTGGCTTTTTAGAAAGTTCAGCTTGCCAGCTTTTCATACCAGTGCTTGTTCTTCCATTGTTAACTTGTATGAGTGCTTATTTTGCTTCCCCCAAAGTCCACAGTGAGTTAGACCCACTGACTCACCAGAGGAAATAAGCCCTAATCACAAGCCCTTAGTGAGCTTGTCTGTTGAGATAAGCTTGAGCTTCTTGGCTTTTTGAAAAGCCCACTTAGCTAGCTTGTTGGTTCAGGACTTGTTTTGGACAATAGAGCTTATTGTAAGTGCTTATTTTGGCCTGAAACTTTGCTCATTTGACTGTTTGGACTGCAAGGTTGATTTGTGCCCATTATTGCTTATTTCAGTTTTTATGCTTTTTGATTGCTTATTTTTGTCTCTTTTTAGCTCATTAGGCCTCCCTTAGATTCCATTAGCTTATTTGAACCTTGAGTTAGCTTATTAGGTTCCCTTTAATAGCTTTTCAGTTTTCCATTTATTTTCTTTTAAGCTCACTTGAAAACTGCTTATAGTTTCCATTTTTTTGTGCTTATTTGTGATTTTTAAGTAGAGTTGTAGTTATAGAATTTGCTTATCTTCATGTTTTTAGTAAAAGTGTGCAAGAAAAATGGAAAAATAAAATAATCTGTAAAAAGGTTATAAGTGGGATTCGAACCTGGGGTGTTTGGTTCAGACCTCAAACCAACTTCAAGCACCATCTCCCCTGGCTTTGACTTAGTGTTATTGTTTCCCACTCTTTTATTTATAGTTAACTAATTTCATTTGCTTATTTAAGCTTAACAGCTTATTTTCCAGCTTATTTATAAGTTTTTCACAAGTTTTATATTTTTCCTAGTATGCTAATAGTATAAAGTAATTTTAGAAAAAGTTTCGTAATTTTCATAATTAGTTTAATATTTTTAATAATTAATTTTAGTTTAATTAGTATTTAATTAATAATAAATAATTAAAAAGTCAAAAAAATATTTTTCTTTTTTCTAAAATTTTCTTTTATCGTTAGGATCGTAAAAATATAATTTTCATGTCCGTAGGATTAGCGAAGCTCAAATTTTACTTTTTATTTCGCGCACTCGCGTTTATTTTAATTTTAACTCGCGTTTTATTTAAATAACTTTTACGTTTTTTTAATTTAGGTTACGTTTGTAAAAGTAGTTTGTTAAATCAAGAAAAAACAAAATATAAATAAAGTGATAGCTTCTATTTAAGCCGTTTGGCTTATTTTTCTGTTTACGTATAAGCAATTTCTGATTTTAAATTCTTAGATTACGTTTTAGGTTAATCTGGTTTCGCGTTATTGTTAATATAGTGTGTTTAATCGTTCTCTCTTATATTTCCGTAGCATAATCATTCAAACTCACTTAAACCCCTTTCCTGTCCAAATTCACCCGATCACAGAACCGTTTTATAACCATCACACCTCGTTGGGACATAACGACCCGGGGAAGTCACTGTACTTCAACGGAGATTGATCTTAGGCTGTTTGACCCTGTTGACCATCACCTGGTCAATTAGGTTGACCGTTTGGGGCCAATCAATTTTTGGCGCCGCTGCCGGGGAGGTTGTGCGCGTTTTCTAAACGGTTTTACAGATTAGTGAATCTGGGTATACACTCACTGTATATTTACCATCCTTTGTTCATATTTTCTCATTTTAAAAACAAAATAGTTCCCAAAAACTTTGTAAAATTAGTTTTCAACGAACACAAAAAGATTTTCTTTCTTACAAAATGTTTTCCAAAAACACCAAAAATATCCATCTTTACCCTCCTACCTTTTTGATTCTCCATTTCTTACCCTCCAAAACCCTTTGATTCTTTCTATGTCTCATCCTCACCTTCTTTGTCAATTGTGTGGTAGTCCTTATAATGGTGGTAATTGCCCTAGTTGTGGCATGGTAGAATCAGGAAACGGGTCTGTCTATAACCAGAATCCCTATTCCTACCATGACACGACTAGTTCATTCCATCAGCTTCCACGCCATGAGACCCAACAGTTTTACTGTTGTGAGTATTGTGGAGGCCCTCACTACAGCTCTGATTGTCAAAATAGGAATCAGTTTGTCTATGAACAGGTTCCTTGTAACAATCATGAATTTGGTTTTAACCAGCCTTCACAATACACAAACCCTCAACCACCACCTCAGGACGAGTTAGCTAGAGCTGAATTGATTACTAAAATGATTATGAATCAAAATCAAGTCAACAAGACCATTCAAGATAGTATAAACTGTCTTAAAGATCTGATTCATAGGAAACAAAATCCTCCTGTTAACTCATTTTATCTTGAGGATGAAAGTGATGAGGATGAACCATTTGAAGAGGAAAACCCTAAGGAAACTTCAGATATCTTGCCAATGGGGGACAAGGAAGTCAAAGTCAATCCTCTTGAGGAAATTGATGACCTTGTTCCAATCCCAAAGGTATTTGAGAAACCTTGTGATTCGACTTCAGTTGAAACTGCATCTGTGGAAAGACAGGGAGAAAAGAGTGGGACAGATTTATTAGCAAAAGAACAAATGGAAATTGAAAATTCCATGTGTGCTAGTCCTTCTCAACTCCCTCAGCTCACACCCGAATATTCCACAAACTCTCCCATAATGGGGGATGAGCATCTTGACACTATTCCTGAAAAGGAATCGGACGAATTCATAAAGTCTAGTGTTAAGAACCTTATCCCAATCCCAAGTGAGTCCGAGGGTATTCTTGATCATATGTGTTATATACCTCCTCCTCTTGTCTTTCCAAATGAAATTGTTAAGACTTTCTCCGATTCTGACAGTGATTATAGTGATGTCGATTCTTTATATCCTAAAGATATCGAATTTATTGATGCATCACTTCCCCGTTCCGAGATCGTCAACCTAGAAGAGGATGTTGACCACTTTGTTTCCATAACATTCAATACGACTATCACGAATCCCTTGTTTGAATTCGATTCTGAATTTACTCTAAATTCAGTTAATCCTATCTTTGATAGTGATGAGTCTGAAACGGAGACTATAATGGACAAGGTGCATATTCATAGCCCACAAAGTACCGCACATGTCCCACCTCCGTATATCCTTCATGAGTTCTCTAGTGAACTCACTCATATCTTGACTCCTCCGGAGTGTGATTACTTGGATGACAAGAAAAACCATGATCGGGGGGATAGAGTCTCAATCATGAGAGTTTGTATTTCTACGACAAATTTTCCCACCCTCCCTCCCGATATGTCGTCCAAACCAAAGAGCTTACCCTTTGAAATCCAAACTCAGGCTATTGAGCCTCCTCTCGAGGAAGAAGATCAAATCATGATTTTCATCATGATTTTCTTCCTTTTCTTCACCTATAAGGTGACTTCTCTTGTTCTTCACTCCTTCGGGAGTGAGGACACTATATTTGATCCCGGCATTCTCATTTATCATTACCTTGAGCCGGATGCTTATAGGGTTTTCACCCTAAGTGTGGGGGAGTCCCCCATGCTATGGTTACTTATAAAGTGAAAAACAAAATGGTGTTTTCCACGCTTAGCTTATAATGTTGCCCTTTTACGTTCAAAGAGTCAGCATAATAGCCGGGACTTTGAATATTGAGCACAATATTCATCCTAAGTGTGGGGGGTATTTCGCTATTCTAGCGAATTTTATCACATTTTACTATCTTATACCCCCGTTTTTGACCAAAATTTTTAAAACTTTTTCACTGGAGCTCAAATTTTTTTGTGGTAATCAGTCCGCCTTGTCTAAGCGACAAAAAGGATTGGCTAGTCCAGGAGCAAACGGCTCTTGGTAAAGACATCTCAAATCCGTTTATGGCTTGCAATTTGCCCAAAACTGTATGGTTCCTCAACTCCCCAAAAACAAATGAGTTGGCTAGCCCACAAGATTATGGCTTGTGGTAAAGGCCGTGGAAAATCCATAATTGGTAATCAGCTCACCAAGATGTTTACTATTCCATCAAGAGCTGGCTAGTCCAGAAGCAAACGGCTTTTGGTAAAGACTAATCAAATCCGTTGACAGCTGGTGGTTTGCTCAAAATCACACGGTTATCAGGTGTACCACAGTTCTCACACCTGGCTACTCCAGAAGTAATGGCTTTTGCTAAAGAGTTTCAAATCCATTAATTTTTCTCAAAAGATTGCTAGGGACTAGCAATAGTTTAGTGTGGGGGATTGATGAGTGTGTAAATACTCATCATTTTTATCATATCTGAACTGCCAAAACATCCAAAAACACTCAGAAACGCATCAAAATACAGAAATTATTCCAAAAGTGTGTTTTACATGTTTTAGATGCAAAATGTTTAAAAACAAATGAAAAATGAACAAAGTTTGCACAATTGGCAGTTTCAGTCCCTCAAGTTTTAAAAATTGACAAAACTAGTCCCTGGAAGTTTAAAATGGAAGAAAAGGCAACCCAAGGTTTTCTAAAGTCAAAAATTATCAAAAAAAGATCCTTGGGTGAAAAATTTGAGAAAATTGCACGTTTGGTCCCTGTACTTTCAAAAATGGCAAAACTAGTCCTCGGGAATTTAAAAAATTGGAACTTGTCAAATATTTCCCTTGTACTATTCACAGGTTGCAATTTTAGTCCATTTTAAGTACTTTGGGGGATTTACATTTGCAGCCCCTGGAATTTCAGAAAATGCATAATTGGTCCTTGTGGTTTTACTAGCTAAACAAACAACAAACACCACCCCACTTAACTAAACCAAACCCAAAACAATAATCCAATCCTAATTACCCATTCCCCTAGCCCAATCTCACATCCGGCCCAACCATCAAACAACACCCCACCCCGTTTTTTTTATATCTAATCCCACCCTAGTCAAACCTAAAAGTCAAAACACAAAAAAATAAAATAACACCAAATCCCCACTCACCCCTTTTCCCTCCCCCTAGCCTGCTGCTACAACCTGCTACTCCAAACACCATCATTCACCCTACTCCTTCCCCCCTCCAACACTCCACCCCTACACATACTTTCCACCACAAAATACCAAAGCTTGTTCCCCTTCCAAAAAGAAGCTGCCAAATTGTCTACTATCCTTTTCCCGCCAAAACATCATCAATGGTTAAGATCATGTCAAACAGAACCAGCGGATGGGATTTCAAGAGAAGGAGCTCAGAAGTGGACAAAAAAGTGAAACCCTAGTTTTAAGTTTGAGTATAAATAAGTTATTTGTATGCCATTTGAAAGGCAGTAGATTAGTAGTAGAATAGTTTTTAGTTAGTTTAATTTTTAGTATTGTGTTTGATTTTAAACATCCTTTGTACTCTCCTTTCCTTAGTTTAATTCAATAAAAAAAACTTAAACCTTATTTATGTTTAACTGCTTATTCATGTTCTGCTTTGTACAACTGCTTATTCTAGTTAGCCTATTATATCTGCTTGTTTAGTCCTTGATTATGCTTTATCAGTGGTTATTAGATTTAGGTTAAGCTTATATTTCCAAAAATTTAGTCTTAAGCAGTTCTTGTTAGTGGAAATTTTCAAAAACAGTCATGACATAGGGGTGTTTGGCTTATGCAGCTATTCTATGTCCTTGTGCTTGTGAGTGGTTAGAGATAGTTGAGGCAGTCTTCATTAGGCCCATATAGTGTAACCTAAATGTAAAATGCATAGTTAGTTGAACAAAAAGTCCACTTCATCTTCAAATCCCCTAGCTGTTAGATTGTTTAAGTTTTAGGTAGGCGTAATCTTTAATTCAGTTTATAACTTGTTTACTTTGCTTAAAATAGTTTCATAACAGCTTAGTTCATCATTTGTAATTACCTAGGATAGTTCAAGTTTCACAAAAGTCAAGATTGGTTCAAAAATTTCAAAAGTCAATTTTCATGACTGTCAAAATGGGACAGTCTTCAAAGGAACTTATAGGGCTTATCTTTGTTTAGAAATCAGTATTGATTGTTGTTTGGTGATCCTTGGTAGCTTGGTTATCAAGGTCAAAAAGAATTTTACATTTTGAAATCCATTTAGACCCTTGAATTTGTGTCCAAAAGTGAGCTACTGAGCTTGTTCATGCCCTGCACCATTAGCTTTTCCACTGACCCATTTCTAATTAGCCATAGATTGCTAAAATTCTTGATCCTTTGTTGTGTTCTTTGCTGTTTTAAATAGTCTCCTAGGGAGTAGTTAGGTGGTTGCTTTTTGTTTCCCTTTAACTGCTTATTTACATGCTTAATTTGCTTTTCCTTTTTGCCTTTTTCTTGTCTGCTGCTGCTACCTTTTGTCCTTAATTCACCATCTGAGCTTGTAGATTTTATTAATTTAGTTTGAATCTAGCTTTGTTATTAATATTGTTAGTGTTAAATGTTTGCCCTCAGCTTGTTTCCCTCATCTTAGGTAGCTTATTGACAGCTTCTGGATGATCTGAGTTCCCACCATTGGCCAAACTTTTCCCCTGTAACCAGTGTGCACACCCCACTTCACAGGGTTGCACAGTGTTTGTTAGTGGGACCCATACCTGTGGCCTTGGCTTTTTAGAAAGTTCAGCTTGCCAGCTTTTCATACCAGTGCTTGTTCTTCCATTGTTAGCTTGTATGAGTGCTTATTTTGCTTCCCCAAAAGTCCACAGTGAGTTAGACCCACTGACTCACCAGAGGAAATAAGCCCTAATCACAAGCCCTTAGTGAGCTTGTCTGTTGAGATAAGCTTGAGCTTCTTGGCTTTTTGAAAAGCCCACTTAGCTAGCTTGTTGGTTCAGGACTTGTTTTGGACAATAGAGCTTATTGTAAGTGCTTATTTTGGCCTGAAACTTTGCTCATTTGACTGTTTGGACTGCAAGGTTGATTTGTGCCCATTATTGCTTATTTCAGTTTTTATGCTTTTTGATTGCTTATTTTTGTCTCTTTTTAGCTCATTAGGCCTCCCTTAGATTCCATTAGCTTATTTGAACCTTGAGTTAGCTTATTAGGTTCCCTTTAATAGCTTTTCAGTTTTCCATTTATTTTCTTTTAAGCTCACTTGAAAACTGCTTATAGTTTCCATTTTTTTGTGCTTATTTGTGATTTTTAAGTAGAGTTGTAGTTATAGAATTTGCTTATCTTCATGTTTTTAGTAAAAGTGTGCAAGAAAAATGGAAAAATAAAATAATCTGTAAAAAGGTTATAAGTGGGATTCGAACTTGGGGTGTTTGGTTCAGACCTCAAACCAACTTCAAGCACCATCTCCCCTGGCTTTGACTTAGTGTTATTGTTTCCCACTCTTTTATTTATAGTTAACTAATTTCATTTGCTTATTTAAGCTTAACAGCTTATTTTCCAGCTTATTTATAAGTTTTTCACAAGTTTTATATTTTTCCTAGTATGCTAATAGTATAAAGTAATTTTAGAAAAAGTTTCGTAATTTTCATAATTAGTTTAATATTTTTAATAATTAATTTTAGTTTAATTAGTATTTAATTAATAATAAATAATTAAAAAGTCAAAAAAATATTTTTCTTTTTTCTAAAATTTTCTTTTATCGTTAGGATCGTAAAAATATAATTTTCATGTCCGTAGGATTAGCGAAGCTCAAATTTTACTTTTTATTTCGCGCACTCACGTTTATTTTAATTTTAACTCGCGTTTTATTTAAATAACTTTTACGTTTTTTTAATTTAGGTTACGTTTGTAAAAGTAGTTTGTTAAATCAAGAAAAACCAAAACATAAATAAAGTGATAGCTTCTATTTAAGCCGTTTGGCTTATTTTTCTGTTTACGTATAAGCAATTTCTGATTTTAAATTCTTAGATTACGTTTTAGGTTAATCTGGTTTTGCGTTATTGTTAATATAGTGTGTTTAATCGTTCTCTCTTATATTTCCGTAGCGTAATCATTCAAACTCACTTAAACCCCTTTCCTGTCCAAATTCACCCGATCACAGAACCGTTTTATAACCATCACACCTCGTCGGGACATAACGACCCGGGGAAGCCACTGTACTTCAACGGAGATTGATCTTAGGCTGTTTGACCCTGTTGACCATCACCTGGTCAATTAGGTTGACCGTTTGGGGCCAATCAATTTTTGGCGCCGCTGCCGGGGAGGTTGTGCGCGTTTTCTAAACGGTTTTACAGATTAGTGAATCTGGGTATACACTCACTGTATATTAACCATCATTTGTTCATATTTTCTCATTTTAAAAACAAAACAGTTCCCGAAAACTTTGTAAAATTAGTTTTCAACGAACACAAAAAGATTTTCTTTCTTACAAAATGTTTTCCAAAAACACAAAAAATATCCATCTTTACCCTTCTACCTTTTTGATTCTCCATTTCTTACCCTCCAAAACCCTTTGATTCTTTCTATGTCTCATCCTCACCTTCTTTGTCGATTGTGTGGTAGTCCTTATAATGGTGGTAATTGCCCTAGTTGTGGCATGGTAGAGTCAGGAAACGGGTCTGTCTATAACCAGAATCCCTATTCCTACCATGACACGACTAGTTCATTCCATCAGCTTCCACGCCATGAGACCCAACAGTTTTACTGTTGTGAGTATTGTGGAGGCCCTCACTACAGCTCTGATTGTCAAAATAGGAATCAGTTTATCTATGAACAGGTTCCTTGTAACAATCATGAATTTGGTTTTAACCAGCCTTCACAATACACAAACCCTCAACCACCACCTCAGGACGAGTTAGCTAGAGCTGAATTGATTACTAAAATGATTATGAATGAAAATCAAGTCAACAAGACCATTCAAGATAGTATAAACTGTCTTAAAGATCTGATTCATAGGCCAAAACAACAAAGTAAAGTATTTCCACTATTTAGTTTAGAAACATGATCAACCAACAATAAAAATTAAGCATGCATACGGAAGCAAATAACAATCAAACAAATAAAATCACACAAAACATGGGTTGCCTCCCAAGAAGCGCTTTTCTTTATTTACGAGTCTTGTAGCTAGACTCAAGGCCATGGGTTACTACGTGATTTCATCATTGGTTCCATTCTCTAGGTCGTCTTCTAAACCAATATCGCTTTCATAGTGTAAGTACTTCGGGTCTTCGAACTCGAAGATATCTTTTCGATACTTAGAACCAAGCTTGCTAACATCCCTAAAGAATCTACATGATAAATCAGAAGTGTTCTTACACCCTCTCCGAACATCTTCATCGCACAAAATAAGTTGGGAACTTATCTTATCAAGCCCGTCATAATCTATTTCCCTAAGATCTTTTCTTTTGTATGGCGTTTGGTATGAAACCCTCCTAATTCCAACAGCAAAGGTCATGATTCCATTCCGGTCATCAATTATCAAATTAGTAATTTCGCAAAAGGGTGCCCCAAAAACGACTTGTGACAACTTAGGGTCGACATAGTCCTCAATGTTGTCCACAATCGTGAATTCCATAGTAAATGCCATGTTTTCTATGAACACCTGGATTTCATGATCTTTACCAACCACTTTCTCTCCTTTGTAAATCATTCCCTATCTGCAGATATTGTTGTAATGGAATAGGGACATAACATTCTTAGGCATGAATATGTTGATGTAGACGTTATCAAAATGCTTGTGACCGATCATGCATGGAATTTTGAGATTATTCGGATCACGCCTCCTTATCTTCCCCGACTCTCCATTCCTGGATCCGAATAGATTCCCCTCAAGGGAAGGACGATATTCGTAAACCTCTTCATTACCCCCACGAAAAATCACCTTCTTAACACCATTGGTGAACATTACACTTCCATCCATCTCATCAAGGATTACTCCTGATTCATTGATAAATGGTTTCCCCAGAACAAGGTTGGTTAACGGTTGATTGGTGAGAGGGTCTATATCATCGACCACGGCGAGGTTAGTATTGTAAACAAGCTCTTCGACCCTGATTGATAAATTATTCATTACCCTTTCGCACGCAATGCGTTTTGGGAAGGTCTCATGGTATAAGGAAAGGGGGATTAGGTTGACTGGGGAGCTAGGATCTATATGACTATCGGTTAGGAGATTTTCCTTAATGGTGCAGGAGATTTTGAAAACTTTATGGTTATTTTCCTTAGTCCTATCGCTACTCCCACTAGTAACATTCTCCATTTTTCTCTCGGGTTCTTCTATAATAGATTTACCTAAAATGGTTGGATTTCTCTTATGCTCTTCTGATCTCTCTTTCTCCTCATCCAATTTACTAGGTTCTTGTGCGATGTACCGCTCGGATGAGTTGACAGGGTTTCCGGTCAGGTCGTGGTTTACCTTTGAGGTCTCATTTTCAGCTGTATGACTAGTTTTTTTAGTTTGTTGTTGGCTTAGGTTAGGTGTGGAGGCAGATATTGTGGTAATGGTGTTTACGAAATGGATTGGCCCTAGGGGGTTGACGGGTTCTTTTTCTTTTGGTGATAGATGTTTGAATAGCTTACTAGGGCTTTTTATTTTTACAAGAGAGGTTGGCGGACTCATGATGGTAGCAGACTTGACCTCATCAACGCGAATAGGTTTATTGACAACATGCTCTTTGATAGCAGTTAACAGATTACAAATCTTGTTATTCACATTGGCCTGCTGTTGTCTAAATTTAGCCTCGAGCGTGGAGAGCTGTAATTCTTGAGATAGAATGAACTTTCGCAAGGCGTCTTCACAGCTTTGCCTAGGAGTGCTTTGTGAGTGAAAATGCTCGGACCAAGTGAGTGGTGAGGAGTCATTGAAGGATACGCTCCGCGTTTGGTACCCTCTAAAATTAGGTTTATCCTTCCATGCTTCATAGGCCTCGTTGGAAGTGCGGGGGCCTCGTCCCACGTGTGATGATGTGAATTCGTTATAAGCACGTTTTGGAAGCTCCATGCAGTTATGAGTCTCGTGAGGACCATTACATAATTTACATGTGGAAGTGATTCTGCTTACATGGCTTGAGGATTTTGGAGCTTCGTAAGATTTCATGAGAGACTTGACTCGACCTTCAAGTTCCATGATCCTACGGTCGGGAGTGCTAGTATTGTTCGAAGGCAAAGATATTGCCTTGACCGTTTTGTTCAAGTCACGGGGATCATTCCAACTTTCGTTGTCATAGAGAGCAAGATCTTCTATGAGTTCCCATGATTGTTCCGCACTTAGATCACGTAGCTTACCACCGGTCGATTGGTCAATGGCTCACCTCGTGGAGATGTCGATATGGTCATAAAAGATTTGGACTTGGAGTAAGTCCTTGAAACGAGTCTATGCTTCATAGAGAGATTCATTTTGACGTTGTTGGAACATCAAGATGTCATTTCTAAGCTTAGTAGTTCTCCCCGGTGGAAAAAATTGAGCAAGGAAACGAGTGGTGAGATCATCCCATGTGGTGATGGATCCCGCGGGTAAACGCTCAAGCCATTGACTAGCTTGATCCCGTAGAGAGAATTGGAATAGGCGTAATCGGGTTGTCTCTCTAGTTGCAACATCTAGGTCTATGGAATCTACGATTTTGAGGAAGTCCTTAAGATGTTGGTTTGGATCTTCGGAACGAAGTCCATGGAATGCACATCCGCTTTGCACCAACCGGATGGTATCGGATCGCAAGGGGGTCACATTGGCTCCGGTGAGCTCAATGGTGTTTCGGTAGCCTTGGTGGCTAGGTCGGGAGTACTCTCCTAAGGTTCGGGGCCTAAGGGGTTCTAATGGTGGGTTTTGTTGTGGTGGGATGACGGGTTCAAAGATGTTCCCGTTGTCCATGATGTCGGGTGGTTACGAACAAAGGCACAAAGAAATAGCTAGACTAAAGAAACCTAAAAATAAAAATAAAATCTTACTAGAAAGGAATCTAGCAAGTAGACCTAATAAAAAGAAATTCTAACCTAGACAATAACTATTCCCCGGGCTGCGGCGCCAAAAACTTGATGCGTGGGAATCGCAACAGGCTTTACCTCTCGAGGGATCTCGAGAAGCTTACAACCCCCACCAGGCAGTGTACCTGATCGTTGTAGTATAGTATAGTGACAAGTACCGGGGGATTGATCGTTCAGCTTAGGAATAGTGTCGCTAGGATTAGAAAGCCTAAATACTAGTTCTAAAGGTGAGGGATGATTATTTTTGTATCTTTATATTTTTTTAGAAAGCAAGTAAATATCTCGGGTTTGAAGGATTTGGGCGGAATTAGTTGCTAATCAACTAACCCAATACTAAGATGCAATCAAAATAAAAAATGAAAATAAACTAATTATACTAAGGTTGTGAGCAGTAAATGGAGAAAATGTGTTTACTTAGATTTCACTACTCCCTAGACATCTTTTACACGTTAATTACTTGTTATAATTGCATGGATGACGGATCGTATTCCTTAATATCATTCATGGGGTGGCACACATAACTCCCCAATTCTATGAGCTCTTATCTCCTCCTACACCATGCCCAGCACAACTATAGGGATTGTAAACAGTGGCTCATGCATTAAATACAACCAATAAAGACCTAGTGCGCCTCGGTTCATGTTTCTTAAGACGTTCAAGCATGTTACCAAATGGAGATCTGCTAGTTTTCTTAAGCCTAACATATAAATCATTCATCCAAGACAAGAATAAACAAGTAATCAACACATAATTAACATCTAGGTTTCATTAGATCTAAGCAAACACAACATAGATCTAGCCTAGCATAATAGAATTGAGACAAGAACAAGATATAGACAACCAACACATAGACATATTGATTGAATTAAAGGAACACTTATCTCAATTACAATGCAAGGTATCAAGGGTTTGGAACCCTTGAAAAACTTGTAAAAGTTGCACCAAAATCGTCCTTAGGGTTTCTCCAAAACTTCTCTTTTTTAATGTGTGAAAATTAGAAAACTATATATAGAAAAATAGGTCTCACGGCGTCAAGACAAAGCTTGTGACGCCGTCACCTCGCCGCCAAAACTCTTCACGGACTGCCTTGATCTACATTTGACGCCGTCAAGACTTAAACAATTTCAGGCCGTCATGACTCTTTTACTCTTGACGCCCTTCCTTCGTGACGCCGTCAAATCTGTACTGGGTCGTCATGGACTTTTGCTCTTGACGCCGTCAGAGGATTGCTCTTGACACCGTCACCTACTGTTCCCAGCATGGAAAATTAAGACTTTGACGTTTTCTTCACTTTTATGCTCCAAAAACGTCCGAATTGCTTCCTTTTCCAGATTTCTCTCCCAAAGTACCTAAAATCACAAAAGGAACGATTTAGGGCAATATTTGATCAAATAAATTCGAATTCGGGCTTAAATGACCCCCTAAAAACGGATCATTTTTCGCCTCATCAGCTAAGAAGCTCCTAACATGGGATCATTAGAATTTACTCATGCATTAAATACAACCAATAAAAACTAGCACACATCGGTTCATGTTTCCTAAGACGTTCAAGCATGTTACACAATAGAGATCTGCCAGTTTTCTTAAGCCTAATATTGAAATCATTCATCCAATACAACCATAAACAAGTAATCAACACATAATTAACATCTAGGTTTCATTAGATCGAAGCAAACACAAGATAGATCTAGCCTAACATGTTGAAATCAAGACAAGCACAAGATATATACAACCAACACATAGACATATTGATTGAATTAAGAGAAGACTTATCTCAATAGCACATGAAAGGATTCAAGGGGTGAAAACCCTTGAAAATACTGTAAAATACGAGCTAGGGTTTACAAAGTTCGGCCCTAGGGTTCTCCACATAAGTTCCTCTTTAATGAATGAAAAATAGGAAACTATATATAGAGTTTAGAAGGTGACGGCGTCAAGAACAAAAGTCTGACGCCATCATCTCGCCGCCAAATAGTTCCTCGGACTGCTTAGATCTGGGTCTGACGCCGTCATGTATACACCTTATGCAGGCCGTCACAAAATTAACTCTTGACGCCCTTGTTGTGACGCCGACAGGTTTGTACTGGGTTGTCACCACTTTTACTCTTGACGCCGTCAGGTACTGTTCTCAGCTTGGAAAATTAAGTCTTTGGCGTTTTCTTCACTTTTATGCTCCAAAAACGTCCGAATTGCTTCCTTTTCCAGATTTTACTCCCAAAGTACCTAAAATCACAAAAGGAACGATTTAGGGTAATATTTGATCAAATAAATTCAATTCCGGGCTTAAATGACCCCCTAAAAGTGGTTCATTTTTTGCCTCATCGATACCCATTTATGACAGGAAGTTAATTTAATATGGTTAGTTAATGAGGGAGTTTTATGTAATTTTGATTCCATTACAAGATGTAATGAAAAAAAGTAGGGGACCCCGAAGGAATGGTTTTTGTGTAATGAATCATTCCTTGTAATGAATCATTACATTCTATAAATGTAAACAAACAACATTTTTTCACTACATCGTAATAATCTTTTCCATTTCGGCTTTGATTACAACATACCAAACACTACATGATTGTCTAATATATTGTTTGGTAAGCATTAACGAAAATAGAAGAATGGATTTCGAATGATAGATGCATTCAAGCCAAATGAGGTAGGTATCCCCTCATACCATTGACATTTTATTTATTACACTCTTACTTTTACCTTTTCTCTCTCTCCCAAAAGTACACATATTTTCCACTCTTATGTATAATGACAAATATAGATTGTCAATTTGTCCCACCATCTTGTTTAGTTTTATTTATATAATATATAAAAATGGGCCTTACTTACTATATTATCTAACTATATATAAAGAATGAGTTGCAAGTTGAGCATTAATTGAGGATGTGAATTAATGGTTTGAGCTTGGCAACTCTAATACGATGAATAAGCTACCAAATCGTTAATGTAGAGCTGCATTTGAAAGTTTTTAATAGCTTTTAAAAACCAAAATGAAACACCAAAGCTAAAATGTGTAAAGCCTCACTTCTTATTATGAAGCATTAATTCGCCTTTACATTAATAAACTCAAAAAACTCTTCCCAAACCAACCGATTGATGCAAACCCTTTCATGTTTCCATGCTCCATCAATACCTCCTTTCATCTCCTCACCATTAAATGTGTCTACTCATCTACCATGTACATTGATTCCTATAAATTACACACCAGCCACAATTTCGAAACAGCACTGCTACTCAATAATATATGGAACCAACTCATCCCAAGAGTTTGCCAAAAGAGCAAAAAGGTCAGCCACGCGCCCACGTAGGCACAGCTTATGGACTTTGAGAACATCCAACCTACAGAAAAAAAGTATCTGATTGGTAAGCAATTCTTTCCTTTGACAAAAATTCCTGCGTTACAGTTACATCAATATTAATTGCTACATATGTATGGTTTCTGTCATCGACATTATTGGTTACGTTACGACTATCGGCAAATCTGCACAACTAAGGCCCAGGTCAAAGACCCTCAATTTTAACCATACAAATGAGAGGTAATGTATTCTTTGTATAATTGCTAAAACCTACGAAAAAAAAGTATATTTGCTAAAGGTATATTTGCTAAAACCTACAGAAAAAAAGTATATTTGCTAAAGTTATATCAAGCTAGACCAATAATCTGTTAACTATTTGCAGCAGCATTTTTCGGACCTCATAAAAGAAACATACCGTGATTGGTGAAGCTTCTAATGTGTAAACACTGGACGATAGTGACGAGATTCAGAGATCCTCGATGAAATTATTTTTATTTCTTTCAAACCAATCTCAAATCCAATTCTAAACCCACTTACAAACCCACTTACAAGTTAGGGGTCATTTAACACTAATATAAAAGTAATTACAATAAATAATCGTTCCACTAGAGACCAAAGACAAGCACGGAGGTCATATACTAGCACCTCACAAATAGTATTTAGATACTCACATCTCTCGGGTGTAATAAAGTTATATCACAATATGGAAACGGAAAATATCTCTCACTACCTGTCATAGCAAAATAGATTACCATAGGCTTGGGAAAGGATCAAACCTCCATCACATGGCATAAGCACCTAGGATAAACTATCAAAGAGGTCTTTTAAAGGGTTGTAACGTTAGGTGTAGGGATATGGAATACACGGTTTTGTTGGATATATGCAGTCTTTACTGGTGGCGAGTTAACAATCTTGGTTAATTACATGTACAATATGGCGTTGCTAAGCCAAGACTAGACTCAACTTAATCTAATAAATGAAAAATAACAAAAACATAAAATAAACATAGAATGGAAACGAGATGGTAGTCCATATGTTTTTCTCTTTTTCGTTTTCTATTTTTTTTTTTTTTTTTTTTTTTTTTTTTTTTTTTTTTTTTTGCATACACTCTTACCCTACCATCCAAAATAATACATCATATGGAATGAACATTCCCCTTACACTTGAATTTTTACATACTTTACAATAAACTAATCTAATGACTCGAATTAAGAAAATCAAAACACTTGGAGTACTTTTAAGATTAACGCGCATATGGGGGTTATAAATGATGTTCTTCCCCATTACTCCATAAAATAAGTACTTTACCCATGAGTCCCAATCGTCCCAAAACAATATGTACAAGGATATGACTCGACTTAGCAACCATGTAATCAATTAGATAATTAACTTAGGGTTTAACAAATAACAATAATGCACTAAAAATGAGTGCATACACGGAAGGCTAAGGCGATTTGGGTGTACATTTAAGTGGGGTGTAACAAATTCTTTCTTTAAGTAAAATGCTTAAAGTTAGAAATGAAAAGATAGGCTCGGAGGGGTGTACTAGGGATTTCGTGTACTAAAAATGAGTACAACGCTAATGGTGTGGGAAAAATTAGTTCACTTAACTAGTCAAGTAATATGACTTAAATGGTCAAGTAATTAAAATACTGGTTTAACACAAGGGTGATCCTAATGCCTCTTATCATGTAGTAAATCCTACTACACGAATGTAGTCTCACTAGCGGTCTCGGGATGCATCATTAACGCAAGTTCTAGAATCTAAATGCTACCGGTACACTCATAAGTACTAATAGTAAATGCTTTTCCTATCAAATCTAAAGGCGAACCTCACATATTTGGGTGGAAAAATTTTCTGAATGATACGGTTATGTGCTAGTCATACAATCTCCTATCCATGAGACACTTGCTAAGGCTAAAGTTTCACTCCTAAATGTTGTAAAAAATTTTAAATTTGGCGCTAAAATTGCACTAACAAGTATTTCTCATAGTTTTATTACACATCTATTATCAAACAAACAAACTCAAGCGAAAGTGTATCTGTAAGGTATCATCATTTTACCCTCCCCTTACACTTAGGATGAACATTGTCCCCAATGTTCAAGTAAATGATGTAAAAGTGAGATAAGTAAAAAGAATGAAATCAAATACTCCCCTGATTCGCTCGGTATGGATAATAAGGTGGCCAGGTTAGATCTTCCTCCAAGAAAATGAACAATCAAAGCTTCCCTTCCAGAAAAATAAATCATCTTCTTGTCATACATAACCTGTAAATCCTGAGAAAACAGACAAGGCAACCTCGCATAAAATCGGTGGCAATCTACATATGTTACTAAATCCTAGAAAACAGAATAAGATATAATGCTTGTGGAATGATGTTTGCAGATTTCCTGGAGATTATAAAACTAATAATTCAACAAAAAACTTTAAGACTCCGTTAGAAAAAAACTGGTAAAATTTCCAGATTTTTACACGTGACGCCATCAAGAGTAAACTCATGACGCCGTCAGAAGTGACCTGCATAAATTCTTATGTTTAGTTTCCGGAAAATTTCTGGAAAAACTTGGTTCTACTTCTTGGAAAATCCTGCAAAACTTCATTATGACTCGATACAAGCATTTGACTCTAACAAATACGAATATACATGTTCACTTAATATTGTGGAGAATCATGATCGGTTTTGTTTCTTAAAAACATATTTGGGGTTTCCCCTTACACTTATTTTTTGCAAAAATACCTTTGGATGAAGTTAAGACTAGGATAAACAACAAAGTAAAGTATTTTCACCATTTCAGTATTGAAACATGATCTACCAACAATAAAAATAAAGCATGCATACGGAAGCAAATAACAAACAAACAAAAATAAAAATCACACAAAGCATGGGTTGCCTCCCAAGAAGCACTTTTCTTTATTTACGATTCTTGTAGCTAGACTCAAGGTCATGGGTTACTACGTGATACGGGTGAGTTCCTCATTGAGGACATCCTTGGGATCAAACTTAGGTTTTAGCTTCCTATCGGTTTTCTTAGTACGGTATGACCTTTCAAACTTTTCTCCATCCGGATCATACAAAGTCGTCTTCATATGCCATGATCCGTCACCTTCTTTAGGTGGCTTGTCCCACTTCCATTTACACTTGTCTCCCTCTCTTTTCCACTTATTCATCTCTATATTAATAGGCATTACGCTTAAGAACTCAATCATCTTCCTAAAGACTAAGGGGTCCTCAAAAGGATCTAGCTCTTCATCTCTAGCTATGAGTTGTTCCACCGAATGTGTCTTTTCAATGAAATCTTTTTCTAGATAGAATAGGCGTTGAGGTCCTATAAAGTTCCTTTCTATCCAAGGTCCATATCTAGATGGTCTCCTATTAATCTCTACCCAATGTGGTGTCGGTTCATCCTCACTATCATAGCTATGTTTCTTAACATCGTATACCGACCAAGTGTCGCCCTCACCTACCGCAATCTTAGACTCCTTACAATCTATCATGGTGCTAGCGGTTGCTAAAAATCCTCTTCCTACCAACAATGGGCATGTAGTGTCACTAACCATGTCTAGGACGTGAAAATCCGCTAAGATAGTTAACTTTCCTACGTGAACAACTACATCCTTAATTATTCCAACCGGGTGGGCAATACTCCCATTCGCTAGACCTATCAATACCTCCGTCTCCTCTAACTTTCCTAGCTTAAGAGTGGTGAAAAGGGATAAGGGAATCAAGTTGAGGTTTGACCCCAAATCAGCTAGTGTGTCGAAAGCTTCAGATCTTCCTATCTTACAAGGCAAAACAAATATACCCGGATCATCAAGCTTTTTAGGCAACTTGTTTTGAACGAAGGCGGTCCATTTTTACCTAGTTTAAACTTCTCATACTTTTCTAGGAGGGCACTATAGTAGGGATCACGGGCTAAGACATCAATGACGGGGCGTTCAAGGTGAAGTTCCTTAAATTCATCGTCAAGGTCTTGCGTAGGAGGTGTTTCAACTATGCTTTTGACCGGTTTTATATCGGGTGTTTTATTCGATTAGTCCTTTTGAAGAATTTTGTTTTGTTTGAAACACGTGCTCATAGATTTAACCGAGTAGTATTGTAGACAAGAAGTGGGCGACGAAACTGATGATATGGAATTAACGTTTAGTTTCAGGTTCTTGACCGTGTCGCTCGGGAGTGCTCCCATTTCTCGGTCATTGAGAACTTTCAACAATGCGTCAATTTTGGTGGTCATCTCGCTTTGCTTTTGTTTGAAATCGGCTTCAAACTTAGATATGCGAGCTTCTTGAGATGCCATAAACTTGGACATCAATCCTTCAAGATTATTGGTACTACCATAGTTGTTAGAAGGATTGTCATTGAAAGTACGGTTGGAGGGTGGACCGTTTGGTTGGTAACGATTAGGCGGATTGGAAGAATTGGCTTGATTTTGTTTCCACCTAAGGTTTGGGTGATCTTTCCAAGAGGGGTTGTATGAATCACCGTAAGGGTTTGGCTCGGGTTTGAAAGTGTACCACATATCTCCCGCTTCGTCGGTACGCGAGGATGCATAGTCCGCAAAAGCTGTTCCGGGGAGTTCCACACAATCACGAATGTCATGGGGACCACTACATAATTCGCATGAAGAAGTGATTTTGTTCACTTGGCTTGAAGGCTTAGGAGCTTCGTAAGATTTCATGAGAAACTTGACTTGGTCCTCAAGTTCCATGATCCTACGGTCGGGAGTGCTAGAAATGTTCGAAGACAAAGATATTGCCTTGACCGTTTTGTTCAAATCACGGGGATTATTCCAACTTTCGTTGTCATAGAGAGCAAGATCTTCTATGAGTTCCCATGATTGTTCCCCACTTAGATCACGTAGCTTACCACCGGCCGATTGGTCAATGGCTCGCCTTGTGGAGAGATCGATATGGTCATAAAAGATTTGGACTTGGAGCCAAAGATCTATGCCATGATGAGGGACTTTTTGGAGTAAGTCCTTGAAACGAGTCCATGCTTCATAAAGAGTTTCACCTTGACGTTGTTGGAACATCAAGATGTCATTTCTAAGCTTGGTAGTTCTCCCCGGTGGGAAAAATTGAGCAATGAAACGAGTGGTGAGATCATCCCATGTGGTGATGGATCCCGCGGGTAAACGCTCAAGCCATTGACTAGCTTGATCACGTAGAGAGAATTGGAATAGGGGTAATTGGGTTGTCTCTCTAGTTGCAACATCTAGGTGTATGGAATCTACGATTTTAAGGAAGTCCTTGAGATGTTGATTTGGATCTTCGAAATGAAGTCCATGGAATGCACATCCGCTTTGCACCAACCGGATGGTGTCGGATCGCAAGGGGGTCACATTGGCTCCGGTGAGCTCAATGGTGTTTCGATAGCCTTGGTGGCTAGGTCGGGAATACTCTCCTAGGGTTCGGGGCCTAAGAGGTTCTAGAGGTGGGTTTTGTTGTGGTGGGATGACGGGTTCAAAGATGTTCCCATCGTCCATGATGTCGGGTGGTGAAGAGTTACGAAAAAAACACGAAGAATTAAGATAGACTAAAGAGAACCTAGAAATAAAAATAAAATCTTACTAGAAAGGAATCTAGCAAGTAGACCTAATAAAAAGAGATTCTAACCTAGACAATAACTATTCCCCAGGCTGCGGCGCCAAAAACTTGATGCGTGGGAATTACACCAGGCTTTACCTCTCATGGGATCTTGAGAAGCTTACAACCCCCACCAGGCAGTGTACCTGATCGATGTAGTATAGTATAATGACAAGTACCGGGTGATTGATCGTTCAGCTAGGAATAGTGTCGCTAGGATTAGAAAACCTAAAGACTAGGTCTAGAGATGAGAGATGATTCTTTTTGTATTTTTATATTTTTTAGAAAGCAAGTAAAAATCTCGGGTTTTAAGGATTTGGGCGGAATTAGTTGCTAGTCAACTAACCCAATACTAAAGATGCAATCAAAATAAAATACTAAAAATGAAAATAACTATATTAAACTAAAGTTGTGAGCAATATGTGGGAGAAATGTGTTTACTTATATTTCACTACTCCCTAGATATCTTTTACATGTTAATTACTTGTTATAGTTGCGTGGATGACGGATTGTATTCCTTAATACCATTCATGGGGTGGCGTACTTACTTCCCCAATCCTATGAGTGCCTACTTCACTCCTATGTCGAATCGGCTAAGAAGCTCCTAACATGGGATCATTAGAATTTACTCATGCATTAAATACAACTAATAAAACTAGTACACATCGGTTCATGTTTCCTAAGACGTTCAAGCATGTTACACAATAGAGATCTGCCAGTTTTCTTAAGCCTAACATTGAAATCATTCATCCAATACAACCATAAACAAGTAATCAACACATAATTAACATCTAGGTTTCATTAGATCGAAGCAAACACAAGATAGATCTAGCCTAACATGTTGAAATCAAGACAAGCACAAGATATAGACAACCAACACATAGACATATTGATTGAATTAAGAGAAGACTTATCTCAATAGCACATGAAAGGATTCAAGGGGTGAAAACCCTTGAAAATACTATAAAATACGAGCTAGGGTTTACAAAGTTCGGCCCTAGGGTTCTCCACACAAGTTCCTCTTTAATGAATGAAAAATAGAAAACTATATATAGATTTTAGAAGGTGACGGCGTCCAGAACAAAAGTCTGACGCCGTCATCTCGCCGCCAAATAGTTCCTCGGACTGCCTAGATCTGGGTCTGACGCCGTCATGTATACACCTTATGCAGGCCGTTACAAAATTAACTCTTGACGCCCTTGTTGTGACGCCGTCAGGTTTGTACTGGGTCATCACCACTTTTACTCTTGACGCCGTCATGATTTTCCTCTTGACGCCGTCAGGTACTGTTCTCAGCTTGGAAAATTAAGTCTTTGGCGTTTTCTTCACTTTTATGCTCAAAAAACGTCCGAATTGCTTCCTTTTCCAGATTTCATTCCCAAAGTACCTATAATCACAAAAGGAACAATTTAGGGTAATATTTGATCAAATAAATTCAATTCCGGGCTTAAATGACCCCCTAAAAGTGGTTCATTTTTCGCCTTATCAATACCCATTTATGATAGGAAGTTAATTTAATATGGTTAGTTAATGAGGGAGTTTTATGTAATTTTGATTCCATTACAAGATGTAATGAAAAAAAAAGTAGGAGACCCCGAAGGAATGGTTTTTGTGTAATGAGTCATTCGTTGTAATGAATCATTACATTCTATAAATGTAAACAAACATATAAATGTAAACAAACAACATTTTTTCACTACATCGTAATAATCTTTTCCATTTTGGCTTTGATTACAACATACCAAACACTACATGATTGTCTAATATATTGTTTGGTAAGCATTAATGAAAATAGAAGAATGGATTTCGAATGATAGATGCATTCAAGCCAAATGAGGTAGGTATCCCCTCACACCGTTGACATTTTATTTATTACACTCTTACTTTTACCTTTTCTCTCTCTCCCCAAAGTACACATATTTTCCACTCTTATGTATAATTACAAATATAGATTGTCAATTTGTCCCACCATCCTGTTTAGTTTTATTTATATAATATATAAAAATGGGCCTTACTTACTATATTATCTAACTATATATAAAGAATGAGTTGCAAGTTGAGCATTAATTGAGGATGTGAATTAATGGTTTGAGCTTGGCAACTCTAATATGATGAATAAGCTACCAAATAGTTAATGTAGAGCTGCATTTGAAAGTTTTTAATAGCTTTTAAAAACCAAAATGAAACACAAAAGCTAAAATGTGTAAAGCCTCACTTCTTATTATGAAGCATTAATTCGCCTTTACGTTAATAAACTCAAAAAACTCTTCCCAAACCAACCGATTGATGCAAACCCTTTCATGTTTCCATGCTCCCAAATACCTCCTTTCATCTCCTCACCATTAAATGTGTCTACTCATCTACCATGTACATTGATTCCTATAAATTACACACTAGCCACAATTTCGAAACAGCACTGCTACTCAATAATATATGGAACCAACTCATCCCAAGAGTTTGCCAAACAGCAAAAAGGTCAGCCACGCGCCAACGTCGGCAAATCCCTTTCAGCTTATGGACTTTGAGAACTTCCAACCTACAGAAAAAAAAAGTATCTGATTGGTAAGCAATTCTTTCCTTTGACAAAAATTCCTGCGTTACAGTTACATCAATATTAATTGCTACATATGTATGGTTTCTGTCATCGACATTATTGGTTACGTTACGACTATCGGAAAATCTGCACAACCAAGGCCCAGGTCAAAGACCCTCGATTTTAACCATACAAATGAGAGGTAATGTATTCTTTGTATAATTGCTAAAACCTACGAAAAAAAAAGTATATTTGCTAAAATCTACAGAAAAAAAGTATATTTGCTAAAGTTATATCAAGCTAGACCAATAATCTGTTAACTATTTGCAGCAGCATTTTTCGGACCCCATAAAAGAAACATACCGTGATTGGTGAAGCTTTTAATGTGTAAACACTGGACGATAGTGACGAGATTCAGAGATCCTCGATGAAATTATTTTTATTTCTTTCAAACCAATCCCAAATCCAATTCTAAACCCACTTACAAACCAAACGGGTCCTTAATTAATAATTGAATTATATTAGTTTAAATTTACATCAAAATGGTTTCTGATAATTTTTGCATCAAAGTTGTTTCATTGTCAAAATAGATCCTTAATGGATTATGCATCAAGCATCACCGTCATCGTAAATTGGTATCAATGATCATTATCAATGTCCAATCATCATAAGAGTATGCATCGATCATGCAACGTAAATTATGCATCATCGGTCATGCATCATAAATTATGCATCGATCGTATATTATGCACGATCGTATATTATGCACCGTTGTCAAGCATCATGAATCATGCATTGATCATCATCATAGATCATAGTCCTAAATCATAAGATACGATCTCGAGATGAGAATGATAAACGGGAATAAAGATTAAGATGGAATTAACCAAGTTCGATTAGATTAGTTTGATATTGATATAGGAAAACAAAAATAACAACACATTCAAAAGCTTCATTTAATTTTTTTTTCTTTCAAAAACGTTGTTTCGGAAAATGATTTCAGGATATAATTTTTAGGAAACCTGTTTGAAAATCTCATGAAATTCGTAGACGAAGCATGTTAATGACTTTTGTACCCTGATGAGGCGAAAAATGAACCGTTTTTAGGGGGTCGTTTAAGCCCGGAATTGAATTTATTTAATCAAATATTGCCCTAAATCGTTCATTTTGTGATTTTAGGTACTTTAGGAATGAATTCTGGAAAAGGAAGCATTTTGGACGTTTTTGGAGCATAAAAGTGAAGAAAACGACAAAGACTTAATTTTCCATGTTGAGAACAGTACCTGACGACGTCAAGAAGGAAAATATGACGACGTCAAGAGCAAAATGCATGACGATCCAGAGAAAACCTGAAGGCGTCAGAAGTAGGGCGTCAAGAGTTATTTTGGTGACAGCCTGAAGAAGGATTACACATGACGGCGTCAGACCCAGATCTAGGCAGTTCGAGAACTTTATTGGCGGCGAGATGACGGCATCAAAAATTTACTCTTGACGCCGTCACCTCATAAAATCTATATATACTTTTCTATTTTTCATTCATTAAGAGAGGAACTTGTGTGGAGAATACTAGGGCCGAACCTAATAAACCCTAGGTCGTTTGTAACAGTATTTTCAAGGGTTTTCACCCCTTGAAACCTTTCATGTTCAATTAAGATAAGTCTTCTTTCAATTCATTCAATATGTCTATGTGTTGTTTGAATATATCTTATGCTTGTCTTGATTATAACATGCTAGGCTAGATCTTTAATGTGTTTGCTTAGATGTAATGAAACCTAGATGTTGATTATAAGTTGATTGCTTGTTTATAGTTGTAATGGATGAATGATTTCAATGTTAGGCTTAAGAAAACTGGCAGATCTCCATTGTGTAACTTGCTTGAACGTCTTAAGAAACATGAACCGATGTGTACTAGGTTTTTATGATTGTATTAATGCATGAGCGAATTCTAGTGATCCCATGTTAGGAGCTTCTTAGCCGGCTCGACATAGGAGTGAAGTAGGAGCTTATAGGATTGGGGAAGTAAGTACGCCACCCCATGAATGGTATTAAGGAATACAATCCGTCATCCATGCAACTGTAGCAAGTAATTAACCTGTAAAAGATATCTAGGGAGTAGTGAAATCTAAGTAAACACAATTCTCCCATATATTGCTCACACATCTAGTTTAATTTAGTTTATTTTCATTTTTGTTATTTTATTTTGATTGCATCTTAGTTATTGGGTTAGTTGACTAGAAACTAATTCCACCCACTCCTCTAAAAACCGAGATTTTACTTGCTTTTATAAAAACATAAAAAAATACAAAAAGAATCATCCCTCATCTCTAGACCTAGTTCTTAGGCTTTCTAATCCTAGCGGCACTATTCCTAAGTTGAACGATCAATCCCCCGGTACTTGTCACTATACTATACTATAATGATCAGGTACACTGCCTGGTGGGGGTTGTAAGCTTCTCGAGATCCCTCGAGAGGTAAAGCCTGGTGCAATTCCCATGCATCAAGTTTTTGGCGCCGCAGCCCGGGGAATGGTTATTGTCTAGGTTAGGATTTCTTTTTATTGGGTCTACTTGCTAGATTCCTTTCAAGTAAGGTTTTATTTTTATTTTTTTAGGTTCTCTTTAGTCTATCTCATTTCTTCGTGTTTTTGTTCATAATCTTTACCATCCGACATCATGGAAGGTGGTAATATCTTTGAACCCATCAACCCACCACAACAAGACCACCCACAAAACCCACCACTAGCTAACCAACCTCTTAGGCCCCGAACCCTAGGAGAGTATTCCCGACCTAGCCACCAAGGCTACCGAAACACCATTGAGCTCACCCAAGGAGCCAATGTGTCTCCCTTGCGATCCGATACTATCCGGTTGGTGCAAAGCGGATGTGCATTCCATGGACTTCGTTCCGAAGATCCAAATCAACATCTCAAGGACTTTCTTAAAATCGTAGATTCTATAGACCTTGATGCTACAACTAGAGAGTCAACCCGATTACGCCTATTCCAATTCTCTCTACGTGATCAAGCTAGTCAATGGCTTGAACGTTTACCCGCGGGATCCATCACCGCATGGGATGATCTCACCACTCGTTTCCTTGCTCAATTTTTCCCATCGGGGAGAACTACCAAGCTTAGAAATGATATCTTGATGTTCCAACAACGTCAAGGTGAAACTCTATATGAAGCATGGACTCGTTTCAAGGACTTACTCCAAAAAGTCCCTCATCATGGCATAGATCTTTGGCTCCAAGTCCAAATCTTCTATGACCATATCGATCTCTACACAAGGCGAACCATTGACCAATCGGCCGATGGCAAGCTACGTGATCTAAGTGCGGAAGAATCATGGGAACTCATAGAAGATCTTGCTCTCTGTGACAACGAAAGTTGGAATGATCCCCGTGATTTGAACAAAACGGTCAAGGCAATATCTTTGCCTTCGAACATTTCTAGCACTCCCAACCATAGGATCATGGAACTTGAGGACCAAGTCAAATTTCTCATGAAATCTTACGAAGCTCCTAAGCCTTCAAGCCAAGTGAAAAAAATCACTTCTTCATGCGAATTATGTAGTGGTCCCCATGACACTCGTGATTGTGTGGAACTCCCCGGAACAGCTTTTGCGGACTACGCATCCTCGCGTACCGACGAAGCGGGAGATAAGTGGTACACTTTCAAACCCGAGCCAAACCCTTATGGTGATTCCTACAACCCTGTTAGATCACCATTTTATAAACACAAGTATAAGAAATGAGATGAGAATGAGAGATGGTTGATTATAAGAATGAGAGAAAAGTAATTGCAAGAGTTTCCTTAATGTATTCAAATAACCAACAATTGTAATGTTTACATAAGCTTAGTATTTATATGGGAGGAGTAGGGCAACACTCCCTTCCTCCCTCTTACTACTTAGACGTGGGCTTTCAAGGCCGATGTACATGCATACTTAAGCCTAGTAACATAAACATAGTGAAATAAATAACTAAGCAACCTATTACAAAAGGTAATGACCGAGACTTGACTAAAATACAAAAGTATGTTCCCAACAATCTCCCCCTAAGGGTCGGTCATCATGGTTGCTTGACGTCTTCATCTTTGTCGTTGACTTGTGACATGTGAAACTTTAGACGTCTTCAAAATTGTTGTATAATAACTGCACTTTGCTCTATGTCTTTGTTCTTTGATGATGATGTAGTGATTGTGTTATGAAGTAGTCTGCCATTCGTCACTCCTGCGTCTGTGGTGGTTGTCCGCCATTCCAACATACTCATACATCTTTGGACTTAGACTTTCAGGTGCACGAAGTTCCTTTACATACTCTAAGATCTTTAGTCTTTATACTTTGTAGATTCTTCTTATTGGCGTAGAATCTTTCTTTGAACTTTGTGGTGCTTAAGATCTTTGGGGGAGCTATCATTTGCTTCAAGATGTATGTATGAGCATGTTGGAATCTACCATCATGGAGGTGATGTACCTGCAAGTAAACAGTTAGCAATAAACAACCGGTACTTACAGATAAGGAATTAGAATTCATCAACAGCATAGTGTGAGGACTCCTTCTAATCCTTACCAAGGCCGTTCCCATATCAGATACTCCCGAAGGAGCTTACGAGACCTACTAAGTAGCTCAATGACTGGGGGAGTCGCTGGGGATCACTCCACGACTGTAGACCGCTACGGAACCACTGCAAACACTAAGCGTAACCCTTGTGGGGTTACCGAAGTGACCTGCTGTCAGGGCTGCTTGATGTTGACCCTGGCAGGATTTTCCGTTCAATCATTGAGAAATACATGTGTAATCCTCTCATAAACGTTCTCAGCAGATTGCTAAGATCTGCGAAGGACTCGATAATTTACAGCTGGTGTCCATTGATGTAGAACACCAGTTGTATAAATACTAAGTGTTCCTAAGAGATCTTTGATGTATCTCAAGGCTCTAGACTCTATAAGTGCATACCTAGGTTTCTTATGCGGAGACTAGGGAGGGGTCTCCTGCTTCAATATCAACTATTCTATAAGAGATAAGTCGATAGATTACACTGGTTCCCCGTGAGAATGAAACAAGCTCTTTTAATAGAACTTGAGTGGTTAAGAAGGTTTAGTGCATTGCGTCACTGGGTCCATGACGACTTTATCTTCAATACCGGTGTTGTCTTTTGCAACAACCAGTAGCATACGTATTGAACCCGGTGTCTGCCCTAAGGTTGAACATATGGAGGGCTATTTCTTTTCACCCTTTTCTTTTTAATTCTTCAACTCCTTCTTTCCCTTTCATTCTTTTCTCCTTTTTTTTTCGTATCATACCTAAGGACTTCTAATTCTAACTATGGGAGATGTCCTTGGGTAGATCCCTACGGCTCTGGCAGATCATAGGACGGTTATTCCTATCTTAATCACCTTATAACTCCGACTGTAGCCAAGAAACCTTTGATTGAAAATCTCTCAAAGTGTTTGTGATAATCAAGTATTTTGGTTAACACTTTGAGAGTTTTGTGTACACTTTTGAAGGGCTCCCCCTTCACATGTGCTCATGAGTATTTAATAAATTTGCACATGCGGGAGGAGCAAGTAATTTTGAATTGATTCACTTTCAGTGAACAAGACCGATTCGAGACACGCTTACATCACTAGTTAGACTAGCTTGAAGTTATTACCCAGCCTGGTCAAGTCCACAGAAAGTTTCTCGAGACGGTACCTTTCTACTAAGACAAATCCTTTTCGAGACACGCTTACGTGGTTAGTTAAAGAGATCCATTGTCAGCTTTTAGGTGACAACTAGCTCTAGTAACTAACTTGATGTTATTACCCGTCGAGGATAAGTCTTTTCGATATTACTAACTTTTATTGTCTCGTCAATTCCTGGGTCAATTCTGAGTCTAGCTCGCACATGATACAACTTTTAGCCTTTTGACTACTTATATTTTTAATCACCTTTTGATTTTCTCCCCCTCAAAAATAGCATATAAAGTGATGTTTTTGACAATCCTTTTAGATTAAAATATGTCCTTTTGAGTCTTATGGGGAGATTCACCAAGAATTTTTGATATAGAACAAAGTATTTTTGTTTTGACAAGTGCTCCCCCTCAACAAGTGATTAGGTCTTATTGAGGTGAAATACTTGTCCTTTTGAGGAGAATTTATGAAAATCATAAAACATTTGATTAATTCTACTCAAAAGTAAGAAGCCTTCGCTCCTTATATTATGATTGAGGCACTGATGCGTACCTCAGGGTCCTTTCTTTACAAGTTCGGGTTGTGCACTGTAATGCGTGCACAAGCCATTATGAAGTATAGTATTGACAAATCAAATCAAGTTCTTACAAATTAGCTACCATTCGGGTCTCTGAAATGTCAACACAGGAAATCCAGGTTTGCCTCCAACATAGCTTTCCAATCTCCGAAACTGATCCCTGCGCTTCAACCGGTTCTCAATCCTTGTAATGAATCTGCGAGCGTCCCTGGCCTCATTGGTATTCCACCTTCTGGATTTACCCAGTGCTATGTCATCTAATCTGCTTTTGATTCCTTCTCTGACGAACTTCAGGGTTTCATCACAGAACTTATGGATTTCTTCATAGGCCATGAAGCAGTTACGGCCGTTTACACTGCGGTATGTAAACCGAAATGCCGGATGCCTGATCAAGGAGTATTGAGATAGATGTTGAAGGTTGGGGATGTTGAACATATTAGGATTGGTGAGATTCAGCTTCTTCTGATAACTTTCCACTCCCAGTTGAAGATCTTCTACTCTTTCTCTGATGACTATCTGTCTGATGAAGATTAGGAGAGCTGTGATAAAGGCAAGCTGCATAGGTTTGGGCAAGTTGCAAAGCTTTCCTTGAACTTTGAGTAGATACATATCTTCTATGTCGTTGAGTAGTAATCGTGGAAATTCCGACTCGGAAATCTCGTACTCTTTTTCATCAAGTCTTTTGAGTACTAATTTGCTGAGGAAGGGGTACCCAAAGTGAGTGACTGTCGAAATGAACTGAATCGAGACTATCTTTAACTCACTTGTCACATTACACATCCTCTGATTAAGTCTGCTGGTTCGATAATACTGTGCCCGGTTATTTGGCCAATGATGTATGCCATAGAGTGCGTTCCGGTCATAGTCAACAACTTTATCGATGAATAAGTTAGAGGCTTCTTCTTCGATGGCATTGTTGAGGTATCTGGCTGCAGGGAGGAAGGTGAGTGATGTGGCATACTTCTTCTCAATCTTACTACCGTGTTGAAGAAATTCCAAGTCGTTGTTGAAGAAGAACTTGTAAAGGATCTTGGGTTCCTTTGGCTTTCCAATCATAGGCAGTGGTTTCGACCAGTCAGTTATGTATGGTGCGGTTTTCCTTGTGACCGGATCGACGTGAGATTCAGGATTGATCCAGTCAATATTGCTTGACATAGCTCGAGCAATATTTTATAGATGATACTCAAGTTTGATGGAGTTAGCAGACTGATCTTTCAGAAGATTGAACGCATCATTCTTGATTCTTCGTAGCTCTTTCTTGTTCATCTTTTTCATATGAAACTTTTGTTGAATCAACTGAGCGTATTCCACTGTTCGACCATTGAGAGGTTCTTGCTTGTCTGCAAGTGGTGGTTGCGAATTAATCATCTTGTCAAACCAGGAGTAATCGGCAGTTTCGTCTTCGTCTAGCCATTTGAGAACGGTTTTTGGTTTCTTAGGTTCTGTGCCTTTTGACGAGGTGTCCGGTTTGTGCTGATGATGTTTTCATTTCCTTTCTTTCTTCTTTGTAGATGACGGTTCTGGTACTTCATCGGTCTGAGGAATCTCGTCTCCGCCTGTGTATTCGAAGTGGTCATGGGCTTTAGGACCGGAACCAGATGCCTTGGGTTGTTGTGTAGATGTTGCTGTAGTTGGAGGAATGACCGGTTCTTTTGGTTGAGATGAGGGTCCTTCGGCTTGCTTTTGTTTCTTTGCCTGAGAGTTAGGATCCTGATCTTCATCATCTCTTAGACGTTTCAGTTTATCGGCCTCAGTGTTGCAGGTCTCTTTAGACATTTTGGCTTTCAAAGCTTCCAGGACTTTAGCTTCTTCAGGTGACAATGTGAACTTACTTTCCAATTTGTCTAAGAGCTGGGTTTCTAATTCGTCCATTGATAACCCCGGTTGTGGTAAAGTTGATTTGTCAGCTCGAAGAGTAAATGAGGTAGTTCTGATCACTTTCTTAACTGCTTGTTCTGCAAACTTGGTGAGTTCATCTCTCATAGGTGCCAACAACTCTTTTAATTCAGCAACTAAGTGTTGTTCCATCTACTGATGCGCTTGAGCAGCTAATGTGGCTTCCAAGTTTTCTTGTACATCCTTAGCTAAGAAGGTGTCAACCTTTTCTTGCAGCTCCTGAACATTTGTGTTAAGCTTTGTCAATTCTGCAACTTGGCTTGCAAGTGATTCAACTCGATCTTCCAATTTGTTTTTCTTCTTATCATGAACTCTTCTAAAAGCTTTCTTTATCAACTTGGATGCAGCAGAGGCTTTTGTACTTGCGGGTTTCTTGATTGATTCGTCATGGGTAGATTCGGATGCTGAAGGTGATGATTGTGAAGATTCGATGTTGGTGTTACGTCCTTATCATCTCCTCTTTGTGATTCGGGTTGTTCAACATTTTTAACTTTGGCTGCTTCCTCTTGCAATCTTTGTTCTTCAGCCAGTCTGTCAGCTTCGGCCTTAAGCTTTAGTTCTTCTGCTAATTTGGCAGCTTCTGCCTTAAGCCTCAGATCTTCTGCAAGCTTGGCTTCTTCTTCTTTTCGTAACTTATCTTCTGCCAGCTTGGCTGCCTCTTCAGCCTTTCTGCTTTCTTCCATACGAATCGTTTCTTCCAATTTGGCTTGTGCTAGCTCCTCAAGTCTAGCCTCTTCAGCTTCTTGCTTTTTCTTTAATTCTTCTTCTTGAGCCCTTTCTCTGAGCTCCATTTCTTCCATAGTCAACAGATATGGAGCATCAGTATCCATATGATCTTCCTCTTCCTCTTCTCCAGTTGCGGAAGCATTGATCATTTCTACGTCTGTGGGTGATACTGTGGGGGTGTCGTAGACGATCAAATCAGCATTGGTTCTTGTAGTAGATTCAGGAATACTGCTAGATCCGCCAGCTTCGTTAGTTTGAGAGAACAAAGGAGGTGGAGGTTGACCAGCTTGGAATGCATCTATCTTGCTGTGGAGGAGACCCAACTTAAGAGCTCTTTCATTTTCTTCTTCTACTGAAAGGCCTATGTTTGAGTGAGCAGACTCTTGTTCAGTAGTCATTGGTTCCTTCAGCTTCTTATTCCTTAACCTCTCTTCTTCCAGCTTAGTACCTGCTTCAGTAAACGGTCTTTGATTGAGATTTGTTGGGTATTCAGCATTATCAGCAAATTCATCAATGTCTTTGTCCCAATCTTCGAAAGTCATGTCCCTATCATCCATATCTTCAAGATTAACATTCCTGTCGATGTTTGCATAGGCTTCCCTATAAATTGGACCTTCGTTGGATTCGGTTTCTGAGTCAGACGGTTTTGGAGAAGGTGGTTGTGTTGGTTCAGGAATGGTTTCAGGTTTCTTGACAAGAATTCTCAACTTGAGTGTACCCTTCTTTTGTTTAGACTTGGTAGAACTACTAGAGCTCCCAGACTTGCTTCCTTTCTTCCCTTTCTTCTGCATGCACGAAGGTAGAATTACTTCGTCTAAGAACCCAACTTTGTCTTCCTTAAGTGCTTGAACGTAGTACTTGTAATTCTTGCAAAGCTTCACTTTATCATTCAAGAGACAATCGGGAAATTTCTTTCCTTGCTTACGTGTGCTGGTGTCGAGTCTCTTGATTTGTCTGAGAGTGTCCTCATTTCTGAAAGTGTGCTTGGCTTCATCATCAAGTCTTTGTGGAATATCTTCATACTCACGAAGGAAGCTTTCGATGAGTAATTTGGTGAAACGTACAAATGGAATGTTGGTAGTCTTGTGTTGAATGTGCCACACAAGGTCTTCCCAAATAATGCTAGCATAATCCACCTTCTTGACGTTTGCCACGGCCCAGAAAAGCTTGATGTGTTGGAGCTTGGGGTGTTCATGACCAGTGTCTCTGCCAGATAAAGACTTAGCAATCAGGATGTACAAGGTTCTCCATGGTCGTAGAAGAAATCTGATGTTGACCCTAGAGTGTCTTGTCACTACTTCTTCTGATTCATCGTAACCAATATCCCGTAACCACTCTATCAGCTCTTCCTCGTTAGGTACTTGATCGTATTCTTCGTCTGGGCCAAGCTCGGGTAAACCAAGAACGTTTCGAAGAATGTCTGTGTCCACAGTAACTTGTCTGTTGTGAAGCATGCAAGTGAAGGACTCTTCCCCAAGGTCTAACTGAAGTGTGTGCCAGAATTGGTGTATGTAGAAGCAGGCCACTGATGCTGACTTGGTAAACAAAATTTTGTTCGGGTGATAGAGGAGAGCATCCACAGCTACAATGCATGAGGATTCATTGCACGTGATTTTGTTGAAGTTGATTCTTAAGTTGTTCTTACCTATCTTTCTGGTGTAATCTTTGGGAAAGGTTTCTTCCCAGGAGAGTTTTGGTTCAGGTTCTGGTCCATATGGAATGTCGTTGTGTTGTGCCATATGAATTGATTATAAACAAACACAAACATAGCAATGATATACTTTGTTAGCTCAGACATTCAATTACATGATTGTGCAGATTATTAAATTGATCAGTGGGTGTTTTGTGAAAAAAAAAAAAAACTTTTGTTATATGATAAACTTGTGTTTAAGAAGTTAACACTTGGTAGAACTTATAACAATCTAGTTACAACATGAGTTTATCATTGCAAGAGATTACACATTTGAAATATTACAACACTTAGACAAATTTCTTGAATTTTGACAATGTTACGCGTAAGATTGGGAAAATCCTACGCATAACTTTTCTTATGCGTAAGAAGTCATATTACGTGTAAGAAAACAAAGGCTACGCATAACATCTATTTTACGCGTAAGTGCAATCTTTTGCGTAGGATTCATCTTATGCGTAAGAATTAATCTTATGCGTAAGAATGAAGCTTAGGCAAAGGATTGAACCTTATGCGTAAGATAAGACTTATGCGTAAAATTTGACTTATGCGTAAGATAATATCTTATGCGTAAGAAAAACTTATGCGTAAGAAAATCTTTTGCGTAAACATTGTCTTATCCAAGACAATGTTTTTCAAACGTGTCGAATCTTACGCATAAGATTCAATCTTACGCGTAGGATGAGTATCTTATGCGTAGACATGTCTTTAACGAGATTCACCTTTTAAAAAATTGTCTCTTTTGATTCCTGAAAGTGTTTAAACACAACCTGTAATACACCGTAAAATCCCAGGTCATTTATTAATGCTAATTATCGACATTATTCTTACTAAGCCATTTTTTTGCTGGCTAATTTGAAACTTTTTACATGAGACACTGTTTATTTGACACCCGAATGTTATGAACACCGTTTGTTTAACACCCGAACATGATTGGTCACCCGATAACACCCGAATGTCACTCTTGGATATCACCCAATGAGGTTAAACACCGATAACTCCACTTGCGACCCGACACTTTGATCTTAACACCGGTATATTAATATTAATTATATATGATGAAGTATATATAATTATGACAAATTATTGTTACTTTATATATATATATATATATATATATATATATATATATATATATATATATATATATATATATATATATATATATAAATGACGACACCGTTTGAATAATTGAGGTTTTCACAAACCGACACCGACACCAAGATTTATTTCACACGTTTTACGAACACCGACACCCCATTTTTGGGCCCCACAAGCCGACTCTATTTTTTTTACTTGGGCCGATTACACCCACCCAAGCCCACTCGACTTTTACTTCTTTTCTTGGGCCGAATTTATTCACAAGCCCACAAGTCTTTTGCTTCGATTGGGCCAAAGTTACACAAGCCCGTATGGCTCATTTTGCTCCTTTTCTCTTTGCGTAGCATGCCATACGAACACAAGGACCAAATCCCTTATGCACTTTAAATTTCACACATGCTTCTTTCCTTGTTTCTCCTCTCTCGGCACACAACACATCCTATGAGGAGTTGACCTTGCAACCTAAGCCGACCTAGCACCTAAACTTGAAACATTCGATCCTTTGGATAAAGTCATTACACGACTAAACTATATTAAACACTCCCTACTCACTTGTGACCAATGGATGCAATGTTTCTAAATCCCCTTACATATCTAATAAACTAATCACAAGAGTACCTTCTAAGGCCTAATCTCTACCAATATTATATCGATCTAGCTTCATGCTTGGTGACACGACTTGACTACTCATGGGACGTTTGAAACATTCTTGTCTCACCACATGCGACACTCGTATGGAGATTGAAGGTAGCTAACCAAACATTTCACCCTATATAAACAACATTTAATGCACACCATTCACACACACTTGAAAATCTCTCAACCCATACGCACCCTCTTTGGTTACTAGCACAAACACAAGTGATCGAGCAAGGTTTTGGTTGAAGGAGCAAGGTGTTGGGATTAAGAGCTAGTTGGGAAGGAGATTTTGGAACAAGAGCGCCTCACGAGGAGGGTATTACCTTGGTTTATTCTCGTTGTCACGTTCCCACGACCTCATCACCACCAAATACTTGGTGTTGTAAGTTACCATCTTCTTGCTCTTCTACTTTGATTCGTATCATGCACATCACACACATACACACGACACACATTCTTTATTTATCTCACAATGCACTAGTATATTGTGTTAAGAAACACCTCGACACCCTCAGTTATGGCCTCACCATTTTGTTTTTACACGTACAACTCACCTATGTTTTTCGATCATCTAATTATACGACTCACCCACAATCGAGTTGACTCAACATGCATAACTTACACGACCTCTTGACACGAAAACTAGACCAAAACTAAATGTTAGTCGAACGAGTTTTAAAAACAAACCACACCCCCCTTTGGGCCTTGCCGGGCTAACGAGCCCAAAACGAAACCCACATAACATTTTTTTCGAATTAGAAACTTAATAAATTTTCGAATGGAAACTGGTCCCTAAAACCGAGTTTTACAAATAAAAAGGGGTAAAAATGGTAACTTTTATAAGAGTAAAAGTTAATTTTTTGAAAACTAGATTTTGGACTAATTTTGCAAAAGTCCCACGTTAGGGACTAAATGTGACAAAACTGTCAAACTTGCGAGTAAGGGCTAAAACAGTAAATTTTAACGAAACTTAAGGGTAGAAACTGCCATTTCTCAAAAATCAAAGGTATATTGTGAAAAAGCTTACGAAGGGACTAAAATTATAATTATTTTTAACCAAGGGTACAAAGTGTAAACTTGTTAAAGTTAAGGGTTAAAATGTGACAAGTTATATTTTTATAATTAATTTCACAAACCACATAAAAACATATATAAGTAATTTCTTTAACTTTTATATATATATATATATATATATATATATATATATATATATATATATATATATATATATATATATATATATATATATATATATATATATATATGTACATAAATAAACATAACTTTATTTAAAAATATTTAATAAATATTTTTAAACGATATTATTTTCTCAACGAGATAATATTTAATCAAGCACCGATTTGTATCAACACTAACAAATAACTACGTAAAGTTATTTGGGATACATTGAAGACACCCGAAGCGGATATCACCTTACACGTGATATATCACACGTCATTTATGACACGAAACTAAAACACCGATTACAATATAGGTCGCAAGTCGGAGGAATTTTATTGCTTATCATAGCAATACACCATCACTTTGAGCACCGTTGTGATTCACCCGCACCTTTCAGGTGAGTTCATGGTCCCACATTTTTAATTGTTGTTTTTAAACCCCGTGGGGAGATACATGCTGTAAATCGAACACAAGTATTTTCTGTATGCTGTTATCACCTGATATTGCCTAAGTTGACACCCGTGCTACAAGTCCCTCATATCACGAACCTTAATCACTTGCGAGTGAGCGCGAATATAGTTGATAGATCTATTGGAATGGCAGCCCGCCTCTGTCAAGGTGATCACTTGGCAGGAGGTGAGCTATATTCGAGGTATTATGGAAATTTGGCACATTTCCTGTCACCGAGGGCCCCTTTGTCATTTACATCCACTGTGGTGTAGATGATTATTATTATCTTTATGATATGTCAAATCGATGTTAAGGCTTGCGTTTCGTGAGGCTTAGGAGCAATATTTAACCCATTTAGTCAAGACCTGTCTATCTTGGCTTGTTTATTTCAAATGCTTGACTTGTGTTCACACTATTACTATTTAAACTACTATGGATTCACTCAACCTTTGTGTTGACTTTTTAAGCATGTTTATCTCAGGAAATTAGCAAGCATGGCGGCATGGAGCTGGCAAAAGGGCACAGGACCTCCCTTTTTATTTCAATAATTATATCATTCTTTACAAACTCATCACCACTTTTGTGAAACAATTAACATTTTGGAAAAATGTTTGTAACTCTGAATATTTGAGTTTTCATGGAATGATATTGACAATCTTTTGAATTGTTTTCTATGAGTATGACTGTGTATTAAACTGTAATGACCCCGATTAGACTTCCGCTGCTTAATCAAATTTCGGGGTGTTACAGATTGGCATCAGAGCCATGGTTATAGAGAACCAAATGATTTTTCAAAACATTGGACTATAACCTCACCAGATTTTTAAACAAACTATTTATCACCGAAGTGCCCTCCGTGCCAGCGCTTGCCAACGTTATGTTTTAAGGTTTGATTTTTAGCACCCATTGCATATAGCTCACTATGACACCATGATCACTGTGCATGTAGCATTATGTAGACTAAATGACTTATATCACTGCTATTTTTGGGATATTACAGTACCATGTCGCCCCCGGTTATTATTTTGTCCGACAGTGACGACGTCGTACCAGCATCATCCACTCACCCTACTATTGACCTATCTGACTATGACACCCATGACACTCGAGACACCCATGATTCTGACCATGACACCCAACCTGTATCACCTGCTATACCATCTCCTGTTCCATCTGGAGACCCCTCTGCTGACACCGAGCCCTTTGAGGAGGGTGAGGTTGCTTCTACCCGTTGATTCCTTTGCTATTCAGCCTCTCTTTCGTCCTGTTTGTGGACCCATGACACAGGGGCAGTACCTTTATGATCAGTACCTGACATCTCAGCAGTTTCTTGCGGCCGATGATCGTCCTACACCACCTGCTAGCCACCACTCCGGTTCAGATGCTGATGACGAGTCTTCTGACTCCGATACTTCTGATACTGCTGCTTCTGTTCCACCATCATCCCCGCCTGCACCGATTCGTTGGCGCAAGCGAGTGAGGATTCTTGAGCCCTATGAGCCTGAGCCTTTCGGCGAGTTGTTTCGATATCATGAGGCTGACTTTACCCGCAAATGCACGGCTCGGAAACGAGTCTGCTTTTTGCCTGCTTCTGCTATTACACCACCTGTATCTACACCTGTACCTACATCTGTATCATCACCCATATCTGTATTACCACCTGTTACCATGCCAGAGCTCACCACTGTGGCATCACCAGCACCCCCACCATCACCTGTATCACCCCCACCTGAGCCACATCCTTACATGTTGCCTACTTACACCGCACCTCCTACCTCTGAGGTTTTGCCACCCATGCCACCACCTACAGTTTTCTACTCACAGACTACCACTGTACTGATACCATCACCTACTACATCACCTGTACCATCACCTGCTCCCACCGAGACACCCACCTCACCTGGTATTCATAGATTGGTTGATGCTCGTCGATGGTCGTTTTTGTTAGACTACATACGTAGATGGAGATTAGCTGAGGGATCACCTAGGGTTGCTGAGCTTGGAGATGGCTCTTCAGCGGTGTTACCGGTCACAGGAGAGCCGATACATCACACTATCCCTCTTTTGGCTGCTAGATTGATTAGACACGAGAGTCGACTTGATGAGCTGTTGAGTGTTATCGAGGATATATCTTTGGAGAGGATTGAGTGTATGCAGGAGGAGGTCACGAACCTCATGGTACATAGGACAGCTTTAGAGATGGTATTTGAGATGATGGGGACAGAGATTGAGGAGGCACAGGCTACCATCATCGAGTTTGGTCACCGATTAGATGTTCAGAGGCACGAGATTGATGACTTGAGAGCGATTGCAGCCATTACACAGGAGATGATGGAGCACCAGGCATAGGAGCTAGCTGCATCTAGTTCTACCATCCATGCACTTTCAGCCACTATTGAGGAGATTCAGGCCCGTGAGAGATCCAGAGATATGGAGATGTTGGGGATGATCCGGATTATCAGAGAGCTAGAGAGGAGATCAGGAGGCGCACCTGGACCTTCATAGATCTATGACATGTCATTACTTACAGAGACATCTTAACTTGCCGCCTGTGGCATTAATAATTGTTGTAACTTATTGTTTTGTAACAATGAATTCCAAAAATTATTAAAACTTTATGTTGGTTACGATTGTAACGTATTGATATTGATTTATGATGTTCTAGTTGTCTGATCTTTCTTTTATTATGCTCCCATATTGAGATTCATTATAATTTCCATGTGTGTTGTTACATGTCATGATGTTTATTTATGAATGATATGGTTATGTTGATGTATGTATTTATGGTGTGGTTGTGATATGTACTTTGTGATGATCTCGACTATTATGAGTTGGATACACTATTTCTCTTGTTATTGATGTATGGGATTTGTACTTATGCACTTACGATTTTATAGAGTTATGGCCCCAAGGAAAACCACTACTGCTACCTCATCACCCGTTATGACCCAGGCTGCTATAAGAAAGTTGGTTGCCGACAGCGTTGCTGCAGCTTTGGAAGTACAGGCTGCTGCAATGGCACGAACTAGTAGCAATAACCGAGCCACTACTGAGAGCGAGTCTGCTGCGACTCGGAAGTGCACCTATAAGGACTTCATTACTTGTAAACCATCTCACTTCAAAGGAACTGAAGGAGTAACAGAGCTTGCTCGATGGTTTGAGCGAACTGAGACTGTGTTTGTGAGGAGCGGTTGTGCCGCGGAAAACCGAGTCTCGTTTGCTACTGGAACATTGTTGGAAGACGCGTTGTCTTGGTGGAATGCAACTGCTCAGAAGATAGGTGTGGAGGAGGCCTATCAGATTACCTGGGCTGATTTTATGGAGAAGATGTTGAAGAAGTTCTGCCCTAGAGGCGAGATCAAGAAGTTAGAAGATGAGTTTCACACTTTGGTTGTGAAAGGAAATGATCTCAGGGCTTATGACAGGAGATTTCAGGAACTTGCTACACTTTGCCCTTCTAAGGTTCCCGATTTGGAAAAGTTGTTGGAAAGGTATATTGAGGGATTACCCAGGAGCATTGAGGGAAACGTCACCTCGTCTAAGCCCCAATCTTTGGATGAAGCAATGTCCATTGCCCAAAGACTGCTAGACCGGGAGACTAAGCGTAACTCTGCTCAGGGAAACAACGATCACAAAAGGAAGTTTGATGATCGAAGGACAAACAACAACAAACAACAATCACAACAACAACAACAGCAGCAACAACAACAACCGTAACCCCAACCGTAACTATCACCATGACAGAAACACCCACCACAACCAACAGAACCGACGACAGGAAGCTGTCAGAGCTTATGTCGCTGCACCAGTTAAGGATGCTAGGTATGCTGGACCTCTTCCATTCTGTGACAAGTGTAAAATGCATCACAATGGACCCTGCTATGCTAAGTGCGGGAAGTGTTCAAGGGTTGGACATAAGACACAAGATTGCAAGGCGACAGGAGCCAACTTGCAACCCGTGGCTGTGGTATGCCATGCTTGTGGAGAGAAAGGACACTACAGGTGACAGTGCCCTAACAAGGATAACAATGCACGTGGGAGAGCATACATGCTGGGAGATGGAAATGTCCAGCAGGATCCGAATGTAGTCACTGGTACGTTCTTTCTAAACAACCGCCTCGTTAAAGTTTTATTTTATTCCGGAGCCGATCAAAGTTTCGTATCTATTTCACTTGCACCCCTGCTTAATATTACACCCACCCAACTAGACACCACGTATGAGATTGAACTAGCCGATGGAAAGCTAGTGAGCACTAACACTATACTCCGAGGTTGCACCCTAAGACTATTAGACACCCCATTTGACATTGACCTTATGCCTATTAGACTCGGTAGTTTCGACGTCGTTGTAGGAATGGATTGGTTATCCGAGAACCGCGCTAAGATCATTTGTGACGAAAAGGTCGTTCACATCCTACTGAATAACGAAACCCTGGTTGTTCGCGAAGAGCGAAGTAAGACACGTTTGAGCGTCATTTCTTGCGTCAAGGTTGTGAAGTACATCGAACGAGGATGTCAAGTCTTTTTGGCTCAAGTCACCGAGAAGAAGTCGGAAGAGAAGCGACTCGAGGATGTGCCAGTAGTCAGAAACCTTCCAGAAGTTTTCCCTGAGGACTTGCCTGGCCTTCCGCCGAATCATCAAGTGGAATTTCAAATTGACTTGATACCAGGAGCCGCACCCGTAGCACGAGCACCCTATAGGCTTGCACCGTCAGAAATGAAGGAATTATCTGGACAATTAGAGGAATTGTCGGATAAAGGATTTATTCGCCCTAGTTCATCACCGTGGGGAGCCCCGGTGTTGTTTGTAAAGAAGAAGGATGGAACCTTCATGATGTGTATCGATTATCGTGAGTTGAACAAACTGACGGTTAAGAATCGATATCCGTTACCGAGGATTGACGATTTGTTTGATCAACTGCAAGGATCGAGTGTCTACTCGAAGATTGATTTGAGATCGGGTTATCATCAACTGAGAGTTAGGGAAGAAGACATCCCTAAGACGGACTTCAGGACAAGGTATGGTCACTACGAATTCCAAGTAATGCCATTCGGTCTAACAAATGCACCCGCTGTATTTATGGACTTAATGAACCGAGTGTGCAAACCCTATTTGGATAAGTTCGTGATTGTTTTCATCGATGATATCCTTATTTATTCACGTAGTAAGGAAGAGCATGCAGAACACTTAAAGGCTATACTAACACTGCTCAGAGAAGAGAAATTATACGCCAAATTTTCCAAGTGTGATTTTTGGATTGAGAAGGTACAATTTCTCGGGCATGTTATCGACAGTAAGGGTATTCATGTTGATCCCGCCAAGATCGAAGCTGTTAAAAATTGGGCGTCACCAACGAGTCCTACCGAGATACGCCAATTTTTAGGTCTTGCCGGATACTATCGGAGATTTATTGAAGGTTTTTCAAGGATTGCTAAACCTTTGACCGAGTTAACACAGAAGAAGAAGAAGTTTGAATGGGGAGATGAGCAAGAATCAGCATTTCAGTTTTTGAAGCAGAAGCTTTGTGAAGCACCAATACTAGCACTACCCGAAGGAAGTGAGGACTTCGTGGTATATTGTGACGCATCAATCCAAGGTTTGGGTGCCGTATTGATGCAGAGACTTAAAGTAATCGCTTATGCTTCTAGACAACTTAAACCCCACGAGGAGAACTACACTACTCATGATCTAGAATTAGGAGCGGTAGTATTCGCTCTGAAGATCTGGAGACACTACCTATATTGAACCAAGTGTACGGTTTTCACCGATCATAAGAGTCTTCAGCACATTTTAGATCAAAAGGAGTTGAACATGAGGCAACGTCGATGGCTAGAGTTGCTAAGTGACTATGATTGTGAGATTCGCTATCACCCGGGGAAGGCAAACGTTGTAGCAGATGCCTTGAGTCGAAAGGAACGACTTAGACCCCTCAGAGTTAGGTCATTGGGTATGACAATTAGATCACCACTGCCGTCTCAAATTCTTGAAGTTCAAGCTGAGGCCCTTAAGGAAGAGAATAGACCGCACGAGAAGATTTACGGCATGCCAGAAAGCACGAATGGATTTGTCAAGAAACCAGATGGAAGGCTGTGTTTCAAGGACAGAAGTTGGATTCCATTGTATAGAGGAATACGAGATCTCATTATGCACGAGTCTCATAAGTCTAAATATTCCATTCATCCTGGTTCGGATAAGATGTATCAAGATCTAAAGAAGTTGTATTGGTGGCCAAACATGAAAGCTGACATTGCAGAGTATGTCGATAAGTGTTTGACCTGCTCAAGAGTAAAGGCTGAACATCAAAAACCATCCGGTCTTTTGGTTCAACCTGAGCTACCAATGTGGAAATGGGAAAGGATTACAATGGATTTCATTACGAAATTACCCAAGACATCGAGTGGGTTGGACACTATCTGGGTTATTGTTGATCGTCTCACGAAGTCAGCGCACTTTTTACCAATCAAAGAGACTGATGATATGGATGTTCTTGCACGTTTGTACCTTAAGGAGATAGTTTCCCGGCATGGAGTGCCGATTTCTATTATCTCCGACCGAGACAGCCGTTTCACGTCTAACTTTTGGCGATCCTTACAGAAAGCCTTGGGAACTAAGTTAGATATGAGTACAGCTTACCATCCATAGACTGATGGTCAAAGTGAAAGGACTATACAAACCCTAGAAGACATGCTTAGGGCATGTGTGATTGATTTTGGAAAAGGCTGGGATAAACACCTACCGTTAGCAGAGTTTTCATATAACAACAGTTATCACACTAGCATTAAGGCTGCACCGTTTGAAGCACTTTATGGAAGAAAGTGTAGATCACCAGTTTGTTGGGCTGAGATTGGAGATGTACAACTCTCAGGTCCCGAGTTGATTCTTGAAACCACTGAGAAAATAGTAAAAATTAAGCAACGATTACAAGCCGCTAGGGATCGGCAAAAGAGTTATGCCGATGTGCGAAGGAAACATATAGAGTTTCAAGTTGGAGACAAGGTCATGCTTAAGGTATCACCTTGGAAAGGAATGATTATGTTTGGAAAACGTAGAAAGTTAAACCCAAGATACGTTGGACCCTTTGAGATCATTGAAAGGATCGGTCCTGTGGCATACAAACTTGAACTACCTGAGGAACTCAGTAGAGTACACAACACCTTCCACGTGTCAAATTTGAAAAAGTGTTTGTCGGATGAAACACTTGTGATACCACTGAAAGAGATCAGAATCGACGATAAGTTGAACTTTATTGAGGAACCCGTTGAGATTATGGATAGGGAGGTCAAACGACTTAAGCATAGTCGCATTCCCATTGTTAAGGTCAGATGGAACTCTAAGAGAGGACCCGAGTACACATGGGAGCGCAAGGATCAAATGCGTGCCAAATACCCACAACTATTTGATGAGACAACCCCGAGCACTGATTCAACTTTGGATTCCGGGACGAATCCAATCTAACGGGTGGGTACTGTAATACACCGTAAAATCCCAGGTCATTTATTAATGCTAATTATCGACATTATTCTTACTAAGCCATTTTTTTGCGGGCTAATTTGAAACTTTTTACATGAGACACTGTTTATTTGACACCCGAATGTTATGAACACCGTTTGTTTAACACCCGAACATGATTGGTCACCCGATAACACCCGAATGTCACTCTTGGATATCACCCAATGAGGTTAAACACCGATAACTCCACTTGCGACCCGACACTTTGATCTTAACACCGGTATATTAATATTAATTATATATGATGAAGTATATATAATTATGACAAATTATTGTTACTTTATATATATGAGTGTATATATATATATATATATATATATATATATATATATATATATATATATATATATATATATATATATATATATATATATATATATATATATATAAATGACGACACCGTTTGAATAATTGAGGTTTTCACAAACCGACACCGACACCGAGATTTATTTTACACGTTTTACGAACACCGACACCCCATTTTTGGGCCCCACAAGCCGACTCTATTTTTTTTACTTGGGCCGATTACACCCACCCAAGCCCACTCGACTTTTACTTCTTTTCTTGGGCCGAATTTATTCACAAGCCCACAAGTCTTTTGCTTCGATTGGGCCAAAGTTACACAAGCCCGTATGGCTCATTTTGCTCCTTTTCTCTTTGCGTAGCATGCCATACGAACACAAGGACCAAATCCCTTATGCACTTTAAATTTCACACATGCTTCTTTCCTTGTTTCTCCTCTCTCGGCACACAACACATCCTATGAGGAGTTGACCTTGCAACCTAAGCCGACCTAGCACCTAAACTTGAAACATTCGATCCTTTGGATAAAGTCATTACACGACTAAACTATATTAAACACTCCCTAATCACTTGTGACCAATGGATGCAATGTTTCTAAATCCCCTTACATATCTAATAAACTAATCACAAGAGTACCTTCTAAGGCCTAATCTCTACCAATATTATATCGATCTAGCTTCATGCTTGGCGACACGACTTGACTACTCATGGGACGCTTGAAACATTCTTGTCTCACCACATGCGACACTCGTATGGAGATTGAAGGTAGCTAACCAAACATTTCACCCTATATAAACAACATTTAATGCACACCATTCACACACACTTGAAAATCTCTCAACCCATACGCACCCTCTTTGGTTACTAGCACAAACACAAGTGATCGAGCAAGGTTTTGGTTGAAGGAGCAAGGTGTTGGGATTAAGAGCTAGTTGGGAAGGAGATTTTGGAACAAGAGCGCCTCACGAAGAGGGTATTACCTTGGTTTATTCTCGTTGTCACGTTCCCACGACCTCATCACCACCAAATACTTGGTGTTGTAAGTTACCATCTTCTTGCTCTTCTACTTTGATTCGTATCATGCACATCACACACATACACACGACACACATTCTTTATTTATCTCACAATGCACTAGTATATTGTGTTAAGAAACACCTCGACACCCTCAGTTATGGCCTCACCATTTTGTTTTTACACGTACAACTCACCTATGTTTTTCGATCATCTAATTATACGACTCACCCACAATCGAGTTGACTCAACATGCATAACTTACACGACCTCTTGACACGAAAACTAGACCAAAACTAAATGTTAGTCGAACGAGTTTTAAAAACAAACCACACCCCCCTTTGGGCCTTGCCGGGCTAACGAGCCCAAAACGAAACCCACATAACATTTTTTTTCGAATTAGAAACTTAATAAATTTTCGAATGGAAACTGGTCCCTAAAACCGAGTTTTACAAATAAAAAGGGGTAAAAATGGTAACTTTTATAAGAGTAAAAGTTAATTTTTCGAAAACTAGATTTTGGACTAATTTTGCAAAAGTCCCACGTTAGGGACTACATGTGACAAAACTGCCAAACTTGCGAGTAAGGGCTAAAACAGTAAATTTTAACGAAACTTAAGGGTAGAAACTGCCATTTCTCAAAAATCAAAGGTATATTGTGTAAAAGCATACGAAGGGACTAAAATTATAATTATTTTTAACCAAGGGTACAAAGTGTAAACTTGTTAAAGTTAAGGGTTAAAATGTGACAAGTTATATTTTTATAATTAATTTCACAAACCACATAAAAACATATATAAGTAATTTCTTTAACTTATATATATATATATATATATATATATATATATATATATATATATATATATATATATATATATATATATGTATGTACATAAATAAACATAACTTTATTTAAAAATATTTAAACATAAATATTTTTAAACGATATTATTTTCTCAACGAGATAATATTTAATCAACCACCGATTTGTATCAACACAAACAAATAACTACGTAAAGTTATTTGGGATACATTGAAGACACCCAAAGCGGATATCACCTTACACGTGATATATCACACGTCATTTATGACACGAAACTAAAACACCGATTACAATATATTTATAGGTCGCAAGTCGGAGGAATTTTATTGCTTATCATAGCAATACACCATCACTTTGAGCACCGTTGTGATTCACCCGCACCTTTCAGGTGAGTTCATGGTCCCACATTTTTAAGTGTTGTTTTTAAACCCCGTGGGGAGATACATGCTGTAAATCGAACACAAGTATTTTCTGTATGCTGTTATCACCTGATATTGCCTAAGTTGACACCCGTGCTACAAGTCCCTCATATCACGAACCTTAATCACTTGCGAGTGAGCGCGAATATAGTTGATAGATCTATTGGAATGGCAGCCCGCCTCTGTCAAGGTGATCACTTGGCAGGAGGTGAGCTATATTCGAGGTATTATGGAAATTTGGCACATTTCCTGTCACCGAGGGCCCCTTTGTCATTTACATCCGCTGTGGTGTAGATGATTATTATTATCTTTATGATATGTCAAATCAATGTTAAGGCTTGTGTTTCGTGAGGCTTAGGAGCAATATTTCACCCATTTAGTCAAGACCTGTCTATCTTGGCTTGTTTATTTCAAATGCTTGACTTGTGTTCACACTATTACTATTTAAACTACTATGGATTCACTCAACCTTTGTGTTGAGTTTTTAAGCATGTTTATCTCAGGAAATTAGCAAGCATGGCGGCACGGAGCTGGCAAAAGGGCACAGGACCTCCCTTTTTATTTCAATAATTATATCATTCTTTACAAACTCATCACCACTTTTGTGAAACAATTAACATTTTGGAAAAATGTTTGTAACTCTAAATATTTGAGTTTTCATGGAATGATATTGACAATCTTTTGAATTGTTTTCTATGAGTATGACTGTGTACTAAACTGTAATGACCCCGATTAGACTTCCGCTGCTTAATCAAATTTCGGGGTGTTACACAACCACTGATCAATATTTGTTCAAATTCATTCCAGCACACTTAAACACACAACTTTATGCGTAAACGTGTCAAAAATTCAAAGTTACGCGTAGGAACGTATGAACACTTAATCACAAACGGATTTAAACATGTTTCTGGGTTAAAATTGGAATAGGGAAAGTGTTCCTAATATGCTAAGGGTCATGTGGACCAAATTATAACAACAATTATCCACAAAATCAAGAGTTCATAACTGCTAGTGTGTTCGAACAGTAAATCCACGATTCATGAACAATTAGTTGTAATTGAAGCAATTAAACCACACAATTGAGTTCCTATGCATATGCAAACACAATCCCCATCAACAATTAACATCATAACACCCAAAATCAAAAACCCCTAAAATTATCGTATGAACCCTAATTTACCAAATCAATCAATTGAGGTTTCTGGGTGAGATTGGAGTACACAAACATGTTTATTATCCTTATAAGATCAAAACCCATCAACCAAAACACATCCTAATACCCTAAATCACTAGGACCAATTTTACGCAAAACCTTAAAACGAAAGTGATAGATTTAGAAAGATTCAACCGTAGGATTATGATGAAATTAAAAACCAATGTTAAGAAACATGATCAAATCATTATATCACTTACAGATTTGAGGAACTATTGTTGGATTTGCAGTTTGATTGTTAGCCGTTGATTAGGTAGGTGAAAGTAGCAAATGTGTTTTACTGTGTTTGCAGGTGTATTGAATGATCGGTCAATCTTTGTTTTGACCAAGGTTAATATGAGTTTCAATGAATGACAATTTTGGCCCCTTAACCTTATATTACTTTCACACCTAGTGCCCAATTAACTTTCATATTTAACTTTCGTTAACTACACCAATCCATGACAAGAACAACTTGTGCAATTTTACTCCCCCTCGACCTTAGACCGAAGTCTTTTCAAAACTTAAAATTTATTATAATGGTCAAGGAAAGTATCCCGAAAAACTTTTTTGAAGCATCACATTTGATAAAACGTAATATTTTGGTAAAATGCAAGTACGTAGTAATTATTAAGAAAAATTGAAAAAATATTTTACCTCCCCCTCAACAGTTGTTTTTAGATCATACTTGAAGACGTTTATGAAAAATAGTGTTGACAAGAGTGGTCGTACTTGCATTTTTTTTTTTTTTTTGAAAAAAGGTATTTACAAAGATAGTTTTGATGTTTGACGATCAATTGTGTTTTAAAAACTTTTCCATATCATCTGGAGTCAAACATCGCATACCAATTTGGTGAACTAGACTAGCAAACCTTGATGGTGCTAAGGATTTGGTAAGTAAGTCCGCCAATTGGTACTCAGTTCCAACAAAATACAGTTCAACTGTACCCTTTTCAACATGCTCTTTGATGAAGTGATATCGGAGATCAATGTGTTTGGATTTACAATGATGAACTGTGTTGCAAGAGATAGCAATGGCACTCTTGGAATCACAGTAGATTGGAATCTTGTTGAACAGGTAGCCATAATCCTTAAGTTGTGATCTCATCATGATGACTTGAGCGCAACAGGCAGACATAGCTACATATTCAGATTCAGTTGACGACAGTGATGTGCAGTCCTGCTTCTTTGATTGCCATGACACAAGTTTGTCTCCGAGAAATTGTAATCCACCAGATGTACTTTTGTGTGTGTCTAAACATCCTACATGGTCAGCATCTGAAAAAGCAATTAGTTCAAAACCAGAATCCTTCGGATACCAGATTCCCAAGTTAATGGTTCCCTTTATGTATCGAACGATTCTTTTGACCTCACTGAGGTGTTTTTCAGTTGGTTTGGACTGATAGCGAGAGCACATATAGACAGAAAATACTATATCAGGTCTACTAGCTGTGAGATACATGAGTGACCCAATCATACTACGGTATTTGGTAGGGTCAACAGGTGTCCCATGTAAGTCAGCATCTAGTTTTGTGGTATAGCCCATTGGTGTATTATAAGTATCACAACTCATCATTCCAAGTTCCTTTAAAATTTCTAGAGCATATTTGGACTGATTTATAAAAATTCCACGGGGTGATTGATGAACTTGTAGTCCTAGAAAGAACAAAAGTTCACCCATCATGGACATTTCAAAATTATCTTTCATTAATTTTGCAAAATCATTAGAGTAACTTCTTTTTGTTGAGGCAAAAATAATGTCATCGACATATATTTGAACAACAAGTAAGTCCTCCCCGTAGGTTTTTGTAAATAGTGTTGGATCCACCGAACCTTTAGAAAATTTATTGGCCAGCAAGAAAGTGGACAGTTTGTCATACCACGCCCGTGGGGCTTGCTTAAGTCCGTAGAGTGCCTTTTTGAGTCGGTAAACGTGATTAGGACGCTCAGGATCAATGAAGCCGTCAGGTTGGCTTACATAAACTTCTTCACGGAGTTCTCCATTAAGAAATGCTGTTTTCACATCCATTTGGTAAACAACCATGTTCCTGTGTGCAGCATAGGCCAGAAAGATCCGAACAGCTTCATGTCTAGCCACTGGAGCAAAGGATTCTGCAAAATCAAGTCCTTCTAGTTGGGAGTATCCTTTCGCTACCAGGCGTGATTTGTTACGTATGACAGTGCCTTCTGCATCTAGCTTATTTTTCCAAATCCACTTTAACCCGAAGACAAAGACTCCGTCAGGTCTTTCAACTAATTCCCAGACTTCTAATCGTATGAACTGCTGAAATTCCTCTTGCATAGATTCAATCCAGTTGTCATAAGTCATTGCTTCTTTAATGTTCTTTGGTTCTTCTTGACAAACTGTGAGTGCATAGATACAAGTTTCTCCATCAGTGTGAAGTCGTTGTCTTGTCATTACAGGTGCATCTGGATGGCCAATAATATGAACTAGTGGATGATCTCGAGTCCATTTGTGTATCGAAGGGTGTAGTTGATAAGTATCTCGCATGTTAGCAGGATCCAAATTGCGTGTGGATGACTCAGCTACTTCAGGAAATGTAGGATCCGGTGCAAACGGGTTAAAGAACGCATTAGGATCATGCTCTGTAATTTGTGGAACTGATTGTGGTGTAGGATCTTCAGCTGATTGTCGGGAGTTAGAAACAGTTTGTTCTGCTGTAAATGGTGATGCAATTGGAGGACCGTCTTTCTCAACAGTTGTAGTAGTTTGTTGAGGTGAGTTAGGTACTGGAATGTTATCAGGTTGAGCAGCGGAATTAGGTGATACCTCAGTAGAACGGTATTCAATTGTATCATCAAACAGTGGAGCAAACAAGGTTTCCAATTCTTTGCGGTTGAGTGGCAATGGTTCAGCCGAAGAGTCCGAAGAGTTAAGACGGTTGAATTCGGGTCCTAAGCTATGTTGCTCAGAAGCCATTTGTGTGAGTTCATCAAAATTAGCGTGAATGGTTTCTTGAATTTCTCTTGTTCGACGATTCCATATCCGAAAACCTTTAGAATTTTCACAGTATCCAACGAACACTCCGATGTCAGCCTTTGCTTTAAGTTTACCTAAATCATCACGATCATTTTTCGGATAACAAAGTGCTCCAAATACATGAAAGTAATCGATGTTTGGTTTTCTTTTGTGAACAATTTGATAAGGTGTTTTGCGATGGCGTTTTGTGATCATGCAACGGTTTTGGGTATAACATGCGGTTGAGACAGCTTCCGCCCATAAGTAATCTGGTAATTGAGCATTAATCAACATGGTTCTAGCAGCTTCCACTAACGTCCTGTTGTGTCTTTCAACAACTCCATTCTGTTTTGGGCTTCTAGGAATAGATGTTTGATGTTCAATTCCCACTTTCTCAAAATATGACCGAAGTGTCTGATTCTTAAATTCAGTTCCATTGTCAGTTCTTACTATTCTTACCATGTTGCGTAACTGAACTTAAATTTTAGTGAGAAAGGTGATGATCATTGAAGGAGCCTGATCTTTACTTTGTAAAAAATAGACCCAAGTCCATCTGGAGTAATCATCCACAATTACCAGTATGTAGCGTTTACCGTTGATACTTGGAACATGCATTGGTCCACACAAATCCATATGAAGCAATTGTAAAACATGATTCGTACTGTGCTCAGGTTTCGAAGGAAAATGAGCCCGAGTACTTTTTCCTTGTTCACAGGCTGAACATAAGTGATCTTTGGTAAAACGGAATCTTGGAAATCCATCAACAAGTTTGTGACGAGCAAGTTCAGTCATAGTTTTGAAATTCAAGTGCGAAAGACGTTTGTTTCATAACCAAGATTTAGTCGATTCTGCTTTGGAGAAAAAACATATCGGAGATGTAGCAATCATATCTGACATTGATATTGTATAAAGATTAGAACCACGTGAGCCAGACATTAGATTGTTTCCTTGTAAGTCACGAACGAAACAAGTTTTCTCACGAAATGCAACTTCTAGATCCCCATCACAAAATTGACCAACAGAGAAAAGGTTGTGTCCAAGGCCTTCCACATAATAAACACGGTTGATTTCAATGTTCCCAATGACATAGTCACCATATCCTATGATTAAAGCGTAATGATCATTCCCGAATCTGACAGTACCAATGAACTTTGAGACAAAGTTGTTTAACAGTTTGAGATTGCCTGTCATATGTCGGGTGCATCCGCTATCAACAATCCAGAGAACAATTTGTACCACCTGCATCACAAGAAGACGACATGGATGGAACAGAAGTAAGGGTGGAACCCAAAGAAAGTGTGGGTTCCTGTTGGTTAGAAGCACATGTATTCAATAATTTAGGAATCCATTTAAAGTCTGGTTTATATTGTAACCAACGTTGCCAATTCCAACTAGTTCTTGCTTTCTTTTTGGTGAATTCACTAGTAATGGGCTTGTTCCTAGATTTGTTCTCTGCACTTATGGGGGTGACTTCAACTTCATTAGAAACCGTAGACGGCAGCTTTCCTAATATAGACTTAGAGGCAGTAGCGGGCCTAGAAGGAATGCTTGTCCTACGTTTCTTATGACGATTAAGAAGAGAATTAGCTATACATTTTGTATGATCACAAGATGATACGCTTTTACGACAAAACACACAAGATGCATTAATATTCAAAACATTCAAAGGTTCATCATTCGTTACATTTAGATTTTGATTACAATTTGCCAGATTAGAATCTAAATCTGATGCAACATGAGTTTTATTCAAATTCCTAAGTTGATCTTCTACTTCTTGAGCTTCTAGTTGTCCTCTTTTACGTTTCCAGAACCTATTCTTCTTGTTACTTTTTCGCTTGGGTCTGCTAACGCTACTAGTGGATACTAGTCCTGTGGAAGTGGAGTTATCAACATTAGTGTTTTGAACAAAAATTTCTTTAGCAGTTTTGTCTAATTGATACAATCCTGGTGCTATCACCGTGGTGTCAACAAACTTTGCTTTTTGAAGTAGCTTAATTTTCTCTTTTAAATCAATGATGATGTGATTTTTATCCTGAATATCAGACTCAAGTAAACCATTGCAATATTTGATGTCATCGCGGTTTTGTTGCCATTCGGCATTTTCAATTTTTAACTCCGCAATTTCTTTCTCGTATTTGAGACACAGACTTTTTAAAGACTCAGTGTTTTTGCAAAGCTGACAAGAGTTTGAATTATTTTGACTTTGAAATTTCAATTCCATATCAATACTTTGAGCTTGACACCATTCAAGCCTTTGTTTGAGAAGACAAATTTCTTTTGAGAATTGTTTTGTCACATCATCATTTTGTATTCTCAGCTTGTCATTATCATGTTTAAGTGTCTCAATGTCCACATTCAACAAATTATTATCCACACAAAGATCATCCATAAGCATAGAAGTACCAGATTTATAAAGATCATTCATGATAACAGACAAAATATCAGCATTGAGAACTTTTTATCAGCATCATTCTTTAAAATTCTATTTCTTTGCTTTTGTACCAAAATCACATTTTCAGTTGAGTTGAAAACGTTTATCATTGATTTGACCTCGTTTTGAAGTTCCTGTTCCCACCGTGTAGCACAGAGACGGAGGTGTTTGACAATTGGCAACATTTGTTTTTGAAAAATATCTCTCTTTTCTCGCTCGTAAGCGGATTGAAAAGTTTCAATTTTTATTTCAGAATTACGTTCAATTGTTTCCTCCAAAATTTCGATGTCTTCCATAAAAGTTTTGTAATAATTTAAGACACGACAATTTTTCGGTAAAGGTGTAACTTCACCGGATGATGGTAAAGGACCATTTATTTGTGCTACAGGTTGGACAGGGGCCGCATTAGAGGATGAAACATATGACTCAGTGACATACCATGATTTCTCAGGTAATTCCTTTTGAGGAACAAAAGATTTAGAAATATGAGGAGCTTGTGAATAATCATATGGTGTCCAATATTGAACATAACTCATTTTTGATCGACTCTCGTCTTCAAGTTCTTCCTCTTCCTCAGTATCAAAAACAACAGCACGCACAATCGTATTATCAAGCATGTGGTCCATACTGTAAATCTTAGGATTTTCTTTGAATGCTGTTTGAAGAAACATTGATTTGAAATCGCCAAGTGCAAATCCTTTATCGGGTCTCGGTTTTAAAGTAAATTTCTGAATTGTTGTGACAGAGCCACCGGTTTTGTAAACAATATTACGAAATTCTTTGAGTTGTTTTTCAAGATCAACTATCTCACCAAGTAAGTTATCCATATAGTTCCTTTTTCGTATTTTATGTTCACAAAAATCCTTTTTGCAACTGGACAATTCTGTTTCTGTTTTTCAAAGTACCTTTTGAAGACGTTCGACTTGCATTTTTAGTTCACACTTTTCACTTTCGAGTTTAGAAATCAACTTTCCGTTTGACTCAATTAAATCTTGCATTTTGTGTTGAAGATCTTGCTCTTTGTTATAAGAATCTTGAAAAGCTTTTTCAAAACTTTTTGCATGTTTAATCTTGTCTTCCTGATTTGAAAGTTGAATTTTATAACACTTAATATCTCTTGCAAGTGACGCATTTGTTTCTTTTAAGGCTTTGTTTATCTCGTTGCATTTAATGATTTGCAATTGTTGAGCATTCAGTTGTTTGGATAACAATATGAGGTCAGGGTCTGGATCAGATGATGGTTCATTTTGTTATGTATGATCATGTTTATCATTCTCAATAGGATCATCAAATGAAACAACTATGTCATCATCAAATATGACAACTGTGCTTATTTGTTCATCTGTTTGAGAAGATGAAGATGAGTCAGATGGAACAACTTGCGCCATATCTGATTCAGAAGCAGAAGGTAAAGCTATTTCATGTATTAGGCATGCTTTTAGGTCATGTACCTGAGACAAGCCGTCAGTGTCATACACTGGACCTGAGTCATTAAACTGAAGTTCCTGCATGTTGGCCATAAGCATCACAGCTGCATTGGCTTCCAGATCTTCCATGTCATCATCATTGTTCACATTTTCCATGAAGTTGTTATCCTGTTCAGGGAAATGTCCATCTTTTTCATCTTGAAGAGCCATGAGTAATGCCTGCTTGTGAAACTTACTACCCCGAGTTCTCGGTTTAGGACATGTTGTCGCTATATGACCTTGTTCATTACAGTTATAGCACCACACTACATTCCCTGAGTTAGAGTTCCTAGTTGCAACTGGTTCAGACCTTTGCAAAGAAGAGCCTGAGTTGTTCCTGAACCCTCCATTGTTATTAAACCTCTGACCATTCCCAAAATTTCTTGAAGAACTTCCTGAACCAGATCGACCATAGTTACGATTCTGAATTTCCACCCTTCCATCATTGACAACAGCTTGATTCCTTGTGTTAGAAGATGAACGTTGACGGTTGTTTGTTTTGTTGGAGAATTTGCTAAAAGCACGAGCAATAAGAGCAAGTCCCTGATTCAACGTATTAAAGTCATCATCGTCATCTTCATTGGAGTTGGCGTAATACACTGCATCATTGTTGTTTAATGGAACAAGTTGAGTAGAAGTATTCTGTGGAGATGAATCATAACGGACCATTTGGTTCGAGATAGAAGATTGTAGATAACTGAAGTAGTTTTGCTCTTGAACATATGCATGATTTGACATGGGTGGTGGAGCATAGGGAGATTGAGCTACGAGTGCCAAAGAATTTGGTGTTGGTGATGGTGAGTATCCTCCTCGAAGAGCTCGATCTTTTTCCACTTCATGTTCATGGTGTTTCAGAAAATCATACAACAAACCATATGGTGCATCATGAAGGTTTTTGGTTTGTCGAACAAATGTCACATATTTATGCCAATCCGGGCCAAGACTATCAACGAATTTGGAGTTCACTACGATCCTTGGTACTATGATTTTGTGACGTTCCAGATCATTGACCACATTTGTGAAACGATGATAGTAGGATTCAAGTGACTCTCCTGGTTCAATTGTGATGTCAGTGTATTCCATGTAGAGTTTGGATTCCATATCATCTTTGTTCAATTGAGTGCCTTCCATAAGGAGATGAACATGTTCCCACATAGCTTTGGCTGTTTTCTGATCATCGACACTTCGATAAATTGGATTAGGTATACCTTGAAGTATATAAGCCATTGCATACTCATCAGCTTCACGATCTAATTTCTGTTCTTCTGTGAGTTGAGATTCTGGAAGAGGTCTATCTCCAGGAGGACGTGGAGGATCAGCAGTTGGATCACCAATTTCAAATCTTGTTGGCCACTCAAATGGTCCTTCAAGTATCACTTGTTTCAAAAATTTCCCATGAGGTTTCTTTAGTTCAAGAAATCGTAAGAATTGACTTGACCATTGAACATAGTTCCCAGGTGTTAGCATTGGAGGTGTTTTAAGTGATCCCGCCTCATGTCCGGATTGTTGAGTTGTAATAACTTCACACATTCTATCAAACCAATGAGGTTGTTTGGAGGAAAACTGAGTGTTTTGTTCTGACATTTGATAAGGTTGTTGTTGAGGAATGATTTGATGTTGTTGCATCATGAGATATTGTGGTTGTGGATTAAACGGTTGTTGATGAAAGTGTGACTGTGAAGGTTGTTGATATGATTGTTGTTGATGGTATTGTTGTTGCTTATACTGCTGATGTTGCTGTTGCTGAGGATTAGAGAAGTAGTAATGTGGTGGTTGAGACATCTTAGAACACTTGTGTAGTAATGGATCTTTGTAGAAGATTGAAATGCACGTTCCTTTGGTTAAGTTCAAAAACTCTGGGGTAAGTTGAAAGCTTACGCGTAAAAGTGAAACTTATGCGTAGACTTCAAAGTTACGCGTAAAGGTTGATCTTATGCGTAAACTATAGAGTTATGCGTAAGATTGTACCTTATGCGTAAGTTTTAAGCTTATGCGTAAGGTTCAAAGACCAAACAAATCTTTCAAACTTATCTAAGCTTGAAAGATATCCGAATTCGAAGTATTCCACAAACTTATCCAAGCTAGGGAAGTACTGAGTCACCGTAGCACTAAGAGAAAACCTTTGATGAAACTTATGCGTAGATTCCAGCAACTTACGCGTAAGATTGAACTTATGCGTAGAAAGGCAACTTCTGCGCAGGATGAATTTTCAGCGTAGGACTTAGGCGTAGAAATTGAGGTTACTGATGAGGCAAAAAATGAACCACTTTTAGGGGTCATTTAAGCCCGGAATTGAATTTATTTGATTAAATATTGCCCTAAATTGTTCCTTTTGTGATTTTAGGTACTTTGGGAGAGAAATCTGGAAAAGGAAGCAATTCGGACGTTTTTGGAGCATAAAAGTGAAGAAAACGCCAAACTCTTAATTTTCCTTGCTGGGAACAGTAGGTGACGGCGTCAAGAAGGAAATTCTGACGGCGTCAAGAGTAATTTTCATGACGTCCCAGTACAGAATTGAAGGCGTCACGAGGTAGAGCGTCAAGAGTAAAATACGTGACGGCCTGGAAAATGTTATAATGTGACGACGTCAAAAGTAGATCAAGGCAGTCCGAGAATTCTTTTGGCGGCGAGATGACGGCGTCACCAATTTGGTCTTGACGCCGTCAGCCTCAATTTCCTATATATAGTTTTCCAATTTTCATTCATAAAAAAAAGAGAAGTTTTGGAGAAACCCTAGGGCCGAACTTAGTACGAATTTTACAGGTTTTTCAAGGGTTCTCAGCCCTTGAACCCTTTCATGTGTAATTAAGATAAGTATTCTTTTAATTCAATCAATATGTCTATGTGTTGGTTGTCTATATCTTGTTCTTGTCTTAATTCTATCATGCTAGGCTAGATCTATCTTGTGTTTGCTTTGATCTAATGAAACCTAGATGTTAATTATGTGTTGATTACTTGTTTATGGTTGTATTGGATGAATGATTTCGATGTTAGGCTTAAGAAAACTGGCAGATCTCCAAATGGTAACATGCTTGAACGTCTTAGGAAACATGAACTGACGTGCACTAGGTTTTATTGGTTGTATTTAATGCATGAGTAAATTCTAATGATCCCATGTTAGGAGCTTCTTAGCCGGCTCGACATAGGAGTGAAGTAGGCACTCATAGGATTGGGGAATTAAGTGCGCCACCCCATGAATGGTATTAAGGAATACAATCTGTCATCCACGCAACTATAACAAGTAATTAACGTGTAAAAGATATCTAGGGAGTAGTGAAATCTAAGTAAACACAACTTCTCCATTTATTGCTCACAACCTTAGTTTAATTTAGTTTATTTTCATTTTTAGTATTTTATTTTGATTGCATCTTTAGTATTGAGTTAGTTGACTAGCAACTAATTCCGCCCAAATCCTTCAAACCCGAGATTTTTACTTGCTTTCTAAAAAATACAAAAATACAAAAATAATCATCCCTCATCTTTAGAACTAGTATTTAGGTTTTCTAATCCTAGCGACACTATTCCTAGCTGAACGATCAATCCCCCGGTACTTGTCACTATACTATACTACAACGATCAGGTACACTGCCTGGTGGGGGTTGTAAGCTTCTCAAGATCCCTTGAGAGGTAAAGCCTGGTGCGATTCCCACGTATCATTTACGCGTAGGATTTAAGCGTAGAATACCAAGTTAAGCGTAGAAAGAGGGTTTTGACTAATGTTACGCGTAGGAAAGGGGTTTTGACCAAAAACTTAGACAAAAAGTACTGTAGACAGCTTTTAAAACGTACTATTCACTAAACTTACGCGTAAGATGGTCAGAAACTTGAAAAATCACAAATTTTTGAAGAAAAATGCTTAGAAATAAGGTACTTTTGATCAAATAACTTCACCAATACTTAGAAAACACTAACTAATGAAGATTTTGAGTAGAAAAAACCTTAAAAATCAAAACTTTATGCAAAATCTAAGCTTCTAAACACTATATTAACCTTAAAACTTATCCAAGCTTCAAGATTTGAGTGTAAGAAACAAAGAAAAAAGCAAAGAGATGATGAAATACACCCTAAATCCCACGTTAACACCAAGAACCACACTTCAATCTCTATTTGGCGAATGATACCACTTGTTAGGTCACAATTTTGTAAACACAAGTATAAGAAATGAGATGAGAATGAGAGATGGTTGATTATAAGAATGAGAGAAAAGTAATTGCAAGAGTTTCCTTAATGTATTCAAATAACCAACAATTGTAATGTTTACATAAGCTTAGTATTTATAAGGGAGGAGTAGGGCAACACTCCCTTCCTCCCTTTTACTACTTAGACGTGGGCTTTCAAGGCCCATGGACATGCATACTTAAGCCTAGTAACATAAACATAGTGAAATAAATAACTAAGCAACCTATTACAAAAGGTAATGACCGAAACTTGACTAAAATACAAAAGTATGTTCCCAACAAACCCTTCTTGGAAAAATCACCCAAACCTTAGGTGGAAACAAAACCAAACCAATTCTTCCAATCCGCCTAATCGTTACCAACCAAACGGTCCACCCTCCAACCGTACTTTCAACAACAATCCTTCTAACAACTATGGTAGTACCAACAATCTTGAAGGATTGATGTCCAAGTTTATGGCATCTCAAGAAGCTCGCATATCTAAGTTTGAAGCCGATTTCAAACAAAAGCAAAGCGAGATGACCACCAAAATTGACACATTGTTGAAAGTTCTCAATGACCGAGAAATGGGAGCACTCCCAAGCGACACGGTTAAGAACCCGAAACTAAACGTTAATTCCATATCATCAGTTTTGTCACCCACTTCTTGTCCGCAATACTACTCGGTTAAATCAACGAGCACGTGTTTCAAACAAAACCAAATTCTTCAAAAGGACCAATCAAATAAAACACCCGATATAAAACCGGTCAAAAGCATAGTTGAAACACCTCCTATGCAAGACCTTGACGATGAATTCAAGGAGCTTCACCTTGAACATCCCATCATTGATGTTTTAGCCCGTGCTCCCTACTATAGTGCCCTCCTAGAAAAATATGAGAAATTTAAACTAGGTAAAAATGGGACCGCCTTCGTTCAAAACAAGTTGCCTAAAAAGCTTGATGATCCGGGTATATTTGTTTTGCCTTGTAAGATAGGAAGATCCGAAGCTTTCGACACACTAGCCGATTTAGGGTCAAGCCTCAACTTGATTCCCTTATCCCTTTTCACCACTCTCAAGCTAGGAAAGTTAGAGGAGACGGAGGTATTAATTGGTCTAGCGGATGGGAGTATTGCCCACCCGGTTGGGATGATTAAGGATGTAGTTTTTCACATAGGGAAGTTAACTATCTTAGCGGATTTTCACGTCCTAGACATGGTTAGTGACACTACATGCCCATTGTAAGGAGTCTAAGATAGCGGTAGGTGAGGGCGATACTTGGTCGGTGTATGATGTCAAGAAACATAGCTATGATTGTGAGGATGAACCGACACCACATTGGGTAGAGATGAATAGGAGACCATCTAGATATGGACCTTGGATAGAAAGAAACTTTATAGGACCTCAACGCCCATTCTATCTAGAAAAAGATTTCATCGATAAGACACATTCGGTGGAACAACTCATAGCTAGAGATAAAGAGCTAGACCCTTTTGAGGACCACCTAGTCTTTAGGAAAATGATTGAGTTCTTAAGCGTAATGCCTATTAATATAGAGATGAAAAAGTGGAAAAGAGAGGGGGATAATTGTAAGTGGAGGTGGGACAAGCCACCTAAGGAAGGTGACGAATCATGGCATATAAAGATGATTTTGTATGATCTGGATGGAGAAAAGTTTAAAAGGTCATACCGTACTAAGAAAACCGATAGGAAGTTGAAACCTAAGTTTGATACCAAAGATGTCCTCATTTAGGAACTCACCCATGTCACGTAGTAACCCATGACCTTGAGTCTAGCTACAAGACTCGTAAATAAAGAAAGCGCTTCTTGGGAGGCAACCCATGTTTTGTGTGATTTTTATTTTGTTTGATTGTTATTTGTTTCCGTATGCATGCTTTATTTTTATTGTTGGTAGATCATGTTTCAAAACTAAAATGGTGAAAATACTTTATTTTGTTGTTTGGCTTAGTCTTAACTTCATCCAAAGGTATTTTGCAAAAGATAAGTGTAAGGGGAAAACCCAAATATGTTTTTAAGAAACAAACTCGATCATGATTCTCCACAATATTAAGTGAACATGTATATTCGTATTTGTACAGTCAAATGCTTGTATCGAGTCATAATGATGTTTTGCAGGATTTTTCAGGAAGTAGGACGAAGTTTTTCCAGAAATTTTCCGAAAACTTAACATAAGAATTTCTGCAGGTCACTTCTGACGGCGTCAGGAAGAAATTTCTGACGGCGTCACGTGTAAAATTCTGGAAATTTTACCAGTTTTGTTTCTCTAACGGAGTCTTAAAGTTTTTGTTGAATCTTTAGTTTTATAATCTCCAGGAGATCTGCAAACATCATTCCACAAGCATTATATCTTATTTTGTTTTCTAGGATTTGCTAGCATATATAGATTGCCGCCGATTTTACGCGAGGTTGCCTTGTCTGTTTTCTCAGGTTTAACAGGTTATATGTCACAAGAAGATGATTTATATTCTGGAAGGGAAGTTTTGATTGTTCATTTTCTTGGAGGAAGATCTAACCTGGTTACCATATTATCCATACAGAGCGAATCAGGGGAGTATTTGATTTCATTCTTTTTACCTGTTTTACTTTTACATTCTTTACTTGAACATTGGGGACAATGTTCATCCTAAGTGTAAGGGGAGGGTAAAATGATGATACCTTACAGATGCACTTTTGCTTGAATTTGTTTGTTTGATGGTAGATGTGTAATAAAACTGTGAGAAATACTTGTTAGTGCAATTTTAGCGCCAAATTTAAATTTTTTTACAACATTTAGGAGTGAAACTTTAGCCATAGCAAGCGTCTCATGGATAGAAGATTGTATGACTAGCACAAAACCATACCATTCAGAAAAAATTTTCACCAAAATATGTGAGGTTCGCCTTTAGATTTGATAGGAAAAGCATTAACTATTAGTGCTTATGAGTGTACCGGTAGCATTTAGATTCTAGAACTTGCGTTAGTGATGCATCCCGAGACCGCTAGTGAGACTACATTCGTGTGTAGGATTTACTACATGATAAGAGGCATTAGGATCACCCTTGTGTTAAACCCGTATCATAATTACTTGACCATTTAAGTCATATTATTTGGCTAGTTAAGTCAACTAATTTTTCCCACACCTTAGCGTTGTACTCATTTTTAGTACACGAAATCCCTAGTACACCCCTCCGAGCCTATCTTTTCATTTCTAACTTTAAGCATCTTACTTAAAGGATTTGTTACACCCCACTTAAATGTACACCCAAATCGCCTTAGCCTTCCATGTATGCACTCATCTTTAGTGCATTATTGTTATTTGTTTAAACCATTAGTTAATTATCTATTGATTACATGGTTGCTAAGTCGAGTCATATCCTTGTACATATTATTTTGGGACGATTGAGACTCATGGGTAAAGTACTTATTTATGGAGTAATGGGGAAGAACATCATATTATTACCCCCATATGTACGTTAATTTTAAAAGTACTTCAAGTGTTTTGATTATCTTGATTCGAGTTATTAGATTAGTTTATTGTAAAGTATGTAAAAATTCCAGTGTAAGGGGAACTTGTGAATTCTCTATGATGTATTATTTTGGATGGTAGGGTAAGAGTGTATGCAAAAAAAAAAAAAAAAAAAAAAAAAAAAAAAAAAAATCGAAAAAAATAAAGAAAAAAAATAGAAAAAGAAAAGAAAAGAGAAAAACATACGGACTACCATCCCGTTTCATTCTATGTTTATTTTATGTTTTTGTTATTTTTCATTTATTAGCTTAAGTCGAGTCTAGTCTTGGCTTAGAAACGCCATATTGTACATTTAATTAACCAAGATGATTAACTCGCCACCAGTAAATATTGTCTATATCCAACAAACCCGTGTATTTCATATCCCTACACCTAACGTTACAACCCTTTAAAAGACCTCTTTGATAGTTTATCCCAGGTGCTTACGCCATGTGGTGGAGGTTTGATCCTTTCCCAAGCCTATGGTAATCTATTTTGCTATGACAGGTAGTGAGAGATGTTTTCCATTTTCATATTGTGATATATACGTTATTACACCCGAGAGATGTGAGTATCTAAACACTATTTGTGAGGTGCTAGTGTATGACCTCTGTGCTTGTCTTTGGTCTTTAGTGGAAGGATTATTTGTTGTAATTACTTTTATATTAGTGTTAAATGACCACTAACTTGTATTTTGATTAGAATAAAAGCGCATTTGCTTGAGGACAAGCAAATCTCAAGTGTAAGGGTATATGATGAGGCGAAAAATGAACTGTTTTTAGGGGGTCATTTAAGCCCGAAATTGAATTTATTTGATCAAATATTTCCCTAAATCGTTCCTTTTGTGATTTTAGGTACTTTGAGAGTGAATTCTAAAAAATGAAGCATTTTGGACGCTTTTTGGAGCATAAAAGTGAAGAAAACGACAAAGACTTAATTTTCCATACTGGGAACAGTACCTGACGGCGTCAAGAAGGAAAATATGACGGCGTCAAGAGCAAAATGCATGACGACCCAGAGAAAACCTGAAGGCGTCAGAAGTAGGGCGTCAAGAGTTATTTTGGTGACGGCCTGAAGAAGGATTACACATGACGGCATCAGACCCAGATCTAGGCAGTCCGAGAACTTTATTGGCGGTGAGATGACGACGTCTGAAATTTACTCTTGACGCCGTCACCTCACAAAATCTATATATACTTTTCTATTTTTCATTCATTAAGAGAGGAACTTGTGTGGAGAATACTAGGGCCGAACCTAATAAACCCTAGGTCGTTTGTAACAGTATTTTCAAGGGTTTTCACCCCTTGAAACCTTTCATGTTTAATTAAGATAAGTCTTATTTCAATTCATTCAATATGTCTATGTGTTGTTTGAATATATCTTATGCTTGTCTTGATTATAACATGCTAGGCTAGATCTTTCATGTGTTTGCTTAGATGTAATGAAACCTAGATGTTGATTATAGGTTGATTGCTTGTTTATAGTTGTAATGGATGAATGATTTCAATGTTAGGCTTAAGAAAACTGGCAGATCTCCATTGTGTAACTTGCTTGAACGTCTTAAGAAACATGAACCGATGTGTACTAGGTTTTTATGATTGTATTTAATGCATGAGCGAATTCTAGTGATCCCATGTTAGGAGCTTCTTAGCCGGCTCGACATAGGAGTGAAGTAGGAGCTTATAGGATTGGGGAAGTAAGTACGCCACCCCATGAATGGTATTAAGAAATACAATTCGTCATCCACGCAACTGTAGCAAGTAATTAACCTGTAAAAGATATCTAGGGAGTAGTGAAATCTAAGTAAACACAATTCTCCCATATATTGCTCACACCTCTAGTTTAATTTAGTTTATTTTCATTTTTGTTATTTTATTTTGATTGCATCTTAGTTATTGGGTTAGTTGACTAGCAACTAATTCCGCCCACTCCTCTAAAAACCGAGATTTTACTTGCTTTTATAAAAACATAAAAAAATACAGAAAGAATCATCCCTCATCTCTAGACCTAGTTCTTAGGCTTTCTAATCCTAGCAACACTATTCCTAAGTTGAACGATCAATCCCTCGGTATTTGTCAGTTGTCACTATACTATACTACAACGATCAGGTACACTGCCGGGTGGGGGTTGTAAGCTTCTCGAGATCCCTCGAGAGGTTATGCATCATACCCCTCCTTACTAATTTCTTTAAGAAAATTTAACTTAATTACATTAATGCCATTGATCAATCTAGATATTTGATTTCATCATCTAACGGCTACAATTGTCTCCTAGGTTTCTTATTTTAACATGGTATTTTATTTGAACTCAACTTGTTGTACATTATGTACAACTTGTTTTATATGCTTGTACAGTTGAATGTGCAAATCAAAATAAAGAGTATGCACATCAGCTTCCATTTACGAATGTATGTAATAATTGACATAGGTCTGGCGTCATTTTATTTTTCAATTTTGAGAACTTTTAGCAACTACATATTATTCTCTACTAGATTCAAGGCTCGTCCGATGGACGTGCTAGTTTCGTTGTATTGATTACATATATTTAAAAATACATGTAGTTTAACGAACATTTGTTTAGTAAAAATCAACAACGATGGCAAAGTTTTAACATTTAACTTATCCTTATACATAAAATTTCGTTAACTTATCCTTATGCCTATTTGGGGAAAAAAAATCATGAGGCGTTGTGACAAAAAATTAAAAGATGATAAAAGTACATCATTTTAAGCAAAGATAAGTAAATGGAACCGTCATGCACTTGCCAATTCAACATCAACATCTTGAACTTCATCAGATATAACATTACTATGGATTTTGTTTAAAGAAATAATTGTCACTCTTTTTCTAAGATCACCATTTTGAAGAAGTAGTTTTCTTGCCTTCTCGGTGTCGACCACAACATTAAACAGCTTTTTATTAGCACAAACCTGAAAACAATTGCAGAATATTAACTAATTTTTACATTTGACAATAAAAAAAAGACAATTATAATGAGAAATTCTAATGTAGTAATTGAGAAATTATCTTTCACTTTAATGACTTTGCAACTAGACCTTTGATTTTCGATAGGTCAAATTTCTTCACTAGATTATGAAGAAAATTTAATATTTTGTTTAGAGACAAACCCTTGAGGGATGATCAACGACTGTGAAGCAACCAAGGGTTGATCATCTAGAGAGCAGACAAGTGGCCTTCCCTCCTTGGCTCGTACATGAGAGTGTTCTGCTTCCTATAATGTTGGTCGTGTGTCTCTCACTGTGCTATGTCAGATTCGTACATCTTAACCGATAGTAATAGTTGAGGACAATTGTCTTATGTGCATGTACTATATGCCTGAGAGATGTTACCAGGTCTAACTCGACTTGGGTTTACATGGTTCTCGTCGTGGCTGACTCGCGAACCTTGAGTATATGGGCTTGATTTGAGCATGTAGTTAGTAGGCTTTAGCCACTAATATTGATACATATAATTATAGGTATTATCCTTTTATGTCATTTACATCTTATAATTACACTTAAAAACTAATTTACAAACATTTTTATTAAAAAAAAAAAAGAAAAAAAAAAGATACAACTTGTAACTTATGTTATAAGCTTGCAGCTAGTTTTGCCAAACTTAACTAAGAATGAAAAGTAAAAACAAGCGTAAGTTTATTCAATATCATGTGTCACCTAGACTCGTATTTGATATAACGTCAAACTAGCTGGACCATATAACATATCCATTTAGCAAGTTTAACGAATAACTCGACTAATGTATATAGTGACAAACAAGAGTTGTTAAAAAAGTTGAGTGATAAATTAAATCTAATTAAATATCTTAATATATTTAGAGTGGCAACTTTGCCTTTTAACCTAAAAAGTCAATCTAACATGCTCTTAATACAATAAAGTTAAAAAGTATAAAGAAGTTCCACTGTTATGCCCATGGTTAGGATATAGGATAAGTGTTGAAGTCGTGTTAGGTATTTGTTGGAGTTATGTTAGGATAAACATTTGTGTTTATATGAGATTATCTCATAAGCGTCTATTTAAGATTTTCGTATCATTAATGAAATGTAATCAATCAAGTTTAAAGATCAAAATATCTCTCATTCTTCTCTTTTTCAAAGCTCTTTGTTTCCATTCCTTCTTATGGACCGAAAACATCAACTTCTGGTGATGAATAGTAAACGAACATGAATAGTAAAAAACGAAGTTACTGTTCACCGGTTATTGTTCATCACCGGAATTTATTGTTCATCACGAAGTACTGTTCATCATCAATAAATAAACGAAGGAACAAAGAACATAACACTAATTAAGTGAAGCCGTGGAAGTATAACTTGAAAATACAAAGACCAAAATACTCAATCTTGCTAGAACTAGAACGGGACATATGAAAGGTATGATGTAGATAGTCTCCAGTGGCGTAGCTTTTAAGGGGCCGGGGGGGGGGGGCGCCCGACCCCCCGAAATTTTTTTTGCGATGTAGGGGGTATATAGTTTTCGTGTAGAAAAATTTCGGTATATTCGGTTTCGACCCTCCGAAAATTTTGGTATACCTGAAATATTGCCTTAGGAAAAAAAAAATTAGATCCCGACCCCCCAATTAAAAATTTCAAGCTTCGCCACTGATAGTCTCTACCCGGGTAAATGGACTACTTTTTGAAAAACCTTCAATAATTCCTGTAAGCATAAAAACATGCGACGTACGAGAATACAAACATATAAATATCAGATGAATCTACGAGCACAGATGGAACAATAATACTTCATCTGTCTCAAAATTATTGTCATGAGAGAGAAATCACATAATTTAATAAAAGAAGGGCTATTTTCAACCACTTAAATAAAATATTCCCTCACAAAATTCTCTAGTTTTTATTTAAAAAAAAAAAAAATGAATAATTATTTTGAGACATACCATTCATCATACAAATTACGTGAATACATACAACTTGAAAATAACCTACCACAAACAATTCCCGGTAATAATTTCAACATCTTCATACCAAAAATCAAAACATCTACACAAAACCCTCACTCTTTATCTTAAACCCAACAAATCACACCAAAATCCATACATCAAATCCTTCACTAACTCATCATGTCACGAATTAAAACAATCCCAATATCAAAAATCCTACGGTATCGCATTTTCTCCTGCACTTCAAAATACCAGTATTCAACTTCATCAATAAACCCTTCTAATCACACCAATTTCACTTCACAAATCATAAACCCACCTCATAAATTGTTAAGATTCAACCCCATTTCACCTCATAATCATTTCCCACAAAAGGTTAGGCTTAATTTTATGTTCATGTTCAGTCAGGCATTTCATCAAACACCTTGTTTGCATTTTCCAGTTTTGAGTGAAAATGATGAGTTTAATGAACAAGATTGCGACTTTATTACTGATAATGATCATTCAGATAAAAGGGTAAATGGGTTTGTTCCAGTTTCTAAAGATGGGCAGACTTTGTATAATATTGTTATAGATTGTAAGCCTAATAACCCTGAAAATAGTACTATGGAAGTGTCGCTTAATGAGACGGGTGTTAAGTTAAGTACGCCGTTAGTTATCGAGGTTTTGGGTAGTCTTAGGTATCAAGAGAAGTTAGGTTTTAGGTTTTTTACGTGGGCTGGGAGTCGAGAAGGTTATAGTCATGAAAAGGAAGTGTATAATGAAATGATTGATATATTGTCGAATACTAAGTATAAGGCGAAACAGTATCGTATTGTGTGTGATCTTTTGGATTATATGAAAAGGAATGATAAGAGTAGGGTACCTATTGATGCGTTGTTAAAGATTTTGAAACAGTATGCGGATAAGCATTTGAGTCATCTGCATAAGTTTGCGAAGAAAAAGAAGGTGAAATTGAAAAAAATGCAGCCTGAGATTGAAGCGTTTAACGTGTTGTTAGATGTGTTTTGTAAGTGTTGTTTGGTTGATGATGCTGAAGATATGTTTAAGAAAATAAAGAAAAAAGTCAAACCAAATGCGAGTACATATAATATTTTGTTTTTCGGTTGGTGTAGGGTTAGAAACCCGAGTAGAAGTATGCAAATACTTGATGAAATGATTGAGGAGGGCCATACCCCGGAAAATTTTACTTATAATACTGCTCTTGATACGTTTTGTAAATCTGGAATGTTATCGGAAGCTGCTGAGCTTTTAGATTTCATGAGAGCAAAGGGTACACTAATGTCGTCTCCCACTGCTAAGACGTATTCCATTATGATCATTGCATTTGCACGTAACGATAAAATGGATGAGTGTTTTAAACTTGTTGATGATATGTTGTCTAGTGGTTGTCTCCCTGATGTCTCGACATATAGAGAAATAATTGAAGGGTTGTGTTTGGCCGGAAAAGTCAATGCTGCTTATAAATTTTTGAAAGATATGGGTGGTAAAGGGTATCCGGCCGATATTGTTACGTATAATTGTTTTTTAAAAGTTCTGTGTGATAGTAAAGATAGTGAAGAAGCGCTTAGGCTTTACCAGAAAATGATTGAGGTGGGCTGTGTGCCGAGTGTCCAAACATTTAACATGTTAGTGACAATGTTTTTCAAAATGGATGATCCAAAAGGGGCGTTTGACATGTGGCGTGAAATGGATAATAGAAGATGTGTTCGTGATACTGATTCTTATTGTGTAATGATTGAAGGGTTGTTTGGTTGTGAAAGAACGGAGGATGCTTGTGCTCTTTTGGAAGATGTTTTGAATAAAGGGATGAAATTGCCTTTTCAGAAGTTTGATTCTTTCTTGATGCGGCTTTCGAGTATTGGTGATCTACGTGCTATTCATAGATTATCTGAACATATGAGGAAGTTTTATAATCCTGTTATGGCTCGTAAATATGCATTAAGTCAGAAAAGGAAGAGTGTTAGTTTAAGAGGGAGATGATCACTATATTGTTCCAGAAAGATATGTGACATCATTGTAGTTCCTCTTCATTTTAAGGAATCCAGGCACGATCTAAGCCAAAAAGTTTAAAACTTCTTTTTCTCGTTGAGTCAGTATTTTGGTATGCATTATTTGGCTTAATGGCTTTCACTATTATACGCATACAACACAACACTCTGCTTTACATCTTATTGTAACATCCAATTTGTTCACGGTTAGGACCCCTGATTACCTTTGTGGTGACAACCAGGTGACATGTTGTTTTTACAGTGACCAGCAAGTCAAGTCGTTTTCTTAGTTAGCAGATAGGACCCTACAGGCATTACTGTTAAAATCGATTTCATCTGTCATTTAAAGAAGGGTTTCATTGTACCCCTCAGTTACAAAGAAGACTCGAGTATACCCTCATGATTATGATGCCGCTTTGAAGGTTCATTATCAAGTAGCCAAGCAGTGAATGGTTTGATTGTGAGGCATTGAAGGGTTCGATTACAGGTGGTAAACGGTAAACTATCTGCGCTCGTTTTTTGAGTTTAAAATTTACTTTTTTTGTTTCTAGCTTGTTGAGTACGGAATTTTTGTTTGAAACACTTGCTCTTGTAAGTGTTCATGTAACTTATGCAACTTCCTACTTTGTTTTAGTGCAAATGGATAACGAGCTGCTGGTTTTTGCTAATACAAGCTACTGCCTATAAATTGGACAAATTCATACAAATTGGGTTCGATGTCAATTTGGTTTTGTCGTTTATATCAAGTGCTAATATCTAAAATGTTGGCATGCATGTCTGATATCTGTATGTATGCAATCTGATTGTATGTAGTATCTATCATTCTATCTCAAATCTTTATCATTCCACAATGATGCAGGCTCGAGTTTCATGCCAATGTATTATGTATGTGTGTATGACACTTTCTTATACATGAATATCTGTGTTTGGTGGATTGTAAACGCATTTTGTAAACCCATTTGTTAATAAGGTTGCAATTTGCATGTGTTTGTGTTTATGGCATACATTACAGTAAGGCGTGACCTTTAATGTATACACATGTGCAACGTTTGCCTTTACTCTAACTGGGAAATAATCACTTAAATGAATCATGGGCACTGTTGGTTTGTGTCTACCTGAAAATTTTGCAATAACGAAGGGTTAGTTTTTTGCGTGTGTTATGACATGTCTAGTTCGAGACTAAGCCTTGGGGTGTATATCTTCAGGTGGTTGATATACCTGCAGATATCCAAGAATGGCTTCAAGGCGAATGGGAAATAAATACTATAATTGGAGATGAGGAAATTAATCGACGCTCTGATTCGTACTGTATCCCATAGTTGTTGTTATGGGTCAAATGCTACAAATTCTGGGCAGTATATTCGACAAATTCTTTCACTCCTATGCAGTTTTATTGGGAAGTTAATGTCATTCGTCAACCAAACTTGCAACCTGTTTTGGCAATGAGAAGGGGTGTGGAAACCAATGGCGCAGCTACATAGGGGGGGGGGGGGGGGGGGGGGGGGGCGCCCGACCCCCCGAAATTTTTTTTGCGATGTAGGGGGTATATAGTTTTCGTGTAGAAAAATTTTGGTATATTCGGTTTCGACCCCCCAAAATTTCGGTATTACCCGAAAAATAGCCTTAGGAAAAAAAAATTTAGATCCCGACCCCCCATTGAAAATTTTCTAGCTTCGCCACTGGTGGAAACTATAGAAAGTATAATGCTATTTGCGCAATCGGCAGCACTGATGGGTCAGAAACCCTACCAAAGACAATATGTGGCAGAGGAGTTGGTAGCAAAAGACCATAGACTTGTGTCATGGGCGACGCCAGATTTACCTGCTGAAAGGATGAGCAGGTGTTATACCTGCGAAGATATCGAAAGTTAGATGTTATGACGAGTAAATATAAAGTGTATGATTAGTAAAATAGTAGAAGTATTATGATGTTTTAAGTCAATTAACCCTGTAGTAATTATACAAACTAATTTTATTTCTATAATGGTTTTAGCTTTTATACAAAATGAAAGAACTTTTGCAATTAAATGATTTTCTAAGTTGCATCATCCATCATCTGCTGTTCTGTTGTTGTAGTCATCCAGTAGATGTGAATTTTTGTGGATCTATATTTTGGGTCGTGCTTGAATCAATCTACAACTTCTATGAAAAGATGTAAGCATGAGAGCAATGTATAAGTTTTACGACAAAATGGACAAATGTCAGTACGTGATGTACAAGTCATAACGACAGCGATCAAGGGGCTCAAACATTGTTTTGACAAGGCAGACTGGTGTAAAACTTGCACCTTTTTGTAAGGTACATGATCTCCTGTCCGTTCTCTCATTAGCGGGAAATGTATAACTTTTTATGCATAAACTCTTTGATTAAACTTTTGACCACTAATACTACTATTACAGTATATGCTGTTGTTTGTTCTGAAAAATAGAATAATAACACGACGATAGTGACTTGTGTAGTTGCGTACCTCATTTTCTAAATTTGCGGTTTAAGCCGAAAAGCTTATAGACTAGTCTTCACATGGAAAGTATAAGAATCAACACTTTTGGAATGAAAAGCGACCATTTTTCACCATTTTTTGGGTTGATCAAGACCTCCACTAAGAACACTGGGTATTTATTAGGTAACTTATAGCTGTAAGAAAAATAGTAACAGATGCTTCTACGATTCCTTTACTCGTCTAGGTTATGTTTAATTATTTTCGCAAAGGTTTGAAAAGAATGCAAAAATGTGTTGATGTGATTTCGTTAGTATCTCAAGAAATCTTTATTCATACCTGAAGTGGTGGTACTCGTGTTTTGATGTTGGCTATTCATTGTATGTATGCATAAAAACATTTTTCCAAGATTTTGGTTTTTTTAGGTAACCATGGTTTATCATCTTTTGTCCGACTAATTCACATGATTTGAATCTACCGTCAAATAGACTTAAACTAGGTAAAACTCTTCTTTTTCAAGAGTTTGACTTGACCACTTTAGGGTTTTTGCAGGAATTGAACCAGTGACCTAACACAATTTAGTGTGATAGCTACAAACCATGGTTTCTAATCTTTTGACTGACTAATCCACGAGATTTGAATCCACCGTCACCCAGATTCAAACCAGGTAAAACTCTCTCTTCTTCAAGAGTTTGGCGTGACCACTTTTAGATTTTTTTCTGGAAATTGGAGCTGAGACCTCACACAATTTAGTTGGATAGATACAAACCCTTTTGCTACCGGGCTACACTTGATTGATCTAAGATTTTGGTTGAAAAAGAAATAACATGTGTGTTTATGATATGATGTAGTACATACAAAGGTTAATGAACTCACATTTTAAAGGCAAATTAATAACCTCACATCACTGATAATATCGCTCACATATCTCAGTTACATTTGAGTAGTGATACATAGACTTGTAAGACATAACAAAATATATGTTGACACATGTATTTTTACACATTTTCTTTTTTTTAATTTTCACAAATTATATTTTCATCAACCAATTACATCACTTGGCATACAACATCACAAAAAGTGATGCACACATAACAATTTATGCAATATCATGTTGTACCATATGTATTAATAATGTAATATTCTGATGTGTGCATCACTTTTTGTAGTGCAAGTATTACCACCCTAATTATTACTCATAAGTCATAACATTAATTTTTCTATAATTATTTTAAATAACTGAGAATGTCAGGGTGCATTTGGTTTGCAATTTCAAACCCTTCCATATCAAAAGTTGGCCCATTTAGTGACGGTAAAATATCTTAAATTATTACTAGCAGGGTACTTGCGCGATGCGGCAGCAGATATCCTGTGACTATATTTTCTGACATTGTGATGTTATGCGGTCATATTTTTATTAAACAATTAATTTACAAATAACAATAACTTTAGTTAAGTTACTGGTATAATTCTATCTCATGTTAACTGAATATACAACAAACAAAATCTTGATTCTTCCTTCAGCACAATCACCCTTCGTTAATTTTGGAGCTGACCGACCAGTTCGACCCTCATTCCTAGGTCGGCGCAGCAGCGGCCGAACTGGCCGACCGACCACTGCGGGCAGCCTAATGGCTTTATTTTTAAGTGCTTGGCTTAGCAGCTTGATCAGATTATACATTGTGGTTACATGATTGTTTATTTTGATGAAGGGAGTGAATTAAATAATGTATTAATTGTATGTATTAAATAGTATTTTATTAGTTGTATCTGTGCTTCAAATAATTTGTACATTTGTGTTTTATTAATTATACTTTTATCAGATAGGTATTTTAAATATGACATTAATTAGAAATGTTGACCAGTCAACATATGTAAGTATTTATGTATAAATTAATTGTACATATAGCTTAATTAGTTGTATTTTCTTAAAATCTTTATATGAAAATCTTAAAAGAAAGAAAGAGGAGAAATTAATTGTACATATAGCTTAATTAGCTGTGCTTAAAATCTATATATGAAAATCTTAAAAAAATGGAAAAGAGATTGTGCTATATGCTTTATAAGTAGAATGAAGTATAATTGAATTACTTTAATATTTCTCTTTGTATTCAATATGTGGTTATTTTTCAATGTATTATGTATATAGTTTCGGTTACTTTTTTTCCATTGTATGCTATAAGCATATAATGATACTCGTGTCTAAGTATTTTTCACATAGAGACTGGTGTATCATTTACACCGGTCTTAAAAAGTTTGGGCTGATGGAATCCTCTTATAGACTCGTGTTTTAAAAAAATTGTGTAAATGAAAATGTCTAAAATCTAAAAATCTGATACCATGTTGAGTGATAGAAACCTCGTGAGAGTATGTATTATTGATATGCATTTATAATGTTACATAGAAGATACTAGAAACCCTAATAGACCCAACTCACATTCGGGCTTGGGCTATTATATCATCTAATACTCAACTACAATTCGAGCGGCGAAATCGCGAAAGCTCGGATTAGATTAAAAAGCTAAAAACATTAAAATGAAACTAAAGATAGTTAACCATTAACGCAATAAAAACATGATTTGTTGATGAAGAATTCCGGCAGCAAGCGGAAGTAATTCTTCAAGCAGCAAGAAAGGCAAATCAGTAGTAAAAGCAAATAACATATTTGTTGATGCAAACATCCGACAGCAAGCGGAAATTAATCTTCACCATGTAGCATCAGCAAAAGCAAAGAAACAAAAATAAAATCAAAGCGTAGACATTTTTTTTTTGGTTTGACGGGGTGACATAAAAGAGGTGGCTCAACTTAGACGCCTAGGTATGAGGATCAGACCCGCTCCGATACCATGTTGAATGATAGAACCCCGTGAGAGGGTATGTATTATTGATATTCGTTTATAATGTTACATAGAAGATACTAAAAACCTTAATAGACCCAACCCACATTCGGGCTTGGGTTGTTATATCGTCTAATATTGTTCACATAAAAACTGGTGTCTATCATTTGCACCGGTCTTAAAAAGTTTGGGCAGATGGAATCCTCTTATAGACTCGTGTTTTAGACAAATTGTGTAAATGAAAATTTCTAAAATCTAAAACTCTGTGTGAGACTCTCAACTAGCCAAAACTCTTTGAAACGGGTGTCATAATTTTTTAGTCACATGTGTGCATGTTTGTGATATATATTAAAAGATTAGCGGTCTAAAAATCCCACATTTTATTTCAAGTATCGATCAAAGCCAAGATCAATCTAATCCATGTTAACAAGATGGTCATGTTTAGATCACTAGTTATAAGTCCCGTGCATGCACATGATTTACACGTGAATCATCTTTTTTATTTTTTTTATTTTTAATTTATTATATAAATATATAAGAATTTACTGTGAAAATTGTGATATAAGTACAACTAATACTTGTTCAGGAGGTTTTTTTTTTTTTTTTTTTTTTTTTTTTTTTTTTTTTTATGTATTAATATTCTAAGTTTTGAGAATTCAAGAGAAGATCACGGCGAGACGAGCCGTTTATCATTACGATAGGTGTCAAGTGAAAGTGCAGTGATGTATGCAGCTGAGGCATCTTAAAATACCGGTAGACTTGAACTTTGTTCCTACATGACCCGATCAATTCAATCGGGCACTCGCCATCTATTTTCATTGTTCAACTTTTTAACAACATGAGAAAACCATTGTTCAACTCTTTGACAACATGTAAAACCAAAAGCTCTGCCATCCCTCTCTATCTATCCAAAGGATGGAAGGGCAGAGTCCTTTGGTGTCTCCCCCAGTCAAGAATTGGGGCCTCGCAATCACTATTTTCTCTCATGCCTTTCTTCGTTCATGGTTTTATTACAGTAATATTTTGTAAAAGAATTTGTTAGTTGAAAGATTTAACTCTGTTTAACTTACATAGATGTTGAGGTTGAGGTTGATGCTGTTGTTTAACTTTAACTATTTATATCATGTTATACAAAATGTGCAAGTTAGTAGCACATAATCAGTATTGATGAAATTAAAATATGCTCCGTAAAGTTTTTTTTAAATGTTTTTCTGGATATCCATATATAAACTTTAAATAAGAATTTTATAAATCGTTGTAATAAGTATTATAATAGCGTATATTTATTTTCATATCAAAGTAATCTGTGCTTACATTTGATATTTATATTCCCGTTAATAATAGTTTAACCATATTTAATATTCAAGACCGTGTACGCATAAATCAAACTTTTAAAATAAGATACATGAGTCTTTATTTAACGTATATAGAAAATAAATATTTAATGGATGAAAGTCTAAAGCTAATATTAATTTTAAAAATTTAACGTATATTTACAAAATTTTATAATTTTAATAGATGAAAATCTGAAACTAATACTAATACTCATGTCATTTTAAACAAAGTTCATATTATAAAGTATCGGATGTATAAAGTAGTATAAAGTTTTTTTTTTTTTTATTTTTTTTATTTATTTATTTATTTATTTTTTTTTGTCCTCTAAAGTTATTAAAAAATATGAAAAATTGTAATTTTACAGTTAACTTCATACTAGAAGAGTACTCGCGCGTTGCAGCGGCGGGTACCCTGAAATAATTTTTTTTGATGAATAATGTATTTTAGTTTATTATTATTATTATTATTATGACAATAAATTTACGGATATCAAGAATTTCGTATAGCCCGTGCCCGTTCGGGCTCGAACCCATTGGCCCATTATTGACTAGTTAAATAATTGACTACATTAAATAGCATTAATGTGGTGTTTTTTTGTATACTATGCTTCTTGTTTTGTACGTCTGAAAATTATGTGCATTAAAGTGTTGTACATTATGTTTCTTTTCTTGTAAGTAGTAGTCATTATAGTCTTTAATAACATTGACCACTTTAATAGCATTAATGTTGTAAGTTTGAAAATAATTCTGAAAATTACATCATACTTATTTGTTGTACACTATGCTTATTTTGTTATAAATCTGAAAATTGGTTGCAGCTATTGTAAATTATGCTTAAATGGTTGCAATTTTTGGTGAATGGGTGTTTTTAATAGCATTAATGTTGGTTGATAGAATTTTGATCTTAAAATCACCCCACGATTTATTTTATTGTACAATGTGCTTACTTTGTTGTAATTCTGAAAATTAAGTGCATTAAAGTATTGTAAACCATGCTTAATTTCTTGTAAGTTTTAAAATTTTGGAGAGAGAGTTATTCATTCTTTATATGTAGTATATATATTTTATGTAAAATTCAACCACTAAAGTTTTATTAATTATTTAATCTTTTTTTTTTAAGTTTCTGTTTTCACAAATGTGACACAAATATTTTTATGTGTTTTTTCCTCAACAAAATTACTCCACCAAATTTATTAAAGTTTGAATAAAATAATTCAATTTTGACTTTTTATTAACCAATCATGTCGTTTGATTTTGCTTACGTGACAAAATCGAGCTCTCCTATTTGTCTATTTTTTTTTTCAATGAGAAGAGTTTTGCAAAATCACTCCAAAATAATGTAATTCTTTTATTATGTAAAAGATTTTTGACCTAGGAAGCGGAATTTTTAACTTAAGACATAGAAGCAAATTTTGATAACCTAATTTAATGGTTTATAAATAAAGCGTGCCTCAAAAGAATAAAACTCTAAACATGAGAATAACTATTAAAACACGAAATTTATTAATTAATCAAGAATCAAAAGATAAATTTATGATGAAAAAAAACCTTATATTTATAAGGAAATGACAGATCGAGGAGAAATTTATATTTATTCACAACACTCCTAATTAAACTAGAAAACTAAAGGTTCGCTTGGTTCAAAATGGGGAAAGAGAAAGGGAAAGGAAATGCAAATGAATGAGTGAGGTGGATAATCAATACCTTACCACCAATTTACTCTATAATGGTTGATTACCCACTACGGGGTAATCATTAACTTTGCACTCCCTAACCAAACACCATATATTGAGTATTATGAGCCCTTTTAAATATCTTACTCATTTCCCACCCCCTTAACCCCTCCACCAAGCACCCCTAATTCTAAAAAATTACCATTAATAAAAAGTCACGACACACAAATCAATATTAGCATCTAAGTAAAACATAAATATCCAACGATAACAAACATCTATCTACAGAGTTATTAGCATCAATGTTCAGCTATATGTCAAACATTTGTTTTCTCGCCAACAAAATAACTATCCAAACACCCGTCTTGTGTTCTTCATCTTTTGTCTGTATCATACCCTCTTACTTTAAAAGAACTTGTCCTTAAGTTCTCACTACTTTTCATGGCGGAGTTTATCATCCGTAGCTTTACGCTTCACATTAACTTGAACCATTAGTTATGGTTTGATTTGAAAGAGAATCATTTGAAAACAAATAAAGACCGAGAAGTAAGTTGTGTCAACATAACAGAGAATTCCACTTTGGCATTTTGACTGCCTCTAGCATTTGCTTTATGTTCCCTTTGTTACACTTAAGCCCCCTTGCCTCCAATTTTATTGCCACAACCCCGCTACCTATTCGGTGTTAAAATATGTAGAAAAACTTTCTGAATAGAATATTTGTTTATCATGATCACAAACATCATTAATATAGTATGTAAATACTAATGTTTCACAAGATGTGCTTATCTTATCTTATAATATATAAAGCTTATCCCCTAAATTTAATGTGCAAAGGGGTTGTGCACAACCATTAGTACGGTACACACAAGTTGATGCATACCGAAATAAATATACACAATTTCGTTTTATGATACTCTCATATTGAATGTTAATAGTACTGTACAAATCTGCTAATGCATACGAAAATATGAAGAGTACATATTGAATGCAAATATGCCATACTCAATTCTGGGATGCAAAAAGGTTGCGGTTTTGCACCCTCCCATCTTGAATGCTCGCATCAATGCTGGAGCTCAAAAGGGTTGCTATTTTGCACCCTCAAAGAATATGAATCAAATTACAATTAAAACACTCATAAATATAACCTGCATAAATAAGGCTTGAAGCCCATACCCTGCCCATACATTGTGGGTGGGAGTAAACGTGAAAAAAAAGTCCATTAAAATTAATATTATGGCCGCAGAAATCGTGAGCCCAAAGGATGTGATGTTCCTGGACGAATTGAAATTGGATGAGACCGGTACGATTGTTGTCATGTTGTGTAGGATGTGGGATATAAATGCTCCTTCCGGCCGATATTTGAGCACCGATTTCTTGGTGTTTGATTCAAAGGTGCCTTGACATCCATGCTTGAAAATCCTGCATAATGCCACCATATAATAAAATGTAACCAAATATATGTTTTTTGGCAGTTATTCATTACAAATTATTTTTTGCAGGGTGATGTTATTCATTGTACTGCCAGAGCGACGGTGGCTCACAATTTCTTGAGGTTAAAAGAGGGGGGGTGTGTATTCGGTAAAAAATTTTGTTGTCATGCAAAACAGGGAGGATTATCGTATTAGGAAGGACGATAAGTTTATGCTAGAATTTGATGGATCAACCACCATCAGGAAATCTTTGGTTATATCTGAAGGGTTTGTTAGGTATCCGTTGCAATTGGTGGATTTTGATCACATGCAGCCTACCTAAAACAAATATCTCATTGGTAATTTACTGTTTTTGTTTATGTATGTTAAATTTATTTGTATGTAAGTATTGTTGCTAAAAAAAGATGTTACCTTACAGATGCTGCAGGTTATGTGACTAATGTTGGGAGGGTGAATTACACAAAAACAGGATCCAAAAACCTTGACTTTTACCTGGCCAATCATAGGTTGAAATTTATATTGTTTATAAAAGATGTTGTAAAATTGATAACTTTATTTCCAATGTGTATTAGGGAACTTACTGTTTGTTTTGTTTATTTTTCCTGTGTAATCAGGGGCCAGTCGATACGGGTGACCCTATGGGGAGGGCTTGCGGATGTGCTGATTGATAAGAAGACAATGCATGTAGGCATGTGTGTTGTTGTGGTGACTTCTACATTTGCAAGACATTATAACAGTAAGTGGTGTTGGACTATTTACATTTTATGTGTTAAACACGTACTTGATACTAATTTAATTTTTAATGTTACCTCCCAGATAAGCTCTATCTATCCAGTAGCTCATCCACCTAGATACTAGATTCTGTTAACATCCCTGCAATCAACGCATTGAGTTCAAACACTGGGTATGAAATTGTGTGGAATTAAATTTTATTATTGAATTGTTTCCAAATACAACAAATTTTAATGCATTGTTTACCTATTTGTTAGTAGCACTGTGTCTTCAAAGGGAGTTTCACATGTATCCAACTCTGAGCCAAGAGAAGGGTCTATTGAGAATCTGTTGATGTGGGCCCGCAATAGGCAAAATGATGTATGTCTTATTTTGCACCCGTTGTTTCGATCTCTTCTTTATACTGCATAACATTTATATAACTCATTTATACACAGATGACTACTTTCATAATCAAGGCCAAGATTGATAATGTGCGCACTAGAAAGGGATGGAATTTTCCATCATGTGAGGGTGACAACTGCAAAAAAGGGGTTACTAGAAAGGGTGGACGGTTTTGGTGTGATTCGTGCAACAGGCCAGTTGAATACCCGGTCATAAGGTAATTGTATGTTTGTATCTTACAGTTTAAGCATTTGTATGTATAATTACCCAAATTGACTATTACCATTTGCCACGTGTACTCCTCAGGTATCGCCTTGAGCTTGGTATATCGGATGATACTGAACAGACTGTGGTGGTCCTTTTTGATGAGGCATCAGTTGAATTGGTCAAGTTTCCAGCTTCCGCATTAGTGGCGGATGATGATGAAGTACATTTATAAAATCCTTTCTTCTTACACCCACTCCTCCATTCCCATAACTGATGCCTTACTATGCAGGGTTTAGACGATCATGAAAACTTGCCATCACCTATAGCTGACCTCATTGGCACAACACACGTATTTGAAATCAGAAGTCAAACGTATTATGAATACGGAACTTTCGAGAGTTTTACGTGCTGGACAGTTGACCCGCATAATCCGACAGTTGAAACCACTAGCTCAAGTACCGTTGATAACATAACTGATGTTGCTGGCTCATCATCCAAACCAGGTTCCCAATCGCCAACACTCATTACACCATCCAAGCCTGTAGAGGATAAGAGAAGAAAGAGGTGATCAAAACGTTTATTGATTGTATAGCGAATAAGCATTATCCGTACAACATGATTCTATTTAAGGACACTTACTAATGGAATCCCATTGTTTGCAGGGTTGATATTGAAGAGTACGTAACAGAAAATGAGCTGCTGCCATCAGAAGATGCCCAAGGTGATCAGTCCAATACGCCAACTAATAAGTCGACTTCAACATCGGCCCCAACATTCAACCGCCTGAAAAAGTCCCACCCTGCAGTTGATAATGAAAAAAATATGTAAGGAAAACTTAAAACCTTTAGTGACTGCAAAACTAATAATATTACATATTAAATACATTTAATATAACAATCGTGGTTTAATTGTTTGCAGTGTGGATATTGAGTTTCTGGATGGGGATGTTGAGCTAATAACTGTAGACGGTGAGCAAGACGGTGAGGCTGACACCTTAACCATCAATAAGAAGCCAAGGCGGTGAGCACATATTGAATGTCTTTTGGTCACTTATTGTTTTATACCTGCCCGTATTAACATGTTTCTCTTTATGCATTTTGCAATCAGGTTTGTGGTTGAAGATTCAGAATGAGTTCAAGAATGATGCATTCCAAACAGACTTTATAAAATAAACAATTATGACAACAATAAGACATTGGATTAACATTGTTGTTTTGGGATTTTTTTAATTGTTGTCTAAAAGACACAAACTCTCATGTTTTGTTACTTTTGATTTTATTTTTGTTTGACCATATACTTCGGTTTGCCATTGTGCAAAATATTGTTTGGTTTGTGCTAACTTTCATTTCAGGTACTTCAGATGTGAATATATCACGGCCTGGAACCTCACTACAACAGATCAGATGACCACGCATTTTCCTAATTACAAATGAAGCTGAATACAATGATGGCTTTTTTCGATTCCCTTCAGCAGTCATGGTTGCCAAGTGTAATGTCTAATGTACAATATATAGTTATGGATGTTCCAAGTGTTGAAATCCATGTACTATTTCATATGACAATTGTGTAACTAAATATATAATTAATAAGACCCATTTCTCTATATTTCTGTAACTATGCTTATATGTTACATCTTTCCATTCACAGTATTCACTTAGATAATTATTTCAATTATCGATCTGACTAAAGTACATATTGGGCCATTTATAGGCATAAATTGGATTGCATAATTCATTTTTAACACTTAATACAAAATAACGATCAACCTAAAGTACATAAACGGCCATTTAACTACATGCCTTCCCGTGCATAATCCAATATTAATACATAATAAATATTGTTTATATAAATTTAGCAATTATAAAAACTGTTAGCATACATTTGATTTCATTGGGTTACCAATGTAATTAAAAAACCATATTAAATACTATTTCCCAATTCATCCAGTAAAGTCATTAAGTTCACTAGGGGAATTGTGCTTCAATACTACTACTTGCCAACATCAAAAGTTGCAAAATAATCCAATGTACATCTAACTATTATGTCAATAAATGGGTATTCAACGTTGTCCATATAGTAAGTTAATGAGTATGCAATTAGAACAATACAGGTCAGTGTTCAATTGCTGAATGTAATAACCAATATTGGATAAAATTCACTTTGTAATATCCCTAATAAGATATATGTTGATTGTTAAATTCTATAACATTCAGTTTGGTTGTTACAGTACTCAGTGTAATTGGCAATGTTATATGGGTTTATGTTTCGTATTTATTCACGATTTATTATTAATTATCTGATATTCCAACACTCCTGTTTATTTTTTTTTTGCGTCCTACGCTACATGTGTTTAATTTGCCATACATGCCTTTTCATTGTTCAGGATACTTATTGCATCAGTTCAGCCATAGAATTCCAAAAGATGTTTTAGTAAACATATCCCTTCCATGTCTTTCCAAACCTACAAGGTTATGTGTTGCAAGATTGACTCAGATCCTACAAACAATAAATGAATACAGGTTCATTTGCATCCAACAAGTTTCCATACCTTCCAACCATACATTCCAATTATGTATCTGATTGATTCCATCTTTTTGTGGGTTATAGGGCAGCAAAATGAACAAGCTAATATTCCATCCCTGTCAGACATGTTGCACAAAACCTTGGTTATTGATTCAAAAACAATTATCAATCAAAGTGGGAAAATACAAAGCTATTGTGGTTTACATCTGTTTGAAATTGTCAAAACATTTGCAAGTATATACAATCTCCAACCATTCACTTTCATAATGATATTACGACTATGCTACAACAATGCATACCTGAATTGCATCCTCAATGTTATTTTTTAGGACAAGGATCACGTTCAGTACCCCCTTTAACAGATATGCCATCGGAACAAATAGCTTCTACTTCCAAAAGATCCTTTATCTATAAAAAAAGAATATCATGAGGTGATTAATTGAACAAATCGTATTTTGCAAACAATTGATTTCATAAGATTGAATATTACCTTAATGGTCCTTCATACAGGAACGCTCTCTCAGCGTGCAGCTAAAAAAATCCCAAACGGAGCTGCACATTCATCCGCAGGTAATTTCATATCTTTTACTTGGTGTATACTGTTATTTGATGGATAAAAATGTTGTTATTTTCAATGATGTTTACCTCTTTTCATAAGGTGTACACGTGGTTTACCATAATATTGGTCCTCCATCATTTGAATGCCAAAATTGCAAGGCGGTTATGTGGTATGAAGAGAGAAGTGATAAATCAAAGAGGGTTGTCAACCCAACTTTCTCCATTTGTTGTCAAGAAGGAAAATTGCTTTTCCCCGTATTTAATGACACCTCAACCTCTAAACGACCTCATGGACTATAACAATCCTGCAAGTTTGAGATTCAAAGAGCAAATCAGGGTTTATAATGGCATGTTTTGTTACATATCTTTTGGGGCAAATATAGATCATTCAATTAACACAGGCAGGGGTCCATATACTTTTAGAGTAAATGGCCAAAGCTATCATCGGATAGGTCCTCTGCTTCCTAGACAAGGTACTCAGCCAAAATATGCGCAACTATACTTTTTTGACACTGGAAATGAAATTAAAAACCGGATGGGAGCTTTTCTAGCTAAGGATGGGGAAGGAGTGGGGGATGCAAATATAGTAGCAAGACCGATTCAAATGTTTGATCAATCAAATTCAATAACCAAGGCATTTCGAATGGCTCGGGATTGGTGCGACGACCACAATTCAGCCAAATTTGAATTACGACTGTTAAGTGGACGGAGTGCATCTCGACAGTACAACTCCCCAACCGTGCCTGAAATAGCAGCTCTAATTACTAACGACTTTGGTGATGGTATTCCTACAAGAGACATTGTTGTAAGTAATAAAGATGAAGGTTTGAAACGTATTTCTGAATTGCATTCAGAATACATGGCCCTCCAATATCCATTATTGTTCCCATATGGAGAGGAGGGATTTCATGAAAAGATATTATATCACAACAACCGAGATGTATGCAAAACCAAAAGGGTTTTTGTCACGATGAAAGAATACTATGCATACATCATTCAACAGCGAAATAACCAAGGTACTACCTTGCTTAGAGGTGGGCGATTATTCCAACAATACTTGGTTGATGCATACACGGCTGTTGAAGAGCAGAGACTTAAATGGACCAGGAAAAATCAAGATACGTTACGTGTAGATCTATATCATAACGTTTGTGACGCTGTAACAAGGGGGGATACAAGTGCAGCAGGATTGGGAAAACGAATTGTTCTACCAAGTAGTTTTATAGGCGGCCCAAGGTATATGATGCAAAACTACCAAGATGCAATGGCTATATGCCGAACCTATGGGAACTCAGACCTGTTCATTACTTTCACTGCTAATCAAAAATGGCCCGAGATTTCAGAAATGTTAAAGCATATCCCGGGCCAAAAAGTCCATGATCGTCCAGAAGTAGCTACGCGTCTATTCAAGATTAAACTGACTGAACTCTTAAACGATCTGACGAAACAACATATTTTTGGCAAGTCCCGGGGAGGTAATAACACTTATCTTATAATGTTAATCTATTTACTCTTTTATATATAAATTATGCATTATCTTATGCTGTTTTCAATTATATTTCAGTTGTTTACGTCATAGAATTCCAAAAACGTGGTCTACCACATGCTCATATCCTATTATAGCTAGAAGAAGAGTTGAAATGCAAGACCGCATCCCAAATAGATGATATAATTACAGCTGAGATACCGTGTCGAACGAATGATCCAGATGGATATAAAGTAGTAACTGAGTTCATGTTACATGGTCCTTGCGGTAAAGATGATAAAAAAGCCCCATGTACAATTGAGGATAAGTGCTCAAAAATTTTTCCTAAACCTTTTGTGGCTGAAACAATTGTTGATAATGATGGTTATGCTGTTTATCGCCGAAGAAATAACAAAGCTTACCATATAAAAGGAAAATTCAGGTACGATAACAGATATGTGGTACCCCACAACCGTTATCTCCTCCTGAAATACCAAGCCCACATTAACGTGGAATGGTGTAACAGATCAAAGGCGATTAAGTACTTATTCAAGTACTTAAATAACGGCCCCGATAGAGCCACAATTGTGATAACAGAAAATGTAAAAAACGATTGTGATATGGCAAATGAAAAGGTTTTGGAAGTGGACGAAATTAAAAACTACTTGAATTGTCGTTTTTTAGCTCCGTGTGAGGCGGTATGGCGTTTGTTTTCCTACGACATCCATTACTCTTATCCATCTGTTATGAAGCTTAATTACCACTTGCCAAATCAGCACGCGATCACACTTCATGATTCAGAATGTTTGCCCGCGCTAATTCAAAGTGAAAGTATTGACTTGACCATGTTCACTGATTGGTTTGAATTAAACAAGCGTGATACAGACGCCAATCAATACACGTATGATGAGATACCTACACATTATGTGTGGCATGAAAAAACCAAAATGTGGAAAAAACGCAAGTTGCAAAAATGCATTGGGAGGATTGTTTGCGCGCACCCCGCGTCTGGAGACCGATATTAGCTTAGAATGTTGTTAAATATTGTGAGAGGTCCTGAATCTTTTGAAAAACTCATGACTGTTCACGACAAACTATGTTCCACATTCAAGGAAGCATGTTTCGCATATGGCCTTTTAAATGACGACACAGAATGGACACATGCCATATCAGAAGCAAGTGTATGGATGTTTGGCCCACAGTTACGTGACATATTCGTGACAATTCTAATTTTTTGTGATGTCAGCAGACCTTTAAAATTATGGGAAGAAAACTGGGAGTTCTTATCAGAAGATATTCTACACAAAAAAAGGAAAATTTTCAATTATCCTGAATTGGAGCTGACGGAAGAGCAACTCAAAAACTATTGTTTGGTAGAGATCCAAGAGTTGTTAAATAGACATGGGAGGTCTTTATCGGATTTTCAAGACCTACCACTGCCTGACCCAAGGTTGCTAACCAACTTGGACAATCGTCTCATAAGAGAAGCGTTGGATTATGATATGAACAAGAGTAGGATTGAACATCAACAACTTCATTCATTGTTAAATCCCGAACAACGTTTAATATATGAAGAGGTTATTGAATCTGTTCATAACAAAAATGGGAATTTTTGCTTTGTATACGGCCCAGGCGGAACCGGAAAGACATTTTTATACAAAACTATCATCTCAAGGTTAAGATCAGAACGTATGATAGTACTTGCTGTTGCATCTTCAGGTACAAATTTATTTTAAATTTAAGCAATCAACTATCTGGATATTTATAAAAATAGCTGACTAATTAAGACTATCAAATTGTGTAGGAATAGCTGCATTGTTGCTACCAGGTGGCAGCAGGACCGCGCATAGCCGTTTTCTTATACCACTTGAATTATTAGAGAATAGTACATGCAGCATAAAACAAAACACACATATGGCAGAACTCATGCAAGAGGTTAAACTTATTATATGGGATGAAGCTCCAATGACTAAAAAATATGCTTTTGAGGCATTGGACAAGACGCTAAGGGATATTTTAGGATATCATGATCACGACAGCAGGGATCGAATATTTGGAGGCGTGACGGTCTTACTTGGAGATGACTTTAGACAAGTTCTACCCGTTATACCTAAAGGAAGCAGGGCAGACATTGTTCAATCATGCATAAACCAATCTGAATTATGGAAGCATTATAAGGTATTCAGCCTTACGCGCAACATGCGTGTAAACGAGTATACTGGAAATGGGGACCTTGATACTCGAAAACGGGATTTCAATAGATGGGTTTTGGCTGTGGGAGATGGTAAGGTGCCAGCCAAATGCAAAGAAGGGGAGGATGATCCAAGTTGGATTGACATCCCTGAAACCTTCTTAATTAAATCATGGGATTGTCCTATCAAGCAGATTGTCGCAGAGACATACCCTGATTTTAAAACGAGGCAAACAGACGATGTGTATCTCAAAGAAAGGGCAATACTAACTCCTCGGAGTGATGATGCTGATGCCATCAATGACTACATGTTTAAACAATTATTAGGGGAGTCTGTTACATACAACAGCGCGGACGAGATTTGCAAGGCATCTACAGACAACTTAGAACAGCATGACCACTATCCAATTGAATTTTAAATTCCTTAAATTTTCCCGGTATGCCCCCACATGCTCTTCACTTAAAAAAGGAATTGCCAATTATGCTATTGCGGAACATCAATCCAAGTAAAGGTTTGTGTAATGGAACAAGGTTGCTCATCACAGATCTAGGACAGTTTGTTATTAACGCTAAGGTGCTAACAGGTTCAAATATAGGGGAGGATGTCGTTATACACAGGATTATACTAACATCCACACAATTGAAATGGACATTTTTCCTAAAACGACGACAATTCCCTGTAAAACTGATGAGTGCTTAAACACTCATCATTTTTGGTCAAATCTGAACTGCAAAACATCCAAAAACACTCAAATGAGCATCAAAATACAGAAAATATCTCAGGAAATGTGTTTTATATGTTTCAGATGCAAATTGAGTAAAAACAAATGAAAAATGAACAAAGGTTGCAAAATTGGCAGTTTCAGTCCCTCAACTTTCATAAAATGTCAAAACTAGTCCCTGGTATATCAAAACATGGAATTTATCATCAAAGGTCCTTTGGGATTCATAAGTTGTCAAGTTTAAACCTTTAAAGTAAAAAATTTACAAAATGACAACTTTGGTCCCTCAAGTTTGAAAATTGTCAAAAATGGTCCCTGGGGTTTAAAATTGGAATAATGTCAAAATACCCTTTGTACTATTCTCAAACGGAAACTTCGGTCCTTATGATAACTAATGAGAAAGTTCAAGTTCAGTCCTTCATGGTTGGTGGAATTACAAAATTGGTCCTTGTTAAAACAAATACCAAACGGACCCTTTTTAGTTATTAAAACCAAACAAACCCCAACACACTCCAAGGCCATTCACCCTCCCAATCCACCCCAAGCCCAAAACTAATACCCCTTGGCCCATTCTCCTCACCCCAGCCCACCTCCTACAAAAATAATACTCCCCGTTTCAAATAATCACCTCCCAGTCAACCCAAGTCAAACAACTCCTCCCCCCTCCCACTTGCTCACCTGCTACTACCAAATCCCCCCTCTTCCACCTTAGCTTCACCATGTCTTGTTCCCCTGGCCTCCACCAAACTCCAAAACCAATTAATGACCTCAAATTCATCCAAGTTACCCCTCCTGACACAATTAAAGAAAATGGCGCCAAAAACCTGCTTCAATGGCTGAGATCATTCCCACCCAATCCAATGGGTGGGATTTACTCAGAAAAGTGAAAGGAAGTCAATGGGAGCTTTATAAAGAGAAGGGAGGCAGTGGAAATATCTATCTAGTATAATTTAGCATAAATTAGGTCGAATGTATAATTTTTAGGTTTGTTATTGTATTTTTAAGCTTTCTAGTATTAAATTCAGTGAATTCAGTGTATGTTGAATCTTTTTAAGTAATGAAATTCAGTATCTCAGTTTGATTTTCAATTTGTACAACTTTCTTTCAAAATTTCATTTATGAGTGAATGATAGTTTTAATTGTTATGATGGACTGAAATAAGACATATAAGCTCCCAGAAAGCTTGTAAGAGATTTTAGTAACATTAAAACTTGGTTTAGTTTCAAAAATTCAAAAATACAAAATTGGTCAACAAAAGTCAACTGTGAGTTTGGATTTGATTTCTGGGTTCAGAGCACTATTGGAAGCAAAGTAGCTGTGGAAAATTGGTTTAGATCATCTAGGGAGGAGTTAGGGTCCTTGGTTCTTTGGTTTGGATGCTCACAAGCTTCAACTGTAAGCCATTTACCCATTTTTAAGCTCATTTTCTATAAACATGGATGTTATTGTTTGATTCTGTTTTATTTGTGTTTATTTAGAGTTTTTTTAGTGATAATATAACTTGAAATATAATAGTTGTTCATTAGATTTAATAGTTGCTTAGTATTTCTAATTTTAGTCATTTATGGCTTATTCTTGATTTTCAAGTTGTTGTTGTTATTTTTGAGATATTTGGGCTTAAACAGGTTTATATAATCATAATACATGCTTCTGTGTTAATTTTTAGGTTTCAATCCTTTCAAAGCTTTGAAAACTTCCAAATCCCATTTATTAAGGGAGTGTTTGGATTAGCCTGTTCCAAGGGGTTAAGGCCTGTGATTGTTGTCATTCTCAGTTCTAACATACCACATTAGGTCATATTAGGATTATAAAACAATAAAAACAAGTGTCATTTTGAGAAAAAAGTCAAATCCTTGTGAATTGCACCTACACAGTTGACTGTGTAGGTTTTTGAGAACCATTACCACTCAAATCTGTGCAAAAGTGTTCAAGTTAGCTCATTTTAGTTTCCTTGTAACTTCTAATATCATAACTAATCAGTAAACCTAGATCTAATCTCACCAAAGTCAAGCAAGTAGTTTTCATTCAAAAGTCAAAAAGTGTATTGGTCAAAAATCCCATTTCTTGCATGAATTTTATGGATTTTTGTGTTTGATTTTAGGCTTTGAAACTTCTTGGGTGGTTAATCTACCAGCTAAACTTCAGATTTCCATAACTATTGTAATTTTGTGAATTTTTCTTGTGGACCAATTTGCCCTTCAAAGTCACCTGCAGGGCAAGACCTCTGCCCTGTGCAGCAGACCACCCAGTCACCACTACACTTTTGGTGGTTGATTGTGGCCACCCCAGTGGGTCCCACAGTCCAACTTTCGGTTTTTCCAACCCCCCTCCTAACACTCTTCAAGTTTTGACCAAATGTTTGACCTTAGACCCTGTGGACCCCACTTGAAACTACCTCAAAAGTCTGTCCCATTTTCAGGCCAGATTTAGAATAAGCAAGTGCTTATTGTGGTCTCTTGGCTTATTCAGTTAGCTTAATTGTTTGAATCTTGCTTAAACTTGTCCAAATAACTTAAGTGAAGCATAATAAACCATTGTGGACCCCACATAATTCCATTTGAGCTTAAATCCTTGTGTGGTCTAAGAAAGTCAACTGTTGGGCTATTAAGCACTCCAAGTGCTTAATTTCTGAGTTTAACAAAAAGTGCTTTTGTAAAAGTTGTTAGTTTTTAGTGTTAAATTAGTTTGGAAAAAGATAAAACACAAAAAACCAACTTTAATTATAGTGATAGCTTCTATTTAATAGAAATTATCTTTTTAGTTTTCCTTTTAGCTTATTTATAAGCACTTTAGCATTTATATATTTTTAATAATTCTCTTTTAGATTAAAGTAATTTTAGAAATTTTTCCAGATTTTTCTTTTGTCATTTAGTGGTTTTTAGAATTTATTTTAGTTTAATTAATTATTAATTAAGAATTAAGAATTAACTAGCATAATTAGATTTTATTAAGTAACACCTAGTTTTTATAATTTTTCTAGCTTTTAAATAAGTTAAAACATTTTTAGGAATTTTTCTAGAATTTCTACTGTTCATTTTCCATTTTTTAGAATATAATTAGTTTAATTAGTAATTAATTAATAATTAGAATAATAATTAGTAAATTAGTTTAAAAATACATAAAACCAGCTTTTTATAATTTTTTAGATTCCCGTGATGATTAATTAGATTTATAAAAATCTTCTTAATTATCTAAGTCTTTTAAGTAATTTTTAATAATTTAAATCAATATAATTAGTAAATTAATAAGTAATTAGTAATTAATTAATAATAAATAATTAAATAGTGTAAAAATAATTTTTCTTTTTCTTAAAATTTTCTTTATTTGTTAGGATTGTAAAAATAATAATTTCACACTCATAGCTTTTTCAGTTCATCAGTTGTACTTTCTGTCACGTTTGTCAGTATACGTTTTTGATTAAAACGTACGTTTTTAGATTTTAAATCAATTCTCCTTAATCTTAATTCCAGTAATTAATCACATAGCTTTCCTAAGCTATTTCTGTTCATAATTTACAAATAATTCTTATCACAACCCTTTTCTGTGAATAATCACCCGATCAAAAGTACGCTAAAGCACAATCCACACCTCATCGGGACATAACGACCTGGTGATACCCTTTATTACCCGGAAGCATTGGTTTAGGTACTTTGACCTTGTTGACCATATTCTTGGTTAATTTAGATTAACTGTTCTGAGCCAATCAAAAATTTGGCGCCGCTGCCGGGGAGGTGTGCGCGTTTCTATAGCGTCATTTGAGATTAGTGTTATTTCACCATCATCACTATACAAAAACCACCACTTTTGTAAATTTTAAATCAAAACATAAAAAAAAGTCATTAACACTTTTCCTAAAGTGATAAAACACCAAAAAAATAAAAAAACAATAAAACAGATCATTACGTTTTCTATATTGTGTTTCTTTTAAGGTGATTCTTAAAGAAATACGATTTTGGTAAACGAAACGATACCAAAAATATTGTCCAAAAGTTTTTTAACCCATACACAAAACCCAAAAATATCCGTCTTTTCTTGTGAATAATAATAAATACATAAAAACCAACCGTCGCAAACCAAGATAGAACATCTACCAACTGGGGGTGTGGACATAATAAATTCCCAAACCAAAGATATAAAACTTGCCTTTGTATCCCTGTGATTGGTGTACCTTTCTTAAAGAAGCCACTTGCTTGTGATTATTGGTTTAAGTTCACTGTGGATTTGCCTCGATTTTGTTTTGATTGGTTTTTATCTCTAGTGCATGCGCACTCGTTCTTCAAGGTCCACGAGCCCATTACGTGAGCTTGTTCGGAAACCTCGAAGACCTCGTAGACGTTCAGCACCAACAGTCGGATCTGAGATCCGTACTGTTGCCACACCCACTGTCACCATGGCGGAAGACCGCCCCATGTGTGAGCTTCTCCAAGCACCCATCGAGGGTTACGGAGATGCCATTGTTGTTCCAGCCATCGTGGCTGATAATTTTGAGCTCAAAACCGGGTTACTCAATCTTGTAACCTCAAGTCAATTCTATGGTTTTGAGAGGGACGATCCTCATGCTCACATTCGATGGTTCAATAAAATCACATCGACCATCAAGTACAAAAATGTCCCTTGTGAAGCAATAAAACTTCTTCTCTTCCCATTCTCCCTGGAGGGACAAGCCCGAATTTGGCTTGAAAAACAACCTCCTTGATCTATTGAGACATGGGAAGATCTTGTCAAAAAATTTGTAAATGAATTCTTTCCACCTTCCAAGACAACGAGTCTTAAGAACGAAATCACCAAGTTCACTCAGAAATACGATGAATCTTTTGGTGAAGCGTGAGATCGTTTCAAAGAATTACTTCGCATGTGTCCATACCATGGTTTCTCAGAGTTGATGCAACTCGATACTTTTTACAATGGCGTGAGCCAAGCTGACTAGGATTCTCTCAATGCCTCCGCGGGAGGTAATTTTTTGAGTAGAACTACAAAAAAAGCTTTGCAAATCATAGAAAACAAGTCCAAGGTCCGCTCTACACGAAGCAAACCGATTGTTTCTCAAACCAATGCGGGTCCTTCCACTTCATCTTCTGTGAGTCAATCTAGCACGGATGCTAAGATTGACAAGCTCACTGAAGCTATTCAAGCTTTGGTTCTCGCCCAAACAAAGAAAGTTTCATTTCCATAACATCCTCCACCTGCTGAGGTTAAAAAAGTGGAAGTATGTGTGACTTGTGGTGGGCCGCATGCCTACTACAATTGCACAGCTACTGATGGTACTCCATATGAAACTCATGTTGTAGCCGGGTCCCAAAATCAAGGAGACAATCAATATCGCCCTCCTATGGACCCGAACTATCGTCCTCATCATCATTATCCTGGACCTCCCGGTTTTAATCAAAACCAAAATGTCCAAAACCGTGGCCAAAATCAAAATAGAGTGAACCAAGGTTTTCAAAACCAAGGTAACTTCAATCAGGGTCACGGTTTTCACAATCAAAACCAAGGTTTCCAAAATCAAGGTTTCCAACATCAAGGAAACTTTAATCGAAACCAAGGTCAGGGTAATTTCAATCCGGGATATTTTCATGGAAACAACCCTAATCAGGGTAATTTTCAAAATCAAGGTCCCAATCCGAACAATCGAGCTCCAAATATTCCTAATCCGAATCAAGCCATTGTTCCAACCGGGCCTTCATCTGACGAGTTGTTAAAGCAATTCATGAAGTCCCAAGAAGAGTTGAACAAGATGTTGGTCAGCCAGATTTCTGATATCAAGAAGTCTTTAAATGATCGAACCTCGGGCTCAGGTACTACTTTACCGAGCAACACGATCGCTAACCCGAGGGGCGATGCTAAGGCGATCACAACAAGAAGTGGTGCTTCATATGATGAACCCACGATTCCTACTACCCCTTCTTCCTCTCCTCCAAAGGTAGTGGAACATGAACCTGAGGTGACAAAGGACAAGGTGCAAACTCCTAGCCCACGAAGTACAGCACACGTCCAACCTCAGGTTATTCCTGAAACCAGATGTAGGCCTGGAGTTATCTTTGAACCACCAGAAACTCCAGTGGACAACCCAAAATCCAAAACTTCTATTCCTTATCCATCACATCTCAGTGAACAAAAGCTCCGCGAAAAGGCTAATCACCAAATGGATAAATTTTTCCAAATCTTCCAAGATTTGCACTTTGATATCAGTTTCGCGGATGCTATTCTCTTGATGCCCAAGTTTGCATCGACAATCAAAAATCTGTTAAGTAATAAGGAAAAACTCTTTGAGATGGCAAGAACTCCTCTGAATGAGAACTGCTCAGTAATTCTTTTGAAAAAGCTTCCTGAAAAGCTTGGAGACCCCGAGAAATTTCTCATTCCTTGTACTTTTCCGGGTATGGTTGAATGCTTCGCCTTGGCCGATCTAGGTGCTAGCATTAACCTGATGCCATATTATGTGTGGAAGAAACTCTCTCTTCCCGAACTTACTCCCACGTGCATGACTTTAGAGCTTGCCGATCATTCGATTTCTCGTCCTCTTGGCATTGCCGAGGACATATTCGTTAAAGTGGGAAAGTTCTATTTTCCGGCAGATTTTGTGATTGTTGACTTTGATGCCGATTCTAGGGTCCCTCTCATTCTTGGAAGGGGATTCCTTAGAACTGGGTGTGCTCTTATCGCTGTATTTGAGCATGAGATCACATTACGTGTTGGAACGGAAGCCATCACCTTCAACCTAAATCAAACTTCGAGATACTCCTCCAATTATGACTATGAATCGGTGAATCAAATAGATGTCATCGATGTTACTGCTGAGGAGTATACTCAAGAGATTTTAGGTTTCATTGATGATTCTTCGAGTGAAAACCTCACTCAATATTCTCATCCATCATAGCCAATTCTTCTCCTTCCCTCACTCCGTTTGAGGGAAGTGACTTCATCTTAGAAGAAATTGAGGCCTTTCTCAAAAGTGATTCGATTCCTGATGGAATCGATAACCAAGAGATTGACCCCGAGAGGGATATTCTCATACTTGAGAGATTATTAAACGAAGATCCCTTTCCTCTTCCTGTTCTACCACCAACACTTCATAAAGAGGAGGTCAAAAATGTTGAGAAAACTGATGACTTCCCTGAGGTTGAACTTAAGGACTTGCCGCCTCATCTTGAATATGCATTTCTGGAGGGTGATGATAAATTACCCGTCATAATTGCTAAAGACTTAAGTGTTGAGGAAAAGGATGCTCTAATAAAAGTTTTGAAGTCACATAAACAAGCAATTGCTTGGCGACTCTCCGACATCATGGGCATTGACCCTGAATTTTGTACTCACAAGATTTTAATGGAGGACGACTTCAAACCTGCAGTCCAACAACAAAGAAGGGTGAATCCAAAAATTCTTGAGGTAATCAAACAAGAAGTTTTAAAACTTCTTGATGCCGGATTGATTTACCCTCTCTCAGACAGTCCTTGGGTTAGCCCAATTCATTGTGTTTCAAAAAAGGGTGGCATTACTGTTGTCACAAACGAGGAAAATGAGTTGATTCCAACTCGGTTGGTTACGGGTTGGCGTGTCTGCATTGACTATCGCAAGTTAAATGACGCCACCCGCAAAGATCATTTTCCTCTGCCCTTTATGGATCAGATGCTCGAGAGATTAGCGGGGAATGAGTACTATTGCTTCCTCGATGGTTTCTCGGGTTACTTTCAGATTCCCATTGATCCGCAAGATCAGGAAAAGACCACTTTCGCGTGCCCCTATGGAACTTTTGCTTATAAACGTATGCCATTTGGCTTATGTAATGCTCCGGGCACGTTTCAAAGATGTATGATGACCATACTTTCCGACATGATCGGGAAAACTATGGAGGTCTTTATGGATGATTTTTCGGTCATTGGGGATTCATTTCAATCATGTCTCTCCCATTTAGACAGCATGCTAAAACGTTGTGAAGACACAAAGTTATGTCTAAATTGGGAGAAGAGTCACTTTATGGTCAAAGAGGGCATTGTCCTCGGCATTAAAATTTCAAAGAATGGGATTGAGGTTGACAAAGCCAAAGTGGATGTCATTGCAAAATTACCTCATCCCACAACCGTAAAAGGTGTTAGGAGCTTTTTGGGTCATGCCGGTTTCTATCGTAGGTTTATTCAAGATTTTTCTAAAATCACCCGGCCTATGACCCATCTCCTCGAAAAGGATGCTCCTTTTATCTTCTCCCCCGAGTGCATCGAAGCTTTTGAAACATTAAAGAAAAAGCTTACTGAGGCACCGATTCTTGTTGCCCCCGATTGGGACTTGCCCTTCGAGCTCATGTGTGATGCTAGTGATTATGCGATAGGGGCAGTCTTGGGGCAACGAAAAACAAAACATTTTCAGCCTATACACTATGCAAGCAAGACAATGACCGAGGCTCAAAGTCATTACACCACCACTGAAAAAGAACTATTAGCTGTGGTGTATGCCTTTGAAAAATTCCGGCCATACTTGATACTGACCAAAAGCATAGTGTATACGGATCACTCGGCTTTGAAGTACCTCTTTGCAAAACAAGATGCAAAGCCGAGACTTCTCCGTTGGGTTCTCCTCCTACAGGAATTTGATATCATTATTCGTGATAAAAAAGGAGCTGAGAACCTAGCTGCTGATCATCTCTCCCGATTGGAAAACCCCCACCAAGATGTCTTCGAGAGGAAAAAAATTAATGAAACATTCCCTCTCGAGACACTCAATGTGGTTACCTTTCGTGGAGATTCTATTACCCCATGGTTTGTCGACTTCGCAAACTACCTTGCGGGTAACTTTGTGGTGAAAGGGATGTCATCCCAACAGAAAAATAAATTCTTCAAAGATGTAAAACATTACTTCTGGGACGACCCCTATCTTTTCAAAATCTGTGCGGATCAAGTCATCCGGCGGTGTGTTTATGGCCAAGAAGCCACTGAAATTCTAAAGGCTTGCCATGCTGGTCCCACGGGGGGCCACCACAATCCAAACTACACCGCCAAAAAGGGTTTTGACTCCGGTTTCTTTTGGTCCTCGATTTACAAGGATGCCCAGGAATTAGTCAAATCCTGTGACGCTTGTCAACGTCACGAGAATATTTCACAAAAGAACGAAATGCCTCAAAATGCAATTCAAGTTTGTGAAATCTTTGACGTATGGGGCATCGATTTTATGGGGCCATTTCCATCATCTCATGGGAATAAGTATATACTCGTGGCTGTTGACTACTTGTCAAAATGGGTTGAAGCGAAAGCTTTACCCACTAATGATGCCCGAGTTGTTGTGAAATTCTTGAAAGCTCTTTTCGCTCGATTTGGAACTCCACGTGCTATTATCAGTGATCGTGGTACGGATTTTTGCAATGATAAATTCGATAAAGTTATGCAAAAGTATGGTGTAACTCATCGTCTTTCTACTGTGTACCACCCACAAACAAGTGGACAAGTAGAAGTTTCCAATTGAGGAATTAAGAGAATTTTAGAAAGAACCGTAGGTGAAAATCGTGCATCGTGGTCGGATAAATTAGATGATGCACTTTGGGCTTTCCGTACGGCTTACAAAACACCCATTGGGTGTACGCCTTATAAACTTGTGTACGGGAAAGCGTGCCATCTTCCGATCGAGCTTGAGCACAAAGTCTACTGGGCTCTCAAGCATGCAAATTTTGACCTCAAAACTGCGGGTGATCATAGGAAAGTTCAATTGAATGTATTAAATGAACTTCGTGATCAAGCTTATGAGAACTCTTTGATCTACAAAGAAAAGAAAAAGAAGATTCATGACTCAAAAATCAAGAACCGCGTTTTTAACGTTGGTGATCGAGTCCTTCTTTTCAACTCTAGACTCAAGATCTTCTCGGGAAAGCTTAAGACCCGATGGACTGGCCCATTCACTATCGCTAAGGTTTATCCTTATGGCACCGTCGAATTATCTCAAAATGACGGCCCAATTTTCAAAGTGAATGGGCATCGTTTGAAACATTACTTTGGAGAGGACATACCATCCATGGTTGTCCCGGATCTCCAAACTTTCCCCAAGGACAATTGAATTCGGGGATCGAGTCAAGCTAGTGACTCGATGAACAAAAACAATAGCACAATACTGGTTTTCACCCGTATCTCTGATTTCTTTCTACTTTCTACCATCTTAGTGTGGGGGAATAGCCAACCCCCCGCTGTTTGAAAACGTATATATGTATATAAGTTCCAAAAAAAAAAAAAAAAAAAAGTATGTATAGAAATAAAGTGAAATATGGTGTTTCCAAAGTTAGATTCGAATATTGGCTTTTTACATTCAAAGAGTCGGCATAATAGCCGGGACTTTGAATATTGAGGGCAATATTCATTTCTAAGTGTGGGGGGAAATTCTAGCTAATTTTATCACAATATATCTTCCAGTACCCCCGTTTTTGGCCAAAATTTTCAAAATTTTTTTACTTTATTTCAAAATTTTTGTGGTTATCAGTCCGCCATGTCTAACCGACAAAAGGATTGGCTAATCCAGGAGCAAACGGCTCTTGGTAAAGATACATCAAATCCATTGATGGTTGCAATTTTCCCAAAATTGTATGGTATATCAACTCGCCATATCCAAAAAAGTGAATTAGTTGGCTAGCCCGCAAGATTATGGCTTGTGGTAAAGGCAGTGGAAAAATCATAATTGGTAATCAGCTCACCAAGATGTTGACTAGGTCCATCAAGAGTTGGCTAGTCCAGGAGCAAACGGCTCTTGGTAAAGACAAATCAAAACCGTTGAAAGCTGGTGGTTTGCTAAAAATCACATGGTTATCAAGTGGACCATAGTTCTTATTTGAATCGAAACATTTGGCTACTCCAGAAGTGATGGCTTTTGGTAAAGAGATTCAAATCATTAGTTTTTCTCAAAAAGATTGCTAGGGACTAGCAATAGTTTAGTGTGGGGGATTGAAGAGTGCTTAAACACTCATCATTTTGGGTCAAATCTGAACTGCAAAACATCCAAAAACACTCAAATGAGCATCAAAATATAGAAAATATCTCAGGAAATGTGTTTTATATGTTTCAGATGAAAATTGAGTAAAAACAAATGAAAAATGAACAAAGTTTGCAAAATTGGCAGTTTCAGTCCCTCAACTTTCATAAAATGTCAAAACTAGTCCCTGGTATATCAAAACATGGAATTTAGCATCAAAGGTCCTTTGGGATTCATAAGTTGTCAAGTTTAAACCTTTAAAGTAAAAAATTTACAAAATGACAACTTTGGTCCCTCAAGTTTGAAAATTGTCAAAAAAGGTCCCTGGGGTTTAAAATTGGAATAATGTCAAAATACCCTTTGTACTATTCTCAAACGGCAACTTTGGTCCTTATGATAACTAATGAGAAAGTTCAAGTTCAGTCCTTCATGGTTGGTGGAATTACAAAATTGGTCCTTGTTCTAACAAATACCAAACAGACCCTTTTTAGTTATTAAAACCGAACAAACCCCAACACACTCCAAGCCCATTCACCCTCCCAATCTACCCCAAGCCCAAAACTAATACCCCTTGGCCCATTCACCTCACCCCAGCCCACCTCCCACAAAAATAATACTCCCCATTTCAAATAATCACCTCCCAGTCAACCCAAGTCAAACAATCCTCCCCCCTCCCACTTGCTCACCTGCTACTACCAAATCCCCCCTCCTCCACCTCAGCTTCACCATGTCGTGTTCCCTTGGCCTCCACCAAACTCCAAAACCAATTAATGACCTCAAATTCATCCAAGTTACCCCTCCTGACACAATTAAAGAAAATGGCGCCAAAAACCTGTTTCAATGGCTGAGATCATTCCCACCCAATCCAGTGGGTGGGAATTACTCAGAAAAGTGAAAGGAAGTCAATGGGAGCTTTATAAAGAGAAAGGTGGCAGTGGAAATATCTATCTAGTATAATTTAGCATAAATTAGGTCGAATGTATAATTTTTAGGTTTGTTATTGTATTTTTAAGCTTTCTAGTATTAAATTCAGTGAATTCAGTGTATGTTGAATCTTTTTAAGTAATGAAATTCAGTATCTCAGTTTGATTTTTAATTTGTACAATTTTCTTTCAAAATTTCATTTATGAGTGAATGATAGTTTTAGTTGTTATGATGGACTGAAATAAGACATATAAGCTCCCAGAAAGCTTGTAAAAGCTTTTAGTAACATTAAAACTTGGTTTAGTTTCAAAAATTCAAAAATATAAAATTGGTCAACAAAAGTCAACTGTGAGTTTAGATTTTATTTCTGGGTTCAGAGCACTATTGGAAGCAAAGTAGCTGTGGAAAATTGGTTTAGATCCTCAAGGGAGGAGTTAGGGTCCTTAGTTCTTTGGTTTGGATGCTCACAAGCTTCAACTGTAAGCCATTTACCCATTTTTAAGCTCATTTTCTATAAACATGGATGTTATTGCTTGATTCTGTTTTATTTGTGTTTATTTAGAGTTTTTTTAGTGATAATATAACTTAAAATATAATAGTTGTTCATTAGATTTAATAGTTGCTTAGTATTTCTAATTTTAGTCATTTATGGCTTATTCTTGATTTTCAAGTTGTTGTTGTTATTTTTGAGATATTTGGGCTTAAACAGGTTTATATAATCATAATACATGCTTCTGTGTTAGTTGTTAGGTTTCAATCCTTTCAAAGCTTTGAAAACTTCCAAATCCCATATATTAAGGGAGTGTTTGGATTAGCCTGTTCCAAGGGGTTAAGGCCTGTGATTGTTGTCATTCTCAGTTCTAACATACAACATTAGGTCATATTAGGATTATAAAACAATAAAAACAAGTGTCATTTTGAGAAAAAAGTCAAATCCTTGTGAATTGCACCTACACAGTTGACTGCGTAGGTTTTTGAGAACCATTACCACTCAAATCTGTGCAAAAGTGTTCAAGTTAGCTTATTTTAGTTTCCTTGTAACTTCTAATATCATAACTAATCAGTAAACCTAGATCTAATCTCACCAAAGTCAAGCAAGTAGTTTTCATTCAAAAGTCAAAAAGTGTATTGGTCAAAAATCCCATTTCTTGCATGAATTTTATGGATTTTTGTGTTTGATTTTAGGCTTTGAAACTTCTTGGGTTGTTAATCTACCAGCTAAACTTGAGATTTCCATAACTATTGTAATTTTGTGAATTTTTCTTGTGGACCAATTTGCCCCTCAAAGTCACCTGCAGGGCAAGACCTCTGCCCTGTGCAGCAGACCACCCAGTCACCACCACACTTTTGGTGGTTGATTGTGGCCACCCCACTGGGTCCCACAGTCCAACTTTGGGTTCTTCCAACCCCCTACTAGCACTCTTCAAGTTCTGACCAAAAGTTTGACCTTAGACCTTGTGGACCCCACTTGAAACCACCTCAAAAGTCTGTCCCATTTTCAGGCCAGATTTAGAATAAGCAAGTGCTTATTGTGGTCTCTTGGCTTATTCAGCTAGCTTAATTGTTTGAATCTTGCTTAAACTTATCAAAATAACTTAAGTGAAGCATAATACACCATTATGGACCCCACATAATTCCATTTGAGCTTAAATCCTTGTGTGGTCAAAGAAAGTCAACTGTTGGGCTATTAAGCACTCCAAGTGCTTAATTTCTGAGTTTTACAAAAAGTGCTTTTGTAAAAGTTGTTAGTTTTTAGTGTTAAATTAGTTTGGAAAAAGAAAAAACACAAAAAACCAACTTTAATTATAGTGATAGCTTCTATTTAATAGAAATTATCTTTTTAATTTCTTTTTAGCTTATTTATAAGCACTTTAGCATTTTTAAATTTTTATTAATTCTATTTTAGATTAAAGTAATTTTAGAAATTTTTCGAAAATTTTCTTTTGTCATTTAGTGGTTTTTAGAATTAATTTTAGTTTAATTAATTATTAATTAATAATTAAGAAATAAATAGCATAATTAGATTTTATTAAGTAACACCTAGTTTTTATAATGTTTCTAGCTTTTAAATAAGTTAAAACATTTTTAGGAATTTTTCTAGAATTTCTACTGTTCATTTTCCATTTTTAAAAATATAATTAGTTTAATTAGTAATTAATTAATAATTAGAATAATAATTAGTAAATTAGTTTAAAAATACATAAAACCAACTTTTTATAATTTTTTAGATTCCCGTGATGATTAATTAGATTTATAAAAATCCTCTTAATTATCTAAGTCTTTTTAGTAATTTTTAATAATTTAAATCAATATAATTAGTAAATTAATAAGTAATTAGTAATTAATTAACAATAAATAATTAAATAGTGTAAAAATAATTTTTCTTTTTCTTAAAATTTTCTTTATTTGTTAGGATTGTAAAAATAATAATTTCACACTCATAGCCTTTTCAGTTCATCAGTTGTACTTTCTGTCACGTTTGTCAGTATACGTTTTTGATTAAAACGTACGTTTTTAGGTTTAAAATCAATTCTGCTTAATCTTAATTCCAGTAATTAATCACATAGCTTTCCTAAGCTATTTCTGTTCATAATTTCCAAATAATTCTTATCACAACCCTTTTCTGTGAATAATCACCCGATCACAAGCACGCTAAAGCATAATCCACACCTCGTCGGGACATAACGACCTGGTGATACCCTTTATTACCCGGAAGCATTGGTTTAGGTAGTTTGACCTTGTTGACCATATTCTTGGTTAATTTAGGTTGACTGTTCTGAGCCAATCAAAAACCATGCTATGCAATGACAATAAACAAAATTCAGGGCCAATCACTTAATCACGTTGGCCTTTATTTGCCTACTCCCGTGTTCAGCCATGGCCAGCTTTATGTGGCGATCTCTAGAGTTACCAGTCATGACGGTCTTCAAATACTAATGGTTGAAGACAAGGACCCAGAACTTAAGCACTGCACACGTAACATTGTTTTCAAAGAGACTTTTAACAACCTATCGTAGCATGTAGATTTAATGTTCAGCCAACACTTATTTATTATTACTTTGTTATTTGTCGGAAACATCCTTAATTTGCAATATATGATTCCAACTATTAACATGTATGCATTATTTGTATTCCAACCTTGAGATTTACAAAATAAAATTTGAATGGCAACACTCATTCATAATGCACTACAGTTATTTCATGTTATTTCATTGTTTGCTACAAAAACAACTAAATATTATAACAGTGTTCCAACCCTTACCATATATTCATTATCTCTGTTTCTAATTCATTGATTAATGACTTATGAAGTAGCCTAAAAGGATAATTGAACACTTATAAATCAGTATTATCAACAGTCCTCATCAAATAACATATGCTTTTCATTTCCTCAGCAAGTACTTTAGACCATGAGAAGTCATACTATAAATACATAATAAATTTTTTTTATGGTTGATTGGCAGTTACATATACTTTAATAATTTCAAGACACTTCAAAAGTTTGTATAGACCTTTAAAAACAGCTTCTATGATCAACTTACACATATCAATTTCTTTATTTTCACACAGACATCAACTATCTACATTCTAAACTGATGACATTCAGCAGGGCTATCATATCACTCTATTTTCATTTGCCCTTACACAGAGCTGCAAAATACCTTAATGTTAGTTTATCTGCGTTTAAAATACATTGTCGATTGGTTGGAATCCAATGCTGGCCATATCGAAAACTTCTAAGTCTAGACAAGTTGATCAACCATTTTCAGGTTAGCAATCAAATACGCACATTTTACGTCACATACATTCACATTCAACCATGATTTAATTTTATATATGTTATGTGCTCTCTGTATTATGATTCATAATATTATTTTCATTATAGGCCAAGAGTGGTGGTGCACAAACAGATGATAAGATGCAAGAGATAATTACAATGCTGCAACAAGAAAAAAGACAAATAGAAGAAAACCCAGAATTACCAATTACAAATAACACAAAAAGATTGAGACAAAGGTTTTTTAAAGGAAAAAAACATACCATAAATTTGGAACTATCATTAGCAACACCAGCAGTATATGTAAAACCATTGCAGGTTATATATCCAAACAATTGCTCCAGTTATGAAGAGATAGAGTTTGCTTATGGTAGCGACTATGAAGACCAAGAATAGAGGAAAGAATATTTATACGCAAAACCAATTGTTCAAGTGCCCATTTTAACAAGTATTTATCCAGAAGTTGTTTAGTGAAGTTTCAGATGTTAAATTCTAAGTTTTCAGCTCAATAATGCTTAAACAACCTACTGTATCGTATGTTGTTTACTCAACCTTATTAAATTATACGCCATCTATTGTTACCGGAATACCATTTCCTTTCTTAATTGCTATTTTCAAGTTATAATTTTAATGCCGCAGCATTCCCGAAAAACAAACTAGTTCAATGCTAACAACAATACAAAGTATACCTTACCCCATAATGACCCATCTCAGAATTCATTACATATTTTCTCTCCTATCAAGCATCGCCAGTCTTAACCAAGTCTAAATCGTCAACAATAAACCAACTTTAGCCCGATCTCCTTTAACCTGCAAGAAAAATAATTACTGATTAAATATAATAATGAAAAATACCATATTTTTATTAAGGCATATAACGTTCTTAATTGTTAAAAGAGTTACGCTACCAAACTACTTGCACACGTTCGATGCCTGATTCAACATCACATCTAATAACATCGCTTAACCAATGTATCAGTAATATCTCTACCAACTTGAAAATTGCGCATTACATAATTCAACCGAAACACCATTATAAGTCAACAAAGCCTCTTAAACATTAATCATTTTTTCATTGCATCTAGCTTGAAACTCAAACGCATTACATAACATGACCACATATATATGAGTAACCACTCGAAAAGAACTGAAACATCTATTTGACAACTAAGTTGCATAGTAAAGGTTCTCCAAATAAAAAATCATCAAATACTCTTAAGCATCAATCATTTCCTCATTGCATCTAACACGAAACGCACTACCCGAAACAAACTGAAACATCTATTCAACAATTCAATTGCACAATATAATTTATCCAAATTATACCAATATCATTTCTGAATCAATAAACACAATAAATCAACAAACTTTCAATAAATTGAAAAATTAAAACATGCACGCTTTCATTTGATCATATTCAAATCGAATACCTGAAATATTATAATCAATCATCAAATAATCAAATCCTCTAGCATACATCTCATAAATATTTGATTGATACTAATTAACTTTGATCAATTTTGCTTTCAATTGATGACCCTAAATATCCCATTGAGATCTGTATGTGTGTGGTGTGAGAGAAAAAAGTCAAATATACTTTACCATTTATAATTAAAACATAATAATAATAATAATAATAATAATAATAATAATAATAATAATAATAATAATAATAATAATAATAATAATAATAATAATAATAATAATAAATAAAATGTTAAAATAAATAAACGTTTATATTTATAAAACGTTGACTGATCAACGATCAGCCATTCCATTCATAGTTAAGATTGTTATAAGATTACAATCAACATCCATTAACATCCAAATCTACCATTGATGAGACCAAATACATACACCAAAACACAAAAGAAAAAGACCCAAAGATACTAATCTTCGTCATCAGAAGATTCCGCTTCTTCAATCCTCTCCACCAACACATCCTTCAACTCAATGCTTTGACGAATGAGCAGCAGTAACTGGGCCATCAAATCAAGCTTCCTGCGATCATTTTGTTGGATTTCCATTAAATAATCGTGACCTGTCGCGGCAACAGCATGGAAACGAGAATAGTTGAGAGCTATCTCATCAACGGTCCTCTCCTTTTTCTCTACGACTGCCCTCAGTTGACTGCTATCTTCACCAATACGAGCAATGAAGCTTTGCTCTTCAACTTTGTCGTGCATTATCAAAAGCTTGAATGCATCAGCAAGTTTCCCGGTTTTGGTGGCTGCCTTCAATTCATTCAAGTTGGGGGTTTCTGCCATTTGAGATTAGGGTTAGGAGTTTGGTGGCTGCGAGTTGAAATTAGGGTTATGATAATATGATTCTTGATTAACGATATGGTTGTATAAATAGTGATAACATGTGGCTGTAATTATTAGAAACATTGTATACATTTTTTTTAATTGTGAAAGTTTAAAGGTTGCACAAATAAAAAAAAAAGACACTCAAGAGGCATAAGAAGCTTTAATTTGGGTCTTAATGCAGCCTTTGTGATTGGCTCAGAACAGTCAACCTAAATTAACCAAATATATGGTCAACAAGGTCAAACTATCTAGACCAATGCTTCCGGGTAATAAAGGGTATCACCGGGTCGTTATGTCCCGACGAGGTGTGGATGGTTATCAAACGGGTCTGTGATCGAGTGAATTTGGACCGAACGGGGTTTGTAAGTGATTAAACTAGGGAATATACAAAGAAATAGCTTAAACAAGCTATAAAGATGATTACGTGAAAGTTAGATACCCAAAAACGCTTGAAATCTAAAAATGCGTACGTTTACATATGAAATAACGTAAACGTACAAAATAAAACGTGAAAACTGAAATCTGAAAACCCACAGGGGGTGAAAATGAGTTTTTTACAAACCTAAGGATAAAAAAAAATTTTTAGAAAAAGAAAATAAAATTTTACACTATTTAATTATTTATTATTAATTAATTACTTATTAATACTAATTATTAATATTTAAAATACTTAAATACAATATAATATTAATTTAATACTAGAAAAATGAAAATAAAATTTCTAAAATTATAAAATAACTAAAAACAAGTTTTAAAACTAAAAATATGTGTTTTTGTCTTTTTGTGATTTTTATATTAATTAATTACTAATTAAATATTAATTACCTAATTAAACTATTTTAAATTATAAAAACTAGCAAATGAACAGTAAAAATTCTAGAAAAATTCCTAAAAATGTTTTATAACATATAAAAGATAGGAAAAATATAAAAACTAGGCGTTGCTTTATAAAAACTAATTATGCTATTTAAAACTTAATTATTGATTAATTATTAATAAAATTAATATTAATTCTAATTAATACTAAATGACAAAATAAAAATCTGAGAAAATTACTAAAATTACTTTAATATAAAAGGTAATTAATAAAAATATAAAAATACCAAGTACCTAATAAAAATCTAAAAATGAAAATTAAAATTAAAATTACATTAAATAGAAACTATCACTTAAAATTAAATTGGTTTTTCTTGATTTTTATTTTAGAAATCTATTTTACACCTAAAAACAAGAAACTTTTGTAAAAACAACTTTTTTATAAATCAAAATGAATCACTTTGAATGCTTTTTGGCTCAACAGTTGACTTATGTTGACCAAGATAGAAAATAAGCTCAAATGAGCTTAAGTGGGACTCACTATGAGTGATTCTGATCTAAATAAGTTATGTGTACATGGTTAAGCAAGATTAAGAAAGTGGGGACCACAGAATAAGCAAATAAGCACTTAAATAAGCACTTTGATTCTTGTGACTTAACTGAAAATGGGACAGAGTTGGGGGGTAATTCCAAGTGGGGTCCACAGTGATTAAGGTCAAACCAATGGTCAAACCTTAAAGCCTATCAGGGGGGGGGGGGGGTTGAAAGGAACAAAGTGGGGGCCTGTGGGACCACTGTGGAGGCCAGAAACCACCACCAAAGTGGTGGTGGTGGACTGAAGTCTGCTGCAGCAGTGTAGAGACCAACCCTGCAGCCTACTTTGGGTGGCTGTGGGGCCCAGTAAAAAATTCACAAAAATGCAATGGAGGGGGGAACTTAAAGACTAGCTGGGGGACTATGATTCTTGAAAAGCACAAGGCCTGATTCTATCTACATAATTCAAAACAATTCTTGCCAATTTGAGATTTTCTGCATAAAAGGAAATTTGACTTTTGTGTTTTTGCAAGGGTTGACTAATTTGAACTTTGACAGCTTCTAACAAGCTGAGAATGTTAAAATAAGCTAATGTAAGGCTAAGTTAAGCTATGTTGACTACTTATGAGCTATTGTGCATGATTTTGGGTCCTTAAGTCCTTAACAGTTAACTGTTAAGGGACTTGGATGTGGATTTTGACTTTTGGTGTTATACCCAACTGCTTTTAAGCATTAACTATACTAATATTACTTATTAAAACATGTTTACAGCAAAATCAACTACTTAAAACCACTAGACCATGGAGTTCTCCCTTGAACCAAACACCCCTTTTAGATATTGATTTTGTGATTTCCAAAGTAAAAGGCTGAATAAGATCATGAAACTGAACTCATAAGCTTATAACATGATAAAATAAGATCTCATAAGCACAAAAACATCATTAACAACAACTAATACTCATAAATGAAAATATGCAATATTGGCAGTGGAATTCTAAAAAGTGAGTACAAGGAAATTATGATGAACAAGTCTAACATTTTAAGCAGTAACCTAACTAAGCATCACCTAATTAACTCAACATTAGCAAACAAGCAGTGCAATAAGCACTTGTACAGTAGAAAGGTAAAACTGAAGAAATTCTTACAAAATGCCACCCATGCATGAGACTGAAAATTTATGAAGGGGAAATGAAATTGCTATTAAATAAAGTTGAAGTTACATGAGAAAGTTGGATTACAACTGTTTTTAGCAAAAGATTACAACTTGAGACTAAAATTACACTAATTCGACATCCTAAACTACACTACAAAACTACATAAGCTAACTACTAATTCATTCTGCTCCTTTTTTTGACTTTAATAGGTCCTTGGGGCTTCTTTGGACTTTCCCACTTCTTTCTTGATCGTTGGATGCTTCAATTCAATCCCAGCCATCAAATGGCTTTTTGGCGGGAAATCTTGTTTTGCAGGTTATAGATAACTTGGAGGGAATTGTGGGTAATTAATAGGTTTTGTGGTTTAGTGGTAGGAAGGGGGGACAAGGAATGGGTTTAGTGAGCTGGAGGTGAGGAGAGGTTGAGTGTGGCAGTGAAGGAGCAGGCAAGTTGGGAAGGTTGGTATTTTGGGAGGAAGATGGTCAAAGGGGTTTGACCCCGTTTTATTACTAAAGGGAAGTGGGCTTTTGGTTGGTGGGCTGGTGTGGATCAGGGGTGTACATGGATTTGGTTTGTGGATTGGGTGGTGTTGTTTGGTCATTTAGTTATAATAAATCACAAGGACCAAAGATGTAATATGCTGAAAACGGAGGGGGTGGTTTTGACAACTTCTCCAAAGTATTCCAAGGATCATTCCTGCCATAGCTCCATATTCCAAAGACCATAAATAATATTTTCCACTTTTAAAATTTTCGGGGACCAAATGTGTCACTTTTCAAAACTGTGGGGACTAAACACGTAATTTTCTCAAAATTTTCATCCAGGGATTAAAAGTGACACATGTGAATTCCCAAGGACCATATTTGACTTTTTCTCCAAAATTGAACTCCCAGGGGCCAAAACTGCCAAAATCTGAAAGTACAGGGACTAAATTTGTAATTTTCAAAACTTTTGAGATTTTTCGCCAAATGACTAAATATGACAATTTATGATTTCAAAAGGACCTTTGGTGATTTTTATTTTAAAATAAGTGCTCAGGGACTATTTTTGCCAATTTTTGAAAGTTGGGGGACTGAAACTGCCAATTTTGCAAACTTTGTACGTTTTTCATTTGTTTTTACTCATTTTGCATCTAAAACATATAAAACACAATTTTTAAATATTTTTAGTATTTTGATGCATTTCTGAGTGTTTTTGTATGTTTTGCAGTTCAGATTTGACCAAAAATGATGAGTGTTTGAGCACTCATCAATCCCCCACACTAAACTATTGCTAGTCCCTAGCAATAAAATGTTTTGAAAATTCAATGGATTTTAAACTCTTTACCAAAATCCATCACTTCTGGAGTAGCCAGATGTATCGATTCAAGTAAGAACTATGGTCCACCTGATAACCATGTGATTTTGAGCAAACCACCAGCTGTCAACGGATTTGATTAGTCTTTAACAAAAGCCGTTTGCTTGTGGACTAGCCAACTCTTGATGGAATAGTCAACATCTTGGTGAGCTGATTACCAATTATGGTTTTTCCACTGCCTTTACCACAAGCCATAATCTTGCGGGCTAGCCAACTCATTCACTTTTTAGGATATGGCGAGTTGAGGTACCATACAATTTTGGGCAAATTGCAAGCCATAAACGGATTTGATATATCTTTACCAAGAGCCGTTTGCTTCTGGATTAGCCAATCCTTTTGTCGGTTAGACAAGGCGGACTGATAACCACAAAAATTTTGAAACTTTAGTGAAATTTTTTTAAAATTTTTGAAATTTTGGCCAAAAACGGGGGTACTAGATAGTAAAATGTGATAAAATTCGCTAGAATACCCCCCACACTTAGAATGAATATTGTCCTCAATATTCAAAGTCCCGGCTATTATGCCGACTCTTTGAACGTAAAAGGGCAACATTACAAGCTAAATGTGGAAACACCATTTTTGTTTTTCACTTCATTGGTAACCACGGCAGGGGTGACTCCCCCACACTTAGGGTGAAAACCCTAAGTACATGCTACTGTTTTTGTTTACCGAGTCGCTAGCTTGACTTGACCCCGAATTCATTTGTCCTTGGGGAAGCATGATGTGGAAGAGAAAATCTCAATTGGACTTTCATTCAAAATGTTTGGACAAACATTTGAAGCACGTGAAAGTTCCACACCGATGAGATATAATCCCGGCTCAAGATAATGGTAAATGAAAATGCCAGGATCAAATATGGTATCTTCATTCCCGAAGGAGTGAAGAAGAGAGGAAGGCACCTCGAGAGCAGGCTCATTAGCCTGAATTTGGATTTCAATGGTTAAGCTCAAAAACATCCCGGGAGGGTGGGTGGGAATTTGCAAATCCTCATGATTGAGTGTATCTCCCCCCGGGCTATCATACTCTGGAGGAGTCATGATAAGGTGATCAATGATGGGCTCAGAAGATATTTCATCAACATCACTGATGTCTCCATAACATAAAGAATTTTCATCAATGTTTGAATCACTAAGCCCGATATTGAGATAAGAATTGAGTGATGGATCATCATTCAATAAGCTTTCAAAGAAAAGAATATCCCCCTCAGAATCAAGATAGTTATCATCAACTTCATACAAAGTTGAACTATCTAGAGCGAGGAATGCTTCGACTTCTTCTAGATCATCTTTGAGGTCAAAGAGATAATCATCACATTCTGATGGAAGTGGATTGGTGTGAGTGAGTTCATCGGCGAACTCCTCGAGAAGAAAGTCAACATTAGAGTGGGGAAGGGATGCATCAACATACTCAATGTCTCCATATGATAAACAATCATCACTGGAATCAGAGACAGTCTCAATTTGATCATTTGGATTATTAGGGGGTGAAGGAATATCAGACACTTGATCAAAAGTCCCCTGTGACTCTCTCGGGATTGGGACAAGGATCTCAACACTAGACTTTATTAATTCGTCCGATTCCTTATTGGGAACAGTGCTAAGATGCTCATCCCCCATGTTTAGAGAGTGAGTGTGAACTTCGGGTGTGATAACAACAGACTGAGGGATATGAGAGGAGCTAGCATTCATGGATTGTACAATTTCCATTTGATCTTCTGCTAGTAATTTCTCCGTCACATTATTTTCTCCCTGATTCTCAATGGAAGGAATCACAAATGATGAATCTGACGAACCCTTATAAAATTGAAGGACATCAAGGGTGTCATCATTATCACTATCATCATCACAGTCTAGAAGAGCAGCTTTATGAAATTTGGCACGTGTTATAGCTGCTTGTTCTAAGACTAGCAATTCTTCCATGCTCAATTCGTTTCTAGCATCTCGTTCTTCAGCAAGTAATTCTGCCATAGATTTCTCACGAGAGTCTTGAAACGATGTAGTAACCAACTCCTCTTTAAGTTCTTTCAATATATCAAGAGCCTTTAGTAAAAGGTCTTGCTCAGTATCATGAGGAGTTGTGTGAATCATATGGTACTGTGGAGGTGGGTCTGAAAACGAATAGTCGTAATTGTTACAAGGAAATGGATTCCTTGTTTGACAATCCGAGCTAGAGTGTGGACCTCCACAGTAATCACAACAGTGAAACTGATGTGGCTGTGGGTTGTATGTGCTTGAGTTATAATTCTTATCAGGAAACTGCTCATAGACAAGCGTGTTTCCCGATTGACAATCAGAATTGTAATGTGAACCACCAAAGTACTCACAACAGTGAAACTGCTGAGTCTCATGGTGTGGTAACTGATGGAATGAATCAGTTGTGTCATGGTAGGAATAGGGATTCTGATTATAGACAGACCCGTTTCCTAACTCTACCATGCCACAACTGGGGCAATTGCCACCATTATAAGGATTACCACACCAATGGCAAGTAAGAAGGTGTGGAAGAGACATATAAAGAATCAAAAGGTTTGGGAGGGGTAGGGATGAAGAATCAAAGATGTGAGAGGGTAAAAGTGAATATTTTTGGGTTTTTGGAAAGACATTTTGTACAAATGATAAAGAAAATCTTTTTGTGTTTATTGTGTTCGTTGAAAACTGAGTTTAAAAGTTTTCAGGAATAGTTTTGTTTTTATATGAAAATAAGAAGATAATATGAACAATGGTGGTAAATATACAATGGATGTATATCCCGATTCACTAATCAGAAAAACCGTTTAGAATAGCGCGCACACCTCCCACGCAGTGGCGAAAAAAATTGATTGGCTCAGAACAGTCAACCTAAATTAACCAAATATATGGTCAACAAGGTCAAACTATCTAGACCAATGCTTCCGGGTAATAAAGGGTATCACCGGGTCGTTATGTCCCGACGAGGTGTGGATGGTTTGTTAATACAAATATCGCCTAAAAACGTTATTTATATTTTACGATCTTTGCTAAGTTTTGTTAATGACAAAGTATGAACTTTAGCTAAGAGTAAATCATCACTTTGAGTGTTTAAGTCTTGTTTAACTAATGTTTACATTTCCTTTTAAACTAAACATTGTTTTTATTTCTTAAATTAGAAAGTGTCTTGTTACATCACACTTATTTCTTAAAATAGAATTGTCACATCACATTTATGGCAAGTTTTGTCTATATGTATTTATGGTAAGAAATGTGTTTGACTTGCTTTGGTGTGGCTTACAAGTTTTGTGTTTGACTTGATTTAAGTGATGTGACATTGTTTGGTTGCTAGGTGTTATGAGACAAGACCTTGTTTGGTTTGAAGAGTTATTGCAAAAACCTACTGCAGACCCGGCGGTACCCTGGGGGTACACGGGCGGAACCCATCTGAGGGTTCCGCCTGATCCGCCAGACATGCAGAATAGTTTGCTATAAATACCAAACCGTTTGTTTGTTTTGTGTAACCCTTTTAGGACATATATTCACATACTCTCTCAACTAACTCAGTAACCTTTTGATTTGTGATTCTCTTATGTAGCAAGGGACTTCACAAGATCATTCAAGAAGTTACAAGCTTCAACTCTAAAGTTGCAAGTCTTAGTAGCTTGATCATGTATAAGCTTTGGTAGTTTATACTTCATGTGTGTCATGTATATAGAAGTAAGTGGTTAGTATTTTAGGCCTCAAAATACGTACTGTGTCAGGAGTTGTTGTACCCTTGTAAAAGAACTAACGGGAGTGGTTGTACCCTTGGTAAAGAACTCGACATCTAGCTTAGTGTCGGTAAAAGTGTAAGCGACGAACGGGAGTGGTTGTACCCTTGTAAAAGAACTCGACATCTAGCTTTGTGTCGGTAAAAGTGTAAGCGATGTTGTAAAGGTTTTCTCCGCCGGTGAAAGGAGCTTGTTGATTAGTGCTTATAACTCTCGAGTTGGAAACTCGGGGCGTGGATGTAGGGCAAGGAAAAAGAGTCCTTGTAGCCGAACCACGATAAACAATCGTGTTGTGGTTTGATCGTTTCTTTCTTTATCTTTGCTTACTACATGTTGTTCTTTAGTTAAAATAGCTAGTTACATATAAAGCTTTTCAAAGAACTAAACAAGTAAAGATGTGTTTATATCTTAAAACAAAAGTAAAGCTTTTCAAAGAACTAAACAAGTAAAGTTAGGATCATCACAAGCAAAGCTTTTCAAAGTATGAAACTAGTAAAGTTAGAATTGTTATTCACATGAAAAGCTTTTCAAAGAATCAAACATATAACATTGTGTTTATATCTTTAAGCAAACGGAAATGTTTTTAAAGATATTTAAGATAAATAAGAATCCAAAAAGCGGTAAACTATTCAACCCCCCTTCTAGTTTTTCACAATTGGCATCAGGAGCTACGTTACTCAAGATCTTTAAAATAGAATGTATTTTAAAACTTGGATCGATCCATGGATTTTGAAAATCTCAAAGAAGGGCAACCTATTCAAAACCAACCGCTATTTGAAAAAGAAAACTTACTTGAATGGAAAAGTAATTTTGAAAACCATGTAAAATCAATTGATCAAGATCTTTGGCATATTATTTCTTTTGGTAATTTCAAACCAAAGAAAACAAGTTTTTGAAAACCAAGATAACTATCTTAAACTTGATAAAAATACTAAAGCTAAAACAATGCTTTACAAAGCTTTAGTATCAAATATGAAAGAATGTATTTTTGTCAAAAGGCTAATGATGTTTGAAAAATATGGTAAACTTTCATCAAGGAATATGTCAAGTCAAAGATGATCAATTTAATCTTACATATGAATTAGAAGTTTTAGAAAAACTAATTGATAGACACTTAGTAGAAGTTAATACATGTGCTACTCGTTTAAATGTTTTAAATGAAGGTACAAGTGAAGATGAGTACGTGTGTTTTGTTGAACCTGCTTGCGTATCTTGGAATGTAATGGAAGTTGACGAAGACAATGATCCGGTAGTTTATTGTCAACTTATTGATACAACAAGCAAGGTGTAAGTAAAGGTGATTACTCGTGTCAAGCTCGTAGTTGTCTTGCTTGCGATTCATGGAATAATTCGGATGAAGATGAAGTCAATCATCCGGTTTGTGATTCTATACTAGATAAAACATCAAGCAAGGTACACTTTGAAACCAAACTATTTTGCTTTGATTAATTTATCCTAGAGTTTTCTAAACTAGAAAATGAGTCTAAACATTTGTGCAACATGGACCTAAAAGCTATCTTCATGAATGAGTCTTTAAAATCTCTTAAGAATATCTTTAAAAAGAAAATCTTATTGGAAGATAAGATGTCTAGAATTAAGAGTAATGTTGAAATTAATCTAGAATGTAAATTATGTCTAAATTACAAACATGAGATTAAAATGCAAAATGAGAAAGGAAAAATTATTAGTTAAATTTGATGAAAGCTCAAATCTCTTGAAAGATTGTTGAAGAGTCAAAGGTTGTTTAAAGATAAAACCGGATTAGGATTTAACTCAAAAGCACCATTAACTAATAAAACAAAGCAAGTAAAATTTATCTAACCTAGAAGAGAGATCTAAAGATAATTCTATCTCTAATAGAAACTCATGATAAAAGGATTAAGATTATCATACTCTATGCTTTTATATGATTGTCTAACCTTCTTGGATACATGAGTTATTGAGTTTCAAAGCATGTCGTCAAACCAAGTTTTTACGCATAATGCTTATTCGCTTGATAGCATCTCTATGCAATTTAAAAGGTACGTATTACTTAAACTTGACTTTGGTTATATCTTGTCTCTAGCAATATGTGTTCAAATATGTGTTATTTGTAATACTCTAGAGTGTTTACCTGCTATTTGTAAATAACTAAGATTAGATTCTATGCAACAAGAAATTTAGTCTTTACTACTAGTAGGAGATATAAGGTGTTTTGGTTATTTAACCATCAAGAGATAAACACGAAAAACTCTTGAGTATGTCTCACTCAACCCTTGCTTACATATGAGCTAACTAAGAATTTCCTAAGTGTTAAAATGTCTAACACTTTTGTGATGCTTGCAAAACAAACCTTGTTAAACAATTTTCTCAAACATCATACTTTGAGTCTTTAATTGTGTCTTTCTTCAATCACTCCTTTATGATAATCTCACATAAAACACACAAGGTGAAATAAATCACATTAGCATATATTAGGATGTGTGAAAGAAAATAAGTTTTCAACATCTAGGATTTACACATCAAATGTGACACATAGTCTAATGATGTTGTATCTCTTAGACTTTCTAAAAATAGATAGATTTCAAAGTGTCTTAAGTAAGAAAACCCAAAGAGTCGAGGAGTCGTTGAATATGACATTTAACGAGTGATCTCCTCCTTCTATGATATCATCTTTGGTAGATGATAACTTAGTCGAAAGTCCAATGATGGCAAGACAAGCATGGAGTAAAAGTACAAAACAACATCTTCTCACCTTAAGTTAAGCATTAAATCAAGTAAAATTGACATAAGTTATAAAACTTGATTTATAGGTCATTAGTTGTGTCTAAACAAATTCAACAAAAACAATTTTTGGAATTTAGAATAAAACAAATAGTGAAACGAAGTTGATATTTCAAAGTAATCAAGTGAGTATAGTGTCAATATTTGAAAGACCTTTTGATAATAAAAGCAAGCCACAAAAGCAAGGGATTTTAACTTAAAGAAATTCCTAGTTGCTCTCTTGTTCTCAATGGTTAAGTTATTGATGACCTATCAAGAATGAGATTAGTAAATCCGTAGGTAAAACTAAACGTAGAGAAATGTTTAGAAGACTACTTGTTCTCATAACATTTAGATTCAACATTATGTTTAGCTTTTGTCTATGTGCTCGTGTTAACAAAGATCCTTAAACAACTCGTTAGTTGAGCCTAGTTGGATACATCATAAGGTACTACACAACTAGGATTATGGTCTCCCAAAAGAACAGGAATAGAAACCATAGTGTATGCCAAATGGAATTATGTCGGTAATAAGTTGATAAGAAAAGCACAAGTGGTACTTGCACTTTTATACTTACTTACCCAATGATTCTCCAAAACGCGTAAGATTCTCAAATTAGTATCGGATGAAGAAGTACATCAACAAGCTCCGCTTGAACAAGCAAACACGCATCAACAACGGAATTCATCTTATCAACATTGTTATACCTTCAACAAAGGAAGCATCGACTTCAGCGACAATTCAATCCATTATGTTCTTAAATGAAATATTGTGATCCATCATCATCGTCTTGGTAAAAATGTTCATTGAGGAACATCTTAACTAAGAAAGTCTTATACGTTAACCATTCTATCAACGTTTTCACAAAACCTCTTGAATGAGAAGCATTCATCATCCCTAGGCTTAGTCAAGGACTCATAAGACCTAAAACCATAGTTTTGAACTTTAGGATAAAACCACAAAAATCAAGACAATTCCTTTTGAGTTTTCCCTGCAGATCCCACGGCACCCTCAGACCATACGGGCGGAACCCACTTTTTGGTTCCGCCTGGTCCGCCAAAGCCACAAAATGTTTTATTTAAAGTTCAAAACTAAACACCTCTTTACTCACAACTCCAACTTACCATCAGCCCATAAGATTCACAAAATGAGCAAAACTTCAATCATTTTCCTCATAACCTTTCATCACCCAAACCTCAAACAAGCAATGTGAAATGAGAAATCGAGTTATCCTTTGTCCTAACAATATCAAGTCATCCACCATTTCCATGTTCTCAAAGAAACCAAGAGTCAATATCATCTTCACCAATAACTTCACCGAGTCATCTTCACAAGAAGATTCCACAATGTAACCAAACAAGTGTGTCATCCCCACTATAACCTAACCTATTAAGATTAAACCACCTTTCATGATACATAAACCTATGTTCACCTTTGTGTCGCTCTTTGAAACAAAGGGCAATTGTCATATCCATACTCTCATCAACATATTTGTCTATGTCGTCAAAAGTCAAGTGAATTTCATTATGAAATGCGTCTCTTCCACTTTCTAGCAAGTGAAGAACACAAAGAAGATATCCAAGCTTTAAGTGTTGTCAAACAATCACCACCTCATTTCACATATCCACCCTCAGTCGTCACCCATACATTACCACCGTTCACCACATTGTTAAAACAAATGAAAAACGTCATTGAAACATCACTTACATTACAAAACATTTTTAAGCATCAAAATAAGTCAAGTCAACCGCACCTCCACATTGTTTTCATATAGGCACACACTAGAACATACACATTACAATAGTCATTTACTTAAATGTGAAATTTTGATTTTCTAGGAATCATCATGCCTCCTCTAACTCACTACGACCACAAGGACACCATCAAGTACCTACCCAAACACCACAAAACCAAAGGTCTTACTCAAACTCAAATCGTTGTCTTCAAAGCCTTAGAAAAACAACATGTCCATAAGGGTAGAACCATTGATCCATCCTTCTTAGAAGGTACAAACCTCTACACGGAATTTGCGACAATCAACTTTGAGTGTCTCTTAGAAATCGACGAGCCTATTTGTTCTAGGTTCACTTTAAAATTCTATGCATCCATCACCCTCTCCAAGGATGAGTATGGTCGCATGTCTATTAACTTTAGGGCTAGTAGTCATCAATACTCCTTCACCCTCGAGGAGTTTGCTTAAATCCTAGGTGTCCCAAACCTTGGTACTTGCATCTACTCCTACTTGAACTCCCTCTCAACTCTTGACACACTCTTCGACCGCATCTATCCTATGATAACCCTCTTGTGTCCAAAGATGAACTTCGTGACCACCTCTTCATTAGAACCACCAACACTAGAAGAACTAGAACCGGAAATGAGGTCATCAAGAACCCATATGGAATGGAAATCCATGAACTCAAGCCCCAATTAAAGGAATGGGAAGAACTCCTTAGAACCAATGAAATTAGCACCATAGGAAACCGGGATCACATCAATGTTTGCCTTTGCTACATGCTCTACTCCTTGTCCGTTAGGCAACCCTTCAACCTTGCCTACTACTTGACCAAGAGAATGACCGACATTCTCGTGCAAGGCACAACGTCTATGCCATATGGAATGCTCTTGACCCGTCTCTTTAGGTTCATCTCTCCCATTCCATCAACTCCTATAGGTCTTCACCTAGACTACTTTCTTATTCCACACACTTTGTCCCACTAAGTGATAGGAGAATCTACAAAGCCCAAGGTAAACATTTTCCAACTCTAGGCTCCCACCTCTATATTACTTTTTCCAAACATCGGATATTCCAAATGAGTCGGCGGAGTTCAAGCAAACAAAGGGGATGTTCAAAAACATCGAGAGATTTCTTGAAATGCTCAAGAAGAAGATTGACCGTCTATGAGAGCGGGTGTGTAGGAGTGTTTGGCACTAGGCGCCATTTGAACGATTTGGTCATTTAAACATTACGTGTTATATATTTGTGTGTAGGTAAGTTATTTGGTACTATTTGGAACTTGTAGGAACTAACAATGATGTAGGAAGACAACATTTGGCTAGTTATCAAATTTTCATGTTTATGGCAATTCTTACTAAGTATAGTGAAATCCTCGACCTCAAGGTGAAAGTCCTATGATATGTATGTTTACGTGTCTAATTTTTGCATTGCCTAACCAGAAATGCATTATCTTTTTGATTTTAGGAGTTTTCGAAAATTTTGAAAATCGTCTCGCGGGTAAAAAACGCGGACTGCCAACTTTTTAGGGTCTGGCGGATCTGGCGGAACCCAAAATTGGGGTCCGCCAGTGTATTTTCTGGGAATTCCAGAAATAGCCCAACGGACCAGGCGGTACCCTCAAATGGGTTCCGCCAGTGTCTTCTGAGGGTTCTGCCAGACACCTGCAGAAAATTCTTCCATTTTTCTTAAGTCCAAAACTTGTAATGTGTCAAAACCATTATCCTAAGTGAGAAACATCTTCCATTAACTCCAATAACCATATTAGAATAACTCTCACTCACTAAAACAATTAGGAAGCCACTTCCTCTAAAAAATTCAAATTCAAACATAACTAACCCAAGGAACCCTTTTAAAGGATCCTTCAAACCATTGAAACATTTTCAACCAAATCACATCCCATGATCACAAAGCATTGAGTGCATATGTTGATCTTTCACTCCATTCTATTCCATTGAATTAACATCAAATGATGTGACATGGTCATGAAAATCATTTGAAACCTCATTCTTTGAATGATAGAACATCAAATCCAAACACCCATTTCAACACCTTTTCAACCATATAAATTTGAAAGTTTTGCAACAATTCAAATCACACCATAACCATCAAAATCCTTCTCAAAAACCAATAGGATTAGTGTCAAACCTTGTTACTTCAACAAAACCATCAAGTCAAGCTCATCATCTTCAAGTGATGCTTCGCTTAACATTTCTTCACCTATCCAAGATTTCCTTAACCTCACTACCTCAACACCATCCTCAACACATTTCAATACCAATGTGATCACTATTCAAGATTTGCTTAATCTTGCTACTTCAACATTTACACCAATGGAACTTTTCCATAGACCACCAACATCACCACATCCACTATTGGAAACTTTTGAAAACCTATCACCTAAACCATCAAGCCCTCCATCATTGTCACTCTTTGACACCATTGCCGAAATGGAAACCCATCAACAACCAGTATTTCAACCATACGAGTCATTGGATGATGCACCTCATCCACCGTCATTGCTTGAGAGTTTGGCCTACCTTTATGCTAAATCCTCAATTTTTCCAAATGGTCAAGGTCATACACACCTACAATCATTTGTGTTTTACCCTATTCACAAAAACCTTCATGGTAACCATTTACAAATAACCAAGCCTACACCATTTTGTTCAAACAACAACCACCACAACAACAATAACTACCACTACCACAAGAACCTTCCCAACACTTTGAATCTCTATTTTCTTCGTATAAGAAAATAAAAGCATCTCAATGATCTTCCACTAAGACCAACAACAACCACCACCTTTCACAAATGAATAACCAAGGTCATTGCTTAACCAAAATGAGTCTTTCGACCACAACCAACCACCACAACAAGAGTATCATCACCCAAAACCATTGTTGTTTCACCCTATCCAATAAAATGAGGTTTATCCTAAACCACATTGTGGAACGTCTCAAGTTTAGAGTCTCCAAAATGAAACAAAACCGTTTCTTTTGGAAAATGTTGCTCATTAAAACCAACAAACCAAGTTTAGAGTACCAACACCACCTCAAGTTTAGAGTCTCCAAAATGAAACAAAACCGTTTCTTTTGGAAAATGTTTCCCATTTATACCAACAAACCAAAACCCGTGTCACCCTCTCAACCTTCAAAATAAAGCTCGCTACAACCACAACCCACATTTTCTTCCTTAAACAACCTTAGCCTTGTTTTTGGAAAATGTTTCTCACAAAGGAAAATGATGATTTCATTGTAGCTTTTTATGGTCGTAGCTTATTTGTAGCTATTTCTTTATTTCTAGAGGTAGGATAGTGTAACCAAAATTTCTTGTCTTTGACTTTTTAAGAAGTCTAAATTTTACATGAAATGAATTTCATTACACTACAAGGTTTTCTTTGTTTGTTGACCATTTAGGTATGATGTGTGAACTATACCTTGTTATGGTACCATACATAAATCTTGTGCTTTAGAAACTAACCTCTCTTTTTGTAGGTTAATTATCCATGTTTTCCTTCCTTGATACTCCATTTAGGGGAGTAATATTCAAGGGGGAGCATGAGTGTTGTACTATTTCACTTCACAACTCTTAGTTGTGTTTTAACATGAAACACTTTCATGACTTATCTTGTGCGGAAACTAACTTTTCTTTTGTAGGTTCAAAATCCATGTCTCCGCTCTTGGCACTCCATTTAGGGGGAGTATCGTCCAAGGGGGAGCATGGCCATTATTCCGCTTCGCTTCTCTAGTTTTTGTTTCGACAAAAAGGGGGAGATTTTATATTAAACTTGTTCAGCTTTTGATATTTCCGCTTCGCTAACTCTTTGCAAAAACAAGTTTTAATACTAACTTTATAAGACTTAACACTAAATCTTATGGCTTACTTTTAAATAAAGTTTATGTTTTGTCATCAACAAAAAGGGGGAGATTGTTAATACAAATATCACCTAAAAACGTTATTTATATTTTACGATCTTTGCTAAGTTTTGTTAATGACAAAGTATGAACTTTAGCTAAGAGTAAATCATCACTTTGAGTGTTTAAGTCTTGTTTAACTAATGTTTACATTTCCTTTTAAACTAAACATTGTTTTTATTTCTTAAATTAGAAAGTGTCTTGTCACATCACACTTATTTCTTAAAATAGAATTGTCACATCACATTTATGGCAAGTTTTGTCTATATGTATTTATGGTAAGAAATGTGTTTGACTTGCTTTGGTGTGGCTTACAAGTTTTGTGTTTGACTTGATTTAAGTGATGTGACATTGTTTGGTTGCTAGGTGTTATGAGACAAGACCTTGTTTGGTTTGAAGAGTTATTGCAAAAACCTACTGCAGACCCGGCGGTACCCTGGGGGTACACGGGCGGAACCCATCTGAGGGTTCCGCCTGATCCGCCAGACATGCAGAATAGTTTGCTATAAATACCAAACCGTTTGTTTGTTTTGTGTAACCCTTTTAGGACATATATTCACATACTCTCTCAACTAACTCAGTAACCTTTTGATTTGTGATTCTCTTATGTAGCAAGGGACTTCACAAGATCATTCAAGAAGTTACAAGCTTCAACTCTAAAGTTGCAAGTCTTAGTAGCTTGATCATGTATAAGCTTTGGTAGTTTATACTTCATGTGTGTCATGTATATAGAAGTAAGTGGTTAGTATTTTAGGCCTCAAAATACGTACTGTGTCGGGAGTTGTTGTACCCTTGTAAAAGAACTAACGGGAGTGGTTGTACCCTTGGTAAAGAACTCGACATCTAGCTTAGTGTCGGTAAAAGTGTAAGCGACGAACGGGAGTAGTTGTACCCTTGTAAAAGAACTCGACATCTAGCTTTGTGTCGGTAAAAGTGTAAGCGACGTTGTAAAGGTTTTCTCCGCCGGTGAAAGGAGCTTGTTGATTAGTGCTTATAACTCTCGAGTTGGAAACTCGGGGCGTGGATGTAGGGCAAGGAAAAAGAGTCCTTGTAGCCGAACCACGATAAACAATCGTGTTGTGGTTTGATCGTTTCTTTCTTTATCTTTGCTTACTACATGTTGTTCTTTAGTTAAAATAGCTAGTTACATATAAAGCTTTTCAAAGAACTAAACAAGTAAAGATGTGTTTATATCTTAAAACAAAAGTAAAGCTTTTCAAAGAACTAAACAAGTAAAGTTAGGATCATCACAAGCAAAGCTTTTCAAAGTATGAAACTAGTAAAGTTAGAATTGTTATTCACATGAAAAGCTTTTCAAAGAATCAAACATATAACATTGTGTTTATATCTTTAAGCAAACGGAAATGTTTTTAAAGATATTTAAGATAAATAAGAATCCAAAAAGCGGTAAACTATTCAACCCCCCTTCTAGTTTTCCACATGGTTATCAAACGGGTCTGTGATCGGGTGAATTTGGACAGAACGGGGTTTGTAAGTGATTAAACTAAGGAATCTACAAAGAAATAGCTTAAAAAAGCTATAAAGATGATTACGTGAAAGTGAGATACTTAAAAACGCTTGAAATCTAAAAACGCGTACGTTTACATTTGAAATAACGTAAACGTACAAAATAAAACGTGAAAACTGAAATCTGAAAACCCACAGGGGGTGAAAATGACTTTTTTACAAACCTAAGGATAAAAGAAAATTTTTAGAAAAAGAAAATAAATTTTTACACTATTTAATTATTTATTATTAATTAATTACTTATTAATACTAATTATTAATATTTAAAATACTTAAATACAATATAATATTAATTTAATACTAGAAAAATGAAAATAAAATTTCTAAAATTATAAAATAACTAAAAACAAGTTTTAAAACTAAAAATATGTATTTTTGTCTTTTTGTGATTTTTATATTAATTAATTACTAATTAAATATTAATTACCTAATTAAACTATTTTAAATTATAAAAAATAGCAAATGAACAGTAAAAATTCTAGAAAAATTCGTAATTTTTTTTTATAACATATGAAAGACAGGAAAAATATAAAAAGTAGGTGTTGCTTTATAAAAACTAATTATGCTATTTAAAACTTAATTATTGATTAATTATTAACAAAACTAATATTAATTCTAATTAATATTAAATGACAAAATAAAAATCTGAGAAAATTACTAAAATTACTTTAATATAAAAGGTAATTAATAAAAATATATAGAAATACCAAGTACTTAATAAAAATCTAAAAATGAAAATTAAAATTTAAATTACATTAAATAGAAACTATCATTTAAAATTAAATTTGTTTTTCTTGATTTTTATTTTAGAAATCTATTTTACACCTAAAAAAAAGAAACTTTTGTAAAAACAACTTTTTTATAAATCAAAATTAATCACTTTGAATGCTTTTTGGCTCAACAGTTGACTTATGTTAACCAAGAGAGAAAATAAGCTCAAATGAGCTTAAGTGGGACCCACTATGAGTGATTCTGATCTAAATAAGTTATGTGGACATGGTTAAGCAAGATTAAGCAAGTGGGGACCACAGAATAAGCAAATAAGCACTTAAATAAGCACTTTGATTCTTGTGACTTAACTGAAAATGGGACAGAGTTGGGGGGTAATTCCAAGTGGGGTCCACAGTGATTAAGGTCAAACCAATGGTCAAACCTTAAAGTCTACCAAGGGGGGGGGGGGGGTTGAAAGGAACAAAGTGGGGGCCTGTGGGACCACTGTGGAGGCCAGAAACCACCACCAAAGTGGTGGTGGTGGACTGAAGTCTGCTGCAGCAAGGCAGAGACCAACCCTGCAGCCTGCTTTGGGTGGCTGTGGGGCCTAGTAAAAAATTCACAAAAATGCAATGGAGGGGGGAACTTAAAGACTAGCTGGGGGACTATGATTCTTGAAAAGCACAAGGCCTGATTCTATCTACATAATTCAAAACAATTCTTGCCAATTTGAGATTTTCTGTATAAGAGGAAATTTGACTTTTGTGTTTCTGCAAGGGTTGACTAATTTGAACTTTGACAGCTTCTAACAAGCTGAGAATGTTAAAATAAGCTAATGTAAGGCTAAGTTAAGCTATGTTGACTACTTATGAGCTATTGTGCATGATTTTGGGTCCTTAAGTCCTTAACAGTTAACTGTTAAGGGACTTGGATGTGGATTTTGACTTTTGGTGTTATACCCAACTGATTTTAAGCATTAACTATACTAATATTACTTATTAAAACATGTTTACAGCAAAATCAACTACTTAAAACCACTAGACCATGGAGTTTTCCCTTGAACCAAACACCCATTTTAGATATTGATTTTGTGATTTCCAAAGTAAAAGGCTGAATAAGATCATGAAACTGAACTCATAAGCTTATAACATGATAAAATAAGATCTCATAAGCACAAAAACATCATTAAAAACAACTAATACTCATAAATGAAAATATGCAATATTGGCAGTGGAATTCTAAAAAGTGAGTACATGGAAATTATGATGAACAAGTCTAACATTTTAAGCAGTAACCTAACTAAGCATCACCCAATGAACTCAAAATCAGCAAACAAGCAGTGCAATAAGCAATTGTACAGTAGAAAGGTAAAAATGAAGAAATTCTTACAAAATGCCACCCATGCATGAGACTGAGAACCAAAAAGTGACATTACTTCCTAAAGCCTCCCTTGAGGTCACTAAACCAGATGCATCCATGATTAACCATACTCCTTCCCTTAATCTTTATTTACATTGATGAGGAGAGGTTGAGTGTGGCAAGGAATGGGTTTAGTGAGCTGGAGGTGAGGAGAGGTTGAGTGTGGCAGTGAAGGAGCAAGCAAGTTGGGAAGGTTGGTATTTTGGGAGGAAAATGGTCAAAGGGGTTTGACCCCGTTTTATTACTAAAGGGAAGTGGGCTTTTGGTTGGTGGGCTAGTGTGGATCAGGGGTGTACATGGATTTGGTTTGTGGATTGGGTGGTGTTGTTTGGTTTTAATTATCAAAAGGGCCCATTTAGTTATAATAAATCACAAGGATCAAAGATGTAATATGCTAAAAATGGAGGGGGTGGTTTTGACAACTTCTCCAAAGTATTCCAAGGATCATTCCTGCCATAGCTCCATATTCTAAAGACCATAAATAATATTTTCCACTTTTAAAATTTCCGGGGACCAAATGTGTCACTTTTTCAAAACTGTGGGGACTAAACATGTAATTTTCTCAAAATTTTCATCCAGAGATTAAAAGTGACACATGTGAATTCCCAAGGACCATATTTGACTTTTTCTCCAAAAATGAACTCCCAGGGGCCAAAACTGTCAAAATCTGAAAGTACAGGGACTAAATTTGTAATTTCCAAAACTTTTGAGATTTTTCACCAAAGGACTAAATATGACAATTTATGATTTCAAAAGGACCTTTGGTGATTTTTCTTTTAAAATAAGTGATCAGGGACTATTTTTGCCAATTTTTGAAAGTTGGGGGACTGAAACTGCCAATTTTGCAAACTTTGTACGTTTTTCATTTGTTTTTACTCATTTTGCATCTAAAACATATAAAACACAAATTTGAAATATTTTTAGTATTTTGATGCATTTCTGAGTGTTTTTATATGTTTTGCAGTTCAGATTTGACCAAAAATGATGAGTGTTTGAGCACTCATCACTTTGCATCTTCTACCTGGGATATAAATGAAGAATGAGTATTTAAGAAGATGACCAACAATGTAATATAAACACAAAATTGCAAAATAAACCCTTCATTTATATATTGTATATAAATCAGCCCCTCCATGCACAATGCATTACAATTAACTTCAATAACTTACAAAAAATGCATATAACTTATAAAACTTCATTTATTAAAAATTTCATAAACATAAGAACACACAAAAACATAAAAAATAGAAAAACCGACCAAAACATATAAAACAACTCGACTAATTAAACTCATTTATCTTTTTAGCATTTGATTCTTCCTCGAAAACACCGGCTTTAGCTTGGTTAAACAAATTAACTAACTTTTGGTAGAGATCCAAAAGTTTTTAAATAGACATGGGAGGTCTTTATCGGATTTTCAAGACCTACCACTGCCTGACACAAGGTTGCTAACCATCTTGGACAATCGTCTCATAAGAGAAGCGTTGGATTATGATATGAACAAGAGTAGGATTGAACACAAAAATAATGACAACATTTTTAGGCATCTAAATATTAAGTCCACTAATAAACAAGGTCATATACATATACAATCGTATGCACCGACATTACGAGAAACCACATCTCTAATCAACCAACAGACCGTGCATCGCACGGGTTGTGCCAAGTCTCGTGAAGTAAATACTTTTTATTGTAGATATGAACATTAAATGGTAATATTCTGTTTTCATTAATGGCGTCTTGGCTGAGATGGATACATCTACCCACTGGGTAGTTTACTCGAATGAGATGTAATTCAGTCATTGGGAGAAAATGAACAAAACATTAATTGTGTTGTTATTCCTTTTAATGACATGTACATGTCACATATTAAAAGCACATGGGTAGATTACACGCTGAGTAGATTAAGTTTTCTCCAGATTGGAGGTTCAAGTTTTGTTGGAGACAAGATAAATTTTTTGAGATAAGTAATATTATCGTTGGACATTTATGCTAAAATTTTACTTATAAAGTGCATTATTTTTTTTTTAAAATTTTTAGCATTAAATACTACTACATCCGTCCCATATTAAATGTCCACTTTGACTTTTTATGGTCTTTCTTGTTTAACTTTGACCTTTAATTCTATTATTTATGTTATATAATACTTGATGCAAAATATATGAATAGATGGAGTTTTAAATGTATTTTCATTTGTATAATTTTTATCAAATATTATATAGCACAAATAAAACTATTTACGGTCAAAGTTTAACAAAAAAGACTTAAAAAGTCAAAGTGGATATTTAATATGTGACGAAGGGAGTACATCTTTATCATAAGTGCTAAACTGTGTTAACAACTTAATTTTTCCCACGTGTCGTAGCGAGTGCAAAAATATATATTTATAGCTACAAAAGTTATATTTATAGCAAAAATATATATTTATAACTACAAAAGTTATTTTATTTTAATTTTTTGTTTATGATTTTTTTTTTTTAAATAATAGTAGGAAAAATGATGTAAAAGAAGTAAACATTATACAGTTTAATGGGTATATGGGTTAATTTGTTCTGGTGCTGAATTATAAAAAGTTTAACGTGTTTGTTGTGTATTCAGATTTTTAGGGATTTCATCTATTTTTATTAAAATATCATCTAATAAAAATTATTCATTTGTTCATATGTATTAAAATCAAACTCTTAAAAACGACCTTTGCCATTACTCCATTATTATTATTATTATTATTATTATTATTATTATTATTATTATTATTATTATTATTATTATTATTATTGAATTTAAAGATCGAAATTATTTCCGAATTTGGCATAAAATTTTATAAATTTGTTTTAATAAAGTAAATGTAGAAAAACTCTAAAATTACACATGTATTTAGGATGTAATACTTAAATTTTTGGGCCAACGTATTAGTTAAACTAGACGAATACCCGCGCAAAGCGACGGTGTATAAATGCAAATAATTATACTTGCGAAACAGTGATTTTAGTTTCGACCTTTGATGTAAAGCTTGCATTTTATGAAATACAAAGCGTGTATTTTTTAAAATTAATATAATATGTATTTTTGAGAATTTTTCATGTTTAGAATTAATAAAGAAAAGGCATAATTTAAGCTGGCAAGTTTTTTAAAAGTTGTCAATTTTAAAAGAGTACTTAAGAGTAATTTAGACAAATTGCATTAATTTAAGTTTCAAAATTTTAAGGAAAAAAAAAACACTCTTTATAAATAGTAAAAATAAAATATATGGGCTTCCTAATTGTTCCATTTAAGGGTGAGCAATCGGACCGTTTATACCGGACCGACCGACAAAACTGACCGGACCGACCGACAGACCAACGGTCCGGTCCCGGTCCGGGGTTTTTCCTTATTTCGGTCTCGGTCCGGTCCGGTCCAGCTTACAAACCGGATATTTAGCCTATTTTGACCGGATCAACCGAAGGACCGACCGGACCGGACCGAGACCGGACCGACCACATTCGGTCCGGTCTCGGTCTATGGTTTTTCCCAAACTCGGTCTTCGGTCCGGTCCGGTTTTTGGACCGTGATCACCCTTAGTTCCTTTATTTCTCTCCCAACAATGCAAAAACATATGAGTATATCTTTACCAATAACAGTTTCCTAAGGGTTCCAGGAAAATCATTACGGGGTCATTATTTATTAATTGGCTCTTTATTGGTTGATAGTGCAATTATTGGGCTATAGTCAAAATTACATACAAAACTTATATTTTAAACAACACAATCTTTATTTGCAAGATGACTGCTAATTCGATTGATTAAGAACAAAAACAATCTATTAACTTATTAAGTATTAAGTATTAACCAATCAATCCTTAGTTATCTTCATCTAAGTGGATTCACCAAAACCATCATATTCAGGTATCTCTGTTATTTGTTAAAAAAAAAGGGTATCTCTGTTATTTTATTTTTAATTTACTAATGCATATTAAGTGGGTTTTGTTAAGATGATATAAGTATGAGTTATAATTTGATACTGTTTTACCAAATACATGATGCATATTTATATAATTATTATTTATTGCTCATCATCTGGTTGGTAAAACATCTCAACAATTAGTAGTGGCGATAGCAATTTTATAAGAGTGGGCCGAGTGGCATAATTCTGGTTTCTTGAGTGGTTGGGGATTTTTCCGCGAGTAAAGAAGAATGAAAGACTAATGTTGTTGATTGCTTTAAAAGAAGGGTAGGACAACTTAGAAAAAAATTACATGCGATGATTTTATTCCCAATTCTAAATCATGAGAGATACAAATTTGAGAGATACATACCAAGGGATCAAACCTCACTCATCATCCTTATTTGATCTAACGGTTTAGATTAAAATCAGTATTTACACTGCAAAGGCATTTTTGTCAATATGTAAACCTTATTTTAAAACCCACTCTTTTAAGCACTCATTTTATTTATTTATTTATTTATTTTTTCACATACACAAAGTATGTGTGTTTCCTTCTTCGATATTTTCTCTCTGTTATCACGTAACCTCCATTTTAATCGATCATCAACTAATCCTGATTTTTTTCTGTTTTATTCATCAGTCGATCATCTGCATTATCTCAGATAATTCTATACGTTATTCATCATCACGTATTTGTATCAGGTCCTATTTTTGATCCGTTAATTAAGGTAACTGATCTCAATAATCTCGTTAATTATCAAAAATTGAAGGTATTCCGTCAAATTATAAGCTAATGTATTCATATTTTTGAAAAATAATTAGGTGTTATGGATTTGGTTCAAACAATTGAGGAAAATCCGGTTGCGACTGATTGCGCTGTTACGACTTAGTACACTGAAGAGATTATCGCATACAAACACAACATTGAAACATAAATTGCTACTAGTAAGCTTATTTTTTGATTAATTTGATTTTTTCTTACTGTATATCACTTGTTACTTTGAAGTAGCTAGAGAATTAAGCAATTTTTAAGGTAGTTTGAAACTTAATAGAATTAAGCAATTTTGATAGTTGTTTTCTTAGATATATCACATGTGATATTTAACTGATTTGTTAGATAAGTTGATTGGTTATATATAATTTAGTTCTTAGATAACCGGATTTTGTTAGATATATCACATGTGATTTAACTGATTTGTTATAAAGAATTAAGTAGTTCTTAGATAAGCTGATTTTGTTAGATATATCACATGTGATATTTAACTGTTATTAAAATACATGGCTGTATTATTGCATTTTTAGTTAATCACTTTATTTATTTGTGCGTTTATTTTTCAGATTCGAATGCTTTGAAAACTCATGAATCATTTGTTACTCACTCTAATTTTGATACTCCTAGTGGAATGATTCAATTGATGAGTGCATTATCGTGTATATGGAATATGCTACAAAAGCAAGGTTCGTAGTTAGGAAATCATGTCAGAAAGATTGAGGAACAAATATTGTAAAACAAAAGTATTTGGTGTGTAATAGACTAATAAGGAAGGTTGTCTCAAGTGAATACACGTAGACACATTACATTTAGGGAAGGTTGCTTCTTGGTTGAGTCTTCCAAATACTTTTTGATAGTATCCTCGAGGCTTGATCTTCTCTCCCCGTAGGGACCACGATTGTAGTACCCAGGTGGTCCTACATGGTATCCATTACCATTGTTCCCCTGAAAAGGTCTACCTTCTCCATATTTTACCTCTTCGACCTTCTCATCTTCATTATTCAAAGGGCAGTCGTTGGCTAAATGAGCTCCTCCGCAAGTGTCACATCCCACATTTATGGCATGTACACTTTCTTAAGCTTTTTTATTTCCCTGCCAAGATTTTCTAGTTTGTTAGTTATAATGTTTATACCTTCCAAACTTCCGCCCATACTTCTGCTGCTGCCGCCATCATGCCACTTCTGTGAGTGGTCAGCCATGTCTTGAATAGTATCCAAGGTGTTAGGAATTTAAATATTCATATTGAAGACTCGGTCACCCCGAATATTCTCTTGTATTATGTTAGCTCGTAGTCATTATTATGTTAGTTAGTACGTAGTTAGCTTTGTGGTATCGGGTCGGGTCTTTACCCACTGTCAGCTCGATCCACAGCCCGTTTTGTGGGGCGTTTTCCTTCTTTGTAGAAATACCCCTCTCCACTAGTGGAGAGGGTTGGGCCTTCATTTGCAATACAGCAACTCACTAGTTTCTCTCAAGGCTCCCATCACTTTCTCTCTCTAATCTCTCTCTAGAATTCATAACATTTAATCCACTTAAACACAAAACCATACATGTTTACACATTAGAGTATACTACAATTGGTATCAGAGCCATGGTTCTATCCTAGGATTCGTGGTATGCTCGGATTTATAGCTTGGTATTGTGTTTTTGTTTGGTTCGACTAGGTTTAGTGGTTTTCACATTAGTTTGATCTCGTTAGGAGTTGTTCTTGGTATTTTACTTATACTTTCGTATCTAGAAGTGTTGTAGGCATCTTGTGTAGCTTTTGGTTAAGTTATTTCATTATTTTTATGGACATTGGAGGAATTTCGTGTTGTTTCTCTTGCTAGCGAGTTGACATTTCTTAGTAGAGAGTTGACAGATTTACTAGCGAGTTGCGAGCAGCGATTTGGCAGTTTGCTATTTTGGGATAAAAGGACAAAACGCTAGAAAGTGACCCCTTTGTCTCATTAAGTAGCGAGTTGATCTTTCAGCGAGTTGATCAGTTTCAGTGAGTTGATCAGGTTCAGTGAGTTGACTTGTTTTCAGCGAGTTAGTTTTTCAGCGATTTGGTTTGACTAGCGAGTTGCTAAGTCCAGCGATTTGGTGTGTTCAGAGATTTGGTATATTTAGCGAGTTAGAATTCCAGCGAGTTGCTAGGTCTAGTGATTTACCATTTCAGTGAGTTGGTATCATAGCGAGTTAACTGTTTCAGCGAGTTGGTTTGTCTAGCGAGTTGTTACACCAGCGAGTTGCTCACTTGTATTTTCAGTGAGTTAGTTCGTTTTCAGTGGTTTGGTGAATTCAGCGAGTTAGTAGTTTAGTGACTTGGGATTTTAGTGTGTTGCTTGTCTATTTAGCGAGTTGTTGAGTAGTGTTACTGATTTGGTTCAGTGTCAATCTTGTAACTTGTGTGTTGTTGCGACTTAAGTTGTTACGACTAATTCAACTGTAACTTGACGTTGTGAGATAACACTTACGACTTGACTTATTACTTGTTGAGAGGTTATAACTTGATTTGTTGCGACAAAACACGTATTACATTTTTGATCAAAACCTTGTACTAAGACTTAATCATTAACCACATCATGGCAAGCACTTCTTCAGACGACATTCAAGCTGCAGGGTAAGATACCCATCCTCCAATGCTGGATAGAACCGACTATGAATCATGGGCCCAAAGGATTCGTCTCTATTGCTTGGGAAAGGAGAATGGTGTCAACATTCTGAAATCCATTGATGAAGGACCATTTCAAATGGGCACCGTGAGAGACACTGTGGCAACAATTGAGAATCAAGCTGCTGTTCTTGGAGCAACCAGACCTCGTACTTACAATGACTTATTTGAAGAAGAAAAGAAGCGTTAGGATACTGACATTAGAGCATCAAATATTGTCATTCAAGGGCTTCCCAAAGATGTCTACAAGCTCATAAATTATAACACTGAGGCCAAAGCTGTTTGGGACAATGTCAAAATGCTGCTTGCAGGATCGGAATTAACCAAAGAAGATCGTGAATCTCAGTTGTATGATGAATTTGAGCAATTCAAGATGAATGCAGGTGAAACTATAACAGATTACTATGTCAGGTTTCACAAACTGGTGAATGATATGAGAATGATCAAGATGACAATGCCCAACATTCAACTCAATTCCAAATTTGTGAACAACATGGCACCCGAATGGGAGAGATTTTTGACAGCAGTGAAACTCAACAAAGGACTCAGAAACACCAATCATGAACAACTCTATGCCTATCTCCAACAACATGAAAAGCATGCTGCTTATGATCGGTCATTGAGAGAAAAACTCAATCCAACAACAACCAATGACTCTCTTGCATTTGTCGCAAATGTTCAGCCAACTAGTCAATCCTTTAGTGATCAAGTCGGTCCCTCATCTACCCAATCAACGACCACAGTGAACAATCATCAAGACTATGAATACTCTAACACTGACAAGATGATTGATAACCTTTCTAATCAAGTGTCCGTACTTGTCAAACAATTCAGAGCTACACTTCCTCTAACCAACAACCAACTTTGGACGTCATCTAATCTACGAAATCAGGCAATTGTGGAAGATGGAAGGGTTGTGGTTCAGAATGTTCAAGGTAGGCAAAACTTGAATCAAAGGAATGTTGTTCGTGGTAATGGGCCGTATAGAATGGGGAATGCAATTCAGGGGCAAGCAAGGCAACCTAAGTGCTACAACTGTGGTGGATTGGGCCACATTGCAAGAAATTGCACTCAACCAAAGCGTCCACAAAACTCCGACTACTTCAAAGATAAGATGTTGTTGATGCAAGCACAGGAGAATGGAACGGTTTTGGATGAAGAAGCACAGCTCTTTCTGGCTGGTGATGAAGGGAATACGTTTGATGCAGATGTGGATGATCAACTAGTTCAAGACTTGGCATGTAATGACTCCAACATCTTCCAAGTTGAAGATTGTGATGCATTCGACTCAGATGTTGATGACAGCCCAAACCATCTTCATGGCAAATCTGTACTCCGCTGCATCCTCATCACAACAACCGGGTTCTGCCATCACACCTACTATTTTTGAGGTACCAAACTCTCATGACTTATGTAACACTGAAAATCTACAGGGGGTTCATGACACGGTACAACTCACGAATGTTTGTAATTCGGATATCATTGATATGGGGAATAGCAATATTATCCCATATGAAAGATATGTGAATCACAATGGCTTGTCTGTTACACCAAGTGGTGCACCCTCTGTTGATGAAAGTAATTGTGAGCCACGTAAGCACACTATATATAACCCTGATGACTCCTTGACCATTAGATTTAATATCCTTAAGAATCAGGTGGCAATGTACGAACAACGTGCAGAACATGGAATGGCAAATGCGTGCATACATATATGAAAATAATCTTAAACGAGAAACATTGAAAAAGGAGTTACAATCTTTGCAAAAACAACTGGATCAAACTGTTAAACAAAAACAAGAGATTCAAAAAGGCTTAAAGATACTCAAACATGATTTCAAAGAGAAGGAAACAAAACTCCTAAATGATTTCTCTAGTCTTAAAATGCTAAAAAATAAACTTAAGGATAAGTTATACACGCAAGGCCAAACCATTCAAACTGCTCTAATGATGCATAAACATAGGAAGTTGAGTGATGATCATAGTGAGAAGGATTCTGCTGAGCCAAAAACCAATTTCCTTAGATGCGGTATAGGTGCACAACCTGCATTGTATGATGCAAATGTTATGTTTGAACCTGATCATACTCCTCTGATGTGACATCATTTGATGAGACCATTGAGATTGAGGAAATAACTAGAGAAAAACTGGCAAAAAAACTAGAGGATCCCCTGCGCATAGCTAATAAAATCTTGTACAAATATGATTAATACGAAGATAATCAATTAGCTGTTTTTGTCCCTCAAAAGAAATTAACACCAGAGCAAGTCTTCTGGAGCATAGACTTAGAAAAGATGAAAGCTGAAAGAATAGTGGGAGAAACACGTACAGTTTTTAGAATAGCTTACCCAACTTGGTACCCTTAAAATACACCCATGCATCTGGTACCGTTAACTCTTCCTACACACTGTAATACTCTAATTGGATTATATGTTCTCTGTCAACTGTTCACTGATTTTGAGAAAACATGTAAAAAGAGAATTACACCAACAGGGATTACTGAAGGGGAAAGTGGCTTCGAACAAACGAAAGAATGCTATCTAACAGAGGTCATGCCATTTTTTAAACTTCTCAAAGAACATTTTGAGGGTCTTCAAAAAACCCTAAACAAAGACGTAACTGGTATGAAAGAAGTTTTCAAAACTGTGGAAAATGAGGGTAAACAATTAGCTATTGATCTTAAACACAGTGAAGTTGGCAGAAAGCATATTCTCATCATGAATGAAAACTTGATTGCTCATTACATTGCACAAGATGTATTTTATACTGTCACTGGTTCTGCACTTTCTGCTAGTCAATTTCATGAGATGTCGGTTGCACTGAATATCTTTCAAAATTGTGTTGTTGAGCTTGAGGGGAGAATTTTAAATTACATCAAAAAATTCAAAACGACGACCATGATAACATGGTTAGGCATTTTTCAAAACTGGAGATTGATAATCTTAACTTACAGTTAAAGTATCAACATCTAGAAAAAAGAATCAAAATCTCAAATGCCAAGACATCTTCGGATGCTCCTGAATTTGACACATGTTTTGAATTAGCCAAATGGGATGAAATAATTCAAGCTCACACGAACACGATTCGAAAGTTGAGGGCCCAAATTGCACAATTAAAGTCTATCATGGGCGAAGTGACCAATACCAATTACCAAAAGTCGTTAGATTCTCAAAACTTTCAGAAACAAGGCATCATTAATGAATTACAACATGAAAATGTGTGGCTTCATGCTGAAATGTCAAAAGCTAAACAACGTTACAAAGAGTTATTTGAGTCAATTAAAATAACACGTGACCAAAACAATGAAAAAGTAACTTCTTTGTTAAACGAAATTGAGAATCTAAAGACTAAGGTGAAAGGTAAAATGCCTATTACTTCATGTGACTATGTGTCCTCTAAGGTTTGTGCTTGTAAGAAATATGCATGTGATGCTGTGCTTATCCCTCTTCCCCTTAGGAATAACAAGTTAGTTCATAGTGACTATCTTAGACATCTTAAAGATTGCCTTGATATGCTTCGGGAAACCGTTGAAGAGAATAAGTTAGTAAAACCTCATGATGATGCTATGATAGATGCCTACTTTCTCAATAATAGATCTCAGGAATTCTTAGAATTTGCAATTGGTAAATGCCCTAAGATTGATAGCATCCAAGTAAGGTCATCTGCATTATCCTCAGTATATGAACAAACATGTCACTTCTGTTAAACCTTTGAGAACACCTGAACCCAACACATCACCTTCAGAAAACCGATTGGCAGCCAAGCAAACTAATGTTCCCATCATTGCTTCTACAGGAGTAAAAAGTGTCAGTAGAGCTAGCGGGTCACAGCTTAGGTGCAATACAAAGAATGATAGGACTTCGCCAGCTAAGAGTACACCTGTGAAGAAAGTAGAAGACCACCTTAGGAATAACAAATCTGATTTGAATGAAATGATCGTGTTGATTCTATTATTTGCTATAAGCGTACTGTAATTAATTCAAATTCTGCTGCTACTTGTATGAATTGTAATGACTGCTTAATTTCTGGTAATCATGATGATTGTGTTGTGTTATATTTGAAATCTCTTAATCGATCCCCTGTGACAAGTGTTAAGAAATCTGTAGTAAAAAATCATGTTTGGAAAGCAACTGGCAAGTTGTTCACAAATGTTGGATATCAATGGAACCCTACTGGAAGGAAATTCACTGAAGGAGAAAAGTGCCCCTTGACTAGGATCACTAACTCTAAAGTAGTGCCAATTAAGGAATGGAGACCTACTGGTAGAATGTTCCCACTAGAAGCACAAAGTACCACTTCTAGGTCTAGTGCATCATCTAGTAAAAATACCAATAGTATCCCTGTGACTTATGATAATCCAATATTTGTATGTGCTAATCCAACGGACCCTAATTGCTTGTGGGGATCCAACTTTTTTAGTTATCCACCGTTGTCTGGTTTCAAATGCAGGTCGTACAAATCGTCCTTTGGTATTTGGACTCAGGCTGCTCAAAACATATTACCGGGGATCGCTCATAGCTCAAGAATTTCATGGAAAAGTTCATTGGTACTGTCAGATTCGGGAACGACCACTTTGGGGCAATAGTGGGTTATGGAGAATACGTCTTTGGAGACAGTGTGATTTCCAGGGTGTACTACGTGGAAGGACTTGGGCATAATCTATTTTCTGTTGGTCAATTTTGTGATTCAGATCTTGAAGTTGCATTCAGAAAACACACATGATTTGTTCGAGAATTAGATGGTATAGATCTACTTAAAGGTAGTCGTGGCACCAATCTATATACCATCTCAATTGAATACATGATGCGGTCCTCTCCCATTTGTTTGCTCTCAAAAGCTTCTAAGAACAAATCATGGCTGTGGCATCGCCGTTTGAATCACTTGAACTTCGCCATCAATGAAATCACTCGTAAGGATCTTATTCGAGGCATGCCCAGACTAAAGTATGAAAAGGATCATCTATGTTCCGCATGTCAAATGGGCAAGAGCAAATAGCACACTCACAAACCCAAAACTGTCAACACCATTATGGAAGTTCTACACACGCTTCACATGGATCTTTGTGGACCAATGAGAGTTCAAAGTATCAATGGAAAGAAATATGTGTTAGTTATAGTTGATGACTACTCTCGCTTCACGTGGGTAAAGTTTTTGCGATCAAAGGACGAGACTCCGGAGATCATCATAAGACTCATCAAGCAATTGCAAGTTCGACTTAACAAAATTGTTAGGTTCATTCGCACTGACAATGGAACAGAGTTTGTGAACAAACAACTTACTCAATTTTATGAAAGTATCGACATTAGTCATCAAAAGAGCGTTCCACGTACCCCTCAACAAAATGGGGTTGTTGAAAGGCGTAACCGCACCCTTGTTGAAGCTACAAGGACTATGCTTATTTTCTCTAAAGCTCCAATGTTCCTTTGGGCAGAAGCTATTGCAACTGTGTGCTAAACACATAATCGTTCCTTGATACATCCTCTCCACGGCAAGATTCCGTATGAACTGGTTCATGGCAGAAAACCAGACCTTTCATTTCTACGAGTATTTGGTGCACTGTGTTATCCGAAAAATGACAGTGAAGACCTTGGGAAACTCAAAGCCAGAGCCGATATTAGCTTCTTTGTTGGATATGCTCCAGATCGAAAGGGGTATAGAATCTACAACAAAAGTACCAGAGAAATAATGGAAACAATTCACATGACATTCGATGAGCTGACTGAGCAACAGGCTCCTGGACAAGCAAGTTTTGGACCCATACCAAACCTTTTGTCTCCTGGACCCATAAGTTCAGGTCTTGTAAAGAATCTGATGCGTAGGGATTGCACCAGGTTTTACTTCTCGAGGGATCTCGAGAAGCTTACAACCCCCACCAGGCAGTGTGCCTGAACGTTGTAGTATAGTATAGTAACAAGTACCGGGGGATTGATCGTTCAACTCAGGAATAGTGTCGTTAGGATTGAAATTAATCTAACTAGGTCTAAAGGTGAAGGATGATTCTTTTTGTATTTTTATATTTTATGAAAAGCAAGTAAAAAATCTCGGGTATTGGAAGGAGGGGCGGAATTAGTTGCTAATCAACTAACCCAAAAGCTACTAATTAAACTAATTAACAAGAAAAGTAAACTAGGGTTCTACAAGATAAGTGAAGCATGTCTACCTATGATATGTTACTCCTTGCTAGCTATCCAATTCTACCTATTGAATTGTCACACCTTGCTTTATGTAGGGATCTATACCTTGATAGATCACGAGCCAATAGATCGTTAGCCAACTAATGTAATCACTAGCTAGACTAAGTTAGATAATCTTTGTGTATTTGTAATTATGCGGAATATAAAAACAAACGTATACTAAAACTTGATCCTCTATGGATCGATAAACTTTTACTAATGAAACTCGTACTAAAACTTGTGTCTATTACAATGACCTAGGGTTCCTTATATACTAGTGGAAACCCTAACCTTTCTTACAAGAAACGAATAATACTAAACCAATAAAAGATATTCTACATATCTTGTCCTAAAATACATAAATTATATCCACGGCTAAACTCTATCCGTAGGATCTCTATACGTCCGCAGGAACTAGTCATCAGCAGAAAGTCACTATGCCTTCCGCAGGAACCTGTCAGCAGTATCTATCAGCAGTATATTCAATAATTCCTTACAATCCTCCCCGAATCTTGAATTTGACACAGTTAAGTTCAAGATTTCTTGATAAAGCGCCAATAACATAAACCAGAGGATTGAATTGAACATCAGCAGCAAAGAATCTTTATAAGCAGAATCTCTATGATTATCAACTAATTATAAAACACCATTCTTTGCAGCAACACAAGACTAAATGTACATCAAAACATATAAGTTTCATACTATTCTCATCACATCCAGGTGTGTTAACTCCTGTGAGATGTGAATCATTGAAAATAATGGATTTGATGTCTCTTTACCAATAGCCATCACTACTGGAGTAGCCAAGTGTTCAAAGGTACACTGATAACCACATGATTTTTAGCAAATCATCAGCTATAAACGGATTTGATATGTCTTTACCTGTAGCCGTTTGCTCAGGACTAGTCAATTATTGATGAATTATCATCTTGGTCAATTGAATACCAAATATGGTTTTCCACAGCCTTTACCACAAGCCATATACATGTGGGCTAGCCAATTATTTGGAATCCATAAAGGAAAAATCCAATGTCAATTGACAACCATTTCAACTACTCAGCAATAAAGAATGGGTGAGTTGAAAACCCTATGATTTTGAGCAAACCATTACAGCTATCAACAGATTTGATGAGTCTTTACCAAAGCTGTACCCTTTGGACTAACCAACTTTATGATGGAATAGTCAACATCAGGCAAGTTGAGGACCAGAAAGAGTGTGATAAGAATCAACACCAAACCTGCATACAACATACACAAAACTATACAAATATGTTAGTTTTTTTTTTTTTTTTTTTTTTTTTTTTTTTTTTTTTTTTTTTTTTAAGCTAAAAGAAAAGAAAAATATACAACAAAATACTATACCAAGAACAGCTCATTGCAGATATGAATCCATTTGAATACCATGCTTGGTTGCCAGTTCCTTTTTAGTCAAAATACTTCTTCTGATGAACCTTACCAATTGTTCAGCAAGATGAAGATCATTTTCAGTCATATCCAAAGGAACAGATAACTTTGTCTCCAGCATGAGATTCATGACTTCTTTAGTGATAGGGTATAGAGTGTCAGCCCAGCAATACAAAGTCTTACCAGTGGTTGTTACAATCATGTGAACATTAGGAAGTGGAAAGAACTTCCAAGATTCAACCACCCATGTCTTTTGACCTTTCCAGACTTGAAACCTTACACCAGAATCTCCTTTATAAGAATCACACAAAATCTGCAAATCACCCATCAAATACATTCCAATATCATCAGGGGAATGAGTTTGATAGTACTTGGTAACCCAATCATAAAGTGAGAGAAGATCTTGTTTATCCACCATATGTAAAATCTGACTCAAAAACAAGAATGTCTTGGTACTTCCATCTTGTCTAGTTATGACATTCACTTTTCCTTGACCAAGGTCAGAGTCAACAAGTTCCCACTTTACAATTTTCTCCCATACAACATGATCTTGACCATCATCAGAAGCATAATCAAGAAAGGTGGTACTATCCTCTAAAGGAATATCTTTTGTAGCCTTCCTCTTGATAGCTTTAGTCTTTCTCCTAGTGCCAGTAGAAACAGGAATAGAAGGACCATCAGCAGGTTCTTCTTTAGGCACTTGATTGGACAGATCAGCAGAAACATTTGCAGAATCATCATCATCAGGCACTTCAATAGGTGCATCTTCTGAAGCATCATTGGTAACATCATTTGGAGCTTCAGTAGTGTCATGATGAGATTCAGCAGCATCATGATGAAAAGCAGCAGAAGTATCATCCATAGGAGCGTCAGGAGTATCATCCTTCTGAGACAAGACTGAAGGAAATTGCTCATTCTCCTGACCAACATGAACAGACCCAATAGACTCAGCAGGATGAGCAGCAGAATCTTGAAGCTTAGCTTTCTTAGCTTGAGGCCCATCCAAAAGTCTTCCTCTAAACTCCAACACATCTTGAACCATTATACCAGAAGAATGATGATTAGAAATGATCTTGTCATAGTAGTAGGTCAGCTGCTTATCTGATAATCCCCAGACCCTCTGTTTAGTCCAGCCTGACCCAAACATAGAACATCCCTGATTCTTCACAAAATTCCTCATATATTTCTTGATTTCATTCTTTGTCCAAGGTCTCTCCTTCTGATACTTAGCTCTAATCTCTGCCTCCTGTTGTTTCAACAACTTTCCTCTTTCAACCATCATCTGAACAAAATTAGGATTATTCACTCTAAGCACAGATTCACCCAAATTAGGCTTGGAAGCAGCCTGTTCAGCCAAATTTTCCCATTGTGCAACAGTAAGATTCTTAGCTATTTCATCAAGCTCCTTCTTTCTTTCAGCAGGCAAGGTGGTAGTGTATTGAGGTCCCATCTTATCCAAATCATCTTGAATTTTCCTAGCCAATGCTTCTGAAGCTTTTAAATCCAACTGAACTTTAGTAACTGCAGCATCCTCTTTAGCTTGAAAATGTGCAGCAACATTCTCACTAAGTTTTTCATTAGCCAGTTCCACCTTGGATTTCACTCTTGAAGGAATGTCTTGATCAATCAAAATAGACTTTCCTTTATCTGTCTTCTCAGTGGAAACAAAAATCTGATCAGGAGAATCATGAGGAAAATCAGCTGGAATATCTACTGATGGACCATGAGTGCCCACTTCTGGCAAAGTAGTAGGAAAAGATTCCTTTCTAGCCATATCAGCAGAAGTCTTCCTACTAAGATCACCAGCAGACTTCTTATCAGTAGAATGCTTCCTTCTAAAATAATGAGCAACATCAGCAGATTTTTGTTCTCTGGATTCCTTAGGAACACTTGCATCAGTAGTATGAGCAACATCAGCAGTTGGAGCAACAGATGGTTCAGGTCTGATGTCAGCACTCTTCTGAACACTCTCCAAAGTAGTAGCAGCAAGAAGTTCAAGGCCTTCTAAATCAATGCTGTCAGATGCTTTAGTAGAATCCTCATCTGAGTCATACACCACACCTTGTCTCTTTCTTTGCTTCAGCTTACCCTCCAACTTCTTAACTCTTCCAATTAGAGTCAGAACAGCACTGCTAAGATTCTTTTTAGTGAAGTTCAGATCATTCTCCAATTTTTCCACCTTTAATACATACCTGTTCAACAAAGCTGATACAGAAGTGAGAGTAACAGGACCTTCAGCTCCACCAACAGGGATATCTGTGGTATTGGGAGCATCATTGGTCCTGTGAGGAGAATTATCTAAATTTACATCTACATCTACATGTACATGATCCTCAAAGTGAGGTCTCAAAGGACTGAGTGAAGGAAGTCTTGTAAATTGTGGTGAGTGTACAGGATGGTCAAAGCCTACATTCTCATTGAGCTCATGCTCAGGAGAATGAACATCCATTGGTGAATGTACAGGTGTGGGTAATCTTGGTGAGAGTGGAGGCTGAACATCAGAAGCAACTGATGCACTTGCATCAGGAGCATCTTCAGTTCTTTCAGGAGAATCCTCTGGTGCTTGAGCATCAGGGGAATCTTGACCACCAGCAGCTATATCAGCTGCATCTCCATCAGGGGGATTGCCCACCGGGGCATCAACAGCTGCATCAGCAGCTACTCCATCAGGAGCATTGTCACCAGGCAACATAGCTGGAAGTAAGGGTCTTTGTTCACCAGTAAATTTAATTTTCATTTGGGAAAACAACTTTTTAGATAAACCCTTAACAGGCAAGTGAGTGGGGTCATTGGTCTCAATGTCTAAAATGATTTGAAGAAACCTAGGATACATTAAATATTTAAGTTTGGTATCCTTAACATTTTCAAGCATAGCATTAAAGATATACCTAGAAAAGTTGAATGTTTCTCCTCGAGAGAGACACACAATGGCAAGAGCAATGTCTGTTGAGAATTGGTCCCATCCACCAGACTTAGAACCCATGCACTGAAGCAATGTGTGTGTCAAGAACCTCCATTTTGGACAAAACAGATTCTTGTACCATGTTTTCCCATCACCACTATAACCAGCAGCCCAAAGCCCTCTAAGTATCTCACTCTTAGGCAAATCAGTCACCCCTCCTTCATCATCCAAATGTAGTTTGGTCCTGACCAAAGACTCAGTAACCACATATTCTTCCCCATCTATGACATCAACAATTTCTGGTGGTCCATCTTCAATAGTCCTTGTTTGTGCCGTTTCCCAAAATTGTACAACAAGAGACTCATGAATAACATTCGGGTATTGAAGCAGAGCATACCGAATCTTGGACCTTTGAAGAAATTCCATCATGCCCAAATAATCTTCATCACCCTTTCCACGACCAAGAAAGGCATGCTTGTTATGATCTGCTATGAAATAAAGTTCAGCCATTGAATGTGAATACCAAATTAGGGTTGGGTGTTCTGAAAGATGTTGAGTTGGTTTTTGAAATTATATAGTGAGAGGGAATCAGTTAATTTGGGAGTGGGATATACACGTTTTGGTTAATTATAGAAGTTACCAATCGTGGAGTGAAACTGATATGAATTATTGGAAAGATATCTTTGACCAATAATCAACAAAGGCAAATCCTAATTAACTGACTCATCCGTAGTAACCAAATCAAACGGCTGATATCAAATGGTCAATCCGCAGAAAATAGTCAAATGTTGACTATGGTCAACATGAACCATCCGCAGAATCTATCAGCAGAATCTACCCATCAGTGGAAACCAAATATCTTTGAAAACGATTTCTCAATTCAAATTTCAAAGAATCCTTAATTATCTCCAAACCACCTCATATTAATGGTAATAAATACACGCGGTTGGGTGATCACATTAATAAAGGCTAATTATCCCCAAATCTTTTCACTTCAAATCAAATCCCTAATTAAAACATCTCTGAAAAAAAATCCATCCATGGCTTCCAATCAATCCATCATCAACCTTTCTTCTGAATCATCAGATACTTCTGACTCACTAAGATCTCCACCACCACTCCGAATGCCAACACTTCCCCGTGGTCTCACAAAAGAACAAGCCAGGAAGAAGAAACATGATGTGCCTGCTCCTAGTTCATCATCTTCAGAAGATCTTCCACCATATCCCTCTGAAATTGATGATCCTGAGTACCAGAGAGAGATGGAGAGAAGATGGAATGAGTTAGAGAGGGCAAATAGAGTTTCCAATCCTGAGGAGTCTCTCATCTTCTTCACTTCTTCAGATGAGGAATCTGATGATAATGATGCATTATAAAACCCTACAACCTCTGAGAAACCTCAGTCATCACGTCCAAGAAAAAGAAAAGTGAATTCCCCATTGCCAAAGACCAGAAAGGTTGTTTTAGGTTTGCCCTGTCCTCAGTGGCAAGGACTCTTCAAAATCAACAACAAAGGCAAAGAGAAGACTGTGGAAGGCAAGGGCAAGGGCAAAGTATAATAGGAACTTTGTTGTTAATCTTTTATTTTCACAATCTTGTATTGTACTTCTGAAGAATTAATAAAAGTTGCCGTGTTTTATTATTACTTGTTTTAATTCTTCTGTTTAGCATTCCCATGAACAATATGAACTTGACTAAGCCATCAGCAGGAACACACTTAACAACAAAATAACCAGTATCAGCAGCATGTTGGTCAAACCATTGACTTTCATCCGAAGAATCCAATTAAATGGACAACTTGCACACTTAGTAATTGCTACTGACTCAACTACCTCCCATTAACTTACATTAATTCCCAGTAAGCCCAAATCAAGTCTTTAAAAGCAGTCTTCAAGTCATAATCAACTCACCATTCCACTAATAACATATCCCAAAGTCTTTCACACATTCACACCATGAAGCCATCCCCCAATGTCATTGAAATCTCCTCTGATTCATCAGACTCCACCTTTGACATACCTCAAATACAAAGATCATACTACTACTTGAATGAAGGTCCTTCAGAGTTGTGTCCATCTCCTACCTCATCAAAAGAAACCACTGAGGCTAAGGAAATACCAACTCCTCTAGCAATGGTTGTCCCTGATTTCACCCCTGTTGCAGCATTCTTAACAAGAGAGATGGAAAGAGTCTGTGCAGATATGAAAAGAATCTCTGTCCCTAAAGAGCCACAGTCCTCAAGCAGAAAGAAGGGTCCATTGAAGATGGTGCTTGGTCTTGCAGCTCCCAAACTCTGGAACAAGGACATGCAATCCAGAGGAATCCACAAGAAAATGCTAGACCCAAAGGACTTGGGTAAAGGGAAGAGGAAGATGGATTAGGTTGTTGCTTAGGGATGTGATGGTTAGATGGTGGTTGGTTGTTTTTGAATGATGTATTTTGTGTTCCTTCTGATAACAGATCTTAGTAATGGTTGTACCAAACTTTCTACTGAAGAATAATATTTTACTTTATTGTCTTTACATCTAATGCTACTGGATGTAGATCTTTGAACATCAGCAGAAACATGATCTGAAATCAGACATTCAAACAAAACACCAAAAAAAAAACACAAAAGAACAACCAGGATATTGTACAAGATTAGTAAAAACCTGCAAAAGAAAGTTAGTAAACTTAATTCTAGAAAACATAATAATCTACTTAAAAATACAACATGTACAATCCTCCCTTGAGGCATATGCCTCCCCTGAGGCTTATGCCTCCCCTCAAACATTGCATTCAAGGGTTAACCATCCCAATATTGACAACCAAGTGATTAAACCTTGGTCCATCAAAAGCTTTTGTTAACAAGTCAGCCACATTATAATCAGTGTGAATCTTAAGCACTTGAATTAGATGCTTCTCATTAGCATCTCTTATAAAATGGTGCCTAATTTCTATGTGTTTAGTTCTCTGATGAAAAATAGGATTTTTAGCAATGGAAATAGTACTTTGATTATCAATGTAGATTTTAGTGTTCATAAAGTTAAACCCATAATCCAACATCTGATTTTGAATCCAAAGTACCTGACCACAGCAATTGGCAGCAGCAACATATTCTGCTTCAGTAGTAGAAGTAGCCACAATGGTTTGTTTCTTGCACTGCCAAGAGATGAGTCTTCTTCCAAGAAATTGACAACCTCCTGTTGTGGATTTCCTATCCAAATTAGCTCCAACATAATCACTGTCACTGTAAGCCTCCAACACAAATGGTGAATCCCTTGGGTACCAAAGGCCTAATTTGGGTTGGCCTTTAATGTACTTGAAGATTTTCTTTACAACATTGAGATGAGAAGTTAGTGGAGTGACTTGATGGCTTGAACAAGCACTGACAGCAAAGGTAATGTCAGGCCTAGAAGCTGTGAGATACATGAGTGATCTAATCATGGACCTATAAAGATGAACATTCACAGCCTCATCTTGTTCATTTGGATTCTTAAGCTTGGGTGGTTCATATGGAGTGGTAGCAGTCCTCAAAAGTTCAAAGTCAAACTTTTTCAAAATATCTTTAACATATTTCTCTTGATGAATAAAGATCCCTTCAGGTTGTTGTTTGACTTGCAGCCCTAAGAAAAAGGTTAACTCTCCCATTGCACTCATTTGAAATTCACCTTTCATCAAATCTTCAAATTCCCTGCACCATGCTTCCTTTGTGGATCCAAAGACGATGTCATCCACATAGACCTGTACTAGAATTATGTCCCTGGAGTTTTTCTTGATAAAGAGGGTCTTATCAATAGCTCCTCTTCTATATCCATGCTCCAAAAGAAATGTAGACAATCTAGCATACCATGCTCTGGGTGCTTGGTGAAGTCCATAAAGTGCCTTGACAACTTTGTAAACCTTTTTAGGATGATGGGGGTCTTCAAATCCCTGTGGTTGAGTAACATAAACCTCTTCTTCTATTTTGCCATAGAGAAAGGCACTCTTGACATCCATCTGATAGACCTTAAACCCCATATATGAGGCAAAGGCTAAAAACAGTCTAATGGCCTTAACCCTAGCAACAGGTGCAAAGACCTCAGTGTAGTCAATCCCTTATTCTTGTCTGAAACCTTGTGCCACCAATCTTGCTTTATTTCTGACCACAATACCTCTGGCATCCCTCTTGCATTTTAATATCCACTTGGTCCCTATTGCAATTTTCCTTGCAGGTAGATCAACAAGTACCCAAACATCCTGATTCTTGAATTGTTGCATCTCTTCCTGCATAGCTTCAACCCAACTAGGCTCACTCAAAGCCTGTTTAATGCTTGTAGGTTCAACTTGAGACAAGAAACAAGCAAATAAACAATGCTTCTGATCTGTGTGGTTGTCTCTCTTCTGAGTGGATAGATATGTCAAAAATGCACATTGCCCAAACTTGGTATTCTTAATGGCACTTCTGGTGAGTACCATGGCATTTGGGTCACCAAGTATATTATCTTGTGGATGAATGGTGTTAATCCTTTTAGTTGTAACAGAATTAACATCAATGGAGGTATCAAGATTGGTTAAAGTAGGAGCAAATTCTTCATCATAAGATGCTGATTGAAAAATGCCATCACTTTGCTCAACATTAGCAAGATCTGAGGGAGTAGGAAACCTTCCAAAGCTCTGAGTTTGTTGTACAAGTAATCAAAGCTGAGGTAGTCCAAGCCACCTTTGGTTTTTAATGATATACTTACTTGAGACCATGAGGGAGGAAGGGCTCTTAAAAACCTGGAATTCACTTCTTCATTGTCAGGTCTGGCTAGAAGCTGATTCAATTGACTCAGAATCTTCTGAAACCTGTTATAACCTTTGTGTAGACCTTCTTCTTCTTCAGTAATCTTGAATTCTTGGAATTCCAACTTCAGCATACTCTTTCTCATTCTCTTTGATACTTCATTCCCACCAAATCTAGTCTTTATGGCACACCAGATTTCTCTTGGATCAGTCATGTGATGAAAATCTCCCATGTGGTCATCAGGGATTGCCTGCAGCAATATGGTTCTTGCTTTGTTCTCCCTTTGTATGGCAAGAAATTCTTCAGCAGAAACAGGTTCCAGAATAGTAACTTTACCAGCAGCATCAACACTTTGCTTTTTAGGACGACAACCAGTGACTATAACATTACAGAGGTTATAGTCAACACTTGCAATCCAGTTCTGCATCTTCATGGCCCAGATCTCATACTCATCCTTCCTAAGAAAAGGAAGTTTTGCATTGCTGTTGGAGAAGGCCACCTGTTGTAGTTGTTGAGTGAGAGAGCCTGCTTCTGAGATAACAACATCACCGCCTGGTTTGTCTCCCATTGGTACTGAATGAATAGTTATGTGATTGTGTAGAGGTTACAGAGAGTATCTAGTGGCCCTGATACCACTTGTAGGGATCTATACCTTGATAGATCACGAGCCAATAGATCGTTAGCCAACTAATGTAATCACTAGCTAGACTAAGTTAGATAATCTCTGCGAATTTGTAATTATGCGGAATATAAAAACAAACGTATACTAAAACTTGATCCTCTATGGATCGATAAACTTTTACTAATGAAACTCGTACTAAAACTTGTGTCTATTACAATGACCTAGGGTTCCTTATATACTAGTGGAAACCCTAACCTTTCTTACAAGAAACGAATAATACTAAATCAATAAAAGATATTCTACATATCTTGTCCTAAAATACATAAATTATATCTACGGCTAAACTCTATCCGTAGGATCTCTATACGTCCGCAGGAACTAGTCATCAGCAGAAAGTCACTATGCCTTCCGCAGGAACCTGTCAGCAGTATCTTCAATAATTCATTACACTTTAATTGATGGGTTGTATTCCTTAATACCATTCATGGGGTGGCGTACTTACTTCCCCAATCCTATAAGCTCCTACTTCACTCCCATGTCGAGCCGGCTAAGAAGCTCCTAACATGGGATCACTAGAATTCGCTCATGCATTAAATACAACCATAAAAACCTAGTACACATCGGTTCATGTTTCTTAAGATGTTCAAGCATGTTACCCTATGGAAGTCTGCCAGTTTTCTTAAGCCTAACATTGAATACAATCAACCAAACAAGAGACAATAGGAATCAAGAATTATAAGCTAAACCAATTAGATCTATCGAAGTGTCATGCCCTAATTGATGAAGATAGACACAAACATCAACAAGGAATCAATAAGATCTAATCAATTATATACAAGTTTCACATAAACATGAGTAGACACAAGGTAAATTAACAAAACATAATCAAAGAAGGACAATCAACAATAATAATGAAAGACATAGTTGAGATAGAATCATCAAACCAATACATGATGTTTATGGAGCGATTTTAACCCTCTAAGTTGCTGGAAAAACACCTACCCAAACCCAAGAATCGACCTTAGGGTTTAGGGCTTACAAAAAGTGAAGTTATGATGTTATATTTAGAGGCATGTTTTCTGTCGGCCCATCTTTATGGCGTCAACTCATTTCTCTTGATGCCGTCATGACCATTTTTTCACCAAATTGTAGATCTCTTCGTCCTCTTCCCGTGGGCTTTTGAATCACCTAAATCCGAGTTCGTATGCAAAAGTTATGACCAAAACAATATCAGCTACTTCGCGCGCATGTTTTGACAAGTTAACACGTGACGGCCTTGGGTGACGCCTTCACGTTTCTTCTGGGCCGTCACCACTTTTACTCTTGATGCCGTCATAAAAAGCCTCTTGACGCCGTCAGGTACTGTTCCCAGCAAAGAAAATTAAGACTTTGCCGTTTTCTTCACTTTTATGCTCCAAAAACGTCCAAAATGCTTCCTTTTCCAGAATTCACTCCCAAAGTACCTAAAATCACAAAAGGAACAATTTAGGGCAATATTTGATCAAATAAATTCAATTCTGGGCTTAAATGACCGCCTAAAAGTGGTTCATTTTTCGCCTCATCATATACCCTTACACTTGAGATTTGCTTATCCTCAAGCAAATGCGCTTTTATTCTAATCAAAATACAAGTTAGGGGTCATTTAACACTAATATAAAAGTAATTACAACAAATAATCGTTACACTAAAGACCAAAGACAAGCACGGAGGTCATATACTAGCACCTCACAAATAGTGTTTAGATACTCACATTTCTCGGGTGTAATAAAGTAATATCACAATATGGAAATGGAAAACATATCTCACTACCTGTCATAGCAAAATAGATTACCATAGGCTTGAGAAAGGATCAAACCTCCACCACATGGCGTAAGCACATAGAATGAAACGGGATGGTAGTCCGTATGTTTTTTCTCTTTTCTTTTTCTATTTTTTTTCTTGATTTTTCGATTTTTTTTTTTTTTTTTTTTTTTTTTTTTTAAATACACTCTTACCCTACCATCCAAAATAATACATCATAGGGAATGAACATTCCCCTTACACTTGAATTTTTACATACTTTACAAATAACTAATCTAATGACTCGAATTAAGATAATCAAAACACTTGGAGTACTTTTAAGATTAACATACATATGGGGGTAATAATATGATGTTATTCCCCATTACTCCATAAAATAAGTATTTTACCCATGAGTCCGAATCGTCCCAAAACAATATGTACAAGGATATGACTCGACTTAGCAACCATGTAATCAATTAGATAATTAACTAAGGGTTTAACAAATAACAATAATGCACTAAAGATGAGTGCATACACGGAAGGCTAAGGCGATTTGGGTGTACATTTAAGTGGGGTGTAACAAATTCTTCCTTTAAGTAAAATGCTTAAAGTTAGAAACAAAAAGATAGACTCAGAGGGGTGTACTAGGGGTTTCGTGTACTAAAAATGAGTACAATGCTAAGGTGTGGGAAAAATTAATTGACTTAACTAGCCAAGTAATATGACTTAAATGGTCAAGTAATTATGATACGGGTTTAACACAAGGGTGATCCTAATGCCTCTTATCATGTAGTAAATCCTACTACACTAATGTAGTCTCACTAGCGGTCTCGGGATGCATCACTAACGCAAGTTCTAGAATCTAAATGCTACCGGTACACTCATAAGCACTAATAGTAAATGCTTTTCCTATCAAATCTAAAGGCGAACCTCACATATTTGGGTGGAAAATTTTTCTAAATAGTACGGTTTTATGCTAGTCATACAATCTCCTATCCATGAGACGCTTTCTATGGCTAAAGTTTCACTCCTAGATGTTGTAAAAAATTTTAAATTTGGCGCTAAAATTACACTAACAAGTATTTCTCATAGTTTTGTTACACATCTACCATCAAACAAACAAACTCAAGCGAAAGTGTATCTGTAAGGTATCATCATTTTACCTTCCCCTTACACTTAGGATGAACATTGTCCCCAATGTTCAAGTAAAGAATGTAAAAGTGAAATAAGTAAAACGAATGAAATCAAATACTCCCCTGATTCGCTCGGTATGGATAATAGGGTGGCCAGGTTAGATCTTCCTCCAAGAAAATGAACAATCAAAGCTTCCCTTCCAGAAAAATAAATCATCTTCTTGTCATACATAACCTGTAAAACCTGAGAAAACAGACAAAAACCCAAAGCATCAACCCGAACAAAGAGAACTCACAACTAGATGTAATTCCAGACTTAGGTATAAAAACAAAACAATTAAAGATATAATGCTTGTGGAATGAATGTTTGCAGATTTCTTGGAGTTTATAAAACTAAAGAATCAACAAAAACTTTAAGACTCCGGTATAAACAAAACTAGCAAAATTTTCAGAATTTTACACATGACGCCGTCAAGAGTAAACTCATGACGCCGTCAGAAGTGACCTGCAGAAATCTTTACGTTAAGTTTTCCGGAAAATTTCTGAAAAAACTTATGTCCTACTTCCTGGAAAATCCTGCAAAACATCATTATGACTCGATACAAGCATTTGACTCTAACAAGTACTAATACACATGTCCATTTAATATTGTTGTGGTTCATGCTCAATTTCGTTCTTATAAACAAATTTGGATCTCCCTTACACTTATCTTTTGCAAAATACCTTTATATGCAATTAAGACGAAGTTAAAAACAAAATAAAGCATTTTCACAATTTACTTTGAAACATGAGCCACAAGCAACAAAAATAAAACATGCATACGGAAACAAATAAATCAAACAAACAAACAAAGAAACAAATAAATAAATAAAGCTTGGGTTGCCTCCCAATAAGCGCTTGTTTTTGTTCGAGTCACGAGCCTGACTCTACCCTTATTTAATGGAAATAGGGGAGGTTTTCCCTACACTTTGAATTAAGTGCGGGTGGAAGTAGCGATACACACCCATAGGGTGGAAATATGCCACGTGAGGTGAAGGGGGTGAGTGAATGGTTTCCTTCATCCTAAAACTACCCGGATAATATTGGTTGATGGGTGGGTCGGTTCCTCTTTTGTCTCCTAAATGTATATCAAAGGATGGAAAGTTGTGTAAAGGTTGAGGTTCTGGTTCATCAACATTAAGAAATTCCCTAGAACTAGGAGTAAGGTTATCACTACAAGTATTCAAACCTATATCCTCTAGTGGTGCCTGGTCCAAGGGTTCTACCTCCATCGGAATTCCTAAAGTTTCTTCTACTTCTTTCGGGTAAGTCACGGGCGGTGTGTGTGCCTCAAATGATGGTAGGACTTGTGGGGTACTTAGTGGGCTTGGGTTTTCTACTATCTCTTCCATCACATCAATATCACCTATGTGTTCATCTTGTATTATGGTAGTGCCTAACCATGACATGCAACTAGGTGGCTCAACTCTAACCTCATGTGTGTCGTATGTTTTGGTGAAATCTATCCCGCTCATGCAACTAGGTAGTTCAACACTAACCATATCATAATCTTGGTTTGATTCTAAGTTCATGTTCTTAGAAACTAGGTCATCTCGCTCATACGAATCCACCAATTCGTTGAACTTATGGGTTATGGTTAGGAAGCTTTTCTCAAAATTCATCTAAAGGGTCTCACTAAAAGGAATTGATCCTGATAATGATCGTCTAATAGAAAACACACATTTATAAAATTCATCAAACCCATCTAACTTTACACCCATCTCCTCTTGTATATATCTAAGATCACTTAAAAATTCATTGGAACAACAGGAGGCAAATCGATCCGAGTAAACTAATTGTTCCTCTATAGTTAACGATCTAAATGGAATTTCATCCGCCATGGAGACAAATGAAAATGGTTTCACAAACAAAGGGCACAAAGAAAAAGATAGACTACAAGAAAGCTAATAAAAAGAAATTAAAAATCTCACTAAAAAGGAATCTAATGAGTAGACCTAATCAAAATAAATTCCAACCTAAACAATAACTATTCCCCGGGCTGCGGCGCCAAAAACTTGATGCGTAGGGATTGCACCAGGTTTTACCTCTCGAGGGATCTCGAGAAGCTTACAACCCCCACCAGGCAGTGTACTTGATCGTTGTAGTATAGTATAGTGACAAGTACCAGGGGATTGATCGTTCAACTCAGGAATAGTGTCGTTAGAATTGAAATTAATCTAACTAGGTCTAAAGGTGAAGGATGATTCTTTTTGTATTTTTATATTTTATGAAAAGCAAGTAAAAAATCTCGGGTATTGGAAGGAGGGGCGGAATTAGTTGCTAATCAACTAACCCAAAAGCTACTAATTAAACTAATTAACAAGAAAAGTAAACTAGGGTTCTACAAGATAAGTGAAGCATGTCTACCTATGATATGTTACTCCTTGCTAGCTATCCAATTCTACCTATTGAATTGTCACACCTTGCTTTAATTGACGGGTTGTATTCCTTAATACCATACATGGGGTGGCGTACTTACTTCCCCAATCCTATAAGCTCCTACTTCACTCCTATGTCGAGCTGGCTAAGAAGCTCCTAACATGGGATCACTAAAATTCGCTCATGCATTAAATACAACCATAAAAACCTAGTACACATCGGTTCATGTTTCTTAAGACGTTCAAGCATGTTACCCTATGGAAGTCTGCCAGTTTTCTGAAGCCTAACATTGAATACAATTAACCAAACAAGAGACAATAGGAATCAAGAATTATAAGCTAAACCAATTAGATCTATCGAAGTGTCACGCCCTAATTGATGAAGATAGACACAAACATCAACAAGGAATCAATAAGATCTAATCAATTATATACAACTTTCACATAAACATGAGTAGACACAAGGTAAATTAACAAAACATAATCAAAGAAGGACAATCAACAATAATAATGAAAGACATAGTTGAGATAGAATCATCAAACCAATACCTGATGTTTATGGAGCGATTGAAACCCTCTAAGTTGCTAGAAAAACACCTACCTTAACCCAGGAATCGACCTTAGGGTTTAGGGCTTACAAACAGTGAAGTTATGATGTTATATTTATAGGCATGTTTTCTGTCGGCCCATCTTGATGGCGTCAGCTCGTTTCTCTTGATGCTGTTGATTGAGCCTAAACCACCTAACTTATATTGACCAAGGAATGGTCAACAAAGTCAAATAGCCTAGATCAATGCTCCGCGGAAGTATAAGGTTTCCCCGGGTCGTTATGTCCCGACGAGGTGTGAATTGTAAACAAACGGCTTTGTGATCGGGTGAATTTGGATGGAAAGGGGGTTTTGAGTTATTTGAGCTAAGAAATCTACAAGGAAATAGCTTAAACAAGCTATATGAATAAGACGGGAAAGTTAGAAAAACCAGAAACGATTAAAACCTAAAAACGCGTACGTTACGTTTAAATAAAACGTAGACGTACGAAATAAAAAGTAAAAACGGAAATCTGAAAACACCCAGGGGGTGAAAATGACTTTTTTACAAACTAAAAGTTAAAAGAAAGTTTTTAGAAAATTAAAATAATTTTTTACACTATTTAATTATTTAATATTAATTAATTACTAATTAATACTAATTATTAATATTTAAAATACTTAAATACAATATAATATTAATTAAATACTAAAAAGGTGAAAATAAAATTTCTAAAATTATAAAATAACTAAAAACTATTTTTAAAAATAAAAATAAGTATTTTTGTCTTTTTGTGATTTTTCTATTAATTAATTACTAATTAATTACTAATTATCTAATTAACTATTTTAAATTAAGAAAAATACTAAATGAACAGTAAAAATTCTAATAAAATTTAAAAAATTATTTTACAACATATAAAAGCTATAAAAAATATAAAAACTAAGTTTTGCTTAATAAAAACTAATTATGCTATTTTAAACTTAATATTAATTAATAATTAATAAAACTAAGATTAATTCTAATTAATACTAAATAATAAAATAAAAATCTGAGAAAATTATTATAAATACTTTAATATAAGAGATAATTAATAAAAATATAAAAATGACAAGTACTTAATTAAAATCTAAAAATGAAAAATAAAATTTAAATAAAATTAAATAGAAACTATCACTTAAAAATTACATTATCTTTTCTGGATTTTCTTTTTGGAAACTAAACTTACACCTAAAAACATAAACTTTTTCTGAAAACAACTTTAATGGAACTCAAAAATAAGCAAATTATAAGCTTATATGGTCAACAGTTGACTTTTGTTGACCAAGGGGTGAAATAAGCTCAAATGAGATTTGGTGGGGTCCACAATGGTTAAAACTGATACAAATAACTTATTAGAACTTGTTTAAGCTGAAAAAAACACAAGTGGACCTCAGAATAAGCTAAAAGCTAGCAATAAGCACTTGGAAAGTTGTTTTGAAACTGAAAATGGGGACAGAATTTAGGAGGCTAAATCAGGTAGGACCCAGGGGTTTCAAGGTCAACCCATTGGTCAAAACATGGACCCTGGTAGGAGGGGGGTTGGGAGGAACAATATTTATGGCCTGGGGCCCACTGGGTTGGCTGGAAAACCACCACCAAGTGGTGGTGTGTCTGCTGAGATAGAGTAGAGGTGTTCCCTGCAGCTGTCTTTTGGGCAATGTGGGGCCCAGTGTAAAATTCACAAAAATAAAAAGACCATGGAAACTTGTAGATGAGGTGGTAGACAATTAAAAGAAACAAGTCTCAAGTCTTAAGAACAAACACAAAAATCAGCAATAATCCTACAACTTTTGAGAAAAACTGATGAATGCAAATTGACTTTTTGTAAAAACTAGGAACTTTGACTTTTGCCAATTTCTAATGGATTAAACTAACTGAAATTGATGTTTAGGGATACATGAAAGCTAAATATTGTTACAAGTACTATCTTTAAGCAAAATGGTAAGGTTTTGGGACTCAAAAACCTTGACAGTTAACTGTCAAGGTCATTGGATGTGATTTTTGACTTTGGGTGTTTGAGGGCTGAGTTTTAGGCTTGAAATATCCTAATGAGACCTAATACATGTTAACTAAACTAAGAATGACAACTGAACTAACCACATTCCCACAGAAGCTAACAAAGCCAAACACCCCCTTATGAATTGAAAATGGACTTTTGCACAACAAAATGAAGAATTAAGCTATTCAACTGGAAATTAAACTTATACTAACCTAGAATGAACATAAATAGACAGAAATCAAATACAAACTACCACCATATACTATAAATATGAAATATGAGCAAATGTGAAATTAAGTTGGAACTTACAATGATCCTAGCTAGGCACTGACAACAAGAACCAACAATCAAACTACCACTTCCCTTGAGGCTTATACACCATGAAAATCACAATTCAACCCTGCCTCATTGCTTATTCCACCTTCTTCACTATTTTTCCATTTTCCACCATTTTTAAGCTATTTTTGTAATTTTACTAAATCTAAATGAGAACTGATGGAGAGACTTTAAGAAGCTTATAATAACATCTTATTAACCTAAATGAGTTCATTAAACAACCAAACCACAACTTTTGATAACATTAAAGTTAAAATGACATTTAACTGAGAAATAGTAAAATCTGAATTTGTGAGTAAGACTTAAAATGAAACTGAAATAGAATAGATTTAATAATAAAAATACTTAACACAAGCTTCTGAAACTGAAAAGTACAACTTGGAACTAAAATTACAATGAAACTGAAAAAACTAAGAAAATACTACTATCTATTCTACACTACACTACTGTCTTTCTCTTCTTTTTATAAGCCCTAGAGGGTCCTTTCTCTTTCCCACTTCTTTTAGAGCCGTTGGATGGCTTGCTTTGATCCCCACCGTTTAAATTCATTTTGGCGGGAAGACAGATTTGGGGCAATTGGGCAGGTTTGGTGAAGTAATTAATGAGGGTAGGAGGGGGAAGGTGAGGTTGGTGTAAGAGTTATTGATAGTTGGTGATAAAGGTGAGGTTGGAGGGGGGGACATGGAAGCGTGAAATGGGGAGGTGGGGGATGATGAACAGTGCCCTGGGGGTTGGGGGTTTGACTTGTCAACGATGGGGTAGTATTATTTTCGGAGTGGGCCGGATTGGTGGGCTAGGGGGTGATGGGTTTGTTTAATGGATTTGGCTGTTGGGTTATATAACTATAAGGGTCCGTTTGATAAATTTGCAAAACATCACAAGGACCAATATTGCAATTTGGCTAAACATGAGGGACTGAGATGTAAAATTCCAAAATTAACTCAAGGGTCCAAACTTGCCAAGTTTAAATAACAAAAATCTATTTTTGCAATTTTTGTATTTTTCAAAATTCCCGGGGACTAAAAATGATAATTTTCAAAGTCCGGGGACTAAAATTGCCATTTTATGAAAATCTTTTATCCAAGGATCCATATTGAATATTTTATAACTTCCAAGGATTAAAAATGGTTTTTCATCCAAAAATATCCCACCGGGGACCAAATCTGCCAAAGTTTGAAACTCCAGGGACTAATTTCGTAATTTTCCAAAACTATTCCAATTTTTCGCCAAAGGACTAAATATGACAACTTATGATTTCAAAAGGACATTTGGTGATAATTTTCCATATTTTGAATATCCAGGGACTAGATTTGTAATTTTATGAAAGTTGGGGGACTGAAACAGCCAATTTTGCAAACTTTATACGTTTTTCATCTGTTTTTGCTCATTTTGCATCTAAAACATATAAAACACAATTTTGAAATATTTTTAGTATTTTGATGCATTTCTTTGTGTTTTTGTGTGTTTTGCAGTTCAGATTAGATCAAAAATGATGAGTGTTTGAGCATTCATCAATCCCCCACACTAAACTATTGCTAGTCCCTAGCAATACTGTTTTGAAAACTTGATGGATTTGAAAAACTCTTTACCAAAAGCCATCACTTCTGGAGTAGCCAGGTGTAAGAACTGTGACACACCTGATAACCGTGTGATTTTGAGCAAACCACCAGCTGTCAACGGATTTGAGTAGTCTTTACCAAAAGCCGTTTGCTTCTGGACTAGCCAGCTCTTGATGGAATAGTCAACATCTTGGTGAGCTGATTACCAATTATGGATTTTCCACGGCCTTTACCACAAGCCATAATCTTGCGGGCTAGCCAACTCATTTGTTTTCGTGGAGTTGAGGAACCATACAATTTTGGGCAAATTGCAAGCCGTAAACGGATTTGAGATGTCTTTACCAAGAGCCGTTTGCTCCTGGACTAGCCAATCCCTTTTGTCGCTTAGACAAGGCGGACTGATTACCACAAAAATTTTGAAGCACCAGTGAAAAATTTTTGAAATTTTTGAAATTTTGGCAAAAAACGGGGGTATTATATAGTAAAGTGTGATAAAATTCGCTAGAATAGCGAAATACCCCCCCACACTTAGCATGAATATTGTCCTCAATATTCAAAATCCCCGGCAGCGGCGCTAAAAGTTTGATTGAGCCTAAACCACCTAACTTATATTGACCAAGGAATGGTCAACAAAGTCAAATAGCCTAGATCAATGCTCCGCGGAAGTATAAGGTTTCCCCGGGTCGTTATGTCCCGACGAGGTGTGAATTGTAAACAAACGGCTTTGTGATCGGGTGAATTTGGATGGAAAGGGGGTTTTGAGTTATTTGAACTAAGGAATCTACAAGGAAATAGCTTAAACAAGCTATATGAATAAGACGGGAAAGTTAGAAAAACCAGAAACGATTAAAACATAAAAATGCGTACGTTACGTTTAAATAAAACGTAGACGTACAAAATAAAAAGTAAAAACGTAAATCTGAAAACACCCAGGGGGTGAAAATGACTTTTTTACAAACTAAAAGTTAAAAGAAAGTTTTTAGAAAATTAAAATAATTTTTTACACTATTTAATTATTTAATATTAATTAATTACTAATTAATACTAATTATTAATATTTAAAATACTTAAATACAATATAATATTAATTAAATACTAAAAAGGTGAAAATAAAATTTCTAAAATTATAAAATAACTAAAAACTAGTTTTAAAAATAAAAATAAGTATTTTTGTCTTTTTGTGATTTTTCTATTAATTAATTACTAATTAATTACTAATTATCTAATTAACTATTTTAAATTAAGAAAAATACTAAATGAACTGTAAAAATTCTAATAAAATTAATAAAATTATTTTACAACATATAAAAGCTATAAAAAATATAAAAACTAAGTTTTGCTTAATAAAAACTAATTATGCTATTTTAAACTTAATATTAATTAATAATTAATAAAACTAAGATTAATTCTAATTAATACTAAATAATAAAATAAAAATCTGAGAAAATTATTATAAATACTTTAATATAAGAGATAATTAATAAAAATATAAAAATGACAAGTACTTAATTAAAATCTAAAAATGAAAAATAAAATTTAAATAAAATTAAATAGAAACTATCACTTAAAAATTACATTATCTTTTCTGCATTTTCATTTTAGAAACTAAACTTACACCTAAAAACAGAAACTTTTTGTGAAAACAAATTTAATGGAACTCAAAAATAAGCAAATTACAAGCTTATATGGTCAACAGTTGACTTTTGTTGACCAAGGGGTGAAATAAGCTCAAATGAGATTTGGTGGGGTCCACAATGGTTAAAACTGATACAAATAACTTATTAGAACTTGTTTAAGCTGGAAAAAGCACAAGTGGACCTCAGAATAAGCTAAAAGCTAGCAATAAGCACTTGGAAAGTTGTTTTGAAACTGAAAATGGGGACAGAATTTAGGAGGCTAAATCAGGTGGGACCCAGGGGTTTCAAGGTCAACCCATTGGTCAAAAAATGGACCCTGGTAGGAGGGGGGTTAGGAGGAACAATATTTATAGCCTGGGGCCCACTGGGTTGGCTGGAAAACCACCACCAAGTGGTGGTGTGTCTGCTGAGACAGAGCAGAGGTGTTCCCTGCAGCTGTCTTTTGGGCAATGTGGGGCCCAGTGTAAAATTCACAAAAATAAAAAGACCATGGAAACTTGTAGATGAGGTGGTAGACAATTAAAAGAAACAAGTCTCAAGTCTTAAGAACAAACACAAAAATCAGCAATAATCCTACAACTTTTGAGAAAAACTGATGAATGCAAATTGACTTTTTGTAAAAACTAGGAACTTTGACTTTTGCCAATTTCTAATGGATTAAACTAACTGAAATTGATGTTTAGGGATACATGAAAGCTAAATATTGTTACAAGTACTATCTTTAAGCAAAATGGTAAGGTTTTGGGACTCAAAAACCTTGACAGTTAACTGTCAAGGTCATTGGATGTGATTTTTGACTTTGGGTGTTTGAGGGCTGAGTTTTAGGCTTGAAATATCCTAATGAGACCTAATACATGTTAACTAAACTAAGAATGACAAATGAACTAACCACATTCCCACAGAAGCTAACAAAGCCAAACACCCCCTTATGAATTGAAAATGGACTTTTGCACAACAAAATGAAGAATTAAGCTATTCAACTGGAAATTAAACTTATACTAACCTAGAATGAACATAAATAGACAGAAATCAAATACAAACTACCACCATATACTATAAATATGAAATATGAGCAAATGTGAAATTAAGTTGGAAATCAAATCAAATACTAACCCTGCCTCATTGCTTATTCCACCTTCTTCACTATTTTTCCATTTTCCACCATTTTTAAGCTATTTTTGTAATTTTACTAAATCTAAATGAGAACTGATGGAGAGACTTTAAGAAGCTTATAATAACATCTTATTAACCTAAATGAGTTCATTAAACAACCAAACCACAACTTTTGATAACATTAAAGTTAAAATGACATTTAACTGAGAAATAGTAAAATCTGAATTTGTGAGTAAGACTTAAAATGAAACTGAAATAGAATTGATTTAATAATAAAAATACTTAACACAAGCTTCTGAAACTGAAAAGTACAACTTGGAACTAAAATTACAATGAAACTGAAAAAACTAAGAAAATACTACTATCTATTCTACACTACACTACTGTCTTTCTCTTTTTTTTTTCTTTTCTTTTTATAAGCCCTGGAGGGTCCTTTCTCTTTCCCACTTCTTTTAGAGCCGTTGGATGGCTTGCTTTGATCCCCACCGTTTAAATTCATTTTGGCGGGAAGACAGATTTGGGGCAATTGGGCAGGTTTGGTGAAGTAATTAATGAGGGTAGGAGGGGGAAGGTGAGGTTGGTGTAAGAGTTATTGATAGTTGGTGATAAAGGTGAGGTTGGAGGGGGGGACATGGAAGCGTGAAATGGGGAGGTGGGGGATGATGAACAGTGCCCTGGGGGTTGGGGTTTGACTTGTCAACGATGGGGTAGTATTATTTTTGGAGTGGGCCGGATTGGTGGGCTAGGGGGTGATGGGTTTGTTTAATGGATTTGGCTGTTGGGTTATATAACTATAAGGGTCCGTTTGATAAATTTGCAAAACATCACAAGGACCAATATTGCAATTTGGCTAAATATGAGGGACTGAGATGTAAAATTCCAAAATTAACTCAAGGGTCCAAACTTGCCAAGTTTAAATAACCAAAATCCATTTTTGCAATTTTTGTATTTTTCAAAATTCCCGGGGACTAAAAATGATAATTTTCAAAGTCCGGGGGACTAAAATTGCCATTTTATGAAAATCTTTTATCCAAGGATCCATATTGAATATTTTATAACTTCCAAGGATTAAAAATGGTTTTTCATCCAAAAATATCCCACCGGGGACCAAATTTGCCAAAGTTTGAAACTCCAGGGACTAATTTTGTAATTTTCCAAAACTTTTCCAAATTTTCACCAAAGGACTAAATATGACAACTTATGATTTGAAAAGGACCTTTGGTGATAATTTTCCATATTTTGAATATCCAGGGACTAGATTTGTAATTTAATGAAAGTTGGGGGACTGAAACTGCCAATTTTGCAAACTTTATACGTTTTTCATCTGTTTTTGCTCATTTTGCATCTAAAACATATAAAACACAATTTTGAAATATTTTTAGTATTTTGATGCATTTCTTGGTGTTTTTGTATGTTTTGCAGTTCAGATTAGACCAAAAATGATGAGTGTTTGAGCACTCATCAGTTGTCATGACCATTTTTTTCACCAAATTGTAGATGTCTTCGTCCTCTTCGCGTGGGCTTTTGAATCACCTAAATCCGAGTTCGTATGCAAAAGTTATGACAAAAACAATATCAGCTACTTCGCGCGCAAGTTTTGACAAGTTAACACGTGACGGCCTTGGGTGACGCCTTCACGTTTCTTCTGGGCCGTCACCACTTTTACTCTTGACGCCGTCATAAAAAGCCTCTTAACGCCGTCAGTTACTGTTCCCAGCAAGGAAAATTAAGATTTTGCCGTTTTCTTCACTTTTATGCTCCAAAAACGTCTAAAATACTTCCTTTTCCAGAATTCACTCCCAAAGTACCTAAAATCACAAAAGGAACGATTTAGGGCAATATTTGATCAAATAAATTCAATTCCGGGCTTAAATGACCCCCTAAAAGTGGTTCATTTTTCGCCTCATCAGAATCCCAATCCTGCTACTCCTTTTGTACCTCCTACAAGTGATGATTGGAAGAAATTATTTGATCCAGTGTTTGATGAATACTTTGAACCTCAATATGTGGCTGCACCTGAAGCTCAAGACGTTCCACAACCAGCAGTGGTTGCAAATGTTCCACATAATGATGCAGGGCCATCTACTTCACTAACGTTGGATCCTGAAGCTCCCACTATTAGTCATTCACATAAAACATCAAATGTTCAATCATCATCCGTACACCAAGGAGCAGCAGCTGTTAATTCTTTTGAAGTAAATCCTTTTGCTCCACCCGATGATGAGCCGTTTGAAAATATCTTCGCTCCTGAATCCTCAAATGATGCAACATCCTCAGAAGAATCAAACACGGCAACCTCAATTCACTATCCTCAATCCCAGGAGCATCTCAGAAAATGGACAAATGATCACCCAATTGACAACATCATTGGAAACCCTTCTCGTCCGGTATCAACCCGTAAACAGCTTGCCACCGATGCTTTGTGATGCTTCTTCAATTCCATTCTCTCTAAAGCTGAGCCCAAGGATTTCAAAGATGCAATGTCTAAAGACTCATGGTTTACCGTTATGCAAGAAGAAATTCATGAGTTTGATCGACTTAAAGTGTGGGAATTAGTACCTCCTCCAGATTGTGTTATGATCATTGCTCTTAAGTGGATATTTAAGGTAAAGCTTGACGAGCATGGAGATGTATTGAAGAACAAGGCAAGGCTTGTAGCAAAAGGATACCGTCAAGAAGAAGGAATAGACTTTTAAGAATCCTTCGCACCTGTTGCTAGAATTGAAGCCATAAGAATCTTTCTTGCTAATGCTGCCAGTCAGAATATGGTAGTATATCAAATGGATGTTAAGACAACATTCTTAAATGGCGATCTAAAGGAGGTGGTGTATGTTAGTCAACCCAAAGGATTCGTGGATCAGGAATGTCCTAATCATGTCTATCGTTTAAAGAAGGCTCTTTATGGAATTAAACAAGCTCCTAGGGCATGGTAAGATACATTGTCCAAGTTTCTTCTTGGTAACAAGTTCAACAAGGGTGTTGTTGATCCTACATTTTTTACCAGAAAAACAGGCAAAAACTACCTTCATGTTCAAATCTATGTTGATGATATCATATTTGCCTCCTCTGATCCTAAGGAATGTGATTGTTTCTCACAAGAGATGAGCTCTGAGTTCCAGATGTCCATGATGGGACAAATGTCATTCATTTTAGGGTTGTAAGTCTCTCAAAATCCCAATGGCATATTCATCAATCAATCCAAGTATGCTAATGAAATCTTGAAGAAATTTGGATTCGAATCCTGTGAATCAGTTGATACTCCCAGGATCGAAAGATCAAAACTTGATGAGGACAATGTTAGGATCCCGGTCGACCAAACCAAATATCGAAGTATGATTGGTTCCTTGATGTATCTCACTGCTAAGACCGGATCTTCTATTTATTGTGTGCATGTGTGCTCGGTATCAATCCAAGCCAACCAAGAAGCACTTAGAAGCAGTCAAGAGGGTCTTTTGGTATCTTAAAGGAACAATCCACATGGGTCTCTAGTATCCCAAGGACTCTGCTATGGCACTCATGGCTTATTCTGACGCAGACCATGCAGGATGTCAAGATACACGTCGAAGCACGTCAGGTGGTGCTCAATTTCTAGGTGATAAGCTGGTTAGTTGGTCCTCAAAGAGACAAATGAGTACATCGATCTCCTCCACAGAGGCTGAATACATTGTTACGTCCTCATGTTGTGCTCAGATCCTATGGATGAGATCTCAACTTTCGGACTATGGCTTTGTTTATAACAAGGTTCCCATGTACTGCTACAACAAAAGTGCCATAGCACTTTGCTGCAACAACGTCCAGCACTCCAGATCAAAGCATATTGATATTCGACATCATTTCATCAGGGAACAGGTTGAGAAGGGAATTGTGGAACTTTACTTCGTGAGGACTGAGTTCCAGCTAGCTGATATATTCACCAAAGCACTTCCTAGGGAATAATTTCAATTCATTCTCCCTCATCTTGGAATGAAGAGTCTCACACCTGAAGCTCTCAAAAGTCTTCAGGAAGAACAAGAGGAGTAAATAAGATGCTTCACATATCCTTGTACATAGTTTTAACATAAAAAGAAAAATAAAAAATCATAAAACCTTCAAAATCCATAAAAAATCAGAAAAACATAAAATCCAAAAATATTCTTCTCTCGACATGTCTCTTGTGTAATCAATATTATGTACGTTTCTAGAAATGCCAATCAATAATGGCACAGAATCATACATATGCTTGAGCAAGAGTTTTTCTTTTTACGTCAAATAAAGTTTCTTTCTAAAACATGTCGTTTCCTAAAACGTTCTTTCAAAATGGCTTGCAGTTATTTCAGACTGTAACCCGGGTTTTATCTAATGGCTTGCTATTCTTCAGATAGCAACCCGCTACTCTAGATGGGGAAAACTCGTCGCCAAAAAGACGGTTGTTCCTCTTACTGGGTGAAGTTCACCCGGGCATGGATTACTTGATATCCATGTTTCATCGACTTGATGTACGTTTCAGTGCATTATTTCTTGTATAAGAAGAGAAGTCTTCTTTTCAACACGAATACTTTTCCTTCAATGATTCTTCGGGAAAGTATTTGTTCTAAACTTGGTGGTACCATGATTTTTTGAAAATCAATCAAATTTGCAATTTTTGAATAAAATTTGCCACTCAATCGATGCTAAATGACTAATCTTTTTGAATTAAAGTGATAAATTGAAAATGGGTCATCGATTGAGGGGGAGAATGATTTCAAAAATTTGTTTATCATCACAACATGATCTTTGTACACAAAAAGCAGTAAATGTAATTGTTATGTGTGAGAATATGAAACTTTCATGAGTTTCTCGTTAAACTCTAAATCATTTAAAAACTCATCATTTCTGACACATAACATGCTCCCTCAAGGATTGAGTGGGAGCAAATGTATCGTCTCATAATCAGTCATTCTTAAATCTGTCCACATTATTCTCCCAAAAACTTTAAACGTATTTAAATCACTTGGGATCACAAATCTCAAATGGTTTGAAATTTTTGATCGGGGGAGAAGATGTGATTTAAATATGAAATCTGATTAAAATGTGATGTTTTGGACACAATTATATGCTCTCCCATATGTGCTAAACTCTTTTGCATATCAATGCACATATTGAGGGGGAGCAAATGGTTTGTAAAAAAGTTGTGAGAAAGGATCGTAGCATCTCACATGAGCGAAGCTCAGATTTGACCATTGAATTGACGAAACAATAATTGTCGTCAATCGAAAGGTCTAGTCCTGGACGGGTAATAACTTCAAGCTGGTCTCACCAGTGATGTAAGCGTGTCTCGAAAAGGACTTGTCTGAGTAGAGTGTACCATTTCGAGAAACCTTTGGTGAATTTGATCGGGCCGGGTAATAACTTCAAGCTAGTCTAACTAGTGATGTAAGCGTGTCTTGAATGCCCGTTCATGTTCACTTAAGGTGGATCAATTCAAAAAATGCAACTCTCCCCGACATGTGCAAATTTCTATCAAAAACTCATGAGCACGTGTTAAGGGGGAGCATTTGAAAATGGTAAAACTCTCAACGTGTTAACAAAATATTCTTCTTAAACTATAAACACGTTGAGAGAATTTTCAATGATTTGGTTTATGGCAACATAGGATAGTCATGAAGTTATAAGGTGGCTAAGGTTAGTAAAACCGTTCTATGATCCGCCAGAGCCGGAGGGATCTACCCATGGACAATACCCAATAGATAGTATTATAAAGTCCGTAGGTCTGATTATGAAAAAAGGAGATATGTGAGAATGGAGAAAGAAGGGGTTGAAGAATTAAAAAGAAATGAAATGAGAAAGGGTGAAAAGAAATAGCCCTCCAATTTTTCAACCTTAGGGCAGAAACCGGGTTCAATTCATATGCTACTGGGGTTACTAAGGTAACACCGGTATTGAAGACAAGACGTCATGGACCCAGTGACGCACTGCACTAAACCTTAGTACCACTCAAGTTCTCTTAAAAGAGCTTGTTTCATTTTCACGGGGAACCGGTGTAATCTATCAACTTATCTCTTAGAGATGGTTGATATTGAAGTAGGAGACCCATCCCTAGTCTCTGCATAGGAAAACCAAATCTTGCACTTATTGAGTCTAGAGCCTCGAGATGCATCAAAAGATCTCTATAGGAACACTGGATACTTGTGCACTGGTGGTTCATGTTGAACCTTAGACCTTGATAGATCTTTGAGCACTCGTGGATCGTTAGTTATGTTTATGTAATCACAAACACACTAAAAGAAAATCTCTATAACTTGTATTCTGAAGCGGAAAATAAACACAAGTATGAACAATGATTACTAAGAATACTTGATCCTCTATGGATCTTTTTATAATACTGAAATTGTTTTTCTAAAATGTGTTCCTAATACATAATCGTGTGTTCCTTTTATAGACAAGGAACCCTAAACTGTTTCACAAGAAACGTATCTTCTATAAACTTCAAAAGATATGCATTATCACTTCCTAATAAAACTCATGCATATCCTAACTAAATAACAAAATACACGGAATATCTATATCCGTAGAAACAAACTATGCTGAAACTAGTCTTCAGCTGATATACTGCTTCAGCAGGAACCAACTCTTCAATAGGAACCATCAGCAGTAACTTCAGCAGAATTCTCTATTCAGCAGAACTCCAAACAATCCTCCCCTAATCTTGAATTTGACATGGTTAAGTTCAAGATTCTTGATAGATCTTTAAAGTTACAAACCAAGAGGATTGAAATCGAACATCATCAGCAAAGAATCTTCATCAGCAGGATCTCTATGATCAGCAAAAACTTGAAAACTCCATTCTTTGCAGCAACAAATGACCAATTGTACATCAAAACATAGTAGTTTCATACTATTCTCATCACATCCAGGTGTGTTAACTCCTGTGAGAGGTGAATCATGGAAAATAATGGATTTGATGTCTCTTTACCAATAACCATCACTACTGGAGTAGCCAAATGTTTAAGTTCGAAAACTATGGTACACTGATGACCATATGATTTTTAGCAAGTCATCAACTATAAACGATTTAAGATGCCTTTACCTGTAGCCGTTTGCTCAGGACTAGTCAATTATTTGGATGAGTAAATCACCTTGGTAAATTGAATACCAAATATGGTTTTCCACTGCCTTTACCACAAGCCATACACTTGTGGGCTAGCCAATTATTGGGAATCCATAAGGAAAAATCCATGGTCAATTGATAACCATCCAACTCTCAGCTGTTAAGCATGGGTGAGTTGAGTACCCAATAGTTTTGAGCAAACTATTACAGCTATCAACAGATTAGACTTGTCTTTACCAAAGCTGTACCCTTTGGACTAGCCAACTTTTTGATGGAATAGTCAACATCAGGTAAGTTGATAACCAGAGAAGGTGTGGATATAACCAACATCAAAACCTGCATACAACTTACACAATACTGTACAAATCTGTTTTTTTTTTTTTTTTTTTTTTTTTTTTTTTTTTTTTTTTTTACTAAGAATAATGAAAATAAACAAATATACAGCAAAATACCATCAAGTAGCTCTGGCCACCCTAATCTTGACTTTGAACAAACGAACCATAGATTCAGCAAACAATCTAGCATTCCCCACTGGATCAGGAGGAATCTCCAACTTATGTTGAAGCATTTTCTCCATGAGAGGCACAGACAGAGGATAATTCTTCTCAATGAACATTATTACCCTTATTCCAGATGTAGTCTCCAATACATGAACACAAGTTCCAAATCTGTACTTTCCACCTCTGATTGTTCTTCACACTCCATAACCAGAACCAGTTGGTGAAGTAGAATCCATAAGCACTTGAAGATCACCCAATAGAAATAATCTTGCACCTTCAGTAGTATGAGCTGCATAATACTTAGAAACCAACTCATAGAGAGTGACTAAATCCTGATGATCCACAAGATGCAAAATGTCTTGTAGAAATGTGAATGACAAAGATGTTTTATCAAGCCTATAAATAGTGTTGATCTGTCCATTACTAGACAGCTCCCATCTAACCAAAATATCCCTAAAACCCTCTGGCCAATCATCAGGAGATCCCTCTTTGATAAAAGAAGAATCAACAGCATTTACATCTACTACCCTATGCACTTGAGGAGGGTGTGAGACCTTCATTCTAGCCATTCTTTTGGCTCTTCTACCAAGAATATATATAGCAGCATGTGGAGAAGAAGGTTCTTCAGTAGCTACATCCTCAGCAGATACATCTTCTACAACATGTGTTTCCACTGATGGAAGATCTAATGGAACATCAGTAGAATCCTCAGCAGAAGGTTGACCAAGTGCAACAGATTAAGCTTGTGCATCCATCTCCATCCTAATCTGTTTGGCCCTAGCAGCTGCAAGCTCTACTTCTCTCACTTTGATGTCATGAAATCTTGCCATTTCAGTTTTTTGATCATCATGCAACCTCTTAGCAGCCTCTTCACCCAATCTCTCCTCCTCCATTTGTCTTCTTGTTCTTTTTTTAGAAGGAAGATCTTCTGCTACAACTTTTGCTTTGCCTTTGTCAATAACAGATGGAACAACTGCAGTTGTTGTATCAGCAGAAGTAGATACACTAGGTAAAGGTACATGAGCATCAACAGGAACACCCATATCCAGAGTAGGAGCAGCATCAGTAGGATGAGATACAGATGTAGCAGGCACATCAACAGAAACAGCTTCATTCATCTTTAATCTCTTAGACTGTGGTTCTTCATCAGTAGTAAGTAAAGTAGGAACAAGCTTAGGAGTACTCATTCCATCCTTTTCTAATCTGGTCTTGATTCTATTATACTGAAAAACCAATTGTTCATCTGAGAGAGACCAAACTTGTTTCCTAGTCCAAGCATTATTATATAGTGCACTGCTTTGATTTTTCACAAAATTTCTCATAAAAGCCCTTTGCTATACTTGAGTCATTGGTTTATCCCTTTTTGCTTTGGCAATTCTTTCAGCTGCTTCTCTCTTCCTTCGTTTCATTATCTCAACTATTCCAGGAAGCAAATCATCTTCACTGACTTTATTTCCAAGAATATATCTAGCTAAACCAGGAGTAGAAATCACTTGTCTCCCAATATGCATCCAATCTGCTTCATCAAAATTTGGAATTGCAGCATCCAATTCTCTTTGTCTTTCAAGAGGCAGAGTAGATACATACTTGGTTGTAGCATATTGGAACTCTAAGTCATATTTAGCTTGTTCTTCCTTTGCCAATTCTGTACTTTTCTTATGATCTTCCCATTCTTTCAAAAGTCTTTCTTACTCAAGTCTTTCTTCTTCTGAGATAAGATCATCATCACACACTCTAGTAATGTCAGCAGAATCATCATGAGGAATGACCAACTCTTCCATAGGATCAGCAGGAATATCTTGAACATCTAAATCAATTAGAGTATCAGCAGATCCTGTAGTATGGGGAGTTGCATTTGTGTCTTCATGAGAAACTTGTTCAGGAACAGATGGATCAATGCTAGGAGAATCCATATACTCTTTACCAGCCACAAAGAATGAATTCACGGATGTGTGAATCCCATCAGTAGCCTTTGCAGCAGCAATATCACTGATTGGTTCATTCTCCTGAAGAGCATCACCAGCATCTATCATTAGAGTCTCATCAACATTGGACACCTTAGAAGATTCAGCAGACTTCTTTGCCAAATACTGTCTTCCCTTTCTTCTGCTGAACTGAATTGGCTTATTAAGTTTTGAAGATTCATCAACTTTGGGAGAAGAAGCATGAGTCTGTTGAGCAACTTCAGCCAAGATCTCAAGTGAATCCAAGTTCCTATCCTCATGTACTTCATCAGCAGCAATCACAAACTTTCTTTTCTTTTGCTGACTAAGTTGAGTTTCTAACTCCTGAACCCTCTTTTTCATCAACTCAATCTCACCACCAAGTGAATATTTGGTATTTGCAAGCTCCTTTTGAAGATCATCAGTACTTTTAACATACCTGCAAAGCAAATGATATACAGAGGTGAGAGTAACAGTGTCCTCAGCTCCACCAGAAGATTGCTCAGTGGTCATGGGAGCTTCATTGAACCTATCAGGAGAAACAGACATATGTACAACATTGGGAGAGCCTTCAGCATATGGCTCTCTTACAGGACTAGGTGTGGGTAGTCTAGTAATCTCAGGTTCAAGAGATGTAGGTAGTTGAGTACCAAGAGACTGAATTGTCTCTTCAACCTCAGGAGCAAGCTCATCTGGAGCAACCTGAGAAGGTGATGGAAAGGGACTAGGTGACAGAGGTAAAGGGGAAGGTGGAGGCAGGTCAGAAGAAACATGTAATGCTTCAGCAGTTGTAGATGGCTCTCCATCATTTACCACTGATGGATTAGCATCAGCAGCAACACCAGAAGATGATGGATTGCCATCATCAGCTGCATTTTGAGAGGGTATATCACCAGTAGTATCACCCTCACCTGCATCATCATTACCATGTGGCAACATAACAGCTAACAGAGGGTGATGTACCCCATCATAGTTTGTTTTCATAGAAGCAAATAATTTAGAACTAAGACCTTTTATAGGGATATGAACTCTGTCTTATGTGGTTATGTCTAAAATTATCTGAAGAAACCTAGGGTACATTAAAAACTTAGGCTTTTTTTCTCAATATTTTCTAGCATATTTTCAAAAATAAACTTAGAAAAATTATAAGTTAAACCCTTTGAAAGACAGATAATACCACAACCCAATTGGGTAGAAAATTGATCCCATCCACCAGACTTGTTGCTGATACATTGGAGCAATGTGCACCAGAAACCTCCACTTGGGACAAAACGGATTCTTAAGCCACTTAGTTATGTCAGTGCTCTGGTAACCGACTTCCCTCAACCCAGCACGTATCACTTCAGTGTTGGAGTGAAAAACACCATTCTCATCATCCAAACGAAGCTTTGTACTTATCAATGATTCAGTCACCACATACTCAGTTCCATCAATAGTAACAATCTCTGTGTCAGACCTTTTTGTAGCAGATGCCCAAAATTGCTTCACCATCGATTCATATATCACATTTGGAGAATGTGTTAAAGCATAATGAATCTTGGAACGCTGTAGAAACTCCACCATAGGATCATACAGTTCACGATCTTTTGTCTTACTCAGAAAAGCAACCTTGTTATGATCTTTCTTGAATTGAAGTGTTTCCATTCGAAGGATTTGTGAGAAACGGTTATGAATTATGCAAATGGATGATGGGTTTAAATTGATTGATGAGGGAATAAGTTAGTTTTGGGCGAATGATGAGGCGAAAAGTGAACCGCTTTAAAGGGGTCATTTAAGCCCGAATTCGAGATTATTTGATCAAATATTGCCCTAAATCGTTCCTTTTGTCATTTTAGGTACTTTTGGAGAGAAATCTGGAAAACGAAGCATTTTGGACGTTTTTGGAGCATAAAAGTGAAGAAAACGGCAAAGTCTCAATTTTCATTGTTGGGAACAGATCCTGACGGCGTCAAGATCTTCTACATGACGGCGTCAAGAGTTACAAAAGAGGTGGATGTGGAAAATACATGTGACGGTCTAGAGTGTTTTCAAGCATAGGACCTGACGGCATCACCAAGGCTGTCAGGGTCCATTTGTACATGACGGCCCATAAGATTTTTATACATGACGACGTCAAAATCAGATCTAGGCAATACGATTTCTATTAAGGCGGCGAGTTGACGGCGTCACGATCCAGTACATGACGCCGTCACAAGTTGTAATCTATATAGAGTTTTCTAAATTTCATTCATTAGTGTGCAACTTTTAGGGAAAAACCCTAGGTCGAATTTTCCAGCTTTCTCAAGGGTTTCAACACTTTGAATCTTTCATGTTCAATTGGAGATAAGTACTCTTTCAAATCAATCAATATGTCTACGTGTTGTTTGAATATATCTTATGCTTGTCTTCTATTTAACATGCTAGGCTAGATTTATTTTGTGTTTGCTTAGATGTAGTAAAACCTAGATGTTAATTATGGTTTGATTGTTTGTTTATAATTGTTACGGATGATTGTATTCGATGTTAGGCTTAAGAAAACTGGCAAACTTCCATTGGTAACTTACTTGAACGTCTTAAGAAACATGATCGGAGGTGTACTACGATTTTTGGTTGTATTTAATGCGTAGGAGAATTCTAATGATCCCATGTTAGGAGCTTCTAACGGCTCAATATAGGAGTGAAGTAGGGTCCTATTGAGTTAGGGAATATTGTACACGACCCTCACGTACCGACGAAGCGGGAGATAAGTGGTACACTTTCAAACCCGAGCCAAACCCTTACGTTGATTCCTACAACCCTTCTTGGAAAAATCACCCGAACCTTAGGTGGAAACAAAACCAAAGCATGCCCCAAAACAATTCTTCCAATCCACCTAATCGTTACCAACCAAACGGTCCACCCTCTAACCGTACTTTCAACAACAATCCTTCCAATAACTATGGTAGTACCAACAATCTTGAAGGGTTGATGTCCAAGTTTATGGAATCTCAAGAAGCTCTCATATCTAAGTTTGAAGCCGATTTCAAACAAAAGCAAAGCGAGACGACCACCAAAATCGACACATTGTTGAAAGTTCTCAATGACCGAGAAATGGGAGCACTCCCAAGCGACACGGTCAAGAACCCAAAACTAAACGTTAATGCCATATCATCGGTTTCGTTACCTACTTCTTGTCCACAATACTATTCGGTCAAAGCAATGAGCACGTGTTTCAAGCAAACCCAAATTTTTCAAAAGGACCAATTGAATAAAACATCTGATATCAAACCGGTCAATAACATAGTTGAAACACCTCCTACACAAGACCTTGACGATGAATTCATGGAGCTCCACCTTGAACGCCCCGTCATTGATGTCTTAGCCCGTGCTCCCTACTACAGTGCCCTCCTAGAAAAATATGAGAAATTTAAATTGGGTAAAAATAGGACCGCCTTCATTCAAAACAAGTTGCCTAAGAAGCTTGATGATCCGGGTATATTTGTTTTGCCTTGTAAGATAGGAAGATCCGAAGCTTTCGACACACTAGCCGACTTAGGGTCAAGCCTCAACTTGATTCCCTTATCCCTTTTCACCACTCTTAAGTTAGGAAAGTTAGAGGAGACGGAAGTACTAATTGGTCTAGCGGATGGAAGTATTGCCCATCCGGTCGGAATGATCCAGGATGTAGTTGTTCACGTAGGAAAGTTAACTATTTTAGCGGATTTTCACATCCTAGATATGGTTAGTGATACTACATGCCCATTGTTAGTAGGAAGAGGATTTTTAGCAACCGCTAGTTCCATGATAGATTGTAAGGAGTCTAAGATAGCGGTAGGAGAGGGTGATACTTGGTCGGTTTATGATGTTAGGAAGCATAGCTACGATTGTGATGACGAACCGACACCACATTAGGTAGACATGAATAGGAGACCATCTAGATATGGGCCTTGGATAGAAAGAAACTTTATAGGGCCTCAATGCCCATTCTATCTAGTAAAAGATTTCATCGATAAAACACATTCGGTGGAACAACTCATAGCTAGAGATGAGGAACTAGACCCCTTTGAGGATCCCCTAGTCTTTAGGAAAATGATTGAGTTCTTAAGCGTAATGCCTATCAACATAGAGATGAACAAGTGGAAAAGGGAAGGAGATAAGTGTAAATGGAAGTGGGACAAGCCACCTAAGGAAGGTGACGGATCATGGCATATGAAGATGATTTTATGAGAGGATCACTTGATTTGATAACACACTATGAGGTGTTGGACCTTTGTAATGTGTATATGTGATACTTTGAGTGAATATGATTAAGTATGCGAAATCTACTTAACCACACCTAGAATGTTTATTGGAAATGGAACTGTGATGCTTGAGTTTATTTAACAAAGAACAATGAATGTATTTCACCAAACGATTCAATATTATTCAAAATAATATGAGTGATCTTCACTATCACTAGGGTTACAAAGACCTTGAATCTTGTGTTTTGTTCTATTGTTTTTCTCTATGTATATCTCTACTCACATATATATTTTCTGCACGCTTAAGACATATCTAAGATCTTCCTTTTATAGTCCAAGGAAAAGATATTTTACAATCTATATATCTTATCTAATCACTAGCTTATGACTTATCTTCAGTCTAGCTATATGATGACTTATCTTGTTAGTCATTAAGATACAACATGTATCTAGGATTACAACTCACTTGGAGTGTTCAATTTGATGACTATAACAAAGATATTTTCTTGTACACGTATCAGTAGAATAAGTCGTACTTATTTACACAGCTGTTGAATGAGTCATAGCAGCAGCAGAATCCATCAGCAGAAATACCTTTAGTAGAAACATTCTTTCAGCAGAAACACTCTTGTGTTTCAGCAGGAACGTACTTTGAGCTTTATTATCAGGAACATACTTGATGTATTTCCTTGAGCCTTTATGCTGATTCTTCTGATTATTTAATTCCCAACAATCCTCCCCTAAACATGTGAATTACATTCAAACATGTTTTTCTGAATTAAATGAGGACTTTGTGAAGATCTTTCAAACACTTCATTGTCAGACTGTCGATCTGAACTTTCTTCTCTTTTGAGTGATTGAATGTCTTTCTCTGTAACTCATCTGCTTTCTGTTCTTTGCTCCATTCTTGGACTAAAAGATGGTGCAATATTCAACTTGAAGAATTATAAGAGGCAATGATGCTGTGTATCTTGGATGCTTGTTCCAAGAAGTAGAAATCATCTTTCAGCATATCTTTGGAAGTGATGAACAAACGTAGTGAACTGAAATTGAAACCTTTCATCTTTTGATCTAGATAGAACTTTCTCCTATCAGTTCTGTTCTTGTTCTTTATCAGTAGAAACTATGTCATCATCTTGTATGCTCTTGTCTTTTTCTTCTTTTTCTTTGGATAATCTTCCTTTTAAAGGGCTTTTGTAACCTCCCCTGAGATTTATTTCTCTCTTGAGCAATTTCCTCCCCTGTTTGGAAGATCTCTCACAATCATATCATATCACAATCATCTGATCTAGCAATTTCCATATTTTCAGACAATTTGTACATGAAGCCATCAATTCTTTAAGAGTTTAAATGCTGCCCTCATCACTTCTAGGTGTGTAACCTCCTATGAGTGGTGAATCACTGAGCATTTGACTCATAATCCATCATTAGATGATTTTCTGAGCCTCTTTGAAAGTCCTTTTTAAGAAATATTTGACTTAGCAGTATGAACATGATTTTATGATTAAAAATCATACTGCTTCTAACCATTTTGAAGGGATTAAGTGTGGTAACAGACATTTAATCAAAGTTTCGGTTTAAAGCAACCTCTGGTTGTGTGAGAACCAATGTTTTCAGTTATAAATAACTGCCTGTGTACAGATAAACCTATTCAAAAGGCTTTCTTTACAGGGTTTCCAGCTCGTGGCATTTGTTACCTCTAACACAAGTGTTAGATTCACTTTTACTCGCTGTTCTTTCTATCAGATATCCGTAGATTAGTCACATTATACTTGAGAGTATAAAATGATAGAAAGTGAGTTGTATCAGTTATTAACTGATCAACTAGATCATCAATTCAATGTGAAACATCATAATCAGGTTCCAATATAGAAGTTTTAAGGAGTTTTCAAATCCTAAACTCTTTCAATCATGAACCTGTTATATCAGCAGCAATGATCAGCATTCAGTAGCAATGATCAGTAATTTGTTGCTTACAGATTTCACTTGAAGTAGCCTTTGAGCTCAAACATTCATACCTGAAATTGTTAGTCTAAAACCAAAAGAACAAAGTACAAAGTACTTGTCTTGAATTAGAATAATCATAGAACTAACTGTATGAATAACTTTTAAATTGGTAATACTAGTTTTAGATGACAAAGTTAGATGCATTAACAAAATCTATATACAAGAACACATTATATTGAAAAATTTAAAGATTAAGCATTCCAATACCTGCTACCAAGTACTGAAATCTTCCAACATCAAAAGCTTTTGTAAGAAGATCTGCAAAGTTTTGTTCTGAAGTAATTTTCATTACATGAATTAACCTCTTTTCATTGCAATCTCTAATAAAATGATGTCTAATTTCAATGTGTTTTGTTTTTGAATGTTGCACTGGATTTTTAATAATGCAAATTGTACTACTATTATCAATATGAATAATGGTATGTAAGAAATTGTACCCATAGTCAAGAAGTTGGTTTTGAAGCCATAGGACTTGACCACAACAATTTGCAGCAGCTACATATTCAGCTTCAGTTGTTGAAGTAGCCACCATTGTCTGCTTCTTACACTACCATGAGATAATTCAACACCCAAGGAATTGACATCCTCCAGTTGTTGACTTTCTGTCCAAGCTAGCACCAGCATAATCACTATCTGAGTATGCTACCAAGTCAAAAGATGACTCCTTAGAATACCATAGACCCAACCTTGGTTGACCCTTGAGATATCTAAAAATTCTCTTGACTACTGTTAAATGAGAAACCTTAGGAGTTACTTGATATCTTTGATGCGTGGGAATTGCACCAGGCTTTACCTCTGGAGGGATCTCGAGAAGCTTACAACCCCCACCAGGCAGTGTACCTGATCATTGTAGTATAGTATAGTGACAAGTACCGGGGGATTGATCGTTCAACTTAGGAATAGTGTCGCTAGGATTAGAAAGCCTAAAAACTAGGTCTAGAGGTGAGGGATGATTCTTTTTGTATTTTTATATTTTTATAAAAGCAAGTAAAATCTCGGTTTTTAGAGGAGTGGGCGAAATTAGTTGCTAGTCAACTAACCCAATTACTAAGATGCAATCAAAATAAAATAATATAAATGCTAATAAACTAAATTAACTAGTGGTGCGAGCAATATATGGGAGAATTGTGTTTACTTAGATTTCACTACTCTCTTGATATCTTTTACAGGTTAATTACTTTTTACAGTCGCGTGGATGACGGATTGTATTCCTTAATACCATTCATGGGGTGGCGTACTTACTTCCCCAATCCTATAAGCTCCTACTTCACTCCTATGTGAGCCGGCTAAGAAGCTCCTAACATGGGATCACTAGAATTCGCTCATGCATTAAATACAACCATAAAAACCTAGTACACATCGGTTCATGTTTCTTAAGACGTTCAAGCAAGTTACACAATGGAGATCTGCCAGTTTTCTTAAGCCTAACATTGAAATCATTCATCCATTACAACTATAAACAAGCAATCAACCTATAATCAACATCTAGGTTTCATTACATCTAAGCAAACACATGAAAGATCTAGCCTAGCATTTTATAATCAAGACAAGCATAAGATATATTCAAACAACACATAGACATATTGAATGAATTGAAAGAAGACTTGTCTTAATTGAACATGAAAGGTTTCAAGGGGTGAAAACCCTTGAAAATACTGTTACAAACAACCTAGGGTTTATTAGGTTCGGCCCTAGTATTCTCCACACAAGTTCTTCTTTAATGAATGAAAAATAGAAAAGTATATATAGATTTTGTGAGGTGACGGCGTCAAGAGTAAATTTCTGACGCTGTCATCTCGCCGCCAATAAAGTTCTCGGACTGCCTAGATCTGGGTTTGACGCCGTCACGTGTAATCCTTCTTTAGGCCGTCACCAAAATAACTCTTGACGCCCTTGTTCTGATGCCTTCAGGTTTTCTCTGGGTCGTCATGGATTTTGCTCTTGACGTCGTCATATTTTCCTTCTTGACGCCATCAGGTACTGTTCTCAGCATGGAAAATTAAGTCTTTGCCGTTTTCTTCACTTTTATGCCCCAAAAACGTTCAAAATGCTTCCTTTTCCAGAATTCACTCCCAAAGTACCTAAAATCACAAAAGGAACGATTTTGGGCAATATTTGATCAAATAAATTCAATTCCGGGCTTAAATGACCCCCTAAAAACGGTTCATTTTTCGCCTCATCATATACCCTTACACTTGAGATTTGCTTATCCTCAAGCAAATGCGCTTTTATTCTAGTCAAAATACAAGTTAGGGTCATTTAACACTAATATAAAAGTAATTACAACAAATAATCATTCCACTAAAGACCAAAGACAAGCACGGAGGTCATACACTAGCACCTCACAAATAGTGTTTAGATACTCACATCTCTCGGGTGTAATAAAGTAATATCACAATATGCAAATGGAAAACATCTCTCACTACCTGTCATAGCAAAATAGATTACCATAGGCTTAGGAAAGGATCAAACCTCCACCACATGGCGTAAGCACCTAGGATAAACTATCAAAGAGGTCTTTTTAAAGGGTTGTAACGTTAGGTATAGGGATATGAAATACACGGTTTTGTTGGATATAGGCAATCTTTACTAGTGGCGAGTTAATAATCTTGGTTAATTACATGTACAATATGGCGTTGCTAAGCCAAGACTAGACTCGACTTAAGCTAATAAATGAAAAATAACAAAAACATAAAATAAACATAGAATGAAACGGGATGGTAGTCCGTATGTTTTTCTCTTTTTCTTTTTTTCTATATATTTTTTTTCTTTATCTTGATTTTCCGATTTTTTTTTTCTTTTTTTTTTCTTTTTTTTTTTTTTTTTTTGCATACACTCTTACCCAACCATCCAAAATAATACATCATAGGGAATGTACATTCCCCTTACTCTTGAATTTTTACATACTTTACAAATAACTAATCTAATGACTCGAATCAAGATAATCAAAACACTTGGAGTACTTTTAAGATTAATTCACATATGGGGGTAATATATGATGTTCTTCCCCATTACTCCATAAAATAAGTACTTTACCCATGGGTCCCAATCGTCCCAAAACAATATGTACAAGGATATGACTCGACTTAGCAACCATGTAATCAATTAGATAATTAACTAAGGGTTTAAACAAATAACAATAATGCACTATAGATGAGTGCATACACGGAAGGCTAAGGTGATTTGGGTGTACATTTAAGTGGGGTGTAAAAAATTCTTCCTTTAAGTAAGATGCTTAAAGTTAGAAATGAAAAGATAGTCTCGGAGGGGTGTACTAGGGGTTTCGTGTACTAAAAATGAGTACAATGCTAAGGTGTGGGAAAAATTACTTGACTTAACTAGCCAAGTAATATGACTTAAATGGTCAAGTAATTATGATACGGGTTTAACACAAGGGTGATCCTAATGCCTCTTATCATGTAGTAAATCCTACTACACGAATGTAGTCTCACTAGCGGTCTCGGGATGCATCACTAACGCAAGTTTTAGAATCTAAATGCTACCGGTACACTCATAAGCACTAATAGTGAGTGTTTTTCCTATCAAATCTAAAGGCGAACCTCACATATTTGGTGGAAAATTTTTCTGAATAGTACGGTTTTGTGCTAGTCATACAATCTCCTATCCATGAGACGCTTGCTAAGGCTAAAGTTTCACTCCTAAATGTTGTAAAAAATTTTAAATTTGGCGCTAAAATTACACTAACAAGTATTTCTCATAGTTTTATTACACATTTACCATCTAACAAACAAACTCAAGCGAAAGTGTATCGGTAAGGTATCATCATTTTACCCTCCACTTACACTTAGGATGAACATTGTCCCCAATGTTCAATTAAAGAATGTAAAAGTAAAACAGGTAAAAGAATGAAATCAAATACTCCCCTGATTCGCTCGGTATGGATAATATGGTAACCAGGTTAGATCTTCCTCCAAAATATAAATCATCTTCTTGTCATATATAACCTGTTAAACCTGATAAAACAGACAAGGCAACCTCGCGTAAAATCGGCGGCAATCTATATATGCTAACAAATCCTAGAAAACAAAATAAGATATAATGCTTGTGGAATGATGTTTGCAGATCTCCTGAAGATTATAAAACTAAAGATTCAACAAAAACTTTAAGACTTCGTTAGAAAAACAAAACTGGTAAAATTTCCAGAATTTTACACGTGACGCCGTCAGGAATTTCTTCCTTACGCTGACAGAAGTGACATGCAGAAATTCTTATGTTAAGTTTCCGGAAAATTTCTAGAAAAACTTCATCCTACTTCCTGGAAAATCCTGCAAAACATCATTATGACTCGATACAAGCATTTGACTCTAACAAATACGAATATACATGTTCACTTAATATTGTGGAGAATCATGATCGAGTTTGTTTCTTAAAAACATATTTGGGGTTTCCCCTTACACTTATCTTTTGCGAAATACCTTTGGATGAAGTTAAGACTAGGCCAAACAACAAAATAAAGTATTTTCACCATTTTAATTTTGAAACATGATCTACCAACAATAAAAATAAAGCATGCATACGGAAGCAAATAACAATCAAACAAAATAAAAATCACACAAAACATGGGTTGCCTCCCAAGAAGCGCTTTTCTTTATATACGAGTCTTGTAGCTAGACTCAAGGTCATGGGTTACTACGTGACATGGGTGAGTTCCTCATTGAGGACATCTTTGGGATCAAACTTAGGTTTCAACTTCCTATCGGTTTTCTTAGTACGGTATGACCTTTCAAACTTTTCTCCATCCAGATCATACAAAATCATCTTCATATGCCATGATCCGTCACCTTCCTTAGGTGGCTTGTCCCACCTCCATTTACAATTATCCCCCTCTCTTTTCCACTTGTTCATCTCTATATTAATAGGCATTACGCTTAAGAACTCAATCATTTTCCTAAAGACTAGGGGGTCCTCAAAAGGGTCTAGCTCTTCGTCTCTAGCTATGAGTTTTTCCACCGAATGTGTCTTATCGATGAAATATTTTTCTATTTAGAATGGGCGTTGAGGTCCTATAAAGTTTCTTTCTATCCAAGGTCCATATCTAGATGGTCTCCTATTCATCTCTACCCAATTTGGTGTTGGTTTATCCTCACCATCATAGCTATGTTTCTTGACATCATAAACCGACCAAGTATCGCCCTCACCTACCGCTATCTTAGACTCCTTACAATCTATCATGGCGCTGGCGGTAGCTAAAAATCCTCTTCCTACTAACAATGGGCATGTAGTGTCACTAACCATGTCTAGGACGTGAAAATCCGCTAAGATAGCTAACTTCCCTACGTGAACAACTACATCCTTAATCATCCTAACCGGGTGGGCAATACTCCCATCCGCTAGACCAATTAATACCTCCGTCTCCTCTAACTTTCCTAGCTTGAGAGTGGTGAAAAGGGATAAGGGAATCAAGTTGAAGCTTGACCCTAAATCGGCTAGTGTGTCAAAAGCTTCGGATCTTCCTATCTTACATGGTAAAACATGGTGAAAAAGGGATAAGGGAATCAAGTTGAGGCTTGACCCTAAATCGGCTAGTGTGTCAAAAGCTTCGGATCTTCCTATCTTACATGGTAAAACAAATATACCCGGATCATCAAGCTTCTTAGGCAACTTGTTTTGAACGAAGGCGGTCCCATTTTTACCTAGTTTAAATTTCTCATATTTTTCTAGGAGGGCACTATAGTAGGGAGCACGGGCTTAGACATCAATGACGGGACGTTCAAGGTGAAACTCCTTGAATTCATCATCAAGTTCTTGCGTAGGAGGTGTTTCGACTATGCTTTTGACCGGTTTTATATCGGGTGTTTTATTTGATTGGTCCTTTTGAAGAATTTGGTTTTGTTTGAAACACGTGCTCGTTGATTTAACCGAGTAGTATTGCGGACAAGAAGTGGGTGACGGAACTGATGATATGGAATTAACGTTTAGTTTCGGGTTCTTGACCGTGTCGCTTGGGAGTGCTCCCATTTCTCGGTCATTGAGAACTTTCAACAATGTGTCAATTTTGGTGGTCATCTCGCTTTGCTTTTGTTTGAAATCGGCTTCAAACTTAGATATGCGAGCTTCTTGAGATGCCATAAACTTGGACATCAATCCTTCAAGATTGTTGGTACTACCATAGTTGTTAGAAGGATTATTGTTGAAAGTACGGTTGGAGGGTGGACCGTTTGGTTGGTAACGATTAGGCGGATTGGAAGAATTGGTTTGGTTTTGTTTCCACCTAAGGTTTGGGTGATTTTTCCAAGAAGGGTTGTAGGAATCACCATAAGGGTTTGGCTCGGGTTTAAAAGTGTACCACTTATCTCCCGCTTTGTCGGTACGCGAGGACGCGTAGTCCACAAAAGCTGTTCCGGGGAGTTCCACACAATCACGAGTGTCATGGGGACCACTACATAATTCGCATGAAGAAGTGATTTTGTTCACTTGGCTTGAAGGCTTAGGAGCTTCGTAAGATTTCATGAGAAACTTGACTTGGTCCTTAAGTTCCATGATCCTACGGTCGGGAGTGCTAGAATTGTTCGAAGGCAAAGATATTGCCTTGACCGTTTTGTTCAAATCACGGGGATCATTCCAACTTTCGTTGTCTTAGAGAGTAAGATCTTCTATGAGTTCCCATGATTGTTCCGCACTTAGATCACGTATCTTGCCACCGGCCGATTGGTCAATGGTTTGCCTTGTGGATAGATCGATATGGTCATAGAAGATTTGGACTTGGAGCCAAAGATCTATGCCATGATGAGGGACTTTTTAGAGTAAGTCCTTGAAACGAGTCCATGCTTCATATAGAGTTTCACCTTGACGTTGTTGGAAGATCAAGATATCATTTCTAAGCTTGGTAGTTCTCCCCGGTGGGAAAAATTGAGCAAGGAAATGAGTGGTGAGATCATCCCATGAGGTGATGGATACCGCGGGTAAACGCTGAAGCCATTGACTAGCTTGATCACGTAGAGAGAATTGGAATAGGCGTAATCGGGTTGACTCTCTAGTTGTAGCATCAAGGTCTATAGAATCTACGATTTTAAGGAAGTCCTTGAGATGTTGATTTGGATCTTCGGAATGAAGTCCATGGAATGTACATCCGCTTTGCACCAACCGAATGGTGTCGGATCACAATGGAGACACATTGGCTCCTTGGGTGAGCTCAATGGTGTTTCAGTAGCCTTGGTTGCTAGGTCGGGAGTACTCTCCTAGGGTTCGGGGCCTAAGAGGTTGGTTAGCTAGTGGTGGGTTTTGTGGGTGGTCTTGTTGTGGTGGGTTGATGGGTTCAAAGATGTTAGCTCCTTCCATGATGTCGGATGGTAAAGATTACGAACAAAAACACGTAGAAATGAGATAGACTAAAGAAAACCTAAAAATAAAAATAAAATCTTACTAGAAAGGAATCTAGCAAGTAGACCTAATAAAAAGAAATCCTAACCTAGACAATAACTATTCCCCAGGCTGCGGCGCCAAAAACTTGATGCGTGGGAATTGCACCAGGCTTTACCTCTCGAGGGATCTCGAGAAGCTTACAACCCCCACCAGGCAGTGTACCTGATCGTTGTAGTATAGTATAGTGACAAGTACCGGGGGATTGATCGTTCAACTTAGGAATAGTGTCGCTAGGATTAGAAAGCCTAAAAACTAGGTCTAGAGGTGAGGGATGATTCTTTTTGTATTTTTATATTTTTATAAAAGCAAGTAAAATCTTGGTTTTTAGAGGAGTGGGCGGAATTAGTTGCTAGTCAACTAACCCAATTACTAAGATGCAATCAAAATAAAATAATAAAAATGATAATAAACTAAATTAACTAGTGGTGTGAGCAATATATGGGAGAATTGTGTTTACTTAGATTTCACTACTCCCTAGATATCTTTTCCAGGTTAATTACTTGTTACAGTTGCGTAGATGACGGATTGTATTCCTTAATACCATTCATGGGGTGGCGTACTTGCTTCCCCAATCCTATAAGCTCCTACTTCACTCCTATGTCGAGCCGGCTAAGAAGCTCCTAACATGGGATCACTAGAATTCGCTCATGCATTAAATACAACCATAAAAACCTAGTACACATCGGTTCATGTTTCTTAAGACGTTCAAGCAAGTTACACAATGGAGATCTGCTAGTTTTCTTAAGCCTAACATTGAAATCATTCATCCATTACAACCATAAACAAGCAATCAACCTATAATCAACATCTAGGTTTCATTACATCTAAGCAAACACATGAAAGATCTAGCCTAGCATGTTATAATCAAGACAAGCACAAGATATATTCAAACAACACATAGACATATTGAATGAATTGAAAGAAAACTTATCTTAATTGAACATGAAAGGTTTCAAGGGGTGAAAACCCTTGAAAATACTGTTACAAACGACCTAGGGTTTATTAGGTTCGGCCCTAGTATTCTCCATACAAGTTCCTCTTTAATGAACAAAAAATAGAAAAGTACATATAGATTTTGTGAGGTTGTCGTCATCTCACCGCCAATAAAGTTCTCGGACTGCCTAGATCTGGGTTTGGCGCCGTCACGTGTAATCGTTCTTCAGGCCGTCACCAAAATAACTCTTGACGCCCTTCTTCTGACGCCTTCAGGTTTTCCCTGGGTCATCATGGATTTTGCTCTTGACGCCGTCATATTTTCCTTCTTGACGCCGTCAGGTACTGTTCTCAGCATGGAAAATTAAGTCTTTGCCGTTTTCTTCACTTTTATGCTCCAAAAACGTTAAAAATGCTTCCTTTTCCAGAATTCACTCCCAAAGTACCTAAAATCACAAAAGGAACGATTTAGGGCAATATTTGATCAAATAAATTCAATTCCGGGCTTAAATGACTCCCTAAAAACGGTTCATTTTTCGCCTCATCAATCTTGCACAAGCACAAACAGAGAACATGATATCAGGTCTTGATGATGTGAGATACATCAAAGAACCTATCATAGATCTGTATGTGTGTACATCCACATTAGTTCCTTCTACATCTTTAAGAAGTGGCTTCTCAGGGTCCATTGGTGTGCTTGCTATTTTGGAATCAACAAATTGAAACTTTTTAAGAATCTCTGCAACATATTTGTCTTGACTAATAAAGATTCCTTCTCTTGATTGTTTAACCTGCAGACCCAAAAAGAATATAAGTTCCCCCATGGAACTCATCTGAAACTTATTGTGCATAAGCTTCTCAAACTCCAAACACATCTCCTTCCTTGTAGATCCAAAGATAATATCATCCACATACACTTGAACTAGCAAAAGATCCTTCTTATGCTTCTTGGTGAAAAGTGTCTGATCTATCTTGCCTCTTTGAAATCCATTTGAAATTAAGTAGGAAGCCATTGTTTCATACCAAGCTCTTGGTGCCTGATGTAGGCCATATAGAGCTTTAATAACCTTGTACACTTTGTCTGTATGATCAGGATCAACAAAACCAGGAGGTTGTGAGACATACACCTCCTCTTCAATAGTACCATATAAGAAATCACTCTTGACATCCATTTGATAAACTGTGAATCCCATAAATGAAGCATAAGCCAAAAAGAGTCTAATGGCTTCAATCCTTGCTACTGGAGCAAAAACTTCTTCATAGTCTATCCCTTCTTCTTGTGTGTACCCTTGAGCTACTAATCTAGCTTTATTTCTTATCACTATGCCCCTTTCATCCCTTTTATTCCTAAAAACCCATCTAGTGCCAATTACCCTTACACCACTTGGTAAATCAACTAGCACCTATACCTTTTGAATCTTAAACTGAAGAAGCTCCTCTTGCATAGCCTCCAATCAACTTGAATTCTCTAGGGCTTTATGAATATTCTTTGGTTCATCTTGTGAGAGAAAACATACAAAGAAGCAGAGTTTGAAAACTCATGTTGTTTTGAAGCATAAAGGGCATCAAGAAGCCCTTGTTGATCTGAAGACATCAATTGTTGTCTTGTCTTCACTCCTGATTGTACATCTCCAATTACATTATCAAGGGAGTGGACTTTGTGAATCCTTGAGTGTGGAGTAGAAAGAACTTGATAATCAGGTGGAAGGTTGTTGAAATCCACCTCATTTTCTAAGAGATTTGTTTTTGTTTCTTCTGATGGATCATCAGCAGAAACATTTTGCTCATCAGTGGGAACAATTTGCTTATCAGCAGAAACAGCAGTGTTACTTCTGATTTGAAACTCTTGTTCATTAGTTCCTTCTTTGTTGTATTCATCTTCAACATCTTCTTTAGTTTTTCCAGAAGAAGATTCACCATTTATTGAAGTTGAATCCACACTTGAATTTTTCCATATTGGCATCATCACATAATCTTGATCTGTCTCCTTCTCTAATCCTTCTTCATTTGTTGCATCAGCAGTTTGTAAACCTGAAAATTCATTAGTTTCTGCAACAAAAGGCACATAATTCATTGATTTGGATAGAGATTCAAGATCAAATAGCCATTTGGGACCTTGACCTTCTACATTGGTTTTATTTTCCAAAAACTTCACATGTAGATTTTCCTCTACTCTTCTAGTTCTCATGTTGTATACTCTGAATGCTTTGCTATTGATAGAGTATCCAATTAAGAATCCTTCATCTGCTTTACCATCAAACTTTCCAAGATGGTCTAAGGTATTTAGAATTGTCACATGACATCCAAAAGGTCTAAGAAATCCTATTTTAGGAGTTCTACCTCTAAAAAGTTCATATGATGTCTTATTGTGAGATTTTACAACTAAAACTCTATTTTGAACATAGCAAGCAGTGTTGACTGCTTCTGCCCAAAAAGTTATAGGCAACTTAGAGTCAGCTAACATAGTTCTAGCCGCTTCTATTAGTGTTTTATTTTTCCTTTCAACAACTCCATTCTGTTGTGGAGTTCTTGCAACACTAAATTCTCTTTTAATACCTTTTTCTTTTCAGAAATCATCCATAACTCTATTCTTAAATTCTGTCCCATTATCACATCTAATGACTTTTACTCTTTTGCTTACTAGGTTTTCTATCTCTGTAATGAAGGTTTTAAGGATGCTAGAAGTCTCATCCTTAGTACCTAAAAAGAATACCCATGTAAATCTACTAAAGTCATCAGTAATAACTAGACAATATCTCTTATGCAGCAAACTTCTAACATTTGTAGGACCAAATAAGTCCATATGCAGCATAAACAATGATTTATTGATAGAGTTAAAAATTTTGGGCTTACAAGTGGCTTTATGTTGTTTGCCTTTAAGACAAGCAATGCATGTTTGATCATTTTCAAATCATTTTTAAGGTAAACCTCTTACCAAACCATCTTTGACAATCTTATTTATGGTTTTAAAGTTAATATGACCAAGCCTCCTATGCCATTTCATAGATTCATCCAATGTAGCCTTAGCAATAAGACAAGTAAGAGAATCTTTTGGAACAATCTTCTTCATATCAACACTGTACATGTTGCCTTTTCTTGGAATTCTAAGAAGTGCTTGACTTTCATCAGGCATCTTAAAATTAGAAGAAAATACAAGACATTCAGTGTCAGTAAAGAGAACTTTGTTCTTTTTGTCACACATTTGTGAGACACTAAAAAGATTATACTTAAGCTCTTGCACATAGTACACATCTTCAAAATCTAATTTACCGGTTTTAATAGTACCTTTACCAGTAATTTTTCCTCCAATTCCTCCTCCAAAGGTAACATAGCCTCCATCTACTGATTGAAAATTTGAAAGATAAGACTTGTTACCTGTCATGTGCCTTGAACATCCACTATCTGAGAATCCTTGATCTTCAGTATCTACTGATGAATGTCCCTGCACATAAGTAAAGGAATTAGTTTTGTTTTGGGATCCAAACCATTTCTGACTTGGATCCGCCTCTTGCATCAATGCAATGTAATCTTTTGAGAATAGTTGATGCAACATTGGATTTAAGAATCCAACATGCTGAGGCCTTAACAGCATTTGCCTTGTTTCCCTTAGCAGTGATATGAACTTTTGGCTATCAGCAGAAACTGATGGCTTTGCAGTTGTGTCCTTTGGTTTCCAAACTTGTTTTTGGACTACTGCTTTTGTTAAAATGGGTCTTTTAACAACGTTTAATGCATATTTGAAAGTTGTTTTAGCACTTTTAACTGTTGTTTTTGGGTAAACAGTCAGATATGGTCTATTAGCAGAAACCATTTTCCTATCAGCAGGAACTGAAACTGTTTTGGGTTTTGTTCTAGTAAAGTTAGAGTGACTTTTAGGTGTTTGCCTTTTTAGATTCACCCTATTGTTTGTATACCCATATACGCATTGATTACAGAAAGCTGCAAGATGGTCAAAACTACAACATGTGTAACAAGCTTTGTTATTAAAGACAAAGTCATCTTATTGTTGGAGAGACTTGAGACAATACCAATTCCTTTAGTTGCCTCTGGGCTTGTTTATGGTTCTATATTGTTCACAATATCTTACTGGTTTCCTAACATGTTTAGCATTGTTTTAGGCTTTTCAGTACTATGTTTGACTATCCTAGGAACACTTGTTCCTGCTTTCTTAACCACTTCAGGTTTAGACATAACCTATTTAACCTTTTTATCATCAGATGTTAAGTCCTTAATGATTGGATCATCTCACTTTCTACAAGAATACACCTTGTCCTTAGGAAGTGAAGTTTTATTTAAACTTTCACTCTCTTTCAAAGGTTTATTAACAACTACATTAGATTTTGGTTGAACACCATATTTTAATTTAGGTAGTTGAAATTCAGGTAAGCCTGTGTGTTCTAGGTCAATTCCTGGGGGTGAAGGAATACCTCTATATGGTGGAGGAACAAATTTGTATCCAACACCAGACTTAGCTTTATTAATTACTTGACATTCAATTAAGTTGGTCACACCCTTAGATGCATAATCTAGTGTTTCTCCACTCATTTGAATGTTTTCTTTTGCCTTACTAAGCCTATCTACTTCAGCTTTCAAGTTACTAATGTCAACATCTTTAAACATTATTTCTCTTTCAAGAAGAATTTTGACATCAGTAAAGGTAGATTCATTTGTTTGAAAATGTATGACTTGTTCCTTTAGAATAGCTAAACCTCTTTTATGATTTGTTAAGCTATGAGCTGTATCAATTAACTCTGTCCTTTGATTCTCATAACGTTTGGTTAAGGTTTCTAAACTTTTAAGAGCAGAACAATTATTTGAACAAACTTTATCAGATTGTACCTCTGTGGAGAAAGCCATAAGAGCTGTCTGAGGAGAAGTTTCTTCTTCATCAGCTGTAAAGCTCCAATCAAATCCTAATCCATCAATAGCTACCATAGCTTTTGGATTGGTTGATTCCCCTGTTTTGGACTTGCTTCCAAAACCTCTATTCTTGCTATCTTGCTGCCTTGGCCTTCTACATTCTCTTGAGAAGTGCCCCAACATATGACAGTTATAGCATTCTATCTTTGACTTGTCAAAACCAGTAGTATCATTGCTGCTGATGGTGAGTTTTAGGTCCATCTCTTCTAAATCATCATTATTGATTTCTAGAAGATCTTCATGAGTGAGCATGGACCCATCATTCTGAGTTGTGAAAAAGGCACAACAAGCCTTTTCATTCAATATACCAAAAGTACTACTTGATGAACTAGCAGCACCAATTCCATTATCAACCTTTTCATCTTTAACCGGGTTTGAGATACTAGGAGATGACGTAAAAGCCATGTTCCCAGTATATGAACTAGAGACACCAGTTTTCTTTACTTCTTGTTCCACAATTTTAAAGTTGCTATACAAATCCATAAGATCCATAATTTCTATGTCTGGTTTATTCTTCCAGACAACAACATGCATAGCCCACTCTTCAGGTAAGCTTCTCAGAAATTTTGAGTTTAAATCTTCTTGAGGTATGTCAACCCCAAGAATAGCAAGTTGGCTCACAATTTTCTGTAGCCTTGTAAATGTGTGGTCAAGGGATTCATTAATGGTTGATGAGAAATTTTCAAACTGTTGCTTAAGAAGAGTTTTCTGGGTCTTCTTGGTGGCTTCATTCCCTCCATACCTTGCAACAATTGCCTCAAATAATGACTTGGCATCTTTGAATTTGCTGAAGTTTATAAGTTGATCATTTGGAATGGTCATCATCAGCATACTTCAGGCCTTGAGGTCATTCTTCTTCTTTATTCTTTCATCAGCAGTTGTAGGGATAGTTTGAATAGTTGTTATAGCCTTACCTTCAACTGTTGATGTAGTGGTTGTGGGTTGGAAAGATTTTCCATCTTCAATGATTTCCCAGAGAGTGTAATCCTGCACCTAGAAAAAATGTTCTATCCTTAACCTCCACAATTCAAACTCATTCTGTTTGAGAACTGGCAACTTTGCAGCAACATTTGTTTGAATAGATTCTATGTCCATTTCTTCTTCTTCTTCTAAATCAAAGATATCAACCTGGTAGCTCTGAAACCAATTGAGAGGATCACTTGATTTGATAACACACTATGAGGTGTTGGACCTTTGTAATGTGTATATGTGATACTTTGAGTGAATATGATTAAGTATGCGGAATCTACTTAACCATCCCTAGAATGTTTATTGGAAATGGAACTGCGATGCTTGAGTTTATTTAACAAAGAACAATGAAAGTATTTCACCAAACGATTCAATATTATTCAAAATAATACGAGTGATCTTCACTATCACTAGGGTTACAAAGACCTTGAATCTTGTGTTTTGTTCTATTGTTTTTCTCTATGTATATCTCTACTTACATATATATTTTCTGCACGCTTAGGACATATCTAAGATCTTCCTTTTATAGTCCAAGGAAAAGATCTTTTACAATCTATATATCTTATCTAATCACTAGCTTATGACTTATCTTCATTCTAGCTATATGATGACTTATCTTGTTAGTCATTAAGATACAACATGTATCTAGGATTACAACTCACTTGGAGTGTTCAATTTGATGACTATAAAACATATATTTTCTTGTACACGTATCAATAGAATAAGTCGTACTTATCTACACAGCTGTTGAATGAGTCATAGCAGCAGCAGAATCCATCAGCAGAAATACCTTCAGTAGAAACATTTTTTCAGCAGAAACACTCTTGTGTTTTAGCAGGAACGTACTTTGAGCTTTATTATCAGGAACATACTTGATGTATTTCCCTGATCCTTTATGCTGATTCTTCTGATTATTTAATTCCCAACATTTTATATGATCCGGACGGAGAAAAGTTTGAGAGGCCATACCGTACCAAGAAAACCGATAGGAAGTTGAAACCCAAGTTTGATCCCAAAGATGTCCTCAATGAGGAGCTCACACATATAGGATAGCCCATGACCTTGAGTTTAGCTACAAGACTCATAAATAAAGAAAAGCGCTTCTTGGGAGGCAACCCATGTTTTGTGTGATTTTTATTTGTTTGATTGTTATTTGCTTCCGTATGCATGCTTTATTTTTATTGTTGGTAGATCATGTTTCAAACTAAATTGTGAAAATGCTTTATTTTGTCGTTTAACTTTGTCTTAACTTCATATAAAGGTATTTTGCAAAAGCTAAGTGTAAGGGGAAACCCCAAATTTGTTTCTAAGAATGAAATTGATCATGATTCGCCACAATATTATATGAACATGTGTATTAGTATTTGTTAGAGTCAAATGCTTGTATCGAGTCGTAATGATGTTTTGCAAGATTTTCCAGGAAGTAGGACATAAGTTTTCCAGAAATTTTTCGGAAACTTAACGTAAAGATTTCTGCAGGTCACTTCTGACGGCGTCATTTGTAAAATTCTCGAAATTTTTTGAGTTTTGTTTTTCTAACAGAGTCATAAAGTTTTTGTTAATTATTTAGTTTTATAAACTCCAGGAAATCTGCCAACATTCATTCCACAAGCATTATATCTTACATTGCTTTCTAGGACTTGTTAGTATATATAGATTGCCGCCAATTTTATGCGAGGTTGCCTTGATTGTTTTCTCAGGTTTAACAGGTTATATTGGACAAGAAGATGATTTATATTTCTGGAGGGAAGCTTTCAACGTTCATTTTCTTGGAGGAAGACATAACCTTGTTACCACATTATCCACACCGAACGAATCAGGGGAGTATTTGTTTTCATTCTTTTACCTTATTTACTTTTACATCCTTTTAATTGAACATTGGGGACAATGTTCAGCTTAAGTATAAGGGGAGGGTAAATGATGATACTTTAGAGAATACAATTATGCTTGAGTTTGTTTGTTTGATAGTAGGCGTGTAATAAAACTGAGATAAATACTTGTTAGTGTAATTTTAGCGCCAAATTTAAATTTTTTTACAACATTTAGGAGTGAAACTTTAGCCTTAGCAAGCGTCTCATGGATAGGAGTTGTATGACTAGCACAAAACCGTACCATTCAAAAAAATTTTCCACCCAAATATGTGAGGTTTGCCTTTAGATTTGATAGGAAAAGCATTCACTATTAGTGCTTATGAGTATACCGGTAGCATTTAGATTCTAGAACTTGCGTTAGTGATGCATCCCGAGACCGCTAGTGAGACTACATAATTACTTGACCATTTAAGTCATATTACTTGACTAGTAAAGTCAATTAATTTTTCCCACACCTTAGCGTTGTACTCATTTTTAGTACACGAAACCCCTAGTACACCCCTCCGAGCCTATCCTTTCGTTTCTAACTTTAAGCATATTACTTAAAGGAAGAATTTGTTACAACCCACCCAAATGTGCAACCAAGTCTCCTTAGCCTTCCTTGTATGCACTCATCTTTAGTGCATTATTGTTACATATTTAAACCCTTAGTTAATTATCTAATTGATTACATGGTTGCTAAGTCGAGTCATATCTTGTACATATTGTTTTGGGACGATTGGGACTCATGGGTAAAGTACTTGTGTTGTGGAGTAATGGGGAAGAACAAATTATTACCCCCATATGTGCGTTAATCTTAAAAAGTACTCCAAGTGTTTTGATTATCTTGATTCGAGTCATTAGAATAGTTTATTGTAAAGTATGTAAAAAGTCAAGTGTAAGGGGAATGTACATTCCCTATGATGTATTATTTTGGATGGTAGGGTAAGAGTGTATGCAAAAAAAAAAAAAAATAAAAAAATAAAAAAAAAAAGAGAGAAAAACATACGGACTACCATCCCGTTTCATTCTATGTTTATTTTATGATTTTTGTTATTTTTTATTCATTAGCTTAAGTCGAGTCTAGTCTTGGCTTAGCAACGCCATATTGTACATGTAATTAACCAAGATGATTAACTCTCCACCAGTAAATATTGCCTTTATCCAACAAAACCGTGTATTCCATATCCCTACACCTAACGTTATAACCCTTTGAAAGACCTCTTTGATAGTTTATCCTAGGTGCTTACGCCAAGTGGTGGAGGTTTGATCATTTCCCAAGCCTATGGTAATCTATTTGCTATGAAAGGTAGTGAGAGATGTTTTCCATTTCCTTATTGTGATATACACTTTATTACACCCGAGAGATGTGAGTATCTAAATACTATTTATGAGGTGCTAGTATATGACCTCCGTGATTGTCTTTGGTTTTTAGTGGAACGATTATTTGTTGTAATTACTTTTATATTAGTGTTAAATGACCCCTAACGTGTATTTTGATTAGAATAAAAGCGCATTTGCTTGAGGACAAGCAAATCTCAAGTGTAAGGGTATTTAATGAGGCAAAAAGTGAACCGGTTTAAGGGGTCATTTAAGCCCGAATTCGAGATTATTTGATCAAATATTGCGCTAAATCATTCCTTTTGTCATTTTAGGTACTTTTGGAGAGAAATATGGAAAAGGAAGCATTTTGGATGTTTTTGGAGCATAAAAGTGAAGAAAACGGCAAAGTCTCAATTTTCCTTGCTGGGAACAGTACCTGACGGCGTCAAGATCTTCTACATGATGGTGTCAAGAGTTACAAAAGAGGTAGATGTGGAAAATACACGTGACGGTCCAGAGTGTTTTCAAACATAGGACTTGACGGCATCACCAAGGCCGTTAGGGTCCATTTGTACATGACGGCCCAAAAGATTTTTATACATGACGGCGTCAAAATCAGATCTAGGCAATACGATTTCTATTAAGGCGGCGAGTTGACGGCATCACGATCCAATACATGACGCCGTCACAAGTTGTAATCTATATATAGTTTTTTAAATTTCATTCATTAGTGTGCAACTTTGAGGGAAAAACCCTAGGTCGAATTTTCCAGCTTTTTCAAGGGTTTCAACCCTTTGAATCTTTCATGTTCAATTGGAGATAAGTACTCTTTCAAATCAATCAATATGTCTATGTGTTGTTTGATTATATTTTACGTTTGTCTTCTATTTAACATGCTAGGGTAGATTTCTTTTGTGTTTATTTAGATATAGTGAAACCTAGATATTAATTATGGGTTGATTGTTTGTTTATAATTATTACGGATGATTGTATTCGATGTTAGGCTTAAGAAAAACTGGCAGACTTCCATTGGTAACTTGCTTGAACGTCTTAAGAAACATGATCGGAGGTGTACTATGATTTTTGGTTGTATTTAATGCGTAAGAGAATTCTAATGATCCCATGTTAGGAGCTTCTAACGGCTCGACATAGGAGTGAAGTAGGATCCTATAGAGTTAGGGAATATTGTACACGGCCCTACGACTAGTGTTAAGGAATATGACCCGTCATCCATGCAATTGTAACAAGCTATCAACCTGTAAAAGATATCTAAGGAGTAATGAAACCTAAGTAAACACAACTTCCCTCATTATTGTTACACCACACTAGTATAATAGTTTTTTTTTTTTCATTTCGTTTATTTTATTTTGATTGCATTTGTAGTTATTTGGGTTAGTTGGCTAGCAACTAATTCCGCCCACTCCTTCAAAACCCAAGATTTTAATTGCTTTCATAAAATATAAAAATACAAAAAGAATCATCCTTCACCTCTAGACCTAGTTTAGTAGACTTTCTAATCCTAACGACACTATTCCTGAGTTGAATGATCAATCCTTCGGTACTTGTCACTATACTATACTACAACGATCAGGTACACTGCTTGGTGGGGGTTGTAAGCTTCTCGAGATCCCTAGATAGGTAAAACCTGGTGCGATCCCCATGTATCAGCGAAGATATGTGAAATAGGTTATAAAAGGAAGTTACCCAATCATGGTCAAGAATATCGGAACAAATCATTGACCATATCTGACGTGTAAAGCAGCTCCATCCAATTTCAAAATTATCTCTTCAGCAGAAATGGTGGTCAATCCTGCTGATAAAAAGTCAATCAGCAGAAACAACTCAAGAGTTAAAATATCTTCAGTAAATATCTTGAGTTTTACTGTGCCACCCAACTCGCATTAATTACCATTAAGCCTTGACTTCCCCAATAAAATAATCCCGAAATCACACATAACGTATACCAATTACCCCCAATTATCATCAAACCCTAATTTCTCAATAAAATCCCAATTATCCACCAAAATCATGTCTTCCAAACCAGAACTAATTGATCTAACCTCCTCCACCTCATCCTCATCCTCATCATCATCAAGTGATGGTTGGAGCGATTACTTTCCACCCGGTGCACATCCAAAGAAGAATCCGGATGTGAACCCTCCAAGTCCCTCACCATCAAAGGATCCTGCAAACCTTCCTTCGGATTTGGATGATTCAGACGCCGAAAGAGAACTAGAGAGAAGATGGAATGCTTTGGAGAGAGGTAAACCAAGCCATGCCCCCATTCCCGCTGAGAGACAATATATCTCTCCTTTTATGTTTACCTATGATGAAGAATCTTTAGAGGATGAAGATGAAGATCCATCATTCATCCCTCCTTCTACACCAGAGAGATCCCAACCAAGGCCAAGGAAGACTAATCCATCTCTTCCAACATCACGGGATCTGGTGTTGGGTCTTCTTGCTCCAGGATCTGGTGCTTCATACCATGGACACAGGGGAAAGGGCAAGGAGGCAGAGGTATTGGGTAAGGGAAAAAGGAAGGTGGAGTAGAAGATGATGTGATGTTTCCAGGGACCAAAGATATAAAACTAGGTTCTTGAGCATCTTCGTCGTCATCATCATCATTCCCTCCTTTCCATTTTCACCTTCAGCTTCTTCATCGTGCTGGTCATGCATATCCACCAGCCTTTTGTAATAGATGATAGGAGCTAGTATAAGTTTGGTAGAGATAGTATAGGAATGGTCTTGTATTTCACTTTGAAGTTGATTGTAAGCTGTAAATTGTTTCTTGAATGAATGAACAACTTTTCTCAATTGTCAACACTTTAATTTTACTTCAGTAGACGCAATGATTCTCAGCATATATGACTCTTCAGCAGAAACAAGCTCTAAGCTTATATGACCACATTCCTATTGCCACAGTCTTGATGAACTTAAAATTAGCACTTAGACATAAGGGCATTCTGCAAAACAGACACACAATAGCAAACAAACCAAACAAAACTTACAAGAACATTAGTTGGTTAGTGTTAGCAAACAAAAATATACAAATAATATACAATTTTACAACTACAATCCTCCCCTGAGGCATATGCCTCCCCTGAGGCTTATGCCTCCCCTCAAACTTTGCAGTTAAGGGTTAAGCATACCAATATGGACAACTAAGTATTGAAACCTAGGTCCATCAAAAGCCTTAGTCAACAAATCTGTCACATTATCATCTGTGTGAATCTTAACCACTTTAATCAAATGTTTTTCATATGCATCTCTTATAAAGTGGTGCCTGATTTCAATATGCTTAGTTCTATTATGAAAAACTGGATTTTTAACTATGCATATGGTGCTTTGATTATCAATGAAAATTGTGGTATTCATGAAATTAAACCCATAATCTAGCAATTGATTCTGAATCCATAGAACCTGTCCACAACAATTGGCAGCAGCAACATACTCTGCTTCAGTAGTAGATGTAGCAACAAGAGTCTGTTTCTTGCATTGCCAAGAAATCAATCTTCTTCCAAGAAATTGGCAACCTCCACTTGTGGATCTTCTATCCAAATTTGCACCAGCATAATCACTATCACTATATGCTTCCAACCTAAAAGGAGACTCTTTTGGGTACCAAAGAACTAAATTGGGTTGGCCTTTGAGGTACTTGAAGATCTTTTTGACAACATTCAAGTGGGAAGTAAGGGGAGTGACCTGGTGTCTAGAACAAGCACTTACAACAAATGTAATGTCAGGCCTAGAAGCTGTCAAATACATCAATGAACCAATCATGAATCTGTATTAATGAACATTCACAGCAGGATCTGGTTCGAGATTATTCTTTGGTTTTGGAGCTTCATAGGGTGTAGTGGCAGTTCTGACATTTTCCATATCAAACTTCTTCAACATATCTCTCACATATTAATCCTGACTGATAAATATACCATCAGGTTTCTGCTGAACTTGTAAACCCAAAAAGAAAGTAAGTTCCCCATGGCACTCATCTGAAACTCTCCCTTCATCAATTCCTCAAACTCCCTGCATCATTCTTCTTTAGTGGAACCAAATATGATGTCATCTACATATACTTGCACAAGGATGATATCTCTGGAATCTTTCTTAAGGAAGAGTGTCTTGTCAATGGCACCTCTTCTGTAACCATGCTTCAGCAGAAATGCAGAAAGCCTAGCATACCAAGCTCTTGGTGCCTGATGTAGTCCATAGAGAGCTTTTACCACCTTGTAAACATGATTGGGATGATCTGGGTATTCAAAACCTTTGGGTTGAGTTACATAAACCACCTCTTCAATCTCACCATACAGAAAAGCACCTTTTACATCCATTTGATACACCATGAAACCCATATAAGATGCATAGGCTAAGAAGATTCTAATTGCCTCAACTCTAGCCACTAGTGCAAAGACTTCATCATAGTCTATGCCTTCCTCTTGCCTGAACCTCTGAGCTACTAATCTTTCTTTGTTTTTTACCACAATCCCCCTTGCATCTCTTTTATTCTTCAAAATCCATTTTGTCCCAATTGCAAATTTTCCATCAGGGAGAGGTACTAGTATCCAAACCTGCTGATTCTTAAATTACAGCATCTCTTCTTGCATTGCTTCAAGCCAACTTGAATCAGTAAGTGCTTGAGGAACACTGGTTGGCTCCATTTGAGCAAGGAAACAAGTAAACAAACAATGCTTAAAGTCTGTATGATTGTCCCTTTGTTTATTGGAGACATAAGACATGAAAGCAACTTCACCATACTTAGTGTTTTTCACAGTACTTCTAGTTCTAACAGGTGCTTGAGGATCTCCAATAATCTTTGATAGAGGATGAGCAATATTGATCCTTTTTGTTGCAGTGGGATTGACATCAATGGTGGTGTCAAGATTGTTCACTGTGGGTCCAAACTCACTGTCATAGGTAGAGGAGCTGAAGATACCAGCTTTGGTTGGTGATTACCAAGATCAGAAGGACTTGGAAATCTTGTATATGGTTTTCCAAAGTCTGTGGACACACTTGTAGAGATTGGAGATTGTGCAACAGGACTATCAGCAGATTTGGTCATGTCAGAAGAAACATGAGAACCTTCAGTAGAACTGTCAGCAGAATCCTTGTTTCCACTGACTGCTTGTGTTGATTGTCTGAGTAAAGCCTCAGTATCTCTTGCAATCTTCTCACCAAGCCTCTCAGCTTCTTGAGTGGCTGCATGTTCTTGCTTCTTGAGTCTAGCAAGATCCTCTGCATAGTGTGACTCATCTTCATGCTCATCAGCAGAATGATCACTTGCAAATGGGTTAGGAGGAAAAGAAGGTACAACAATGTTTTTTTTCATCTTTCTTAGATTCACTATCTGAGTCATCATCCAGGGTACCTGCATTGTTAGTGGGAGACTCTTTGGTATCTGCAGATTGGTTAGAAACATATCTAGTATAGCCTAAGTGATTAGTCAAGTAATCTAGATCAAAATACCAAATATAACCTTATCCTTGAACATTAGGCTGATCTTCTAGGTATCTCATGTTAAAGGTCTCCTCAATCTTTTTAGCATGTAAATTGTAAACCGTATAGGCCTTACTATGAGCTGAATAACCCACAATATATCCCTCATCAGCTTTTCCATCAACCTTTCCTAGTGAATCACTAGTGTTCAAAATGGTCACTTTACAGCCAAAAGGTTTAATGTAATGAATATCAGGAACTTTCCTAGTGAGAAGTTCATAAGGTGTCTTGAAATGAGGTCTAGTGATGGATACCCTGTTCAAAACATAACAAGCAGTGCTTACTGCTTCAGTCCAGAACATAGTAGGTAACTTTGAGTCTGCAAGCATGGATCTTGCTGCCTCTATTAAGGTTCTATTCTTTCTTTCAGCAACCCCATTTTGTTGTGGGGTTCTTGGAGTGCTATATTCCCTTTTTATCCCTTTAGACTTACAAAGTTCTATTAATACAACATTTTTGAACTCTATCCCATTATCACAACTAATGCCTTTAACCTTTTTATTTAGCTGGTTTTCAATAAGGGTAATGAATTCTTTTAAAATAGGAGATGTTTCATCTTTAATTTTCAAGAAGAATACCCAACAAAACCTGCTATAATCATCAGTGATTACCATGTAGAAGTACTTATGATCAAAACTTCTGATTAGAGTTGGACCAAATAGATCCATGTGCAGCAACTGAAGAGGTTCTGAGATGGTGCTCACAGCTGTTATGGCTTTGTATGAGGCTCTGTGTTGCTTTCCTTTGTTGCAGGCAACACAATTATGTTCATTGGTGAAAACTTTTGAAGGAAGTCCCTAAACAAGACCAAGTTTAGAAAGCTTGTTAATGGTCTTGAAATTCACATGAGCCATCCTCCTATGCCATCTTGTAGATTCATCCAGGGAAGCTTTGGCCACCAAACAGGTTAGATCACCTTCAAGTTGGACCTCATTCAAATTGAATGTTTACAAATTGAAGGTTCTAGGAACTCTAAGCAGAATGGTTGTATCTTCTGGAAGTTTGAAGTCTTTAGAGAGCATAAGACATTCATCCTTAGAGAAGAAGACTTTATTCTTGGTGTCACAAATTTGTGATACTGAGAACAAGTTGAAATGTTGCAGTTCCTTGACATAGTATACATTCTCAAAATCCAACAGAGGTGTTCTGATTGTGCCTTTCCCAGTGATTCTACCATCTCCTCCACCAAAAGTCACATTGCCTCCTCCTTCTATAGGTACAAAATCATGCATCTTATCCTTGTTTCTTGACATGCTCCTGGAACAACCACTATCTACAATTCCTAATTCTTTACTTTTCAGGGGATGTTCCTACAGCAACAACAAAATTTATACAAAAGGTTAGTGCACATTGGAGACTCAAGTCATTGCTGACTTGAGCCTGCCTTGTGGATCATAAGAGTTAGGCCATGTAGATGCATAAGATCCACCATTGTTCTTGGGTCTGTATTGAAAATTAGGTCCCTTCTTGGTCCAAGAACAACCTGCTGAGGGCTTCACAGCAGTATCCCAATATCCTCCACCAACATACATTGAGTCAAAATATCTAGGCCATTAACCATTATGAAAATAAGAACTAGTTGGTCTCACATATGGTCTAGCAACAGATCTTCTCCAAGGAGAAGGTTTATCAGCAGAATTGTGTTTGCTGGTTTTATGAGTTGCTTGTGGAACAAAAGATGGTATATCATTAAAATTTTTCCACATTGGTCTAGGTTTCCTTTGACTAGCACATACACCCATTCTTTGCTCATGAAAATTACAATCCTTAATCAAATGAAATTTACTTCCACACACAAAGCATTTCTTCTTTTTAGAATATTTATTCAAAGTGAAAGATGTTCCATGACATGAAAAAGCATTCAAACCACAAACATTAACAGAATTGTTTTTGACAGAATTAAAAACATTGTCTTGCAAAGAATTAAATAACAAGTCTTTAGAGGAAACTGTCTTGGAATCAGCAGTAACTCTAACAAGCTTGTAGGGAGTCTTGGGTGTTGTCTTGGGTGAGGTCTTGGTAAGGTCTGACTTTTCACTTGAATCACAACTGGTATATGTAGTAGACCCTTGGTCAGAGGACTTGTCACTGTCAGAACAAGAGACAAAGTCAGTAGATTTAGAATCATGGTTTGGCAAGTCACTTGACTTTTTGCCATAAAGATGGTGTGATCCATCAAAGTCAACAGATATGGAAAGGTCAGTGGGCATGTGTTCTCCTCTAATAGGTCCAGCTACAGCATGTAAGCTACCTTCTTTTACATAATTAGCTAATCCTGCTGGTGTTGATTTACCTAGGTCATTCCTAGCTTCTAAACCAACATACTTCTTAAAACCTAAACCTATTCCAGAGTTAACAGCCTGACTACCATAGATTAAGCTAGCTAAATTGTCACATGATATTAACCATGATTTATGTCTAGCTACCTCTTCATCTAGTTTCTCTTTCAGCACTAGATTTTCTGAAACTACATCAGCCTTTTCTTTCTCAGTACGCCTTAAATCTATCTGAGTACATTCTAATTTACTTTCTAACACCCTTATCTTTTCATCATAAGCAAGCTGATTCTTTTGAAACCATATTTTTTGTCTTTCTAAAGTTTTTAAAGCCTGTTTATAAGCCTCAACTTCTACATAACGTTCATTATATTTAGGTTTCAATTCATCATAAGCTTCCTTAAGTTCTTCATATCTTTCACTACAACCAAAAACACAGTTATGTACCTAAGAGATACCCATCATGGCAACTTGATCATGCTGATCCTCTGTAGTGCAGCTTGCCAGCATAGAAACCTGCTCAGAACTAGAAGCTTCATCATCAGCAGGCTCATGAACCGTCCAATTGATATGTTCATCCACAGTGACCAAAGCTTTGGAAGTTCCAGATTTAGAGGTTCCAGCTTCCTTTTGACTCTGCTGATAGGTAGTATATCTAACCTCATCACCAGCCTTCCTATCCTTGTATTCTCTTGAGAAGTGACCTACCTGACCACAAGTACAACACTTGACCTTCCTTTTGTCAAATCTAGCAGGATCTCTTCCCTTGAAGCCAAACTTTCTCCCAGACTTATTCTCAAACCTCTTGATGTTCAATAAAATCATTGCCAACTGCCACTTCAAGTTTATTTCTTCCATATCCAGTGGATCTATCTGTTCAAAATCCTCATGGGCCAGTTGCTACTGATGTTCATACTCAGCAACAAAAGAGTGAAGTACATCTTCCATTATATTACTGGATTTAGGTTGAGGATTTGATTTTGTGGTGATGAGAGAAGATGATCCTGATGAGTATGGGCTTGAGGTATGAGGCACCGGATTTGATGAGGTGCTAACAAATGCTGAGTGAGTGGATGTTCGAATGGGACTTCTGACATCAGGATCAAGAGATTTAAGTCTGTTATAGAGGTCATCAAAAGAGAGCATATCCAATCCACCTTTAGTCTTCAGTGCAATGCTTACTTGTAGCCAAGATGGTGGCAGAGATCTTAGAAACTTAGCATTGCAATCTTCATTGTCTGGTATAGCCTTCAGCTGATTCATTTGGCTCAGAATCCTATGGAACCTGTCATATCCCTTGTGGACGCCTTCTTCCTTAGATATTTGGAATTCTTGAAACTGCTGTTTCAGCATGGACTTCTTCATCCTTCTTGACTCCTCATTCCCACCAAACCTAGCCTTTATTGCTATCCATATGTCCTTAGCATCTTCCATGAAGTGAAAGTCACCCATGTGGTCATCTGGTATAGCCTGAAGAAGAATAGTTCTGACTTTATTCTCTCTCTGAACAGCCAGTATCTCTTCACAAGTTTTGGGACCAAGAATGGTAACAACTCCATCAGCATCTTTGATGTGTTTCTTCAGACTGTTACCCTTACGGACAACTTCCCAAAGATTCCAGTCAATATTGGTGATACAATTTTGCATTTTCATATACCACAATTCATACTCCTCTGCATTCTTAAGGTATGGGAATTTGGCATTACTGTTTGTGAGAGTTAGTTGTTGGAAGGATGTGGTGTTTTGGTTCTGAGTAACCTCTGATTCATCATCTGATCCAACCATTTGTTATTTTGATGGTATTTGGTTGTAAGGGTGTAAGAAAGATGTTCTTAGTATCACAGAGACTTTCCCGAGGCTCTGATACCACTTGTTGAACCGTAGACCTTGATAGATCTTTGAGCACTCGTGGATCGTTAGTTATGTTTATGTAATCACAAACACACTAAAAGAAAATCTCTATAACTTGTATTCTGAAGCAAAAAATAAACACAAGTATGAACAATGATTACTAAGAATACTTGATCCTCTATAGATCTTTTAATAATACTGAAATTGTTTTTCTAAAACGTGTTCATAATATATAATTATGTGTTCCTTTTAAAGACAAGGAACCCTAAACCGTTTCACAAGAAACGTATCTTCTATAAACTTCAAAAGATATGCATTATCACTTCCTAATAAAACTCATGCATATCCTAACTAAATAACAAAATACACAGAATATCTATATCCGTAGAAACAAACTATGCTAAAACTAGTCTTCAGCAGATATACTGCTTCAGTAGGAACCATCAGCAGTAACTTCAGCAGAATTCTCTATTCAGCAGAATTCCCAACAGTTCATTATCAAGGACACCAGTTACATGTTTGAGAGTCCTACGTAGATCTTAGTAATCTACCAGAACATTCATGAGAAATTACTTAAGTGATTTTCAGTGATTGAATGGAAATTCCTGCCAGGGTTAACATCAAACAGCCCTGAAAGTAGGTCACTTCGGTAATTCCTTGGGAATTACGCTTAGTGGTCACTGCAGTTGCCAATGATCTACAGTCGTGGAGTGATCTCCAGCGACTCACCTAGTCGTTGGTTTACTTAGGTAGATCGTGTAACTCCTCTCAGGTGTTGCCGATTGGGAACGGTCATGGTAAGGATTAGAAGGAGTCTTCACACTATGATGTTGACGATCTCTAACTCTAAACCTGTAAGTACCGGTCGATTTATTGCTAACTGTTTGCTTACAGGAATATCTGATGATTGCTACTGATTGCTGAAAAGATGCCGATCCATCACCACGTGCTCACACTACGTCATCTATGTCAAAGATATCATGAGAACTCAAAGGCCTTCATCCAAAGCTTCTGCTACTCTGATGCTGAAAACATGATTTAAGGAAAGTGTGAGCACGCCAATTCTACAATCACAACTTCACATTGAGACGATGATGCTAAAGATAGCTTGAAGATGAAAGTTGGATGAATATCTCAATGAACTATAGAAGATAATCCTAAATATACAACGAGTCATCTATAGCCCACTCCCTAAAGCACAAAGATCAAAGACTTTGAAGAATCGAAGACTACGAGCTACAAAGTTACCTTCAAGAAGCTGAATGCTAGAATTCATTTTGTATATTCCGGGGTGACCTCCCTTAGGGGGAGATTGTTATGAATTTAAATATTCATATTGAAGACTCAGTCACCCCGAATATTCTCTTGTATTATGTTAGCTCGTTGTCATTATTATGTTAGTTAGTACGTTGTTAGCTTTGTGGTATCGGGTCGGGTCTTTACCCACTGTCAGCTCGATCCACAACCCGTTTTATGGGGCGTTTTCCTTCTTTGTATAAATACCGCTCTCCACTAGTGGCGAGGGTTGGACCTTCATGTGCAATACAACAACTCACTAGTTTCTCTCAAGGCTCCCATCACTTTCCCTCTCTAATCTCTCTGTAGAATTTATAACATTTAATCCACGTACTTAAACACAAAACCATACATGTTTACACATTAGAGTATACTACACAAGGCTTGAATAGGATTCATCCCAGGGATCGGACCCTGAGAATCGATCATCTGCCTTGTTGCAATATTAATTCCCTTGTAGAATATGTTGACCATTTTCTGCTTGTTCAAATCATGAGTAGGGAACCTGTATAAAAGATCATTGTACCTATCCCAAGCTTGGTACAATGTCTTGTTAGCTTCTTGTCTGAAGTTATGGATCTCCTCTAATTCTTTTGCCGTCTTAGAAGAAGGGCAAAAACATTGAATGAACACTTTCTTTAGGAGATTCCATGTGTTGACAGTTCCAGCTGGCAACCTATCAACCCATCTTTTTGCGGCTCCAGTGAGTGTCATTGGAAACACTCGGAGCATAATAGCATCGTGAGAAACACCTGGAATATTGAAGAGGCTGGTGATGTATAGAACATTTTCCACATGCTCGTATGCGTCTTCGGATTTGTTTCCAGCAAAGGGTTTTTCACGTAATTCCCTCATAAATTGCGGCTTGATCTCAAATTGGACATCAGCTCTAATTATCGGCCTAACAAGCCCTGGCCCTTGCTCATCTCAAGTTATTGCAAGGTACTCTTCGGGAGTCAATGTTTCAATTTCTACAACCTCCGTAATTCCTGAAACTTCAACAAAATATGAGAAAAACAAAAATTTAACAAAAATTAAAAACTTAAACAAAAATCCTACTATAGCTCCCCGGCAGCGGCACCAAAAACTTGATGCAGGTTTTACTGACCAGGTCTTAAATTTATAAAGTCTTGATTACCTAAGGTCTACCTAAATGCACTAACGGACAGTGTATCTGGTCGTGTGTAGATTAGTAACTGGTAAAACCGTGGTCGTCCCAAGAGCTATGTGTGATGGATCCTATTTAAGTCTTTTGAGTTGAAGTGATTAATTAAACTAAATAAAAAGGAAATGAAATAAAGCTGAAAGTAAATTAAGTTGTGAGCAGTGGGAGAAAGTATACTAGCCTAGTTTGTCATCCTATATCGCTATGACTATGTTTTCTATAAAACTATTCGAATGCTTCAAATGGGGCGGATAATAGTCACTTGGTTCCTTTGGTTGATTTCCCTAGCCTACCTCCCTAGAATCCTGTCAGGAACCAAAGGCACTACCCGCTGTAAGTAAGCCGATGTACGGTAGACAAGTTTGAGTCATTAAGTACCACTACATGCTAGACTTATCTTTGTGTGGCCCGGCCTCTCGTATCTTAGACCACGCATCTAATTACTTAAGTTTATCCAAACCGAAAGGTGGTCCTTTGTTCGATTTGTACACAAGGCAAATGGCTAGTTCTTACAGTCAACATTCTCATTTTCCTCGCAACCTAACTACACTAGGGTCCTTTGCTTTATTTGCCTAGCGTACCAAGTACAACCGGTTCTTCAAAACTACCGCAACTAGAGGATCTAACAATAAACTAAACATGCACACACTAGAAGCATTATGAAAAGTATGAAAACATAATCACAACAATATAGAAATCATAACTAGGCTAGCACCAAAGGTGCTTAGCCGATCATGTCATAAAGTACACCCAAATCAATGTTGAATGAAGACATGAATTCAGAAATGTAACTAAAACAATGAAAACTAAAACTTATGGTTGTTATGGCGTGATCTCTCCCTAGGAAATGCTCCGTATGCTGATGTAGATTGCCTCTCTAAAACCTCCCTTCGTTCTTTGAATTTTGGTGGTGTGGAAGATGTATCAAATGCAGAATTTAGGGCCGGTATTTATAGGCCCGACACAGCTACGGCGTAACCCTATGAGTTTGTTACACCGTAACTAGTGTTATCATGAAACGATCTTATCCATTAACATTGGCTATGGCGTAGTTGTGATAACTGGTTACGCCGTAGCTCGTTAGGGTTTTACTAACACCGTAATCTTCATGTGTGGTTACGCCGTAATCTTGACAAAATCTAGAATCACGTATTGTTCCAAAACTACGCCGTAACTCCATAGTATGGTTACGGCGTTGCCTTCAGGGCTGTCGAATTCTTCTAAGTCTTCAAATGATTAATGCGTAACCTTATGAGTTGGTTACGTTGTAACTCTTGATAAGTGTTGACTTGGTCATCATGTTTGAATTCCTAGCTATGGCGTAAATGAGAGTATGAGTTACGCCGTACCTTTCTTCAGCATACTAAGATGTGTATCTTTTGCAAATTTTTTCCAATTTTTGCGTCTCTTCAGCTCTTATGCTCATTTGTAACCTGAAAATGAAATATAAAGAAATCAGAGCATATATCCTCATAAACAATACAAATAATGAGCATAATATGGGGAAATTGACATTTAAATATCAGGATTTGATGTCATCACTAAAGTAAGGTATGTCGCACTCCAAACAACTGCTTGCCATAATAATTCTGTTTTACTTGAGAATGCGTTAGACCCCGTATGTGATAATAGATCTTCAACCGACGTGCCATCTACTTATGCATGTTCCACCATTTGAAGATTTTCAACCAACCCACTTCGACCCATTTACATCGAGTCATGGAATGGTCTATCATTTCTATAATATCTCGACAACATGGACGAAGTACGAAATCTAAGTCCATACCAATATGGTCTAAAATAGCTCTAATTGATTACCTTGTCGAAGCCTCCAAACGAAAATGTTAACCTTTCTTGGTACAAATTTATTCCACTTCGTGTCAAGAAATCTACCTTGACTTACAAGAACCGTTCATCAACCAGACCCTTTAATTCCCTTAACTTACCATTATCATCTTAAAACAACCAACATTTGTCACAATTATGATGACTAAGAGACATTCCATTGATTTAACCCACTGATTCTTTAAATTCGCTACTAGCCCTTCCTCTTAACTCCTTTCTCCAACCACATTTCTAGACCTATATATCTTCACTTCACTCACCTCCTTGCATTGACCATCACCCTCATGTCACTTTCCAAATGAACTATTTATTCACCTTATAATTTTATTTAGAAAATATCAATAAACACTTAGACTTATTCTTATAAAAAAATATACCAATAAAAAGGTCTTCTAAATTGAAATGAGCCATTTATTGAAATACTTTTAGTTTTTGTAAGATGTTAAATAGTATAATAGAGTATACACATTTCAATGCAGACAGAGACAAAATGGTGGCTCAAACAATTATTGAGATATAAAAACCTGCAAAATTGAAGCTTAAACAAGAAAAAAATGAAAGAAAGAAGAAGCGACGAAGAAAAAACTAGAAGAAGAAAAAGAAAAATAGAAGGCTCAACAATAAGCAAAAGAGAAAGCCGCTGAAAAAGAGAAGGAGAAAGAGGAAACAAAAGCAGGTGATAAGGGAAAAGCTAAAATGGATAAACCAAAAGGATAAATGAGAAGATTAAAATAGATTTGCGCATCAAAAAAGAAATTACAAAAACTATAAAACATGCACAACAGAAAATAAACAGACAAAGCCGTGTAGACTAAAACGCTAATTAGTCGGATATTATAGTAAGTGATATAACATAATCTAACATGTAAGAAGGGTGTTTAGAATTACTTACTTGTTATTACTTCTATGCGTAAGCTCCACAACCTTTCTTTAGCTGCAAAGAATGCCTTCTTCATGATCTTCAAGCTTAACAAACACTTCTAGGGTTTCTTGGGAATATCACCACTTGAACAACTTCAGGTACCACCGGTACTTCATAAGTAGAACTAGGGACCTATGTAAGTTAGGCGAGCATGAAACCGGGTAAGCCATTCATCGACTAAAAGTCGAATTATGTTGACTTTTTTTTTTTTTTTTTTTTTTTTTTTTTTTTTTTTTTTTTTTTTAACCATGATTTCTGACCTTATAGCCGATTTTTTTTTATGTTGACTTGCGATCGACTTACAAGGTTTTTGAAACCCTTGTAGTTTTCTTTGACCTAACGAAGAGAGAGAGAGAGAGAGAGAGAGAGAGAGAGAGAGAGAGAGAGAGAGACAGAGAGAGAGAGACAGAGAGAGAGAGACAGAGAGAGAGAGAGAGAGGATTTGTTATGTGTGTTATGTGAATTCCTTTATAATGCCTTTGTATTTATATGCTTTAAGGGAAACCTATTACTTGTAAAACAAGTAATACATGTTTGACAAGAAGTCAAATACACCTCCTCTAGGGTCGGTTGATCGTCCACAACCCTTATAGGGTTTGTGGTTTATCGTTTTCTACCTAAATATTTATCAAGGATAAATATTATACTTTAGGTAATTACTGTTTAACCCCTAAATGAAGATACAACAATATTTTCATTTCATCGCTACTCTGATTTCATTTCGTATCTCGTTTCTTATTTCCGCTAGCTTGTTCTATTCTGTGTTCACTAGCGGGAGGTTGGGTCTGATAAATCAATCTAATTGTCTTCGAAAAGTATTTAAACATAAAATAGCCTAATTCACCTTCTGAAGGTAAGTGAGCATGAACTCTCTGATAATGATAAGAGAGTGTGTCATTTCATAACTACCAAATGGATATCAGAAGTGATACACTCTCTGAGAGTTATCAGAGGTCATGACTCTATGATTATTATTCTGAAGATGACCCACTGAAATCAGTGAGCGTTGTATAAAGCTCAAAGGGCCAAAGAGCCTAAATGGCATCAGGGAAGTCGAAGACCAACTAAAGTAAATGACTTCACAAAGTCAGGAAGTGAAGTTACAAGGAGATTAAATGCAACACCAGAGTCACTGAGAACTGACGAATGTCTCGTTGATCCTGAAGACTTAACTTTGATTACAACCTAAACCTCAGAATGAGAAGTGAGAAGCTTAAACAAGAAGATACGTTCAAATACTTATCGATACGCGTAAAACAGGCATTGGAACTCTAAGTTGTCAAATCGAAAGAGCCAAAAGTAAGATTCAGACTAACTTATTAGGCACGTGCATACCTATAGAAAGTGGACAATTTACAATGGAACCCACATACACACACTGTTTCCCTTCCACTATAAATTCAGGTCGTAACTAAGTTAAGAAGAAATTCCTACAAAGAAAATAATACAAAGTATTATTGATAGAATCCTCCTCTCCTAGGAACAACAAAGCAACTATCAGTCTTTTGTTGTTTGATTGTGGAGAGTTTCATTTGTCAAAAAACCGGGGTAGTTTTCCGTAGGCTACCCTTTGTAAATCTTGTTGATTTATCATTAATAAAGATTTATAATATGTGAAAATGACAATGGTGTTATTAGCGTATCTGTGTCGTTCTCAAGCAAACCCTGTGTCCATGATTTTAATGTTTGTTAGTTTTCCTCACTTGCTAAAACTTTTGTTTATTTCTTTCATGGTTTGCATGAACGGGCAGGTCGGGGACCCAACAAGTGGTATCAAAGCGGGTGGGTTTTTTTCTAATCCAGATCCGTTCTTGATTGACCGCTAATAACACCAAACGGGTTTGAATATTGGCATATACAATTCAAACCCGATCCTCAACGCCTCTCACAAATACATTCCCTCCATAACATCCTCAAGTGTCTTGTAGTACAAGTTTGTTTTCGGTTAAACATGCTTGTACAAAAGATATCTATATCTAATTACCTTTCAAACCCTTCACCCAAATCGTTCTTGGCACCACCGATCTTCAAAAGATTCAAACACCTTTGAAAAAGTGTATGCACTTTCTCAGATATAATTATTCTGAGTAAGTGTATTTATCATCAAAGGTGATATAGATGGCGAGAGAATAATAAGAACTCAGTCTCTCGAAAGCCAATCAAGTGGTAATCCAATAGAATGTTTCATGGTTGATCCCAGTAACAACCATCATTGGATGAAAAAGAAAGGTAATAGGAGGTTATAGAAGGGGGAATTATATAGGGAAATATGATTCGTCAGTAGAGATTGGTACAAATCGTGCCTTCAGGGAGTATTTAGTAAATAAAATAGTCCCTGTTCCTTAACCACCTAAGACGTCAAGCAACAAAGGATGGAATTCACTTTCAAAATTTATAAACCTTTGTTGCAACTTTGCTTGTAAGAAGGATACTGGAATGCCTGCTTACAGCCGAGTAAATCTAAGGCTATTCGCACTATAAACTAGGAAAGATACAGAAAAGCAACCCAAGTGTGCTTACCGATCATTTTAAACATCCTGAAAGTTCCTGAACCCGCACTCTTTGATCCTAAATCAGGGAGTAAATCAGCTTGCTTAGTTCAGGAATCAAGAAAAATGGATGAGGTAGTAAGCAAGTACAACCTCATCCAGTGAAGTCTCTGACCAGAGTGGTTGCTAAATATGTTAGAGAACTAACCTGAAAAATCAAACCGGGGAACAAAATAACCTAACTACTCATACCTAGACTTTGACAACTAAAGAAGAGTACGGAACTCACTAGAAGCAAAGTTCAGAGTTTGAAATCAGCAACAACAGAAGAAGCAAATTGTAATATTTTTAGTTTCTGATTTAAAATCAGTATGCAAGAAGAAGCCGTTATGCTCACTTACTACTGACAATTAGTCTATTTGTATAATTAAATAGGGGGAGATTGTTGGGTCTGATAAATCAACTCAATTATCTCCGACAAGTATTTAAACATAAAATACCCTAATTCACCTTCTGAAAGCCAGTAAGCATCAACTCTTTGAGAACGATTAGAGAGTGTGTCACTTCGTAACTACCAAATGGTTATCAGAAGTGAGTTACTCTCTGAGAGTTATCCAAGAATATGACTCTCTGATTATTATTCAGAAGATGACTCACTAAAATCAGTGAGTGTTGTATAAAGCTTAAAGTGCCAAAGAGCCTAAATGGCTTCAGGGAGAAGACCAACTGAAGTAAACGACTTCACAAACTAATGTGGCATCAGTGAGTGAAGTTACAAGGAGCTGAAAGGCAACACCAGAGTCACTAAGAACTGAAAAATGTCTCGGTGATCCTGAAGACTTAACTTTGATTACAACCTAAACCTCAGAATGAGAAGGGGGAAGCTTACACAAGAAGATAAGTTCAAATACTTATCGATACGCGTGAAACAAGCATTGGAACTCTGCATTGTTAAATTGGAAGAGCCGAAAGTAAGATCCAGACTAGCTTACTAGGCAGGTGCATACCTATAGCAAGTGGACAACTTACGATGTAACCCACATACAAACATCGTTTCCCTTCCTATATAAGCTCAGGTCGTAACTAAGTTAGGTAGAGATTTCTGCAAAGAAAATAATACAAAGTATTATGGTCAGAATCCTCCTCTCCTAGGAACAATAAAGCAGCTCCCAGTCTTTTGTTGTTTGATTGTGGAGAGTTTCATTTGTTAAAAAACTGGGGTAGTTTTATGTAGGTTATCCTTTTTAAATCTTGTTGATTTATTCATTAATAAAGATTTATAATAAGTGAAAATGACAATGGTGTTATTAGCGTGTCTGTATCATTCTTAAGCAAACCCTACGTCCAAGATTTTGATGTTCAGTAGTTTTCCTCAATTGCTAAAACTTTTATTCACATCTTTCATTGTTTGCATGAATGGGCAGGTTGGGGACTGTCACACCCCGCCACGGCGGAAACGCGCGGGTGTAACTTCATGGATATCATCACAACACCTGGTGTCTACATAGAGAACAACTACATGAACATAAATAGAGCAATGTACAAACACAAAGTGTTGTAAGAATACCCCAAAATAAAATAACCAAAACAAAACATAAATCCAAACATAGATGATAAACCACTTCTAATGCAACTAAGGTCTCGTCTATCCACATCCTTCTATCTTATCCTCAGAAAGCTCACCTGAAAATGATGCTTAAAACATCAACATAATGTTGGTTAGATTCATAGGTTTAAGACTCAAACACACTAGGCAACCAAAATCACTGTGATTATAGAACATAGCTGGACAAATAATTATAGTTATCATATAAGCTACACATGTTCACATGGCAATATCACACATAAGGCAACCATCGGGCAGAACATGCCCACCGATCCAAATTCACAACATACCGGGCCGGAACGTGACCCTCGCTCCAAATAATGGGTAAATTAATACCCTCCGATCGAACCACACAGCATAAAAATAGTGAGTAGGGATGCTACTCTCCAATTAAGTCGTATGCACGAGCAACAGGGTAAGCACCCTCCCAATTGGACCACACAGCATTATCACACAACATTATCATTACTGTTCACATATAGCATAAATACGATAACATTAAAAGTCCAAGCTCTTTAACACACATACAAGTAATCACAGTAATTCAAATCATTTAAGACAAGCATCATTCCCATCCCAAGTTTAAAACAAGTTAAAATATGGGACTATGAACTCACCTTAAACTCCGCAGCTTCCACAAAAATAACTCACAATCTATAGCACACAAAAATAATCTACATTACACAAGGTCAAGCTAAAAGCTACAACCCATGTAATACACATATGATGGATGTCTAAGACTCATATGACCCACCATGGATCTCCTAGACACCATACTAACCACTACAATAACTTAATACTGACTAAATCCCTTGCACTCTTAAAATAAGAAAACACAGAATTTTTGGGTACATTCGCCCACATAAAATCACGACAAATAAAGCTCAAAAACTCACACCAAAAATTCACCATGGTCTCTCATAAGCATACAAGCTAATCCCAGAAGGCCATGGACCAATAACACACACAAGTACTCAAAAGAAAATCAAACTTGTCAACTACTCAAATTCGGATCTGAACGCACACCAAAAGGTTTTGATTAACATAAAATACTCCCACAAGTTTTTATCGCGAATACTTTTCGTGGTAGTCTAATATAACCTAATACTTAACTATTCCAGAAGGCCTAGTCAAAATACCACTTTTACAACCACAAAACACCCTCAAACTTTTACCCAAAATCTGTCCCGGTTTGACAGCTTTGACACCTTAACAAAGAAAAATCAAAAGACCAACTTCCCAACCTTGAAATCAATCGTGGCTGGACTTTTTGGAAAGCTCTTTCATTAAACTTCAATTTAGACCTAAAATTCGTGACTTAACTCTTCACCATCTATTATTTACACTCACATATTTACAGCTATAATTTTCTGTCCAAACCCTAACTCAATAACTAGCATGTTTTACGCTCAATTCTCTTCACCAATCATCATAATATTATCATTAATTGATCCCAACATATTTTAATTAATTAATTTACAGAAGTTTACAAACCCTAGATCCATCATAATTAATATTACATGAATTAGATTAATTAATCAAACAATTGAACATAGGGTTTAAAGATTTTACCTTGATTCTTGATTTTTAGCTTCAAAACTATAAACCCTAATTTTTCTCCTCTCCTCTTGCCCTTGTGATCGACTCAAATTTGCAGAAATTTGGCTTTAGGGTCGTTGGTATAGCTTATATGGGTAGGGGTTGGGCTTGTTTGGGTTAGATTAGGATTCCTTGGGCCTAAGAGTCATATTTGGACTCAAATTGGCTTTTCTTTTTCCCCCTTATCCCTTCTAGCCGATTTTTTTACCATATACATTCATATATTTTTATTTTTTTATTAAATTTATTTATTATACTCAAAACCTCATACTTTTCATATTTTATAAATACCCGTAGCTAATCCTAGCGTCTTACGCGATAAACCTCAACTTTTACGACAACCGGAAAAATTATCATTTTCAAAATAAAGTTTCCAAAAATAGAATTCCACACTCTTTTGAAACATAACCCATAAAAACAAACTCCTCGTAACTTGCTAACGCTCAAATACTTGAACGAAGACTCGTTACGCAAAAATACAAAACACCAAAACTACACAAGTCATTTCTACACCACATAGGTGATAAAAATGAACTTTCCCAAATTCTAAACTTTCCAAATCACAATAAAACCATTTACGCAAAGGGATTTAGTGCTAAAACTCACCTATATCACACTTATATCACTTCAAACACCTAGGAAACACCAAACAAACATCAACCGAGTCAAGACTATCAGTCAAACTGACCTGCCAAAGCCACGGTTGTTACAGGGACCCAACAATGTGACCCTTCGGTATTTCTGTGAAGGCAAGTCTGAAAGTCTTTATGTATTTGCACATAATCCTTTCCTATAAAAATGTGTAGCCATCACAATTAGATAATAGTTATGATCATGAACTTGTAATTCCTTCTCACTTATTTAAAGCAGTCTTATGAAACGATCTCGATCATAACTTATGGACCAGTCAGATAGTAAATCATGAACTTCTAACTCCTTCTCAATTGCACATAACACTAAAATTAATCAATCCACTAAAGAAACTTTAATACTTTTTAGATATACATAGATATACAATAAACAATGAAAAGTTTTAGTAAAAAATTGTGCCTTATTAATATGGCTTCCGATCCAATTGCAATTAATCATCGGCAAAATATCTAAAGCTTGAAGAGCATAAACGACAGCCTAATACTGCAACAATTTAACCAAATCAGGTAAAAACACCCCTAGAAGCAGTTCCGAACACCACATTAAATTCACCCTATAGTTAATCTTATACACTTAAAACGTCAATAAACTTACACAAATCAACAACGACAAAAAACATGCCCATAATAAAGTTTGAAGAACATAAATCGAAGCTTCAAGTTGCACTAATTTAATAAAACCAGGTAAAAAACGTAGAAGCAATTCCAACACCACACGCAATACACCCTTTCCAAAATCTTACACACTTAAAACATCATCAAATATACACAAATCAACAACAAAAAGCATCCCTGATGTGTATTGATAGGTCAATTTTTTAAACAAGTTTTATATTTATATTTTTTTCGAACTAACCTATAGACTAACACTAACGGGCAGTGTACCTGTTCAGTTATAGCTAGTGATTGTTAAGTACGAGTAGTTAGCAAAGAGTGAATTACTTAAATACTAACCTAAAGGTATTCTAACTATCTAAATTAACTAAATAACCTAAACTAACGCAATATGGGGGGGGGGGGTTTCGGAGATTGGCATGAGTTTGGTTTTCTAATTAAACTACTAAAGTGAATAAACTAATTAAAAAAATTAACACAAATCAAATGATAATAGGAAAGGTTTAAATCAATATTAGGAAGAACATGTTAGCCAAATTCATCCAACCAGATATTAGTAATATGTCTTACTAGTTCAATGTTTACTAACATATTCCCGTTGGTGATTCATGAATGTAAACAAGGTCGGTCTTCTCCTTTAATCTAAGGCTAACAAGAGGTCAACGTTGTCACAGTTAACAAAGCCCGCATAAAGTCCTTCAACTATTTTTATAATCTATCAAGGTGTCATAGTGGCAACCTAAACTTCTATGAGTTTTACTAACTTACTTGCTTTAATCTTGTAATTATCTAACCTAGAGGCGTTAAGCTCACTAGTCCTAATAGTGGAATTTTCCAAGGGACCGTTCCAGGTGGTTTTCCTTAACTAGGGGCCGTTTCAGATGGTTTTCCCTACACTCTACTATTATTATACAGATCTTAGGTTTATTTATTAATTCAAGTAACCACAATTACCGATAGTTAAATTACAGAAATCAATTCATATTCCAGAAGATTAAGAAAATAAAATAAAAACTCAATCAGCAAGTAAACAAGTATTGGCGATAAACATAAATAGCATCTAACGAGATAAACTAGCAAATGATGTAAAACATATAAAAAAAAACTAATGATCTTCATAAACTTGGCTAACACCTAAGGGTGATAGCCCATAATCTCAGTAACAAAGTACAAAGTAATAATCAAAACGATAAAAGTATGATTCATAGCGAAAATGGTACGCTAACCGAATGATTAATCGAAGTAGTTAGGTTACAAAGAGTTCTCCTAGTGAATGACTGAGTTTGCATGACCTTCTTAGCTCCTAAATTCATCTAGGAGTCGAGCTTGGTGGTAAAATGGTTTTTTATTTATTATTATTATTATTATTATTATTATTATTATTATTATTATTATTATTATTATTATTATTATTATTATTATTATTATTATTATTATTATTATTATTATTATTATTATTATTATTATTATTATTATTTTAATTCGTAGTTTAGGTTTCGTATTTATAGTCTCTGGAATTTGGTCGATACGGCGTATTGGATGTCTGCAATACAACGTATCGGGCTTTCATAGAGTGGGCTCCACGATTAAAATATTCTAGAAGGTGTACGAACAGCCCTTGGATATGGCGTATTGAGGCCTCTGGATACGGCGTATTGATGTCCTTCCCGACTTGGTCATTCTTTGTGAAGTAAGAATGGATACGTCGTATTGCTTTAGGTGAATACGGTGTATTAGATGTCTGATCAATGGACGTTTCTTAATTTCTTTGTTTTAGCTCCAAATCCACGTCCTTTTCCTTAACTTCCATCAATTGCTCCAATATTTACTGAGATTAACAAAAGTGAATGAGTAAGTACCAATTCTCATATAAATAATATAAAATGAGCCATATAAACGGGATAAATGATGCGTATAATTAGTACTTATTTGATATCATCAATACCCTTAATTTGTGACCTCCCATCAATGATACAAATGCCAATTTAGTTTATTTAACACCACTAAAAATCTTGAAAAGAGAAATCTGTAAGATGCACTTCTATCTCGATATCGAAACCACCGAAAACCACCACTCCTTCATTTCTAACCTAACCTATGTTTGTATATTTAGGGAGAGACACATATACATAGAGAGAGATGGATCCTGCATGTCTTATCTATTAAAGAAGACATGTGGAATGTGTGCTTAATACACTCCCGCCGGTCGCTGCCTAGTTTATAACGAAACTGGGCCAAGACATAACATCCATTGACCCAATTACAACCCAAAAACCAAAAGTGTCCAACAAACTATCAAACGACATGCACGAAATAACCAAATGACATGCTATAGTAAAAGCGACATTGTGTTGTTGTATTTCCACCCAAAACGGCGTCGTCTGCATGCCTAATGTATAATAGAGTATTTCCTAGCAAGCATCTTTATGATATTTTCTAATAATTGGCTAATGTTATTAAAAGATACCATACTTGCCACTGAATCTTTTTATAGGTATCGAATAATTATTTTCTTAACGATGCACTAATATTGGCTTTTTAGACCTTTTGTAGGTAGTGATGACTACCATTTTACCTTTCCAAGTTACATAAATGGTTCTTGTGGGTTTGGAAAGTGGCATTCACCGTCCCTAGGGTAAATTACATAAGCGGTCCTTATCGTTCAGAGAAAATTGTAATCACTGTTCATAAACTTTTCGTCCGTTTTTAAATGATTTTATACGTTTTCGTCCATTTTCATCTATTTTTGTACGTTTTCGTCTGCTTTTATATATTTTCGTATGTTTTATCAGTTTTTGTCCGTTTTCATACATTTTATCTATTTTTATATGTTTTCGTCAGTTTTTATTTGTTCTTGTACGTTCTTATACAGACAAAAACGTTTTATACGTTTTTATCCATTTTTATCAGTTTTCATCCGTTTTTATTCGTTTTCATCCGTTTTTATATATTTTCATCCGTTTTTAACGTTTTCATACTATTTTATCCATTTTTTACGTTCTTATATGTTTTGGTATGGTTTTGTACGTATTTATGCATTTTAGTACCTTTTTATATGTATTTGTACATTTTTTGCGTTTTTATATGCTTTGAACGTTTTCATACGTTTTATCTATTATTAACCATTTTTTATCCGTTTTCATACGTACAAAAACATATAAAAATGTAAGAAAACGTACAAAAACATAAGTAAACATCTAAAAACATACAAAAAAGGATAAAACATATGAAAACATATGAAAATCCACGAAAACGTATAAGTGGATAAAAACGTAAGAAAAATGGACGAAAACGTATAAAAACAGACTAAAACGTATAAAACGAACGAGAGCATATGAAAACATAAGAAAACGTATGAAAATGTAGGAAAACGTATAAAAACAGACGAAAACGTATAAAAATGGATGAAAACGTAGATAAAAACGTAATGGGTCAAAACCATAAGAAGTGGATCCAAAAAAGAAAAAAAAAAGTATAGGTCGATGGATGCAATTTTCACTAAACGACAGAGACTATTTAGTAATTTAGGTGGATGCAATTTTCGTAAACACAGAGGGTAAAATAGTTATCATAGATTTTCACTATCCACAAAAGGTCAAAGAAGCCAATATTAATGTACTGGAATACGGATCCCTTGCAAAGTGAGTAAAATTACAAAGTGTACAAAGCCATTCATAGTGTGACACGTGTCCCCACTCTAAATTATACATAAAATCCGCCCAGGGGTAATTTGGTCTTTTGACCCGTTTTTCTTTTCCACCTCTATTTTCAAACGCATATATCTCTTAAACGACAAACTTTTAGAAAAAACCGATTGCACCATAATTTTTAAATTTTGATTCTCTTTAATTTGGTATAAATCTTTTTAATTTTTTCGAAATTTTTTTTGACATATTATTTGGGTCATGATTTTCTTGATGTTTTTGCTATTTTCGACCCTGTTTTTTACCTTAAAAATTGCCGAATCATAATATACTTAAAACACGAAAGTTGTAGATTTTGATTCACTCTTTACTCAGAAATTTCAATCACTCAAATCAGATATGATATGAGTGAGATATCGCACGTTAAAGATGACGTTTTAGTCATATTTGTTACACACAACGTGTTTGATGAAATGTTTAGCTTAGATTTTTTGTCTTAAAATCGAGTTAAATGCACTTATTTTTTCTCACAACGCATTATTAATAATTTTATTAATGTAACATTCAAAAAGTGATGTTTTTTAATCATTATATTTTTAAAATATACATTTAGTTCATTAGTTATGTTATTAGGTTCATCAGTTAGGTTATATTTTGTTCATCAGTTAAGTTTAGGTTATAGGTTCATCAGTTAGACATTTTGTTCATCAGTTACTTTGGTTCATCAATTTTTTCAGATTCATCAATTTCAGGTTCATCAAATTTGATCAAATGTTTGGGTTCATCAGTTATTGACTAACTGATGAACCTATAATTATAGGTTCATCAACCTATAATTATAGGTTCATCAATTATTGACTAACTGATGAACCTATAATTATAGGTTCATCAGTTATTGACTAATTATAAGTCATCAGTTAGGTTTATTGATTTTTTGGTTCATTAGTTATAGGTTCATAAGTTATTGACTAACTGATGAACCTATAATTATAGGTTCATTAGTTAGGTTTATTAATTTTAGGTTCATCAGTTTGTTTATCAGTTATTGACTAATTGATGAACTTATAATTGTTTGTTTATCAATTAGTCAAAAATGTTACCATAAAAACTGATAAACCAAAGTAACATAACTGATGGACCTAATAACCTAACTGATGAACCTAATAACCTAACTTATGAACTAAATGTATATTTTAAAAATATAATGATTAAAAAACTTTACTTTTTGAGTCTTACATTAATAAAATGATTAATAATGCATTGAGAAACAAAAATTAGTGCATTTAGCTCAATTTTAACACAAAATATATAAGCTAGACATTTCATCAAACACATTGTGTGCAACAAATATGAGTTAAACACCATCTTTAACGTGTGTTATCTTACTCATATGGGATCGGATTTGAGTGATTCAAAAACCTGTATAAAGAGTGAACAAAAATCTATAACTTTCATGTTTTAAGTTTTTAACGATTCAACATTTATGAGGGTAAAAAATAGGGCCGAAAATGACAAAAAAAAATCAAGAAAATCAAGACCTATTTTATATGTAAAAAAAAAGTTCGAAATATTTAACAAGATTTATACCAAATTAAAGATGATTAAATTTTAAAAATTATGGTGAAATCGGTTTTTCGTAAAAGTTTATCGTTTTAAAGATATTTGCGTTTGAAGTTTTAGGGTGGAATAAAGAAACGGGTTAAAATGACCAAAATACCCCCTAACCGAATTTAAAAAGAAAAAAAGGGAGGGAGTGAGTGGTAGACACTTGTCACATGATGAGTGCTTTCTAGCCTTTGTAGACTTTGTATTTTTAGTCCCCTTTGTAGGGGATCGCACCTCTAATGTACTGTTAAGGAAATTTTTTTTTTAATACTTATTAAAAAAATGAAGTAGCAAGTAAAATACCTTTTAAAAACATTAGCCTTAAAAAATAATCAAAATGCTTGTCACTATTTCTTTACGTATATATTTCAAAACAAAAAAAATAAAATAAATACTCTTTTATATATCGAAGACAACTATGGGTGTTTGCTACTAATACGATAACTAAAATAGAACACGTAGGGTGTTTTATATTGAGTGATTCCTTATGTTTGTTTCTTTGATTAAAGTGTAATCATCATGACACATATTCCCCTGTGATTTATGCCATTCGTAATGTTAAAATAGTACGATTTATAACATGAGATATGTTAGAACTTAGAACCATATAATTTTTACAAAACAAAATCTACAAAATGAGGTGGCATGTTAATGTGTGGTATTTTCCTCTTTCTTTTCAAATGATCTCATACTTGAAGCCAATAGTAATAATGACACTTCATTTTGTAAATATTATATAGTTCTAGCATATCTCTTATAACATTTGGAACTTTCAATGAAATAGAAACTCAATTGCATGAAAAAGATATAAAGATGGCATGTCCATACTCCATATACATATGTGCGTACGTAAAATGAAGGGTTTTTTCTAACTTGTGCCACAAGACACAAGTTAAACATATCAAAAGTATAATGAGACCCACGAAAAAGGACATAAGAATTAACACAAAAGTACATTTGTCAGTACTTTTGTATGGGTTCCTGAGTACTTTTATGTACTTTTGTGGTGTACTACAAGTTAGAAAAACCCTAAAATAAATATCATTTAAAAGACAAATGCCTTATATATGTGTGTCTTGATGTTTAATGTTTTGCGAAATTGTTGTTCATTTTTTTCATAAACTCTCATTATGAATGAGGGCAATAATAAGTGATAGCCACTTAATATACATTTCACTTTCCATATTGTTTTGGTCAAAAAGATTAATTATATTGTAAGTTGGTTGCTAAGCTCATTGATAGTATGCATCATTCTTTTTTGCAATCCACTAGCACTAACTCCTCAATATTGAAAAAATGTCGAGTACAAAAAAAATGCTTATTAGTAAGATGTTGTAAAAGTTATTAAAACTACACTGCAGACATATTTTCTCAAATCTTTGTTAACAGAATGTTAAAATTTGTCGTTCCAAAATATCCAATATATGATTGAAGTAGGAATAATCAGAAAAGAATTGTGGAACCATTGAATCAATAAGATTCGCATTGGGTTTTAAGTGTCATTATAGGTGTCCAATTGTCAACCAATGGGAAGTAGTCTTTGATTTTTTTAATTTCTCTCTTTGTGATTCTTTCACTTTTTATTCAAGAATAATATAGTGAAAGGTTTTTTTTTTTTTTTTTTTTTTTTTTTTTTTTTTTTTTTTTTTTTTTTTTTTTCGAAAATTAGTTATCAGCGTTCTATTATGGGAATATTGCTAACAAAATAAGAAATGAAATTCGAATAAATGCAAGTCATGGAGATTGAAGATGCAATGTGAGCAAGATAAGAAGTGTGCGCATATGAGCATAAATATAAAGAAATTATTGATATTAGTTAAGCGTATAAGATAATGGAATATATGCCGATGGTAAAAGAAATACATGTTTTTGTTTGGAAATACCAAACGTGTCGTTGCATATGCTTCTTGGAGCCCTCACGAATTTTGGCTACAATAATTATTTATGCATGCGTATTCTAAACTCGTATTCTATGGGAAATCTGATTCTCGAATTAAAGATCATCGTGTTGACATGAGTTGAAACACCGATGATACTAGTAATCATAAAAAAGAATCGTAGACAGGGCATGGAAGGGGATATTCATCGGGTCCTCGAACCCTTGACAAATACCGATAGGCGAAGCTGTTAATGGATTAGAGTAGGCTGTGGGCTTGTGGCCCCCCTTATTTTAATACACTATCTTTGTTCTTAAACATTATATTTTATAAATAAATTATGGTCAAGGTCCGCTTGATAAGCGGCTAGCTTTAAGATTTTTGTTTTAAGTAACAAATGATGGAAATGATAGCTTAATCTACTAAAATTAAATACTCTATTCTACTCAAATACTCTACTCTACTCAAAAAGTCAAATAAAAGGCTTATCCATAAGTTGTAATAAGATCTATACTTGTTTTTGTAATGTTTGAACCTTCTCCTTCAATACATTTTTTCCTACAATTGAATACACATTTGTTAATTAACATATACAACTTATAGATTACAAACTCTGAAAGTTAAGAACGAATTTTTTTACATACTTTGAATGTTTTCCTGTTGTTGAGAATTTTTGCAATACATCTGCTTCTTTTCTTGGTAAAAACCGATTGTAACATGTAATCAAGTTTTTAATATAACTAATCTAATCTAATCTAAAGAATATAAATTTACACGGTCAGAGTCACGTATACTTCCGACCATCTATTTAACAACACCTTTCAACAACTCAAATGGACTGACAATTTTTCTTGTTGGAGATAATACAATAATTGTGCAATTTTAAAGATCATACCCATCTGATGACGTATAGTCCATATTCGGGTCACGAACCCGATTAATGAACATTACTAACGCCCAAGGCCACCACGAGTGGGCTATCATAACAATGATTTGGGCTAACATGCTAACGGTTTGGGCTCACGAAAGCCCAAACCCAAATACATTATTTATGGTCTAGATAAGGATCTCTTATTTATAGGATAAAGATCCATATACCGGATAGGCATTATACGCCGAAGAGTGAGGAACACAAAATCTACAAGGATTTCGTGCCTATATAAAGAATATCATAATTCTCATTAAAGGTACGATTTACAACCCTAACTCTTCTATACAACCCTAAAACCGAATACTTACTCTCACGTCGGAGAATAATCGTGGGAGACAATCTCACGATAAGCCTAACGGTGTTTGTTTGCTTTCTTAGTGCGCATGTCTCAAGCATTAAGATCTGATTGGTACGAGAACAGGAACCCAAACAAGGAACACCCAACTTTTGTATCAACAAGTGGCGCCATCCGTGGGACCCTACACTATGAACTAGAATGACGAAGCACAAAAACTCAAGCCAGCGGACTCCACAGTTGGAAAAAACACATGGTGACCCCAGAGGAGGAAACATCAAGATTCGACCTCTAGGCAGGCCTCTGGAGCAACCAATGCGCCTGGTCACCAAGAATCAGGCCCAACCCTAATTCTCTCAACGGTAGAATTGCCCACAGGGACTATCCAGGCCACCACGGTGGCCCAAGCGCTGAAGATCTTCAGCGCACTCTCTTCACTACTCCCCACCAAAGGGTACCTATTGTGGACGACACTGTGTCGCCATGCGCACCTAATCGAGATCGGGGACCTAATGTGGAGACAAATATCCTCACACTTGAGGAGGATGCGCCTGAGTTAACGCTAAGTAATTTTGTGTCTCAAAATTACGAAACCTTAACTACCCTCATGCAAGAGGAGGCACGAAGAAGGTCAAGTCAGAGCCTGCAAGCCCGGTTTAACTTTGGCCCAGAATACGAAACATCTCCACTGCGCTACCGGAAAGGGGGGCGCGAAAAATATAGCCGTAGACTTCCAGTATTCGCTAGAGTTGGAAGGACAACTATAGATGGTGAAGCGTCTGATTCACAGTACTCGGAGGAGTATGAAGACAATGGAAGGCGTACCAATGTCCACGCTAGACTTGGTAACCGCAGGATGCAAGATAGACATGGACGGCAACGCTCACCGAGCGAGAGCTCTTCAAGGTCTGGAAGTAGAAGAATTCATGATAGACTTGGGAGACGGATTACCCCAAGTGGAGGCCCCCCCAAGCTCGGACTTTGAGGAAAAATGGCGCAAGCGCCACAAAAAGGGCTACTCCTCCTCAAGCGACTCCTCGGACAACGAGGACAAAGAAACAGGACACTGGAAGTCCAGAGGAAGACATCACGAGGAAGAAGACGAAGATATATCTCTTCCTTGGAGCCGTCAAAAGGTTGACGCATTGATACGGCGCATCAGCGATTATTTGGATGACAAGAGAAGGTGCATGCCCGCCAATGTTAAAACATATGATGGAACGGGTGATCCTGATGACCACCTAAAATTTTTTGTATCCGCTGCTACTATCGAAAATTGGCCACAACCTGTGTGCTGCCATATGTTTAACTCCACATTAGTAGGGAATGCGCGAACTTGGTTTAGCAAGCTCCCACGAAGAAGCATAAACGGGTTTGAAGAGTTGCGAAAAGCATTTCGTTTGAACTTCACTCAAAGAAAGAAGTGCGCCAAGAACCCTGTTGAATTGGCTAGAGTAAAACAGCGCCAAGGGGAATCCACAAGCGCTTATGTGGAGCGCTACAAGGATGAGTGCATACACGTCAAGGCGTGCCCCGAAGTGCTAAAGATATCAGGGTTCATGAATGGGATCAATAACCCAGAGCTGATAAGGAGACTGAATGATAAGGTCCCCCAAACCTTTGATGAACTAATGAAGCGCACCAGATCCTTTATCCAAGGGGAAGGAGCTGCTGTGGATAGCAAAAAAGGTTACTCAACCTATAGGCAACAAGAACAGCCTAGGAGATAATCCAATGACCAGAGTAACAGCCACAGCAGGAACTACCGCAATCAAGGAAGTGGACGGGATAACGAAAAATACACTCCACTCACGAAGACCCCAAGGGAGATATTCGCGACAGAAGGAGCAAACTTCCCGAAACCTCCAACAATGCGCACCCCAGAAGATAGGCGCGTAGGAAGTGGATACTGCGAGTACCATGGACAAAAGGGTCACACTACCAACGAATGTGTCCAGTTGCGCCAACTAATCGACAAATTAGAGAAAGAAGGTAAAATGGATCACCTTGTTAAAAACATCAAAGAAGGGAAGGACAGACAGAAGAATGGGGGGAAAAAAGATACACCCAAAGACAAGGCGGACACAATCTACATGATACAATCATGGCAGCGAAAGATGAGACAAAAAGTCAGCTAAAAGTTTTCCTATGGGAGCGAAATCTCTTTCCCCACTCTGGCTGCGGACAACGCAGTAGTGGAACCGCTCACCATTGAAATACATACGGGGGGTCACGATATCCACCGCATGTATGTTGATGGAGGAGCATCCGCAACTATTATGTACGAACATTGTTTCAAAAGGCTGCAACCTGAGGTACGAAGTCAGTTAATTCCGGTCACGACGTCGCTGACTAGCTTCACAGGAGAGAAGATATGGCCCATGGGGCAATTACGCCTACTTGTGGTCATTGGTAATGAACAACATTCTACAGCAGCTTGGATGAACTTTATGGTAATCAAATCTCCCTCGCTGTACAACGGCATTATGGAAGACCTGGAATATCATCCATGCGCGCTGTACCGTCCACAGCGCATGGGATGCTCAAATTCCCAGTAGAAGGAGGCATTGTCACCCTCTACAATACCACTGTGTCACCTAAAGAATGCAACACAGTAACCAGTGAAGTGGAGGATGATCCAGAACAGCGCGCAGCAAAAGTGTCAAACCTAAAGGTCGCAATTCACCCTGACTACCCAGATCAACAAGTATCAATTGGAGGGTCGCTGTCTGACAAAGGCAAAGCAACTGTGTGCGTACTCCTGCAAAAGAACATAGATATCTTTGCATGGGAACCAAAGCACATGACTGGAGTGCTACGATTTATCATGGAGCACAAGCTAAAAATCCGACAAGGATATCCTCCAATACGGCAGAAAAAGCGCTGCCAGGCTCCAGATCGTGCGAAACCCATTCTGGAGGAAGTACACAAGCTTGTAGACGCAGGCATCATGCGGGAGGTCTACTATCATGACTGGCTTTCTAATCCAGTAATGGTAAAAAAGAGTGATGGCAGTGGGAGAATGTGCGTGGACTTCACTGATCTTAACAAAGCATGTCCACAGGACTGTTACCCGCTACCAGAGATAGACTGGAAGGTAGAATCTTTGTGTGGATACCCCTTTAAATGTTTCCTAGACGCATACAAAAGGTACCATCAAATTCAGATGGCTGAGGAAGAAGAAGAGAAAACAGCCTTCCACACAAGTCAAGGGGTCTATTGCTATACAAAAATGCCTTTTGGCCTAAAGAATGCGGGAGCAACATACCATCGGTTGGTGGATAATGCGTTTGAAAAACAAGTAGGTCGCAACCTGGAAGTTTATGTCGACGATGTTGTTATACAGAGTCATACCGAGGAAGAATTGGTGCGCGACATTGAGGAAACATTCAAAACACTGGGAAAGATCAATATGAAGTTAAATCCGAAGAAGTGTACTTTTGGCGCTACAGAAGGTATGTTTCTTGGGTATTTGATAGAACCTGATGGCATCAAGCCCTGCCCAGAAAAGATAAAAGCTGTCATCGAACTCCCTTCACCATGCACACTCAAAGAACTCCAGTCATTAAATAGAAAATTAGCCGGGCTAAATCGATTCTTGTCCAAATCAGCAGATAAGTCACTCCCTCTCTTTAAGACACTCACGAAGTGCACAAAAAAGGGAGACTTCCGTTGGACTGCGGAAGCGGAAGAAGCTTTCCAACAGCTTAAGCAACATATAGCAGCACTTCCCAAACTTGTCGCACCCCGACCAGGGGAAGAATTGATCATGTACTTGTCTGCAACTCATGGAGCAGTCAGCGCGGTGCTATTGACAGATAGGAACTCCGTTCAAACACCAATATACTTTGTAAGCAAAGCACTCAAGAAGACAGAGACTAACTATACTGCCATGGAAAAGTTGGTCCTAGCTTTAGTATTCGCAGCTAAAAGATTGCGCAGATACTTTCAAGCACACCCAATAGCTGTAATTACGGACCAACCTATCAAGAAAGTTATCTCTAAACCTAACTTATCAGGACGGCTACAAAAATGGAGTGTGTTATTGAGCGAGCATAACATTTCGTATAGACCACGCACTGCGATTAAGGGGCAGATATTACCCGACTTCATTATTGAGAAGCCAAATACCAATACTCCAACTTCAACAAGCAAGGTAGAATTACAAGAACCATGTGTTCTATTCACAGACGGATCCTCGTGCGTGGATGGGTCAGGCGCAGGACTTATCGTCACTAGCCTAGATGGAATGGAATTCACTTAAGCACTGCGTTTTGAATTCACAACCACAAACAATGAGGCAGAATATGAGGCCTTAGTTGCTGGATTACGCATTGCAACTCAAATGGGTGTACGCAACCTAGAAGCAAATGTCGATTCCCGGTTAGTAGCCAACCACGTGTTAGGCGAATATGTGGCTAAGGAGGACAATATGATCCAATACCTCGACAAAACCAAGTCTCTGATCCAGAATTTCGACAGGTTCACCATCAAACAAGTTCTTAGAGGAGAAAACAGAAAAGCAGATGCGCTGAGCAAGATTGCATCTACAAGTTTTGCGCACCTGTCAAAACAGGTATTGGTGGAAACCTTGAAGAACAAATTGATTGGCTCCAAACGGTCAACCTAAATTGACCAGCTAAATGGTCAACATATTCAAACTGCCTAGAGTCAATCTCCGTTGAAGTATAGGGGTTTCCCCGGGTCGTTATGTCCCGACGAGGTGTGGATGGTATAAAAACGGGTTTGTGATCGGGTGAATTTGAATGGGAAGTAACCAGATAAATATTTGGATTTGTTTACACTACTGGAAGGATTAGGAATAACAATATTAACAATTACGGGAAACAGAAATATATAAACGTAAACCAAATTAAAATCAGACACGATTGCGTGCTGAGAAAAAGGTGAGTTTTAAGGAAAAATAAACTACAGGGGGTGAAAATGAAACTTTTACAAACTTAAAATTAAAAGAAAATGAAATTTAAAAAGAAAATTATTTTTTTTTGATTATTTTATTATTTATTATTAATTAAAACTATTTAATTACTTATTATTAATATTTAACTTATACTAAATATAATATAATATTAAATAAAAACTAAGAAAATGAAAATTGATTTTTAAAACTTCTAAAATAACTTAAAAATTATATGAAAACTTAAAAATATGTCTTTTTGTCTTTTTGTGATTTTCTATTAATTAAATAATAATTATATTAATTAAACTATTTAAACTATTTTAAATTACTAATTATATTAAAATGACTTAGAAAATTTAATAAAAATTTATAAATCTAATTAACCATCACAGGAATCCTAAAAAATTATAAAAAGTTTCTAAAAATAATATTTAGACTATTTTACTAATTATTTACTTATTTATTAATTAATATCTAATTTAACTAAATTAATTAAGAAAATTAGAAAATGAACAGTAGAAATTCTAGAAATATTCCTAAAATTATTTTATAAATTATAAAAGCTAGGAAAAATATAAAAACTAGGTATTACTTAATAAAAACTAATTATGCTATTTAATACTTAATTATTAATTAATTGTTACTAAAACTAATATTAAATCTAATAATTAACAAGAGACAATATCAAATTCAGGAAAAATTTCTAAAAATACTTTAATATAAAAGAAAATTAATAAAAATATAAAAATACAAAGTACTTAATAAATTACTGAAAATGAAAATTAAAAAGATAAATTAGATTAAATAGAAACTATCACTTATTTTCAAATTGGTTTTTTCTGGTTTTTCTTTTATAAATCTATTTTATACCTAAAAACATGAAACTTTTGTGAAGACAACTTTTCTCTAGCTTAAAAATAAGCAATTTGGACACTAAAAGGTGAAACAGTTGACTTTTTTGTTGACTTTGAAGGAAATCAGCCCTAGTGGGGTCCACAAGGGTGAAACTTGGTTCAACTAAGTTAATTGGACGGGAATGAAGCTAAAACAACTAAAGGGTACCACTGAATAAGCAATAAGCACTCAAATAAGCACTTCAAAACTTGTTTTCAACACAGAAATGGGACAGAGTTAAAGGGTGATTCTAAGTGGGTCCCAGGGAGCTTAAGCTTCAACGAAAGCTTGAAATGTGTAGAGGGCCAGCTTGTGAGTCTAAAGAGCCAAGGGGTAGGGTGTGGGGCCCACTGAGGAGGCCTGTGGGGCCCACCAAAGTGGAGAAGTAGCTGCTGCAGCAGGGGAGGTGATTCCCCCTGCAGCTGTGTTTCTTGGCTTGTGGGGACCACAAAAAAAATCACAAAAATGTAGTGAGAGTGGGACTCTAAAGATGAGGTGGTGGACTACATTCCCTGAAAAGAGCAAGACCTAGATCCTAACAAAAAAATCAAAACAAATCCTTGAAAAAATGATTTTTCTGCCTATTACTTTCCAGATGAGGTGGTGGAATCCATACCCTTGTGACAATTTTGACACACCCTATTACGACCAACCTCCACAGTACGATATGAATCAAGCACTTCTTCCAGAAATGCAAAATCTGATGACAATCGTTGATGAGCTTAAGGGTTTAGTTGACGACTTTGCCCAAAGACATACTCATCAAAAATCCATGGAAGAATTGATTGCTGAAGAGCAGGCTGCTAGAATAAATTCCCAAGATGAATATGAAAAATCTATTCGGGAATCCATTGCAAGAGAAAAAGCAGCCAAGTCTAGCTCTTTGTTCCGTTTTATTCCTGATGACAGTGATGATGAGGATACACTTGACATCCTTGAATTTTATAAAACTTCAAGTTCATTAGTTGATACCCCAGCAGTTGAGATTCCATCTCAAACAACTGCTATCACACCCGAAGTTCACACTCACTCTCTGATCATGGGGGATGAGCATCTTAGCACTATTCCTAATAAGGAATCGGACGAATTAATAAAGTCTAGCGTTGAGATCCTTGTCCCAATCCCAGGAGAGTCACAGGGAACTTTGGATCATGTATGTGATATTCCTTCACCTATTGAGTGTCCTAACGATCATTTTGAGACTTTCTCAGATTTTGATGATGATTGTACATCTCATGGAGACATTGAGTATATCGAGGCACCACTGCCTCATTCTGATGTTGATCCTCTTCTTGAGGAGTTCGCTGATGAACTTGCTCACATCAATCCACTTTCATTGGAAAGTGATGATGGTCTCCTCGATTTCCAAGCCGATCTGGGAGAAATTGAAAGTCTCCTATATCATGATCCGTCACTCACTTCTGATCCCAGCAGTCCAACAGAGAATAATATTCACTTTGTTCCCGAAACATTCGATACTACTCTCACCAATCCTCTATTTGAATTCGAATCTGAATTCACTTCGATTTCTGATAATCCACTCTTTGATACTCAGATTGAGGATTGTGATGAGTCCACAATGGAACATGAGTCCACAGATTCACATCTTGTGAATGATTCTCTTCATGAGGAGTTCTCCGGTGAACTCGCTCATCAGTTTGATATCCCGGGGGGAGATTCTCTCAATTATGAGAATTTGCAAATTCCCACCCACCCTCCCGGGTTGTTTACAAGCTTACCTTTTGAAATCCAAACTCAGGCTATTGAGCCTCCTCTTGAGGAAGAAGATCAAATCATGCTTTTCATCATGATTTTCTTCCTTTTCTTCACTTACAAGGTGACTTCTTCTCTCCTTCACTCCTTCGGGAGTGAGGACACTATCTTTGATCCCGGCATTTTCATGTACCATTATTTTGAGCCGGGATTATATCTCATCGGTGTGGAACTTTCACGTGCTTCATATGTTTGTCCAAACATTTTGAATGAAAGTCCGATTGAGATTGTTTCTTCCACATCATGCTTCCCCAAGGACAAATGAATTCGGGGTCGAGTCAAGCTAGCGACTCGGTAAACAAAAACAATAGCATGCATATAGGGTTTTCACCCTAAGTGTGGGGGAGTCCCCCATGCTATGGTTACAAATGAGTGAAAAAACAAAATGGTGTTTTCCACGCTTAGCTTGTAATGTTACCCTTTTACGTTCATAATGTCGGCATAATAGCCGGGATTTTGAATATTGAGGACAATATTCATGCTTAGTGTGGGGGGGGTATTCGCTATTCTAGCGAATTTTATCACATTTTACCATATAATACCCCCGTTTTTGCCAAAAATTTCAAAAATTAAAAAAAAAAAAAAAAAAATTTCTTCACTGGTGCTTCAAAATTTTTATGGTAATCAGTCCGCCTTGTCTAAGCGACAAAAGGGATTGGCTAGTCCAGGAGCAAACGGCTCTTGGTAAAGACAACTCAAATCCGTTGACGGCTGGCAATTTGCCCAAAATTGTATGGTTCATCAACTCCCCGAAAACAAATGAGTTGGCTAGCCCGCAAGATTATGGCTTGTGGTAAAGGCCGTGGAAATCCATAATTGGTAATCAGCTCACCAAGATGTTGACTATTCCATCAAGAGCTGGCTAGTCCAGAAGCAAACGGCTTCTGGTAAAGACTACTCAAATCCGTTGACAGCTGGTGGTTTGCTCAAAATCACACGGTTATCAGGTGTGCCACAGTTCTTACACCTGGCTACTCCAGAAGTGATGGCTTTTGGTAAAGAGTTTTTCAAATCCATCAAGTTTTCAAAACAGTATTGCTAGGGACTAGCAATAGTTTAGTGTGGGGGATTGATGAGTGCTCAAACACTCATCATTTTTGGTCTAATCTGAACTGCAAAACATACAAAAACACTCAGTAATGCATCAAAATACTGAAAATATTTCAAAATTGTGTTTTATATGTTTTAGATGCAAAATGAGCAAAAACAGATGAAAAACGTATAAAGTTTGCAAAATTGGCAGTTTCAGTCCCCCAACTTTCATAAAATTACAAAACTAGTCCCTGGATATTCAAAATATGAAAAATTATCACCAAAGGTCATTTTGAAATCATAAAATGTCATATTTAGTCCTTTGGTGAAAAATTGGAAAGTTTTGGAAATTTACAGTTTAAGTCCCTGGAGTTTCAAATATTGGCAGAAAAGGTTCCTGGTGGGATAATTTTGAATGAAAAATCAATTTTGGTCCTTGGGAAGTTACAAAAATCAATTTTAGTCCCTGGGTGAAAGTTTTGTGGAAAATTACATGTTTGGTCCCTGTACTTTGCAAAATTGGCAATTTTGATCCCTGGACTTTTAAATTTTGAAAAATATTAAATATTGGTTCTTGGGATATTTTAACATTGCAAAATGGGTCCTTATTACATTTTTGGAGTTTGTACCATTTCAACCCACAACTTTCTGAAAATTACAAAAATGGTCCTTGTGTTTTTAGTTATAAATCAAATGGACCCTTTTTCTTATTACAATCCAACAACAAAACCAAATCCAATAAACAAACCCACCCATTACCTTTTCTGGTCTGATCCAACACCCAAGCCCACCAAAAGCCCATTGCCTAAACTAATAAACCCAGGTCAAACAGTCAACCCCCAGGGTCAACGAGCAGTCAAACCCACACCCTAACCCCCATCCTACTGTTCATCGTCCCTAACCTCTATTATCCCCCCTAATTACCAGGTTCTTGTCTCCCCCTTTTCCACCAACTATCACCAAACACTCAACCACACCACTCCTTTTCCCCCTCCTCAGCATTAAATGTCTCACCAAACTCCACAACTGCCAAATTGGCATTTTCCCGCCAAAACTAAATTAAGGGACAGGATCGATTCTACTCATCCTAGGGCTCAGAAAAGAAGTGGGAAAGAGAAAGGACACCCTCTCAGTCTATAAAAGTGAAGAAAAAGGAAGCAAGAAGAGTAGTAGTTAACTAAGAGTAGATTAGTGTAGTTGTAGTTTAGATAAATCGTTTTTTGTGTAATTTACTTTTCCAGTGAACTTTTTAAATTCCAAAGTGTATTGTTAATGTTTTCATTATATTCTAAACCTGTTTCAGTTGTTAATTTCAGTTGCAAGCAAGAATTCAGTTTATGCTTATTTTCTAGCAAAATCTCATTTTAACTTTAATGTTATTGAAAGTTGTTTTTCATTGTATCAGAAGTTTAACATTAGTCATTTATGAGCTTTTATAAGCTCAATTAGTATTAGAATCACTTTTAGATCAAAAACAAAAAAATACTCAAAAATACAAATAAATATTGTGAAAATAAAAAAATCACTGTGTGAGAAGATTGGGGCATGGTTTATGGTTGATACTGGCTTGGTATGGTTTAGAGGCTTTGTGGAAAGCTTAGGGTGTGATTGGTATACCTTGGCTCTCAATTAACCACTTGGACTGCTTGTAAGTTTCAACTTCATCCATATCAAGTTATTGTAGTTTGGCTTAGAACCTGTTTATTATGCTTCTTTTATGATTATTAGGCTTAATATAGTTAGATTTAAGTTTTAGATAGTTTAGTTTGGAGTTTGTTTATGATTTATGCACTTTGCTAAATTGAACTGCCATAGTTACATTTAGGTCACTAATGAGTTAAGCTGTGGTGTATGGTATTCTTTGTGCTCATTCAAGTTTATTTTGTTACAATACAACATCAGAAATCAAATTCATGATTTGAAACAACCATAAACTTGGAAAATCCTCAAAACAGTCCCATAAGGGAGTGTTTGGCTCAGACCTGTTCACTGTGCTTAGGGAGTTTTGTGTTGTTGATTTCATTTGGAACATGTCACTATAGGTTTAATTAGGTCTTGCAAGTTACAAATTTGGCACATGTTTAGTTGAAAGTCAAGATCATCACTAATTCCACCCCACAGTTAACTGTTGGGTTTTGCTCCACCAAATACCACTCATTTCAATATAAAAGTGTTTAATTTAGCTTAGTTAAGTATCATTGTAGCTTATTACATCCATCTCAGTAAGATTTGATAATCAAAAATTGGCCAAAGTCAACATAGCTAAGTTACATGAAAAGTCAAAAGTATGCATTGCAGATTTTTACTAAACTTCAAGGAATTATTTTGATTTTTGTAGTTGCTCTCATGGCTTGAATCTTATTGTTATTTGATCTCTACCAGTTCATCTTTGAAAGTCCATAGTTTTTAGATTTTTGTGATTTTACTTGTGGGCCCCACAAAGCCACAAAGTGACTTGCAGGGCACACATCTGCTCTGTCTCAGCAGCTGCACACCCACCACCACCACTTTGTGGTGGTGTTCTGACCACCTCAGTGGGCCCAAGGCCACCATTATTGCTCATTTCCACCCCCCTCCTACCAGGGTTGGGTTTTTGACCATTGGGTTGACCTGGATACCACTGGGACCCACCTAGATTAAGCCACATAATCTGTCCCCATTTTCAGTTTCAACACAAGTTTTCAAGAGCTTAATTTGTAGCTTATTGCTTATTCTGGGGTCTCACTTAGTTTTTTCCAGCTTATTCAAGTTCCATAAGCTTATCCACACCAGTTTTACCCATTGTGGGTCCCACACAAGCTGGTTTAGCTTATTTCCCTTGATTAGTCAATGAAAGTCAACTGTCTTGACTTTTAGCTTATTTTCAGCTTAATTTTAAGTTCTAAAAAGTTTGTTTTCACAAAAAGTTTTTATTTTTAGGTATAAAACTAGTTTGTAAAAGAAAAATCCAAGAAAAACAAATTTAAAATTAAGTGATAGTTTCTATTTAATATAATTTAATTTTAATTTTCATTTTTAAATTTTTATTAAGTACTTGTCATTTTTATATTTTTCTTAAATTTCTATTATATTAAAGTACTTATAATAATTTTCTCAGATTTTTATTGTATCATTTAGTATTAATTAGAATTAATTTTAGTTTTATTAATTATTAATTAATAATTAGTTTTAAATAGCATTACTAGTTTTTATTAAGTAAAACCTTGTTTTTATATTTTTTATAGCTTTTATATGTTATAAAGTAATTTTAGAAATTTTATTAGAATTTTTACTGTTCATTTAGTAATTTTCTTAATTTAAAATAGTTAATTAGTTAATTAGTAATTAATTAGTAATTAATTAATAGAAAAATCACAAAAAGACAAAAATAATTATTTTTATTTTTAAAACTTATTTTTAGTTATTTTATAAGTTTAGGAATTTTATTTTTACCTTTTTAGTATTTAAATAATATTGTAAGTGTATTTTAGTTATTTAAATATTAATAATAAGTATTAAATAGTTTTTAATTAATAGTAATTAATTAAATAGTGTAAAAAGTAATTTTAATTTTCTAAAAAGTTTCTTTTATTATTAGGATTGTAAAAATGTGATTTTCACTTTTGTAAGTATTTTATTTTGTTAAAACTCGCGTTTTATTTCGCACGTCTACGTTTATTTAAACGTAACGTACGCGTTTTTAGGTTTTAATCGTTTCTGGTTTTTCCTCCTTTCCCGTCTTATTCCTATAGCTTGTTTAAGCTATTTCGTTGTAAATTCCATAGTTCAATCAATCTTAAACCCTTTCCCATCCAAATTCACCCGATCACGAAACCGTTTGTTTACAATTCACACCTCGTCGGGACATACGACCCGGGGAAACCTTATACTTCCGCGGAGCATTGACTCTAGGCTGTCTGACCTTGTTGACCATCACCTGGTCAATTTAGTTAGGTGGTTCGGGCTCAATCAACTTTTGGCGCCGCTGCCGGGGAGGTTGTGCGCGTTTATCTAAACGGTTTTTCTGATTAGTGTCTTTGGAATTCATTCCATTGTACATTTATCCATCCTTGTTCATATTTTCATAAAAACAAAAACACAAAAATATTTTCTTTCTCATTTGTACAAAATGTTTATCCAAAAACCCAAAAATATTCACCTTTACCCTCTCACATATTTGATTCTTCATTCCTTACCCTCTGTAAACCTTTGATTCTTTCACATGTCGTATCCACACCATTGCGGTTGCCAATGGTGTGGTGGTCTTCATAATGGTGGGAATTGTCCCGGCTGTAGCATGGTAGAGTCAAGAGATGGGTCTGTCTATAACCAAGCTCCCTATCCTTGCCATGACACGTCTGATTCATCCTACCAGCCACCACATCATGAGATACTGACATATCTGTGTGAGTTTTGTGGTGGTCCTCACCAAGGATTTGAGTGTCAATCCGGAAACACGTTTGTCTATGAACAGTTTTCTGGTGATGCTCAGAACTTTGGTTATGACCAATACCCATATGATTCACCAGTCCAGACTCAACAGTTTTACTGTTGTGATTTCTGTGGAGGTCCACACTTCAGTTCAGATTGTCAAACGGGGAATCCATACCCTTGTGACAATTTTGACACACCCTATTACGACCAACCTCCACAGTACGATATGAATCAAGCACTTCTTCCAGAAATGCAAAATCTGATGACAATCGTTGATGAGCTTAAGGGTTTAGTTGACGACTTTGCCCAAAGACATACTCATCAAAAATCCATGGAAGAATTGATTGCTGAAGAGCAGGCTGCTAGAATAAATTCCCAAGATGAATATGAAAAATCTATTCGGGAATCCATTGCAAGAGAAAAAGCAGCCAAGTCTAGCTCTTTGTTCCGTTTTATTCCTGATGACAGTGATGATGAGGATACACTTGACATCCTTGAATTTTATAAAACTTCAAGTTCATCAGTTGATACCCCAGCAGTTGAGATTCCATCTCAAACAACTGCTATCACACCCGAAGTTCACACTCACTCTCTGATCATGGGGGATGAGCATCTTAGCACTATTCCTAATAAGGAATCGGACGAATTAATAAAGTCTAGTGTTGAGATCCTTGTCCCAATCCCAGGAGAGTCACAGGGAACTTTGGATCATGTATGTGATATTCCTTCACCTATTGAGTGTCCTAACGATCATTTTTAGACTTTCTCAGATTTTGATGATGATTGTACATCTCATGGAGACATTGAGTATATCGAGGCACCACTGCCTCATTCTGATGTTGATCCTCTTCTTGAGGAGTTCGCTGATGAACTTGCTCACATCAATCCACTTTCATTGGAAAGTGATGATGGTCTCCTCGATTTCCAAGCCGATCTGGGAGAAATTGAAAGTCTCCTATATCATGATCCGTCACTCACTTCTGATCCCAGCAGTCCAACAGAGAATAATATTCACTTTGTTCCCGAAACATTCGATACTACTCTCACCAATCCTCTATTTGAATTCGAATCTGAATTCACTTCGATTTCTGATAATCCACTCTTTGATACTCAGATTGAGGATTGTGATGAGTCCACAATGGAACATGAGTCCACAGATTCACATCTTGTGAATGATTCTCTTCATGAGGAGTTCTCCGGTGAACTCGCTCATCAGTTTGATATCCCGGGGGGAGATTCTCTCAATTATGAGAATTTGCAAATTCCCACCCACCCTCCCGGGTTGTTTACAAGCTTACCTTTTGAAATCCAAACTCAGGCTATTGAGCCTCCTCTTGAGGAAGAAGATCAAATCATGCTTTTCATCATGATTTTCTTCCTTTTCTTCACTTACAAGGTGACTTCTTCTCTCCTTCACTCCTTCGGGAGTGAGGACACTATCTTTGATCCCGGCATTTTCATGTACCATTATTTTGAGCCGGGATTATATCTCATCGGTGTGGAACTTTCACGTGCTTCATATGTTTGTCCAAACATTTTGAATGAAAGTCCGATTGAGATTGTTTCTTCCACATCATGCTTCCCCAAGGACAAATGAATTCGGGGTCGAGTCAAGCTAGCGACTCGGTAAACAAAAACAATAGCATGCATATAGGGTTTTCACCCTAAGTGTGGGGGAGTCCCCCATGCTATGGTTACAAATGAGTGAAAAAACAAAATGGTGTTTTCCACGCTTAGCTTGTAATGTTACCCTTTTACGTTCATAATGTCGGCATAATAGCCGGGATTTTGAATATTGAGGACAATATTCATGCTTAGTGTGGGGGGGGGGGGTATTCGCTATTCTAGCGAATTTTATCACATTTTACCATATAATACCCCCGTTTTTGCCAAAAATTTCAAAAATCTAAAAAAAAAAAAAAAAAAAAATTCTTCACTGGTGCTTCAAAATTTTTATGGTAATCAGTCCGCCTTGTCTAAGCGACAAAAGGGATTGGCTAGTCCAGGAGCAAACGGCTCTTGGTAAAGACAACTCAAATCCGTTGACGGCTGGCAATTTGCCCAAAATTGTATGGTTCATCAACTCCCCGAAAACAAATGAGTTGGCTAGCCCGCAAGATTATGGCTTGTGGTAAAGGCCGTGAAAATCCATAATTGGTAATCAGCTCACCAAGATGTTGACTATTCCATCAAGAGCTGGCTAGTCCAGAAGCAAACGGCTTCTGGTAAAGACTACTCAAATCCGTTGACAGCTGGTGGTTTGCTCAAAATCACACGGTTATCAGGTGTGCCACAGTTCTTACACCTGGCTACTCCAGAAGTGATGGCTTTTGGTAAAGAGTTTTTCAAATCCATCAAGTTTTCAAAACAGTATTGCTAGGGACTAGCAATAGTTTAGTGTGAGGGATTGATGAGTGCTCAAACACTCATCATTTTTGGTCTAATCTGAACTGCAAAACATACAAAAACACTCAGTAATGCATCAAAATACTGAAAATATTTCAAAATTGTGTTTTATATGTTTTAGATGCAAAACGAGCAAAAACAGATGAAAAACGTATAAAGTTTGCAAAATTGGCAGTTTCAGTCCCCCAACTTTCATAAAATTACAAAACTAGTCTCTGGATATTCAAAATATGAAAAATTATCACCAAAGGTCATTTTGAAATCATAAAATGTCATATTTAGTCCTTTGGTGAAAAATTGGAAAGTTTTGGAAATTTACAGTTTAAGTCCCTGGAGTTTCAAATATTGGCAGAAAAGGTCCCTGGTGGGATAATTTTGAATGAAAAATCAATTTTGGTCCTTGGGAAGTTACAAAAATCAATTTTAGTCCCTGGGTGAAAGTTTTGTGGAAAATTACATGTTTGGTCCCTGTACTTTGCAAAATTGGCAATTTTGATCCCTGGACTTTTAAATTTTGAAAAATATTAAATATTGGTTCTTGGGATATTTTAACATTGCAAAATGGGTCCTTATTACATTTTTGGAGTTTGTACCATTTCAACCCACAACTTTCTGAAAATTACAAAAATGGTCCTTGTGTTTTTAGTTATAAATCAAATGGACCCTTTTTCTTATTACAATCCAACAACAAAACCAAATCCAATAAACAAACCCACCCATTACCTTTTCTGGTCTGATCCAACACCCAAGCCCACCAAAAGCCCATTGCCTAAACTAATAAACCCAGGTCAAACAGTCAACCCCCAGGGTCAACGAGCAGTCAAACCCACACCCTAACCCCCATCCTACTGTTCATCGTCCCTAACCTCTATTATCCCCCCTAATTACCAGGTTCTTGTCTCCCCCTTTTCCACCAACTATCACCAAACACTCAACCACACCACTCCTTTTCCCCCTCCTCAGCATTAAATGTCTCACCAAACTCCACAACTGCCAAATTGGCATTTTCCCGCCAAAACTAAATTAAGGGACAGGATCGATTCTACTCATCCTAGGGCTCAGAAAAGAAGTGGGAAAGAGAAAGGACACCCTCTCAGTCTATAAAAGTGAAGAAAAAGGAAGCAAGAAGAATAGTAGTTAACTAAGAGTAGATTAGTGTAGTTGTAGTTTAGATAAATCGTTTTTTGTGTAATTTACTTTTCCAGTGAACTTTTTAAATTCCAAAGTGTATTGTTAATGTTTTCATTGTATTCTAAACCTGTTTCAGTTGTTAATTTCAGTTGCAAGCAAGAATTCAGTTTATGCTTATTTTCTAGCAAAATCTCATTTTAACTTTAATGTTATTGAAAGTTGTTTTTCATTGTATCAGAAGTTTAACATTAGTCATTTATGAGCTTTTATAAGCTCAATTAGTATTAGAATCACTTTTAGATCAAAAACAAAAAAATACTCAAAAATACAAATAAATATTGTGAAAATAAAAAAATCACTGTGTGAGAAGATTGGGGCATGGTTTATGGTTGATACTGGCTTGGTATGGTTTAGAGGCTTTGTGGAAAGCTTAGGGTGTGATTGGTATACCTTGGCTCTCAATTAACCACTTGGACTGCTTGTAAGTTTCAACTTCATCCATATCAAGTTATTGTAGTTTGGCTTAGAACCTGTTTATTATGCTTCTTTTATGATTATTAGGCTTAATATAGTTAGATTTAAGTTTTAGATAGTTTAGTTTGGAGTTTGTTTATGATTTATGCACTTTGCTAAATTGAACTGCCATAGTTACATTTAGGTCACTAATGAGTTAAGCTGTGGTGTATGGTATTCTTTGTGCTCATTCAAGTTTATTTTGTTACAATACAACATCAGAAATCAAATTCATGATTTGAAACAACCATAAACTTGGAAAATCCTCAAAACAGTCCCATAAGGGAGTGTTTGGCTCAGACCTGTTCACTGTGCTTAGGGAGTTTTGTGTTGTTGATTTCATTTGGAACATGTCACTATAGGTTTAATTAGGTCTTGCAAGTTACAAATTTGGCACATGTTTAGTTGAAAGTCAAGATCATCACTAATTCCACCCCACAGTTAACTGTTGGGTTTTGCTCCACCAAATACCACTCATTTCAATATAAAAGTGTTTAATTTAGCTTAGTTAAGTCTCATTGTAGCTTATTACATCCATCTCAGTAAGATTTGATCATCAAAAATTGGCCAAAGTCAACATAGCTAAGTTACATGAAAAGTCAAAAGTATGCATTGCAGATTTTTACTAAACTTCAAGGAATTATTTTGATTTTTGTAGTTGCTCTCATGGCTTGAATCTTATTGTTATTTGATCTCTACCAGTTCATCTTTGAAAGTCCATAGTTTTTAGATTTTTGTGATTTTACTTGTGGGCCCCACAAAGCCACAAAGTGACTTGCAGGGCACACATCTGCTCTGTCTCAGCAGCTGCACACCCACCACCACCACTTTGTGGTGGTGTTCTGACCACCTCAGTGGGCCCAAGGCCACCATTATTGCTCATTTCCACCCCCTCCTACCAGGGTTGGGTTTTTGACCATTGGGTTGACCTGGATACCACTGGGACCCACCTAGATTAAGCCACATAATCTGTCCCCATTTTCAGTTTCAACACAAGTTTTCAAGAGCTTAATTTGTAGCTTATTGCTTATTCTGGGGTCTCACTTAGTTTTTTCCAGCTTATTCAAGTTCCATAAGCTTATCCACACCAGTTTTACCCATTGTGGGTCCCACACAAGCTGGTTTAGCTTATTTCCCTTGATTAGTCAATGAAAGTCAACTGTCTTGACTTTTAGCTTATTTTCAGCTTAATTTTAAGTTCTAAAAAGTTTGTTTTCACAAAAAGTTTTTATTTTTAGGTATAAAACTAGTTTGTAAAAGAAAAATCCAAGAAAAACAAATTTAAAATTAAGTGATAGTTTCTATTTAATATAATTTAATTTTAATTTTCATTTTTAAATTTTTATTAAGTACTTGTCATTTTTATATTTTTCTTAAATTTCTATTATATTAAAGTACTTATAATAATTTTCTCAGATTTTTATTGTATCATTTAGTATTAATTAGAATTAATTTTAGTTTTATTAATTATTAATTAATAATTAGTTTTAAATAGCATTACTAGTTTTTATTAAGTAAAACCTTGTTTTTATATTTTTTATAGCTTTTATATGTTATAAAGTAATTTTAGAAATTTTATTAGAATTTTTACTGTTCATTTAGTAATTTTCTTAATTTAAAATAGTTAATTAGTTAATTAGTAATTAATTAGTAATTAATTAATAGAAAAATCACAAAAAGACAAAAATACTTATTTTTATTTTTAAAACTTATTTTTAGTTATTTTATAAGTTTAGGAATTTTATTTTTACCTTTTTAGTATTTAAATAATATTGTAAGTGTATTTTAGTTATTTAAATATTAATAATAAGTATTAAATAGTTTTTAATTAATAGTAATTAATTAAATAGTGTAAAAAGTAATTTTAATTTTCTAAAAAGTTTCTTTTATTATTATGATTGTAAAAATGTGATTTTCACTTTTGTAAGTATTTTATTTTGTTAAAACTCGTGTTTTATTTCGCACGTCTACGTTTATTTAAACGTAACGTACGCGTTTTTAGGTTTTAATCGTTTCTGGTTTTTCCTCCTTTCCCGTCTTATTCCTATAGCTTGTTTAAGCTATTTCGTTGTAAATTCCATAGTTCAATCAATCTTAAACCCTTTCCCATCCAAATTCACCCGATCACGAAACCGTTTGTTTACAATTCACACCTCGTCGGGACATACGACCCGGGGAAACCTTATACTTCCGCGGAGCATTGACTCTAGGCTGTCTGACCTTGTTGACCATCACCTGGTCAATTTAGTTAGGTGGTTCGGGCTCAATCAGTTGGGTTTATTACTAGTAGTGGTCCGTTTGGTGTAATAAGTAATACAAGGACCATTTTGGAAATTTGAGCAAAGTAGAAGGACTGATGGTGTAACTTCCCCAATATACTCACAAGGACTAAACTTGCCAAGTATGATACCCCAAGGACCATTTTTGCAATTTTCCATTTCCAAGGGTATTTTCTGCCTATTTTGAAACTCCAGGGACCAAACATGTAAATTCTCTAAACTTTCTCTCCAAGGACCATTCCTGCCAAAATTCATTAGTACAAGGAACATAATTGATAATTTCCAAAACTTTGTATCCCAGGGACTAATTTTGATAGTTTTGCAAAGTGCAAGGACCAAACTTGTAATTTGTCAAAACTTTTCACCAAAGGACTAAATATGAACTTTGTGATTTAAAAGGGGCCTTTGGTGAATTTTCTTATAAAACAATTGCTTAGGGACTAGTTTTGTCAATTTGTAAAAGTTGGGGGACTGAAACTGCTAATTATGCAAACTTTGTTTGTTTTTCACTTGTTTTTAAACATTTTGAATCTGGAACATATAAAACACAACCCTGGGATATTTTCAGTATTTTGATGCATATTTGGGCGTTTTTATTTGTTTTTGCAGTTCAGGCAAGACAAAAATGATGAGTATTTACACACTCATCACAAATCAATCTCGGAGATAGAAATATCCACGGTGATAGAAGAACAGGATCCTACGTGGAGGACACCTATCATCGAATTCATAAGCAAAGGGATATTACCCCAGGAACAGAAGGACGCCTGTAGGATACGGCGCACAGCGTAGAAGTTTGAACTCCGAGACGGTAACCTCTATCGACGTTCATTCCTACAACCATGGCTTCGGTGCGTTGGACCTCTTCAAGCAGATTACGTACTCCGAGAGATCCACGCTGGTTCATGCAGTATGCACTCAGGACCACGGTCTATTGTGGCACGAGCCTTGCAGTCAGGATACTATTGGCCTACTATGCACCGCGATGCATGGGATATGATAAAGAAGTGCAGGGACTGCCAAGTCCACAGGCCCATCCCGTGCCGACTACAACAAGAGCTGACACCTACCTCCTCACCATGGCCATTCTATAAATGTGGCATTGATATAGCAGGCCCCTTTCCAGTTGCAGCGGGGGGACTAAAATTCCTCATAGTGGCCATAGATTATTTCACTAAGTGGATTGAGGCAAAAGCAGTGGCAAGTGTCACAGGCAACCAAGTCAAACGTTTCGTTTAGGACAACATTGTATGTCGCTTTGGCCTACCGGGAGAAATTATTTCGGACAACGGAAAACAATTCTGTGACAACCTGTTCAAAGACTGGTGCGCGCAATTAAACATTACACAACACTTCGCGTCAGTTAAGCACCCACAAACCAATGGTTTGGTCGAACGCGCGAATCGTATTCTGGGTGAAGGAATTAAAGCACGTCTTGACAAGCATAAAGGACGATGGGTGGACGAATTGTCGCATGTTCTATGGGCGCACCGTACGACAATCAAAACTAGCACTGGAGATACACCATTCTTTCTTGTCTATGGGACAGAAGCTGTTATACCGGCCGAAATCGGAATGCCAACCATTTGCACGGCAGAAGTCAATGTTGCAACTAATGACGACGAGCGACGCATAGACTTGGATCTGTTAGAAGAAAGACGCGAACGCGCAGCCATACGCAAAGTAAGGGCTAAGTCAAAGATGAAGAAGTATTATGATGCAAAAGTCAAAAATACTTCTTTCAGGCCAGGAGACTTTGTATACCGTGCCAACAATGCAAGCCACGCAGAAGACACGGGTAAGCTTGGACCCAAATGGGAAGGACCCTATGAGGTCACAGAAGCATTAGGCAATGGCGCATACAAGCTACGTGATATGGAAGGCCATGAGCTAGCACGCACTTGGAATATCTGCAATCTCAAGAGATGTTGTATTTAGGAAAGGCTACGGCCCACGCACAGACAACTCTGCACTTTAGTAAGTGCCTAATAAATGTCCGTGTATTTGAATTTTCTTTTTTAGGAATTGTCTTTTATTTTCAAAAACTTGCAAGTATTAATAAAACGTTGTGGTTTCTAGCTAACTCCACAACACATTTAACTTTATTTCTTACATCTTACTTATGTCTTAATATTGTTATTTTATATTTTTTCCTACATGGCGTGCATGCACTTATTAAGACCTACGATGGCAGAAAGGATGAGTAAACCTACTAAATCACTCGTTGAGTAAGAGGGTTGCAAACCCATCAACATTGGATCACGCATCCTTGCTAAACACCTTACTTTCAAGACGTTGAAGTAAGTTTAATGCGCATCCTACGAAGGATACGCAATAACGTACACTGTACACGTTTGGCAATTTACGAGCCAAGACTCTTGGTCCCTTGATATGGTATTTGCAGCATGATGCAAGTCTATCCATACACTTATGAATTTTTATTCACATATATTTGTTAAGTTATGGAGTTAATACAAATTCCTAAGTACGTTTTGGGTTCAATTTGACTCTTGGAAAGTCTTTCACGAAAAAGACAAATAATCTAAGTATAAAATGATACAAACAAGATGTACAAAAGTTAGTATTATTATTCACTAAAACCACGAGTTTATACAAGTTACAAAATCAATGTATACAAAAAAGATGATGCTATCTACATACTGCGAGCGCGCTTATGTCCTGAGCTACTAGCTGTCGACACTACATGCCCAGCCTCATCAAGCCTTCTCAGCATGCTGCTGTCCTCCTGCGACACAGTCGGCACGCTGACAGGAATCCCATCAGACCTGGGAAGATGGGCCTCACCAACACCACGCAGAATAGCCTTCCCTTTCACGCCTTGCTTACGCGCAAGCCTTGTCGCGTGAGCTTCTAAAGACTTCTTCAGAGATATTTCCTTCTCAAGTGCGAAGGGATTCAGCATGTCGCGGGGGCGAGCAAAAATGGGCACCTTCAGCTGCGACTCATCTGGCTTCAAAAAGAAGTCAGGCTCCGCCTCCGCATCTTCTGCTACGTGCCTCGCCAGAGTCAGTCCCTGCATGATCACGCTGATAAGATAATCTTGATCACGCTCTAACTGGGCGATATGGGGAAAATCGAAGACCTTCATCTTCTCCATGGCTGCAACCAATTCCGCATAGCCATCCCCAGCATACCCTGGCACCTCCGCGGGAGTTACAGTCAACATTTTCCCCTTGTGCAGCTCTTCTACGGCCTCAGCCTTGCCGCACGCCATAGCACACTCCACAACCTTCCCAAAGGCCTCCACAACCTCTTGGGACTCTAGTGTACCCATGGCGGCCAGGCGAAGACCGTGACTGATCAACCACCTAAAAATACAACAACACAAGCGTTAAAAGAGCACAATTTCAGAGGAAGAAAGCACAAACAGTTGGTTAATGAATCAAAAAGACACAAATGCATGCGCTCAGCAATGGCAGACACTAGATGAGGGTACAACTCCTCATCATACTCAATGCTCAACTTGCGTAGCTTACTTTCCTGCGTCTCCAGAGCAATCTCCACAAACTTGCGGAACTCATCAAGCTGGTCGAAGTGCCTGCCTCTATTCTCTTGCAAGTACTTTAGCCCCCATACGCAGTTAGATCTGTACTGCTCAGCGGCAGCACGCTCGCGCTTCACCTCAACCATCAAGGACAACCTCTCATCAGCAAGCCTCCTAGCGTGCGCAGTTGTTGACTATACATCTGCCCGTGCATTAGCCAATTGCGCCCTCAGCAGCGCAATTTGCTCATCCTTCTGCGTAAGGCTGCTACCTTCACCAGCATATCAAGCCTTGAGCTGAGTAACCAACTCAGCCTGACGATTAGCAGCCGCACCCAACTCCTCCATCAGCTTCTGCGCATACATCTCTTCACTCGCCTTCAACGGCTCCTCCACCTGAGAATGAGTCACCTGCGGTGGCACCGACTCCTCAACGAATGCTGCATCACCCCCTGCAGCTTTGTCACTGCATACAAAAGACAACGAGTCAAGACTTTATATCAATAGTAAAGAATAAAGAGAACGAAGAAGAACTACGACATTATCACTTACATAGGAGAAGAGGTCTCCGCAGTGTCACGCGCAGACACAGATTGTGACGCCTTCTCATCTGTGGGCTCATCGACAATGATAGTGTGGCGCCTGCGCTTCGAAGTACCTTCACCACCATCATCCGAGGCCTTGCACTTGGTATCCTGGCGCTCCTCTTCAGAATCGGTATCAACCTTGAGGATCCCAGCACTGTCAGACGACTCAGTGCTCGTAGGCTCAGGAGCTACCACTCCCTGCGCAGGAACGGTTTACACCGGAGTAACGGAGTTGCATTCAGCAAGGGCTGTGCAACATCAGAAGATTCGTCTTGTGCAGGCTCCAGAAGACGTCCGGCTATGGCTTCCAAAATAGGCACTTCACCTTCCCTCAGTGGGCGCACACCCACAGTCACTTGCGAGGGCTTTGTCAAATTCACTACGGCAAACAAGTCCATCTCTACGCAACACATGAACAAACAACAAAGAACAGTTTAGTTATTAAAATCACAATATGAAAGGGTGCTTACACTACATATGCGAGGGAAAGAAAGGACAAGCACCCACCCCGGCCGCTTTCATCCAAAAATGTTGGCACCTCGTCAAAACCATGGAAATAGTTGCGACTCATTCTCATATGAACCAAAAACTCCTCAGGATAGGAGTTGATGGGGATGCGGTTAGCATTAATGGTTTCCGCATCCTCCACGTTGTACGTACCGGGACCGGGGCGCTCATCCTTTGGCAGCGTCCCTTGAGTATAAAACTCAAAGAGCGAAGGGAACACCGTATCATCTACCCAGAAAAACCTTTCCCTCTAACTCCTAAGGGCATCTACTTTTTTAGTATAACACTGATAGCGCTCTGGGCGCTTAGAAAACGATACCCACCCGTTTGCCCACGTTGTGTGGTAAAATGCGCAGAAGAGATTGATGGTAGGGTTTATAGCAAGTAAACGACAGTTTACTTCAAAATTTGTTATTTTCGCCGCACTTATACAGTGCAGCTGAGATATATGAAGATGATAAAAGTTGAGCACGTCGCTCAAGAATAAGGATATGGGCACGCGCTGATTCGCAAACTCAAAAAAGCACGTGTATACCCCTATCTTTCCCTCAGGGAAGTCTGCGATACATGCGTCTACCTCCGGTACTTCCAGATGCACCGCAAGGGGGATGAAATAGTCGGAAGTGAACTGACGGAGTTCATCCTCGTCAATCTCAGACACGAATTCATTCAATTGATGAACCATCTTTTATACAAGCTTTGACTAAGGTGCGCACGCGCAATTACCTTAAAAGACACTAATTTTTTCTTGATCGATGATTTTTAAAATGGGAAAAGTGGCGTTTTTATTGTGAAAATGGGAACCCTTTATATAGGGTTTCCCCTTGCCTTGGATGAACGCCACGTGGATCCCTCTACCTTCATCGTGTGGCTAGAATACAAACAGGTACAAGCACTTTTTCACGTATTTCAAGGAATACGTGGGATGTTTTAAGGCTAGATACACCGTATATTATTTTTGGCGGGAAATACTAGAATCTTCCCCGCCACGCTTACCGCTGACATTACTAGTCTAGCATCCGCGGTTAAAACCTGCGCATACTAGACTAGGGGGGCATGATGACGTATAGTCCATAATCGGGTCACGAACCCGATTAATGAACATTACTAACGCCCAAGCCCACCACGAGTGGGCTATCATAACAATGATTTGGGCTAACATGCTAACGGTTTGGGCTCACGAAAGCCTAAACCCAAATACATTATTTATGGTCTAGATAAGGATCTCTTATTTATGGGAAAAAGATGCATGGACCGGATAGGCATTATACGCCGAAGAGTGAGGAACACAAAATCTACAAGGATTTCGTGCTTATATAAAGAATATCATAATTCTCATTAAAGGTACGATTTACAACCCTAACTCTTCTATACAACCCTAAAACCGATTACTTACTCTCACGCCGAAGGATAATCGTAGGAGAAAATCCCACGATAAGCCTAACGGTGTTTGTTTGCTTTCTTAGTGCGCAGGTCTCAAGCATTAAGATCTGATTGGTACGAGAACAGGAACCCAAACAAGGAACGCCCAACTTTTATATCTCTGCATACCTATAGTAACAGTGTATACAATAGAATTAGATATTTGCTACCAAATTGATGGGAGATATTGCAACCTCGCAAGGAGTTTTACTTCTCGAGGGATCTCAAGAAGTTTAGCAATCTTACAGGCAGTGTACTTGATCATTGTAGTGCAGTATAGATAAATCCGGTGGATTGATCGTTCTCAAAGGGAATAGTGTCGTTAGGTTGAAGTTTATGTCGATTAAGCCTAAAGGTGAGGGATGATTCTTTTTGTATTTTTATATTTTTATAAAAGCAAATAAAGATCTCGGTTTTTAAAGATAGGGGCAGAATTAATTGTTAAGCAACTAACCCAAAAATTAATTTTATAAAACAAAAATTAAAATAATAAGAAAAATAAATATGGTGAACCTCTTATGGTGAGAAAAACGTGTTTACTTAGATTTCATTACTCCCTAGTTATCTTTTATTGAATTGCTGACTTCTCACGTCGTTTGTTTGAGTTGAAGTGCCGTATTCCATAATACCAATCGTGGGGGTGTGCTATATTCCCTAACTCTATAAATATCAATTTCTCCTACAACCTTAAGTTAATTAAGCAATCATATGAACATCAATATCAACTCATGCAGTAAATACAACGAGAAAAACCAGTAGTGCACCTACGGTTATGTTTTCTAAAACATCAAGCTAGTTACATAAAGAAGTCGGCCAGGTTTCTTAGCCTAACGTGAAGCAATCAACTAAACAATGGACAACGCATCAATAATTAATAACTAGGTTTCATTATATATAAGAAAACACAAAGGAATTTAAGCTGGCATGTTAAAGAGAAGAAAAGATAAACACATAATCAAACAACACATAGACATAGTGAATGATTAAAGGAATACTTAACTTCAATAAAACATGTATGAAAAGAGGCTGTAAAAGCCTTACAAGAACTGTAAAATTCGTCTAGGGTTTTGGTCTCCAAAAGTGTCATGCTTATTGAATAAAAATCGAAAACTATATATAGATTTACAAAGCTGACGGCGTCAGGTTATAGGTCCTGATGCCGTCAGACCTCCATGTTTAGGTTTTCGTCTTGTGCAAATAGCCGTTTTGACGCCGTCGCTCTTTAGCCTCTGACGCCATCAGCATATGGCTGACGCCGTTCCTTTGTAACCTTTCTGAGCCGTCTCTAACAAACTTAGAATGTGACTCCCTTCTTTGAAATACAACTGACGCCGTCAGGTTATAATCCTCCAAAGTTTTCTAAGGTGACGTGTGTAAAATCTTCCAGCTCCAAACCATCAAGTGATGGCATCACAAGGTGTAACGTGACGCCGCCAGGCTTTAATTCTGATGGTTTTTCACGACTTTGTTGTTTTCTACACTGTTGATATAAATAATGCCTAAAACGTTATTAATACTTTTTGATATCTTTACGTTTTGATAATTACAAAATGTAAAATCATTAAACACTAAGATTAGTACGTAAACAAGTATTTAGTTGTAAATATCCATTTCAACAACTCAATCACTTAAGGTATGAATAAACAAAATGCCTAATGCATTTTATGATCAAAGGAACATTTTTTTAAACACTAGATTTTTTATAAAATGTTACAAACATTTTATATCTTTTAGAAAATCATTTTTGGTGTTAAATAAATATGTTTAAATCATTATAAATATATGAATTTAAAATTTCAACCAAAAATGCTAAAAATGTTCCGGAAAAACCGTCCCCACAAAAAGACAAAGTTGAGCAACATTCTGATTGGGCGACCCCCTTAATTTACTAGGCGTCCCCTTAATAATTAAGGGTACTGACACCTAATTAAGGGGACCGACAACGCTTCTCAGCTGCTCAGCTTTGCCTTTAAATAGTGGACTATTCATGGACTTTTTCGTCACCTTTTGCACTCCAAACTTTCTGTTCTAGATCTCCATTCTTATCTTTCTAAATCCTTTGATCATTTAATCATAAGCTTTTGTTTCCAAGTGATCCAAGCTTCATCCATTCAAGTGCAAAAGAAGAATACTTCTATCCTTCAAGACAAGAAGTATTACCACAAGTTGTTAGTGTGTCACTCTTTGTAAATCATTTATTCATTTGTGTATAAGGTATGTATGTTAGTTAGATAGGTGTGAACATAAGTGCTTAGATTAGTGAGTTGTGTAAGTAGGGAAGGTGTAAAGAAGTAAGTGTATGAATAAGTCGTGAAGTAGAAAAGAAGTTTTGAGGTAGTAAAGAAGTTGTGACGTAGTGAAGAAGTTGTGAAGTCGTGAAGAAGTCGTGAAGAAGTTGTGTAGTGATTATAGTTGTGAGATTGGTTCTAGCTAGGATTAAAACTCGACATTTAGCTTAGTGTCGTTAATTGGTGTAAGCGAAGGTGTGTAAGGTTTTCTCCGCTATAAGGGAGCTTGTTGACATAGTGAAGAGAACTCTCGAGTTAGGTGCTCGGGGAGTGGAGTAGGGCGAAGAGGTGCTTCGTAGTCGAACCACTATAAATCCTTTGTGTCGCGTTTTGATCTTTCCATCTCTTATCTCTCATTTACTTATTATTTTTACATTGTTATTATTTGTCATACTTAGATATAGTTGTTCATATTGTTCAAGATTTTATTTCACATAAAGTTCGAATCAAAGTTTTTAAAAGGTAAACTAAGTTTTCATAATAATCAAAAAGATGTAAAACTATTCAACCCCCCTTTTAGTTTTCCACAATTGGTACCCGAGCCACGTCAAAGAAGATTTTTTAAAATATATTGTATTTTAAAACTTGAATTGATCCATGAAATCGGAAAATATTTAGAAGGACAATCTATGCAAAGACCACCACTATTTGAAAGTGATGGCTTCCTTTATTGGTAAAATAGATTCGAAACTTATGTGAAATCAAAAGATCTTGATCTTTGGCATGTCATTACCTTTGGTGATTTTCCCCTATTCAAAATAATCCCAAAACTAAAATGGATGAAATTGTACCTTTTGAAAAAGAAAATGATGATTTGAAAAAGAAACTAACAAAATATAATGAACAAAAAATGGTAATTTATAATGTGTTACCACGCAAATAATATGAAAAAAAATTTATGTGTAAAACCGCAAAAGAAATTTGGGATTCTCTACTAATCACTCACCAAGGTAATAGTCTAGTCAAAGACAATAAAATAGATCTCCTTGTTCGACAATATGAACAATTTACAATTGCTGAAGAGAAATATATTGATAATGCTTTTTCTAGGTTTATGTAACCACCCATAATTTTCATTTCCACTACAAGGTATTTTCACAGGTAAATGTTTGCTTTTCTCATTACATACATGACCCCTAGACCTGCTCACGTATCCACCTATGCTAAATATCTTTACACCTACATCATATAAACACCTAATATATCAAATCTAAGATCTAAACATCAATAAGTAATCTATCACTCTAATATACTATATCTATCATAAACTATAAACAAACCCTAATCAAGCCCTAAGTATTTACGGTTATTTCTGAAACCCTAATTTCATATCTAAACTTGCTTAGAAGTGTTCAAGGCTTATGAGTAAGTTACATTAGAAACTTTAGGATATCTTAGCCCTCCTAAACCCTAGTACAACTCCCTAGAGCTTAGGTGCAAGTCCCTGAAACATAAAACCCTAATTAGGTCTTATAACTCCCGAAACTAGGTTAAACCTTTGCGAATCTTTAGTATAAGTTACCACCACTTAGTATAAGTCTCCTGAGTCCTAATCCTAGTTACTAAGCACGCATAGAACCCTAATCTAGGCAGTAAACCTTAATCTAGGCCCTAATCACTCACTAAGCAAGATTAACCCTAAACAAAACCTAAGTTAGTACTAAACCTAAACCTAAGCACCTAAAATACCTAGCCTAGCACCTTGGGCACCTACTTGTCATCACCAGGCACCCTAGCACATAACTTACAAGTAGGTGATGCACCTACTTGTCACCACCTTCAATCTGCGGCCAAACCACCACCGCACACCATTTACACCGCCCCCTACCTACCTCCTAGCTCCTATTAGTCACCCTCTAGCTGCCCTTAGTCACCTCCCCCCCCCCCTCGTTCCACCACACCACCCCTTTCTTGCTCACCACTCCATACAAGCCCTATAAATACCCTCGTACACCCTCTCTTTCAAAACCACACCTCTTCTCTTCTCTAACTTAAGTATTCTAGTTCTAGTAGTAGTACACGAGCCATAGAAGGCCTAATAGTCTAAGGAACCAAGCTTTGAACACTTGTCAAATTGTTTTCCCATCGAGAAACCCTAAAACCCCCGCTAGTACTAGTTTTGATCAAGTAAGCTTCTAATCAGGTTATTTAAGCTTTAGTACAGTCCTAGGATAGTTATTAGGAATAATAGATCACCTAGGAACCCTTGATTAAGCCTTGATCATCTTCCTTTAAGCATTTTCATTTCAAAACCCTAATATGGATCGAATTAAGGTTTGCATGCTATAATACCTTATCATAAGCTATAAGCTAGTTTAGGTCACTTATATAAGCTTATAATAGTTATTCATAAGCTTATAAAACTTTTTGTTTTATAAAAATATGGTTTGCATGGAAAAAGGACTAGTTTTGCAAATATTTGCATGCATTGGGGTATATATGGTAACTTTCTGTAAATATTAAGTCTAGGGACTGTTTTTGACATTTCTTAGAAGTATTAGGTATAAGTTTCTATTTTACAAAGTTATATAACCTATGGATAAAAATTGACTTAGTTATAAACATATTGGTCTAGATTTGCAAAAGTTATTAAGTTAAGGGTATAAATGGTAAATTTTGAAAACTAACAAGTCTAAGGTTCATTTTTGTCATTTTCATAAAATATATAAGTAGAGGGACTTAATTTGAATAGTATGGAAAGTTAAAGGTTTAATATAAATAAGTATAATAGGTTAGGGTAAATCTTGTAAATTTTTAAACTTGAAGGGTATAAAGTAAATTATTTTCATAAAAACCTATATTTATAACATGACAAAATACTAGGGAGCTTCATGTGAGGGGTTTCATTTAGGTGTTCGTTTTGACGAGTTTGCTAGGTTTACGAATTAAAGTGCCCTGACTCCTCAAACGTTTACTACATGACCTCTGGATTATGATGGCCCGAACGGTGCTATGTTATATCTATAACCTAAAATACCTAACAACATGACACAATACTAGGGAGCTTCATGTGAGGGGTTTTATACCTCTGGATTATGATGGCCCGAATGGTGTTATGTTATATCTATAACTTAAAATACCTAACAATATGACACAATACTAGGGAGCTTCATGTGAGGGGTTTTATACCTCTGGATTATGATGGTCCGAACGGTGTTATGTTATATCTATAACCTAAAATACCTAACAACATGACACAATACTATGGAGCTTCATGTGAGGGATTTTATACCTCTGGATTATGATGGCTTGAATGGTGTTATGTTATATCTATAACCTAAAATACCTAACAACATGACACAATACTAGGGAGCTTCATATGAGGGGTTTTATACCTCTGGATTCTGATGGCCTGAACGATGCTATGTTATATCTAAATACTTAAAAACGTGACACAATATTAAGGAGCTTCATTATGATGGCCAAAACAGTGTTACATTATCATTAAACCCAAAAACCCTAAGGAATAAATACTCAAGAAACATAAATAAAATAACTAAGACTTAACATACACACACCTACACTACCCCCAGGACACGTGAGTAAGCAGTCTAGTAATTGACTCACTTTTCACATCAATCCGATTTCCCTAAGCCCAGGTGAGTTTTCATAGCCTTAATTTTTAATTGCTTTACAAACCCTGTGAGGGGGTACATGCTTTAAACTGAATACAAGTCTTTTTCTTTGGTTGTTGCACGAGTACCTTCTATGCCATCATTACATCACACCCAAAATTTCATGAACCCTAATCACTTGCGAGTGAACGCGAGTATAGTGAATAGATCTATTTGGAGTTTGACAACTCCTGTTGGTTTGCCCCTGCCGGGTACCAATAAGGACTATATTTGAAAACACCCTGAAGGATTAACCTTGGCAAGTTAATCCTTATTACATCCTTTCATGTTAGGGTCATGAGGTTAGTGCAATAACACTACCCTTATGATAATTGTAAATGCATTACAATTATCATAAACACTACATTTTCCTTAATGGGTATAACAACTGAACCCTGTGGAACTTGTATTCACACTACCACTAAAACCTATGATTCTCACTCAACCCTAGTGTTGACCTCTTTAAGCATGTATCCTAGGTAATTTAGCTCGTTACGGACCTATAGCACGAAGTGGCACTGGGCTGAGAGGACTTTCAAACCATTATCATTCAAAATTCTACATTCCACATAGATTTTTGGGACCTCCTCTTTATAACAACTCTGATATTTTAATGAATGATAACTCATTTTCTAGAAATGTCTCTTTTTGAGTCATTTTCTATTATTGTGTCTGTGATCCATGAAGTACTACCCCAGATCTAAATTCCGCTGTGATCAGTGAAAATAGGGGTGTTATAGTTTAACACTATTATCACAAGTTTAAAAGCACTTGACGAGAGTTTTTCTAGCAAGAATTGTGTTAGGAAATTTCTTAGAGCATTACATCCAAAATGGCGCGCAAAGGTCACGGCAATTGAAGAATCAAAGAACTTGATGACGCTATCGCTTAATGAACTTATTGGCAACTTGAAGGTCCATGAAGAAAGCATAAAGAGAGACTCAGAAACGGTTAAGAGCAGGAAGGAATAAATCAAATCTCTTGCATTGAAAGCCAAAAAGGAACTTAGTGATGATAATGATTCAAGTGACGATAGTGAAGATGAAGAATATGCAATGGTCGTAAGAGAATTCAAGAAATTTTTCAAAAGACGAGGAAGATTCACAAGACAATCGCGTGATGAAAGAAAACCATTTCAAAGAAATAGAAATGATAATTACGGGAAAAGAAAGTGCTTTAGATGTGGAAGTCCAAATCATCTCATTGGTGAATGTACAAAGCCACCGGGTTACGTCTATCAAAGCGCTTTTGTTAGTGGAGCATGGAGTGATAGTGACAAGGACGAAGTTGAGATAGCGAACGACGAAAAATGTCTTGAAGCTCAAGCGACGGATGAAATATGTCTAGGAATAGACTTGGAGCCCGACGAATGGATCAAGGATAGTGGATGCTCAAGACATATGACGGGGAATCGTAAGCTATTCTCATCATACAAAGCATACAATGGAGGTAATGTTATTTTCGGTAGTGACTTGCGTGGAAAAATCATTAGCAAAGGTACGATTTCTCAAGACTTCCTAACTATTGAAAATGTTGAGCATGTGAATAACTTAACTTATAACTTGCTTAGTGTAGGACAAATATGTGATAATAAGTGTAGGGTTAACTTTACCGAAAAATATAGCGAAATAGTTAAGGATGGAAAAGTCATAGGTAGAGGAATTAGGAAGGGAGGGGTATATGTTATGAAACTAGAAAATAAACCGGAAGATAAGATATGCCTAGCAACTTTAGACGAAAAATCCACATTGTGGCATAGGCGATTAGGTCACGCAAATATGCAATAAATACATTCTCTAGCCTCTAAGGAACTAGTTAGAAAATTGCCTAATCTAAGATATGATCAACTTTTTTGTGATGCTTGTAAAATAGGGAAACAAGTACATGATAGTCACAAAACTAAGAATATAGTCTCCACTACTAGATGCCTAGAACTATTACACATGGATCTCTTTGGTCCATCCGCTGTGCGGAGCTATGGAGGAAACTGTTATACCTTAGTAATCATAGACGACTATTCACAATACACGTGGACTAGATTTTTAAGTGATAAAACTAAAGACTTTGAAAAATTTGAAATATTTAGTAAAATGATTCAAAATAAATTAGGATGCTATAGTATCTATTAGGACGGATCACGGTCGGGAATTTGATAATGAAGTACAACTCGGAAAATATTGTGATATAAATGGAATACTTCACAATTTCTCCGCTCCTCGTACTCCTCAATCAAATGAGGTAGTAGAAAGAAAAAATAGGTCTTTACAAGAATTGAGTAGAACAATGCTAAATGAACAATCCATCCCACAAAAATTTTGGTGTCACGCGGTAGATACATCAACATATATAATTAATAGAGTATCAATTATGCAAATTTTAGGAAAAACACCCCATATCAATTATTAAGAGGTAGAAAACCTAATTTAAATTACTTTAGGGTATTCGGAAGTAAATGCTATGTTCTTAATACTAAGGATTATCTCACTAAGTTCGATCCAAAATCGTACAAAGGAATTTTTCTAGGATATTCGCAAAATAGTAAAGCATATATAATTCTTAACAAACAAACTGTGAAGGTAGAAGAATCCTTAAATGTAACTTTTGATGAAACTCCTCCACCACCTAAAACATTACCATTAGAAGATGATTACTTAGTCGAAGAAGAAGCCATTGAGGTTAGCAAAACTAGACCCTTAGGAAATGATAATGAAAATATAACACTAGAAGAAAATGAAATTGTAAATATTAAGAAATCTAAGACACACCCATTAGACAATATAATATGAAGCCTAAATCAAAGAACCCTTAGGTCACAAGCTCAAGATAAAAATATCTTTTTTTGTTTTCTTTCAACAATAGAACCTAAAAATATAAGTGAAGCCTTAAAAGATGAAAGTTGGGTTATGGCTATGCAAAAAGAACTAAATAAATTTAAGACAAATAATGTTTGGGAACTAGTCCCAAATCCCATGAATATGACCATCATAGGAACTAAGTGGGTACATAGAAACAAGTTAGATGAAAATAGGATTGTAACTAAGAACAAAGCTAGGTTAGTTGCCCAAGGTTATAATCAACAGGAAGGAATTGATTATGATGAAACTTATGCCCCCGTAGCTAGATTAGAATCCATAAGAATATGCCTTGCCTACACATGCGCCCTAGACTTTAAGTTATTTCAAATGGATGTGAAAATTGCATTCCTTAATGGTTTTATCAATGAGGAAGTATATGTGGCTCAACCTCCAGGATTCATTGACTTCGCAAAACCTTATTATGTTTATAAGCTCAACAAGGCTTTATATTGACTTAAAAAAGCTCCTAAGGCTTGGTATGATAGATTAAAAGCTTTTCTTATTAAACATGATTATTTCATGGGAATGGTAGATAACACTCTTTTCACTAAAATAAAAGCCCAAATTTCATCATTGTTCAAATATATGTCGACAACATTATATTTGGATCGACTTGTCGAGAAATGTGTGATGAATTTGCCAAAATCATGCATGATGAGTTTGAGATGAGCATGATGGGTGAACTAAACTTCTTCCTAGGATTACAAATAAAACAATTAGAAAATGGAATATTTTTTAGCCAATCTAAATATATTAAGGAAATGCTTAAGAAATTTGGACTAGAAAACTCTATGCCTATAAAAACACTGATGTCTACGGAAGTCAAACTCACAAGAGATGAAGAAGGTGAGTCTGTAGATATTACTAAGTATAGAGGAATGATAGGTAGTTTACTATACTTAATGGCAAGTAGACCCGATATCATGTTTAGTGTTTGCCTCTGTGCTCGCTTTTAAGAGGATCCCAAAACCTCTCACCTAGAAGCAGTTAAGCATATCTTCTGATACATTAAGGGCACTATACACTTAGGATTATGGTATCCTAAGGGATCCGGCATAGAAACAATTGTCTATGCGGATTCGAATCATACAGGAGACTACGTGGACCAAAAAATTACGAGCAACATTTGCACGTTTATGGGATGTTGTCTAACATCTTGGTTTTCGAAGAAGCAAACCGCTCTTGCTATTTCTACCATCGAAGCCAAATATGTAAGCGCCGGAAAGGCATGTCAATAAGCATTATGGATGAAACAAGCTCTCGTAGACTATGGCATTAGGTTAGATAATGTTCCAATTATGTGTGATAACAAAGGTGCCATAGATTTAAGTAAGAATCCCGTTCAACACTCTAGGACTAAGCATATAGAAATTCATCACCATTTCCTTCGCGACAAAATGCAAAAAGGAAACATATCTATAGAAAAGGTTGCCTCGGAAGATAACATAGCGGATATATTTACTAAACCCCTTAAGCGTGAACCCTTTAACCACTTACGTTTAGGTCTAAGAATGATGGAAAAAATTGACTAAATTTTCTGCCATTATTCTACATTTTTAATCATCAGATGGGCGGACCACTTAATGTTATAAGGGAGGTCCCATTAATTTTTAGGGGACCGACCATCTGACTATATATATATATATATATATATATATATATATATATATATATATATATATATATATATATATATATATATATATTTCCTCCTAAAATCTGTGTCTATGAATCTATTTTGCACAAAATTAAAGATTGGGAAACTAATTTTTTTTTTCCTTGCATAAACACATTTATAAACCAAAACCCAATCTATTTTATCTAAATCATTCTCATGTCTAGGAAACACATGAAAACCAATTTTACTTGCATTGTTGAATAATGCTAAAAACCTTCTTTAAAATCATGCATAAAATCTAATATGAATTGTCAAACTATATAACTTAATATATATCTTTGACACTCATGAATGGAGCAAAATCAAATCAAGGAGACCTTGGATTGTTTCTTAGGAAATTTTTCTTTGCATTTAGGAGTCGAAACAATCACATCTTCACATTTGTTGTATATAGGCACACACTAGAAAAATCATATATCCTCATTTGTTCCATCACTAGTTCTCCTTTAGTAGTTGATATTGCCTTAGCACTATTGCCTTTGCTTTATATTATTGCTTGCTCATATTCCATTTTGCTTGCTAGATAAAAATTACTTGCGTGCTTTCTCACTTGTTTAATATATATTGCATGCTTATATATAAACATATTGCATACATCATTGCCTCAAAGAGTTGGACTTGCTTGAAACTAAAACTCAAAACATAGCCCTTTCTACCTATTCCTGCCAAAAACCCACTTCTGGAAACCTGGGAACCCAGTAGATGGGCAGCCCCTTTAATTCCTAAGGCGGCCCCCTTAGATTTTAAGGGGACCGACCCCTATTTAAGGGGACCGGCCATCTGATGGTCGAGTTTACAGAATCTTTTATGCTTTTTATCCAACTTCATCCAACATTTCCCAAGATTCACAAACATACGTTGTTCTAATCTCCAGCAAATGTTATCCATCCTTAATCACATCAATCCTACACTATAAATACTCCCATTCCTCACATCAATCCTCCACTCATCTCATCATGTCCTCTTCTATCAAATTAAAACTAAAAACCTCAAGGTTAGCTAAGATTACCGAGAAACCCGTTTGGAGAAGGAAGCCTAACATCCATAAAAAGTCCACCGAACCCAATGATATTGTCAAACACCAAACAACAAACTCCTCCTATATCTCCAACTATCCACACAACCCTCAATCTCACTCAAATGACCCTTTGTCAATCCTCACAATGGTCAATCATCCACCTATGCCCCTAACTACATACCTACATATCAACCATTTTCTCCAAAAGATCCTTTTATTGAACAATCACAACCTCCAAACAACAATCACCACTACATCCCGAATACCCCACTCTCTTTCCGACAAACATTTCATGTCGCAAACAACAAAATTCCTCCATCATCATCTTCCTTGGAAACATTGAAGTTCCATGAGGAGCTTGACCAACTCCATGATCTTCGTGATCTCAATACTATTCATCTTGCACAACACAATTTGCGAAACCCTCCTTCCTCTCCATACTCAAATTGCTTGCCTCACTCTCTCAACTTGGATCAAGTTACAAACTGTAGAAACTAGAAGGGGGTTGAATAGTTTCACCGTTTCTTTTTACTTGCTAAAACGTTTCGCCGTTTTAGGTTCGGTAATATTATTTTGAAAACATATTGAATTCTACTTGTTATGTGATATCTATTTAGCTACTAACAAACATAAACAAATAAGTAATGTAAAGAGTACGGAAAGAACACAATCAAAGAGACGCGGCAATTTATAGTGGTTCGGCATGAAGCTCACTCCTTCGTCCTACTCCACTCCCCGAGTACGCCACTCAAGAGTTATCAATCACTATATCAACACACTCCTTCAGGCGGAGCAATCCGTACACAAGCTTACATAAGGTTTAACGACACTAAGCAGAATGTCGAGTTCCAATCGTAGCTAGAACCAATTTACACCAAGGCCCACGTGACCACACGAAAAAGCACTCTTGTCCCAACAAGATCAACACACAATCCAAGCCTTCACATAAACGAGCACTCCCATTCACTTGAACCTTCACCCGATTCAAGCCTTCACACTAAGACACACTTTGATCTTCACCCAATCCAAGCCTTCACACAAAGACACACTTGAATCCTTTCCCGATCTAAGCCTTCACACAAGACACACTAAGTCCTAACCTATACACTAGGACAACACTCTACTCACAACAAATACATGAGCTAATCTAGTTACAAAACTTCTTGGATCTTCATCTTTTTCCAAGTTCACACACATAACTCAATCCTCGAATCACACACAAGTCGGAAGTATTTACAATATTTACAATACCTATAACCATAACACTTGTTACGTTTGTATGTGGACACCTAAAACATCTCGAATCTTCATCTACGTTGAGAGTTCTTCTCTTGCACTTTGTAGAAGAGGAACACACTTCAATATCTCGAATCTTCATCTACGTCGAGAGTTCTTCTCTTGCATATTACAGAAGAGGAAATCACTTATAAACATATACCGACATGTTATAGTGATCAAAGAACAAAGAAAAATGAAATAGAAAGATTTTGTGCGTGGAAGACTCTCATTTCTGAAGAGGAACAGTTCACTATTTATACACGACAGGAGGGAGGTGGCGGTCCCTTAAATAGGTGACGGTCCTTTATCACTAAGGGACCGCCGACCACTTTAATGGACCGTCCCGACAGACGCTCCCATTTTTGTCCTGACATGGTGAAAACTTATCTGGTGAAAACTCAACTGTTTTGGGGGGGGATATATAGCTGTTACAAATTTGAATTTTGAATATATTTTCTAATAAAACATTTCTTTAAAAACACAAAAATAATTTTGTGAAAATGTTTTGTCAAACATAAAAATGTAAGTTTAGGAGAAAATAAAATTCTTTGATCACTTTATTAATGACGGTATAAAGTTTATTCATACCTGAAACGAGGTTTTAGTAGCTACGTAGAAGAAACGAGTTTCCTCGATTAAAAACTTATTAACCATAACTTTACGTAACATGTCTTTATATTTTGTGATTATCAAAACACAAGAAGACCAAATAATGCAAATAACTTTTATGACATTATTTGTATTAACAATCTCCCCTTTTTTGATGATTACAAAATATAAACTCATTTAGGTAAAATTATGCGTTGATAAATTTTTAATGAGTTTTCTCGTTACTTCTCCCCTTTTTTGTAGAATCAAAAATGTGTCGTCTGTGTTGAGGAGAGGAGACACAAGCATCCATGAAAGGGCATCATCGTTGTTGATGGAATACTATCATCCTGAATAGGGCATCGTCGAAGAAACAACGGAATACAAGCTTCCCCTAGCTAAGTGCTCCTCCTAAATGAGGGCACCAGGGAATCGAGCTATGTTGATGTGCTACAAAAACAAGTTAGAAGCAAAGCACAAGCATATATATATATATATATATATATATATATATATATATATATATATATATATATATATATATATATATATATAGAAGAGTGTGGAGAAATAAGATGAATATAAGTGTGAAATCAATTAGATAGAGCATGAATCAGATAGAGAATCAAAGAGAAAAATATGAGTTTTAACTCCTACTAGGGACGGTCCCATAAATAGTGGGACTGTCCCTTATTGATTGGGGGACCGCCGGTCCATTAAAGGACCACCACCAGGAGGTGACTAGGTTGGCAGATGTGTTGTGATTTTAGTAACTTCCCATTTTTAAGGTTGAATAATTTTAGTCCATTTTTAAGTCAACCATGACAAACATCACAACATTTTAACATAACCTAATCATCCATTCATCCATTCGTGAAAAACATACAAGACCATTCAAAAATATCTCGTTATCAAGATATCATTAACTCCTACAACATTAAACATCATCTAACACAACAAACTATTTCCCAAACATGCTTGACCCAAAATATAGCTTCCACTTGATTATTCTTAGCTAGATATGTGAAGATATCTAGTTAAAGGGTGGAGAGGATGATGGTGAGGATGAAGGTGGAGCCGAAGGTGGCACGGTGGAAATGGGAGTTGTTGCACATTTTGTTGAGCAAGAAGAAACTCAATGTGTCTAAACATGATGTGAAGTTCATCTCTTAGAGAGTGGATGAGATGAAAGTTGTGGTAACAACAAATACATCCCATGGTGTGGTTGTTAACAAAGTAGTAAGGAATGGGATTTCAAGGTTTGGAGATGATGGTGGAGTGGAAGGAATGTTTTCCAAAGGCCCATTTGGTGATGTGGTGGTATGATTTGGAGAGTTTGTTAGAAGGTGATGTGAATTTCTTGGTGGAGTGCTAGAGAGGGTAGGAGATGGTGGTTGATTATTCAAAAATGGAGTGTAAGCACCAGAGCTAGATTGGGTGAGCAAAGGTGACAAGTTTTGGATGAATGATGAGAAATGTGATGAGGTTGACTTTAAGGTAGAGGATGGCTTTGATGAAGAGTAGGATGTTCTATTGGTGGATGGTGTTTTAAGTTTTTGAAGGTTGGCATCTAAATGTATTGCCCTCCTTCAAGGATGGCTCAACAGCTCAAAGAAATCCATAATTTTAAACAGGATGGTGACAAATCATTGTACCAAGCTTGGGATAGGTACAATGACCTTATTTTCAAGTGTCCAACTCATGACCTCAACAAGCAACAAAACGTGAATATCTTCGCCAAGGGGCTTAATATTTCTACCCGACAAATGCTTGATTCTCAGGGGCCGATCCCTGGGATGACACCTGAAGAAGCCTTAAAGGCTATTGAAGACATGGCGAACCACCCTCAAGAGTGGCATGATGGTGGAAGTAGTTGGAGCATCGTTGAAATTTCGGATGGAATCGCCCTAATCACCAACAAACTCGAAAGCTTGAGGCGTGATATGAAGAAGCTTAAGGAGAATGTGCATGCCATTCAAGTGGGATGTGAAATTTGTGAAGGAGCTCACTTGGCTAGAAATTGTCCTTTAAAAATGATGAGAAAAGATCCGAGGAAGTTAAATATGGAGATGGGAGACCATTTCAAGGCAGTAATGGAGGGACAAGATATCGTGTTGGGCCTCCAAACTGTTACTCTGGGAGTGATAACCGACCTTCTTACAAAAAAATAGCCTTGAAGATTCTATTCAAAAGTACCTTGATGAATCGGCTAAGAAGCAAAAGGATCGTGAAGAATGGTTAAAAAGCTTTCGAGAAGGAACCGCGCAAAAGTCATGATGATACCATTAAAAGCCTTGAAACAAAAATTGGGCTTTTGACTAATCAAGTTCAAAAGCGAGATGTCGAGACTAAGGGCAGCTGTTCCAAGGATTCCGGAGCATGCAAGGCAATATTTTCTAATAGTGGGGAACCACTCTAAACTCCTTTCAGGTATTCGGACGAAGAATTGGAAATGTTTGCTAAAAAAGATGAGCTTGACTTCGACGATGAGGGAGATTTTCTTGACGAAATGGAGTTCTGCCCCTTGGATGATGAACAAGGGGATGAAGTAAAGCTAAATGCAAGATGTTCAGCCGTCATTCAACACCAATTGCCTCCAAAAGAAAAAGACCCGGGAAGTTTTATTCTCCCTTGCTCAATTGGTAGTTTGTTTATTAAAAATGCTTTAGCCGACTTAGGAGCAAGTATAAGTATGATGCCGTTCTCTATGTACAAACAGTTAGGTCTAGGCCCTATTAAACCTATTTGCATGACTATTGAAATGGCCGATAGGACGGTTAGCATACCTAAAGGAATTGTCAAAAACGTGTTAGTTAAGATCGATGAATTCACTTTTCCTATTGATTTCGTAATTTTAGATATGGCAGAGGATAACGAATTGCCAATTATTTTAGGATGACCACTCCTTGCCACAGCCCATGTGACAATCGATGTATTTAGTAAACTAATTTCTTTAAGGATTAATGATAAGAAAATAGTTTTCAACATGGAAGAAGGAGGAAATGTCATAAGGTCGAATCAGTTTGTGTAGTTAATAATGAAAACGCTAAGTATGATATGGAAAACAACATTACTTCTAATGTCACTGCACACGAGCACCCTACTACTAACATGAACGCTCACAAGAACAAATTTTGCTGGAAAATGATAGCAGAGAAGAACTACGCCGTAGCTCCATGGACAAGTTACGACGTAGTAGTGATGCTGATCTCGAGTCAAGGACGGAAAACATAGTGAATCGCTGGAATAAGCTCATAGATACTCAGATTGAATATAGTAAAGCTAAGAATCTTATGGGGGTAATCGACCAACATCGAAAGATAACGGGGAATAGCTTCAAAGTGATTGTGAAGAAGTACCATTGGTGTGAGGCGATTCCCGTGGACAACAAAAAGAGCTACGATTGATGGACATCATGCTACCCCAATATCAATCAATGCGATGGAGGGGAGACAATGAAAGAATACGAAACAACAAACACCTTTGGAGTTCAATGAATGATGATGGCAGGAGAAATCTTGAATGGAAAGGAACTATATCCTTTGACAATTGGGTCCGAATCACCCATGGTACATTTGAACGAGAAGAAAAGTGGAAGCTTTGGGATGCCCTAAATGGTCCCAAAAATATTAAAGAGCCTACCAGCATTGATGGCAAAATTCCGCAATAAGGGAGCATTTATCTCAAGACTTATGAATGTTCTATTAAAAAAAAAAAACATTGGTGTGAGCAAATCAAGACCCGTGACAGCCCTGAAGGTGAATTATGAGCATCTTGCAACTCGTAAGAGGATGATTGCAATGGAGGAAGCAGCATGGCAAGATTTGATGACGATGATTACTTATGGACATTGTTATGACCAAGAAACACGTTCTGGAGGTCGAGGTTGATCGAAATATGTATAAACCATGGTTATTTCTAGAGAGAGAAAGTAGAGAGAGAAAGGTGGAGAACTATGTGTTTTATTAGAATGATAAATGAAGTGGAGCTTACACACACTTTCCCACACCCCTCATGAAGAGTCATGAGGGGTATTTATAGGCTCCTAACACTACATGTTTGCCTACTTGACAATAGTAGTCCCTGATGTTACTACTTGCTACATATCTATTCCATTTCACATGTGTGACGTTATCTTTATAAAATAGTGAGGCTAACAATCTCCCTCCAAGATATCGTCACACGTGAATGGTTACATGAGACCTATAAATACATAAACAATGTACATTACATTACAACAATAGTAAACTATGTTGACGTTGTTGAAGCGCAGAGTCTCTGTAGTCTAGATACTGAGGCAGACTTGAAGTTCTCTCTTCCGACGATCTCGGCGTATGATCTTTGACACTGACGGCAAAGGTCTTTGTAGCTCTAAACTTCAACTTTAATGGTCTAGTTAGGTTATTATTCCCTTTCTAATCTAATCTACAACAACAACCTTTGTTATCTTTCAAAAGATCCTCAGAACAACGTTTCACTTTGAATTCAAATTATGGCAACTCAACAAGACATTCATGCTGCTAGTGCCAAAAATCGACCTCCAATGCTTGAAAAAGGTGGATATCTTCCATGGACAAGCCGCATGCTTCATTACATCAAAACAAAGCCTGATGGTAAACTAATGATCAACTCCATTACAAATGGTCCATTTAAGCCAAGACAAGTTCAAAATGAAGGTAATCCAAATACAACACCTCCTACTCTACCATTCATGCGTGAACAAACAGAAGCAGACTACACAGATGAAGGCAAGAAGTAGATCGCCGCTGATGATATGGCAATGCATTTAATCCAACTTGGATTACCACGCGAGATCTTTGCTGCAGTCGACAGATGTGAAACTGCTTTTGATATGTGGGAACGAGTTAGACGGATATGTCATGGAACAGAGATTGGGCAACACGACGTTGAGAACAAACTTCTAACTGAATGGGAGAACTTTACATCCACTAAAGGTGAACAGATTGAATCCTACTACACAAGGTTTTGCACTTTAATGAATGAGTTAATCAGAAACAAGTTGACATCACGAACAATTGCAACAAACATCAAATTCATCAATAACCTTCCAGAAGAATGGGGTCGTTATGTTACAACTGTCAACCAAACAAAGGATTTACATAAGGTGAATTATGATCAACTCTATGACTTTCTGAAGCAAAACCAAGCTGAGGCTAATGAAGTAAGGAAAGAAAGATTGGCAAAGAATCATGATCCTCTCGCTTTAATTGCTACTACACCAACACCGTTACCAGTGAACATATAACAACCATCTTCATCTTCCAGTCACAACTACATGCAACCATCATGCATTCAAAAACCAACACCGGTCTACCAACAACAGTTCTACCCACAGCAACAACAACATGTTATTCCACAACAGCAATACCCATAATTCCAAGAACCAGAATTCGCTGAAAATGATGAAGCTACTTCAGCATTGACCCAAGCGTTCGCTCTTCTGACAAAGGCATTCCAAGGACATTATTCTACACCAACAAACGACAACCAAAGGATTTCATTGAACACTCGCAACAAGCAGTTTGTTCAGCCGAGTTTCAATATGGGCAACGAAGGCCAAATGGTTGGAGTTTATGGGAATCAGCACGGATATGCTACTGGATTTAATATGGGTAATCAGAATATGCAGAATGCAGGTCAGTGTGCAGGGAATCAGATGGGTCAGTATGGTCAGTTTGTTGGAAATCAGAAGGGTCAGAATGTTGGTAATCAGGCAATGGGTAATCAGAATAGGAATATTGCAGCTCCAGTTGTTGGGAATCCGGGAAATGTGAATTAGGGTAATCCGGTAAAGTGTTTCAACTGCCAGGATGTAGGTCATATGGCAAGGAACTGTCCTACTAAGCCGAACAAAAGAGACCCAGCGTACTTGCAGAAAGCATTGCTGTTGGCATAAAAGAATGAGGCAGGGTTTCAATAAAATGCAGAGGAGAATGATTTTATGGCTCTTATGGATGACATGGAAGACAGAGAGGATATCGATGCGAACTGCATATTCATGGCGAATCTTGAGGAAGCTAAGTATGACACGGATTTTGACACACTTCCTGTTTATGACACCAGTGCACCATCTGAGGTATCAAACTTCAAAACATGTCATAATAATGATATATTTGATATGTCTCCTCATGAGGAACAACATTCTGAGAAGCTAGCACCCACTTATGATACATATCTAGATACGCCAAGTAGTAGCAATACTCCTTCAGCAACTCCAGATGTGAATTATAATGGAGGCTTCGTTTCACAGCATGCTGAGAATGATGAGGAAACACGTGCTTTGTTTGAATCATTATTGAATAATTGTCGTATTGAAATTGAAAATGTGAAAAAGGTCAATCACGATGTTAAGGCCGCGAATGTTAAATTGACTGCTGAGCTTGAGAGTTACAAGGAAAACGTTAAAGCTTTTGAGTTTCATAACAAAAGATTGTCTGAATTAGAAACTGGTTATCAAAATTCCGTTTCAAGGGGAAAACTTTAGCAAATCAAGTTTGATACACTTGATGTTAATTCTTTCAAGAAGATAAAATCTTTAAACGCGGAAATTTACAAAACCAACTTTCTAAACAAAAATCAGCTTATACCAATCTTGAAAAAGAGAGGGATGAGTTGAAAAAGGAATTTGCAATGAAAGAAGATAAACTTTTAGATGAATTCATAGAGTCAGAACACAAGATTGCTAAATTAGAAGAATTAGTGGTTAAAAAGGGTCAGTCAAGCTAAACAATGAATATGATTGCTAATCAAACTAATCCGATTTACCACACAAAACATAAAATGGCTCTAGGGAACAAAACTCCTTGTAATCTCAAGAAAGCTCAGCAAGAACAGAATTGTTTGTTTAATGGAATGTTTTGTTTACTAAGCATGATCCTCCTATTGTTCGTGATTCTGTTGAAACGATTGAATTGGTCGAAGAGAGCATTAATAAAATGAAACAAAAGAATCCTGATTTGAAACCAATAGATTACAACAAATTGAACAAACTTTCGGGCATTACTTTTGTTCCACAAAAACAAGCATATGATCTTTCCAAACCTGTTTCCAAAGGCCCAGAAGTTTCTACACACGTAGTTGTTTCCAAATCTCTTTCAAAAATGGAACAAATGTCTTCCAACAACACTTTTAATACAAGTGAGGCTAGAGACATTCTTGATGATGTTAAAAAGAGAATTCAAACACTTCAAAATATTGTTAAATCTAAAACTACTATCAGTATTAACAACAGGCATTCGAGTTTTCATAATGAACAGAAAAAGGTGTTTGAAAACGAAATTACTATCCCACTGAATAACATCAGTGCGAGGGTAATCCATTTTGAACAAGCTTTCTTAAAAGAAACGGTCAATTTTGTCAAGGACCACAAATCTCTGGTAAAACAAGCCAATGAAACTAGTGAAAACATGAATGTTTTGGAAAGGTTAAATGATTCTCTCTTCAAAGCAGTTCTGTCTACTGATATAATGTCTATCATCATACAAACATATTCGGTTCAAGACAATGAAAGACTGAGAGCTGTGTTGACATGAATAATGCCTAAAAACATTATTAACATGTTATCAATATCTCTATGTTTTGATTATCACAAAATATAAACTCATAGAACTAAAACTTGTGACATAAACAAGTATTTAGTGATTAATATTTCTCTTTACATCCAAATCACTTAAGGTATGAATAAACAAAGTGTTTAGTGCAATTTATGATCAAAGGGGTATTTAATTAACTAATGCAAAGTTTATTTAATTATATAAACATATTATATATTTTTGAAAAACACTTTTGGTAATAAATAAAAATCTTTTATTCATACTAAATATATGAATTCAAATTTTTAACCAAAATCAGTTAGTTTTTCACCAAATAAACTTTCCCCACTAAAAGACAAAGATTCTGGCCGTTTCAGCTGGGCGGCCCCCTTAATTATAAGGGGCAGTCCCCTTAAAATTAAGGGGACCGGCCTTGATTTAAGGGGACCGGCCACGCTCCTCTGTCAGAATCTTTTGCCTATAAATACCACCTTAAACCTGGATTTTTTCCTCACCTTTTGCACTTCAGAACTTTCTGTTCTAGATCTCCATTTCCAATCTATAAATCCTTTGATCATACATTCCTAAATCTTTGTTTCAAAGTGATCCAAACATCATCCCATCAAGTGCAAGAGAAGAATACTTCTATCCCTCAAGACAAGAAGTATTACAACTTGTTGTGATCTCCACATCTAAGTTGTTAGTGTATCATCATTGTTATTATTTCATTGTGTGATTAGTTGTGAATATTTGTTAGAAGATAGTGTAGTTTGATATATAGTGTGATTGGTTAGAAGAATAGTTGTGAAGAAGATAAGTTAGGAAGAAGATTGGTGTGTAGAAGAATAGGTGTGAAGAAGATTGGTGTGTAGAAGATTGGTGTGAAGAAGTGGTGTGATTAAGTAGTGAATAGGTGTGAACTAGTTGTGTAGAAGTTGTGATTAAGTTGTGAAGTTAGTGTGGTGTGTAAATTGGTGTGTAAGGTTTTCTCCGCCATAAGGGAGCTTGTTGATATAGTGAAGAAAACTCTCGAGTTAGGTGCTCGGGGAGTGGAGTAGGGCAAGGAAGGTGACCTTGTAGCCGAACCACTATAAATCTCTTGTCTCTCGGTTCGATCTTTCCAACCCTTATATATTTCTTTACTTACGTTATTATTGCTTTATAGTACATACTTCGTGTTGTTCATATTGTGCACGACTTGATTTCATATAGCATCGAATCTATATTTTATAAAACAAAGAAAACTTTTAAACAAAATTTTATAACATTTTAAAAACGACGTAAAACTATTCAACCCCCCCTTCTAGTTTTCCACAATTGGTATCAAGAGCCACGTCTAGCAAGATTTTTAAAATATATTGTATTTTAAAACTTGTAACGATCTATGGAATCTGAAAAATATTTAGAAGGGCAATCTATGCAAAGACCACCACTATTTGAAAGTGATGGATTTTTGTATTGGAAAATAGATTCGAAACGTATGTGAAATCAAAAGATCTTGATCTTTGGCATATTATTACCTTTGGTGATTTTCCTCCTATTCAATATAATGTTGAAACTAAAATGAATGAAATTGTATCTTTTGAAGAACAAAATGATGATTTGAAAAAGAAATTAGCAAAAAATAATGAGGCTAAAATGGTAATTTATAATGCGTTACCACGCAAAGAATATGAAAGAATTTTTATATGTAAAACCGCCAAAGAAATTTGGGATTCTTTACTAATTACTCACCAAGGTAATAGCCAAGTCAAAGATGATAAAATAGATCTTCTTGTACAACAATATGAACAATTTACGATTCCGGAAGAGGAATCAATTGATAATGCTTTTGCTAAGTTTAACACTATCATCACAAGTTTAAAAGCACTTGATGAGACATTTTCTAGTAAAAATTGTGTTAGGAAATTTATTAGGGCATTGCATCCAAAATGGCGAGCTAAGGTCACGACAATCGAAGAATCAAAGAACTTGATGACGTTATCACTAGATGAACTAATTGGCAACTTGAAGGTTCATGAAGAAATCATAAGAAGAGATTCGGAAACGGTCAAAGTTAAGAAAGAACAAACCAAATCCATTGCTCTAAAAGCCAAAAAGGAATCTAGTGATGATGATGATTCAAGTGACGAAAGTGAAGACGAAGAATATGCAATGGCCGTAAGAGAATTCAAGAAGTTATTCAAGAGACGAGGAAGATTCACTAGATCATCACGAGACGAAAGAAGAGCATTCCAAAGGAATAGAAGTGACAACTACGGGAAAAGAAAGTGCTTTAGAAGTGGAAGTCCAAATCATCTCATTGGCGAATGTCTAAAGCCACCGGGTTATGAAAGTCAAGGTGCTTTTGTTAGTGGAACATGGAGTGATAATGACAAAGAAGAAGTTGAAAAGCCAAGAGATGAAAAGTGTTTTATGGCAAAATAAACCGACGAAATATGTTTAGGAATTGACTTGGAACCTGACGAATGGATTAAAGATAGCGGATGTTCGAGGCATATGACGGGGAATCGCAATCTATTATCTACATACAAGGAATACAATGGAGGTAACGTTATTTTCGGTAGTGACTTAGGTGGAAAAATCATTGGCAAAGGTACGATCTCTCAAGACTCACTTACTATTGTAAATGTAGAGCATGTAGATAAATTAACATATAACTTGCTTAGTGTAGGACAAATATGTGATAATAAATGTAGAGTCACATTTACCGAAGATGATAGCGAAATAGTTAAGAATGGAAAAATTATAGGTAGAGGAATTAGAAAAGGTGGCATATATGTTATGAAACTAGGAAACAAACCTGAGGATAGGATATGCCTAATGACCCTAGATGAAAACTCTACACTATGGCATAGGAGATTAGGACATGCTAACATGCAACAAATACAATCTTTGGCCTCAAAGGAATTAGTTAGAAATTTGCCTAATCTAAAATATGACAAGCATTTTTGTGGTGCATGTAAAATTGGAAAACAAGCTCATGCTAGTCACAAAGCCAAGAATATAGTATCCACTACTAGGTGCCTAGAATTATTACATATGGATCTTTTTGGTCTATCCGCTGTGCGGAGCTATGGAGGAAACAAATATACCTTAGTAATAGTAGATGACTACTCACGATACACGTGGACTAGGTTTTTAAGTGATAAAACCCAAGCCTTTGAAAAATTCAAAATATTTAGTAAAATGATTCAAAATAAATTAGGATGCTCAATAGTTGCCATTAGAACGGACCATGGTAGAGAATTTGATAACGAAGTAAAATTCGGAAAATATTGCGAGTTAAATGGAATATCTCACAATTTCTCCGCTCCTCGTACTCCTCAATCAAATGGCGTAGTAGAAAGAAAAAAATAGGTCACTACAAGAAATGAGTAGAACTATGTTAAATGAACAATCCATCCCACAAAAATTTTGGGGTCACGCCGTAGATACATCAACTTATATTTTAAATAGGGTATCAATTAGAAGATTTCTAGGAAAAACTCCTTATGAGTTATTAAGAGGTAGAAAACCAAACTTAAGCTACTTTAGGGTATTTGGAAGTAAATGCTATATTTTAAATACTAAGGACTATCTCACTAAGTTTGATCCAAAATCATATGAAGGAATATTTTTAGGATACTCACAATGAAAGTAGAGGAATCACTAAATGTAACATTTGATGAAACACCACCACCTCCTAAAACATTACCTTTAGAAGATGATGATTTAGTCGAAGATGAAGCTATTGAGGTTAGTAAAACAAAACCCATAGGAAATGATAATGAAAACATTCACTTAGAAAATAACAAAATTGTTAATATTAAAGAATCTAGATCACATCCATTAGATAATATAATAGGACATCTTAACCAAAGAACCCTTAGATCACAAGCCCAAGATAAAAACAATTTCTTTTGTTTCCTCTCAGCAATAGAACCTAAGAATATTAGCGAGGCTTTAAAGGATGAAAGTTGGGTTATAGCTATGCAAGAAGAATTAAATCAATTTAAGGCGAATGATGTTTGGGAATTAGTCCCAAATCCAAAGGATATGACCATCATAGGAACCAAATGGGTATATAGGAATAAGTTAGACGAGAATGGAATAGTTACTAGGAATAAAGCTAGGTTAGTTGCCCAAGGTTATAATCAACAAGAAGGAATTGATTATGACGAAACTTATGCCCCCGTAGCTAGACTAGAATCGATTAGGATATTACTTGCCTATGCTTGCGCCCTAGATTTTAAGTTATTCCAAGTGGATGTGAAAAGTGCATTCCTTAACGGTTTTATCAATGAGGAGGTATATGTGGCACAACCTCCAGGATTCATTGACTTCGCAAAACCTGATTATGTTTATAAGTTAAAGAAAGCTTTGTATGGACTCAAACAAGCTCCCAAAGCTTGGTATGATCGATTAAAAGCTTTTCTTATTAAACATGATTATTCCATGAGAATGGTAGATAACACTCTTTTCACTAAAAGGAAAGACCCAAATCTCATCATTGTCCAAATATATGTTGACGACATTATATTTGGATCGACTTGTCAAGACATGTGTGATGAATTTGCCAAAATCATGCATGATGAGTTTGAGATGAGTATGATGGGTGAACTTAACTTCTTCCTAGGATTACAAATAAAACAATTAGAAGATGGAATATTCTTTAACCAATCTAAGTACATTAAGGAAATGCTTAAGAAATTTGGCCTAGAAGACTCAAAACCCATGAAAACACCCATGTCTACGGAGGTAAAGCTCACAAAGGACGATGAAGGTGAGTCCGTAGATAACACCAAGTATAGAGGAATGATAGGTAGTTTACTATACTTGACGGCAAGTAGACCCGATATCATGTTTAGTGTCTGCCTTTGTGCCCGTTTTCAAGAGGATCCCAAAACCTCTCACCTAGAAGCGGTTAGGCGTATCTTCCGATACGTTAAAGGCACTATACACTTAGGATTATGGTATCCTAAGGAATCCGGCATAGAAACCATTGTCTATGCGGATTTGGATCATGCGGGAGACTACGTAGATAGAAAGAGTACTAGCGGTATTTGCACGTTTATAGGAGGTTGTCTAACGTCTTGGTTTTCGAAGAAGCAAACCGCTCTTGCTATTTCTACCACTGAAGCCAGATATGTAAGTGCCGGAAAGGCATGTCAACAAGCACTATGGATGAAACAAGCTCTCGTAGACTATGGCATTAGGTTAGAAAATGTCCCCATTATGTGCGATAACAAAGGTGCGATAGATTTAAGTAAAAATCCGGTGCAACACTCTAGGACTAAACACATAGAAATACGTCACCATTTTCTTAGGGATAATGTACAAAAAGGAAATATATCTATAGAAAAGGTTGCATCGGAAGACAACATTGCGGATATATTCACAAAACCCCTTAAGCGTGAATTATTCAACCACTTGCGTTTAGGATTAGGAATGATGGAACAAGTTGACTAAATTACATTGAATTAATTCAAATTTATACTCGCATGAAAATTTATTTTTCTTCCATTCCACCTTTTCTGAGTCTAGGAATCTATTTCGCACAAAACTAAAGATTGAAAAGATTTATTTTCTTTGCATAAATTTTTTTTTGTAAAACTCAATCAATTTCTCTAAAAATTATTCTCACTATCTAGGAATCACATGAAGATCATTTTCCTTGCATTGTTGACTAATTCTAAAAACATTGTATTTCAAAATCATGCATAAACTCTCACATAAATTGTCAAGGTATATAATCTAATATATGTCTTTGACATTAATGATCGAGCAAAAATTGAATCAAGGAGATCATTTGGATTGTTTCTTAGGATCGTTATTTCTTTTTGCTTCTAGGAGTCGAAACAATCACAACTCCACATTTGTTGCATATAGACACTCACTAGGACAAATTCACTAGTAATGGTGTCATCTTGATCCATCATTAGTTTTTCACTCACTAATTGCCTTTGTCTTTAATCTAAGATAGGTGCCTTAGGAAGCTTAAGTGTTCTTGCCTTTACTTACCTCCTATTGCTTATTATGTGTTGATTATTTGCTCTTGTGCCTATGTGTTTTTGTATGCATGATATTTAATGATTAGATTAGATGCTATATTGCCTAAAGGAATTGAACTTCCTTGAATCCAAGTCTAAAAACACAACCTTTCTGCAAATTTTCTGCCAAAAACCCAATTCTGGTAATCTGAAAATCACCAGATGGGCGGCCCCCTTAATTATGTAAGGCGGCCCCCTTAATTTTAAGGGGACCGCCCCTTAATTAAGGGGACCAGCCATCTGATGGACGGGTTTCCAGAATCTTTTCTGCTTTTCAGCCCATTTCAACCTACATTTCCCATTTTTCACCAACACATTTTGTCCTAATCCCCTAAACAAACCTTATCCATCCTTAAATACAAAAATCTTACACTATAAATATCCCCAATCCTCAACACTCTCCATTTGTCCCATCATGAACTCTCCAAAAAAACCAAAATCAAAAGCCTCAAGGCTAGCAAGGATGACGGAAAAACCCGTTTGGCGAAGAAAAAGCCCTCGAAACAAATCCATCATCATTAATGAAGTTGGAAGTCATTCCACACCCCCAACTTCTTACTTCCCAAACTTTGCATCAAACCAACAAGGTCATTCATTTGATCCTCTTTATAAACCATACAGCATTGGCCAAACATCTTCATTCAAGCCAAACTACACATCTCAACCTCCAACCACTTATAATGATCCATACAAGTTTGATCAACCATCAAACTACAATTCCAACTCCACAAACCCAACTCATCTATACCAAACCTATGATCCCCTCCACATTGCCACGGAAAAACAAAGGTTCCGTGATGAAATAAACCAAATCCATGATCTTAGTGATCTCCTTGCTATGCATCTTGCACAACGCAACAAAGGGAAACCTCCATCATCACCCTATGCAAATTGCCTTCCCCACTCTCTCAACTTGGATCAAGTTACAAACCACACTCACTTTTGCCCTTGTTGCATATTCCTTCAAAGACAAATCCTCTACTTGAGTGAAGATATTTCTTGGATTAAATATCTTCTCACTCGTAATCATCCAATACCACCCTTAACACGATACAACATCGTGAAATCCACTTCTTCCGCTCCATACTCCACTCCATATCCCTCTCAATCAAACATCTAAGCTTTATGCTTATGTTTCCCTTCAAGCAAATAAAACAATCAACCATGGGTTGCAAGCAAGTCCAAGTGCTCTCTTAGGCAATATAGGACTATGTCTTTTCTTTTGTGTTATTTTTATCAATATGCTTCAAGCATATTGAATGTTGTAATGCTTATCATTTCTGTAATGCTTGAATGAATCTATGTTTAGTTGCATAATTGTTGCCTTGCATATATGTGTATCTTGGTCTCTTCAAATATTTTTGTAACAAAGATCTCCATAGCTCGTTCCCTTGGTGCTCTCAAATGAGGGGGAGCATACATCAAGGGGGAGCATTCTACCCGTTTAAACTTCCCTCGCGAAGCTTACTCGGCTTAACCTTTTTAATTTTACAAAAAGGGGGAGAAGAGAAATGTAAACTCTATAATACTTGTCTAAAAACAAGTTTTAGATATATTGAGTTTAAGGTTTTGTAATAATCAAAAAGGGGGAGATTGTTGACATAAATAATGCCTAAAAACATTATTAACATGTTATCAATATCTCTATGTTTTGATTATCACAAAATATAAACTCATAAACAAAGTGTTTAGTGCAATTTATGATCAAAGGGGTATTTAATTAACTAATGCAAAGTTTATTTAATTATATAAACATATTATATATTTTTGAAAAACACTTTTGGTAATAAAGAAAAATGTTTTATTCATACTAAATATATGAATTCAAATTTTTAACCAAAATCAGTTAGTTTTTCACCAAATAAACTTTCCCCACTAAAAGACAAAGATTATAGCTGTTTCAGCTGGGCGGCCCCCTTAATTATAAGGGGCGGTCCCCTTAAAATTAAGGGGACCGGCCTTGATTTAAGGGGACCGGCCACGCTCCTCTGTCAGAATCTTTTGCCTATAAATACCACCTTAAACCTAGATTTTTTCCTCACCTTTTGCACTTCAGAACTTTCTGTTCTAGATCTCCATTTCCAATCTATAAATCCTTTGATCATACATTCCTAAATCTTTGTTTCAAAGTGATCCAAACATCATCCCATCAAGTGCAAGAGAAGAATACTTCTATCCCTCAAGACAAGAAGTATTACAACTTGTTGTGATCTCCACATCTAAGTTGTTAGTGTATCATCATTGTTATTATTTCATTGTGTGATTAGTTGTGAATATTTGTTAGAAGATAGTGTAGTTTGATATATAGTGTGATTGGTTAGAAGAATAGTTGTGAAGAAGATAAGTTAGGAAGAAGATTGGTGTGTAGAAGAATAGGTGTGAAGAAGATTGGTGTGTAGAAGATTGGTGTGAAGAAGTGGTGTGATTAAGTAGTGAATAGGTGTGAACTAGTTGTGTAGAAGTTGTGATTAAGTTGTGAAGTTAGTGTGGTGTGTAAGGTTTTCTCCGCCATAAGGGAGCTTGTTGATATAGTGAAGAAAACTCTCGAGTTAGGTGCTCGGGGAGTGGAGTAGGGCAAGGAAGGTGACCTTGTAGCCAAACCACTATAAATCTCTTGTCTCTCGGTTCGATCTTTCCAACCCTTATCTATTTCTTTACTTACGTTATTATTGCTTTATAGTACATACTTAGTGTTATTCATATTGTGCACGACTTGATTTCATATAGCATCGAATCTATATTTTATAAAACAAAGAAAACTTTTAAACAAAATTTTATAACATTTTAAAAACGACGTAAAACTATTCAACCCCCCCTTCTAGTTTTCCACAAGCTGAGACCTCCGAAATTGTTTCCAAATATGAAAATGCTCTTATAAAGCTTGAAAAAGAAAATGTGTCACGTTTTAAACAACTTGATAGGAAAAAAGAAGAATGCAAGTATGAAAAATTGTCGTATGAGCGTGCCTTCAAGAACATGAAAGAGCAAAATGATCTTTTGAGGGCTCAGCTTGAAAGTCAAAAAGGGAAGGGTGAGGAAACTAAGTTTGCAAAACCATCGACTTCGGCGAAACAAAATGTTTCAAACACGGTTCAAAAACCAAAAATGTCAATTTCATGGTTTGCGCCAAAAGTCGATGAGAAAAAGGATTTGACAAAACCAGTCACTCCAACACCCTTGCCCAAGGAAAACGCAAATGAAAAGAGTGTTAAAAAAGGAAAACTGTTGTCGAAACACCAAAAGTTCTAGCACCTGGCCTTTTTAGGATTAGTCCCATTAATACGTCTGCCTCCACATCTAAGACTTATGAGGGCAATAAGGATAATTCTAAAGAGTCTAGTGATGCTAAAAAGGACAACAATACAAATCCTAATGCGTGTGCCTCAACTTCTACAGGATTAGACAGCACTTCTAGGAGCAGCAGACTAAAGCCTAGGAGCAATACAAGGAATAATAGAGTCTCGCCTGCCTCTAAGAGTAGTTGCAAGAATAAAGTCGAAGAAGTAGAAGAACACCCTAGGAATTTATCGCTTTGTAGTAAGAGACATGTTTCATCTGAATGTAATGTCGAGAGTACTGGTTCTAATGCATGTAATCACACTGTTTGTTTAATATGCAAGAAATGTTTAATTAATGATGTTCATGATGAATGTGTTTCTAAGAATGTGAATGTTACGCCTGAACAGAAGAGCGTTTCGAAAGGTCCTAATGCAAAATCTAGATTTGTTGGAAACCTAATTAAACGAATTAGGAACACCACTAATAGTCGCACGCCTAGGAACTATCTTAAGCATTGTGTTTGGATTCCAACGGGTAGAGAATTTATATTCAAGGATGGCAAATTAGAAATAGCTCAAGCTAAACAAGTAGCAACTGTCTATGAGTGTGATTTGGATTGTTCCCCTAACCCCATGGAACCAAATTCAAAACGGTTTCCAAATACAAATTCTTCTGTTATTGGCAAGTTATCGAAATATGTCTTTGGATCGTCGACTCGAGTTGCTCCAAGCACATGACCGGGAATTTAAAGTTGCTGATCAATTTCGTCTGGAAATTCATGGGAACTGTACGCTTTGGAAATGATCACGTAGCAGCTATTCTGGGTTTTGGAGATCTTCAGTTTGGGAATTTTTTGATCACTCGAGTTTACTACATCGAAGGGTTGGGACACAATTTGTTTTTAGTTAGGCAGTTTTGTGATGCAGATTTAGAAGTTGCATTCAGGAGAAACATGGTTTTTATTAGAAATTTGGTTGGTGATGATCTCTTAACTGGTAATCGTGGTACAAACGTGTATGCTATCGACATCAACCAAATGGCTTCTACATCACCAATTTGTCTTATGACAAGGGCAACCGAAACTAAGTCCTGGCTGTGGCATAGACGTTTAGCCCATCTCAACTTCGACACGATCAACAAGTTAGCCAAAGACAACATCGTCAACGGTCTTCCTAAGTTCAAATACACCAAGGATCATCTATGTCCATCATGCGAACAAGGAAAAAGCAAAAGGCATAGACGTTTATCCCATCTCAACTTCGACACGATCAACAAGGTTACATTTGTTGCACTTGGACTTATGTGGCCCAATGAGAGTTGAAAGCATTAATGGGAAAAAGTATATTCTTGTTATCGTCGATGATTATTCAAGATATACATGGGTAAAGTTTTCGAGGTCAAAAGATGAAGCACCAGGTATCATCATCACCTTTCTGAAGCATATACAAGTTCTACTTCAAGCTCCAGGAATGATTGTAAGAACAGATAATGGCACAGAATTCAAAAATCATGAGTTAAGAACTTATTTTGAAGATGTGGGAATCACTCACCAAACATCAGTTGTTAGAACTCCACAGCAGAATGGGGTAGTTGAAAGAAGAAACCAAACTCTTGTGGAAGCTGCTCGCACAATGCTAATTTATTCTAGTGCACCACTATTCTTATGGGCTGATGTTGTTGCCACTGCTTGTTTTACTCAAAACCGATCCCTAATCCATCCCAGATTCAATAAAACACCATATGAGCTTGTGAACAATCGGAAACCGGATATCTCTTTTCTTCATGTGTTTGGCGCTTTGTGCTATCCGACGAACGACAGAGAAGATCTAGGATAGTTGAAAGCTAAGGGTGATATTGGAATCTTCATTGGATATTCAGAAAACTCGAAGGCATTCAGGGTGTATAATAGAAGAACTAAAAGGATAATGGAGACGATGAATGTGAAGTTTGACTAGATTTCATAAATTGTTCTAAGAGATACGCTCTAGAACCCGCGCTTAATCCGATGGCTTCTAATAAAACTAGATTAGGACCTGCACTAAATATGCAGACTTCTGGGCACATCAGTTCAGGACTCGTGTCTCAAGAAGCTCAGTTAAGAAACACTGAAAAATCTTCAGAACAAGAACTGGAAAATTTCTTCGAGTTAATATTTGATGAATATTATGGTGGAACCATCAACCACCACCATCACAAGATGCATCTACAACAATCGAAGCTGAAGCACCAACTCCCTCAACATCATCAATATCTACTCCAGCAACTCCAGTTATTGAAATTGTTCTACCAAGAGTTGATGAGCAAAATCAAAACACTAATTTTCAAGAAGAACCAACAAATAATTCAAATGATGTTGCGTTAGAAGATGAAGAAGTATTTGAAAACCCATTTGCAACAAACTCTGTTGAATCTTCTTCAAGGTTACAAGAACCGACTAACACACATTCGTTAAACCCAAGGTACCCTTCTATGTTTCAATGGAAAAAAGACCATCCAATAAAACAAGTCATTGGTGAACCTTCAAAGCCAGTTCAGACGAGGAGACAACTTGCTACCGATCTCGAATTGTGCATTTACATTTGCACAACCAGCCTCAAAGAACCAAAAAAAATTCGGGAAGCAATGGTAGAATACCCATGGATTGAAGCGATGCAGGAGGAAATTCTTCAATACCAGTTACATAATAGTTGGGAACTTGTTGAACGACCACTTGATAAACGAGTTCTTGATCTTAAGTGGTTGTGGAAGAACAAATTGGATGAGGAAATGACTGTAATTCGCAACAAAGCTCGTCTCGTGGCTAAAGGTTATCCACAAGAAGAAGGTGTTAGAATCGTATTTTTATTTATAAAAAGTGTCGGTCATTAATGTATTGTTATAGGTTGCTTTAGAATATCATTACGAAGAAGTTTATGTGTAGTTTTCATGATTTTATAAAGTCTAAGGGCTAGTTATGTAATATGGTCAAAGATGTCTGAAGCCCTAGACTATGAGTATAAATACTCTTGTAATACCTCATTTTGAGGTTGGTTCTCTTAGTGATTCTCTTAGTCATAACAAGGTTATTATTTCACACACTAGAGTTCCCACTCTCTCTCTCTCTACTTACTTTCTCTCTCTAGGTTTAAGCTTGATTCAATAGTGATTTAGGTTGTTCTACGGTCCTACAAGTGGCATCAAAGCTAACCGGAGGCGAATCGTGGTGTTTTTGGGTGAAAAATCATGTTTTTGGGTGAAAAATCTCGGATCTGGTACTGTTCATCGCCATTTTTGTCGAGTTAGAAAAATTTTTGAGTTAGGAATTTTTTTATATCGAGTTTGGATTCTGCTTAGCGAGTTTGAACTTAATCTATCGAGTTTGGTGATGTTTTACCGAGTTTGGTTGTCAGAATTTAGCGAGTTTGAACTTTTCTTAGCGAGTTAGGATTTCAATCTTTAGCGAGTTAAGAACTAGTTTTGGCGAGTTAGGATTTGGCGAGTTAGCCAGTTAGCGAGTTAGCTAACAACCCTTATCGTTTATCGAGTAAGGTTTCTTAATGTTATCGAGTAAGGGGAAACTATACTTCGTTCGTTTCTACTTATCGAGTTAGAAGATCTATCGAGTTAAGACTTCACTTATCGAGTTTGAGATTCTCATCGAGTTAGTAAGATTTTACCGAGTTTGACAGCTTTGAAATCCTTACCGAGTTTGACAGCCTTATCGAGTTTGAATGGTTATCGAGTTTGAAAGGTTACCGAGTTTGATGGGTTTATCGAGTTGGCGGGAAAATTTGAGTAAAATTTATTTTTGAGAGGAGACTAAACGTTCAATTTTTACGCGAAATTCAAAGTTTGGTATAATGTTGAAAATTTTGGCCCGAAATTCAAATTTTTTGGCCAAAATTCAAATTTTTTCGACAAAATTTGGTGTAAAAATTTGTAATACTCAAATTTTTCAGGTAACCTTTGTATTGTATTTCATAGTGATTTCCAAATTATGGGCGAGAAAATTTTCCAATTTTATTTTTGGAGGGAAAATACGAAATCACTACGAATCACCCGAAATAGAATTTCAAGCTTCACCAAAACACACCACGGATTGCTTAAACGATCTTGATCAAGAATCACATTCAAATGACAACGGCTAGTATCAGATTTTTGTGACTACGGAGTTTTTGTACGATATTGATTATTTGGGTTTAAAGTTCATTTCACGGGCGTGTGTACTTATTTATCTCAAAGTCTAGGGGTGGATGGATGCATGACTTTCGGAGATACTTGTTTGGGCAAACACTGGTAGAGATAGTGATTAAGACTTGGATTATCTAGTTATACCCAATGTAAGGAGTTACATTGTAGTACTCACGGGTTATAGCTATCACTTTAAGGAGTTACGTTGTAGTACTCAGTGTCACATGAAGTTGTGGAGATTCCAAGAGGTGGATATTTCATATACTGTTTGTTGGTTTGGGTATATGGTACTACCTATACTTAAAGGAGTTACATTTTAGTGCTCAGTATAGGTTCTTAGTCACACCTTCGTACAAGATTAAGTCACATATCTATGAGATGTTTACTTCATTCTCAGATTGGTTATATTGGGTTCTCTCCATACAGTGGTCATTTACTAGTTGGTTGGAATTTGAAGAGGCCGCTTAAAGGTTGAAGAGAAGAGAAGAGATTGTAGAATAAAGAGAGTCATATCCTATCAGTATATTCTCACAAATTATGCTTTCATGATCTATCTATACTGCATAAAAGTGTAAAGTACGGGTAATTTTGGCATGTACACACAACAGTATGATGATTTCGATACATCGCAACCATCAGGAGGGAGAAGTTCGAGGGAATTATGCTTACACTAGAACCGAAGAAGTACTAATGATGTGTACATCGGAGCGTATTACCAACCTTCTGTGCAATACTATGTGAGTTATGCTATGATGCTCCCAGAATGACAACCAAGGTGCAAACCCATTAGTATCTACCTTATCCGCTGCGAGATGAGAAGAGAGTTATTAGTTCAGGAGGGAGCAGAAGAAAAAGAATAAAGGCTCACTAGTTAGGAGGGAGTAATAACCTAACTAGACCATTACAGTTGAAGTTCAGAGCTACAAAGACCTTTGCCGTCAGTGTCAAAGATCATACGCCGAGATTGTCGAAAGAGAGAACTTCAAGTCTGCCTCAGTATCTAGACTACAGAGACTCTGCGCTTCAACAACGTCAACATAGTTTACTATTGTTGTAATTTACATGTTTATGTGTTTATAGGTCTCATTGTATCCATTCATGTGTGACGATATCTTGGAGGGAGATTGTTAGCCTTGCTATTTTATAAAAGATAACGTCACATATAAAGAAATGGACTAGATATCATACAAATAGTACTTTAGGGACTACTATTGTAATATAGTCAAACATGTGATGTAATGAGCCTATAAATACCCCTCATGACTCTCCATGAGGGGTGTGGGAAAGTGTGTGTATTGTTTCATTTATTTCTTTTAATGTAAACCCTTTTCTCCACCTTTCTCTCTCTACTTTCTCTCTCTAGAAACAACCATGGTTTTCATTTATTTCGATCAACCGGGACCTCCCAAACGTGTTTCTTGGTGTTAACAAATGGTATCAGAGCATTTGCAGAAAGCAGTACTGTTGGCACAAAAAGAAAAGGCAGGGTTTCAGTTGAATGCAGAGGAACATGATTTTATGGCTTTTATGGATGAAACGAAGAACTAAAAGGATAATGGAGACGATGAATGTAAGGTTTGATGAGATTTCACAAATGGCTTCTGAGAGATACGCTCTAGAACCCGCGCTTAATCCAATGGCTTTTAATCAAACCAGATTAGGACCCGCACCAAACAGTCAGACTTCTGGACACATCAGTTCAGGACTCGTGCCTAATGGAGCTCATTCAACTAACACTGAAAAACCTTCAGAACAAGAACTGGAAAATTTCTTCGAGTTAATGTTTGATGAATACTATGGTGGATCTTCGACAAATGCATCTCAACAACATTCCGCTGCACCCGCTCAAAATCAACCACCACCACCACCACTGGATGCATCTACAACAATCGAAGCTGAAGCACCAACTACCTCAACATCATCTACATCTACTCAAGCCACTCCAGTACTTGAAACTGAACTACCAAGAGTTGATGAGCAAAATCAAAACATAAATTTTCAAGAAGAACCAACAAATGATTCAAACGATGTTGCGTTAGAAGAAGGAGAAGAAGTATTTGAAAACCCATTTGCAACAGACTCTGCTGAATCTTCTTCAAGGTTACATGAACCGTCTAACACACATACGTTAAACCCAAGGTACCCTTCTACGTTTCAATGGACAAAAGACCATCCAATAGAACAACTTATTGGTGAACCTTCAAAGCCAGTTCAGACGAGGAGACAACTTGCCACCGATCTCGAATTGTGCATTTACATTTGCTCAATAAGCCTCAAAGAACCAAAGAACATTCATGAAGCAATGGCAGAAAACCCTTGGATTGAAGCGATGCAGGAGGAACTTCTTCAATACTTGTTACATGATAGTTGGGAACTTGTTGAACAACCACTTGATAAACACGTTCTTGATCTCAAGTGGTTGTGGAAGAACAAACTGGATGAGGAAATGACTGTAATTCGTAACAAAGCTCGTCTCGTGGCTAAAGGATATCCACAAAAAAAGGGATAGATTTCGAAGAATCATTCGCGCCTGTAGCTAGACTCCGGATTTTCTTAGCCTATGCAGCTCACAAAAACATCACAGTCTATCAGATGGACATTAAGACAGCTTTCTTGAATGGAACTCTAAAAGAAGAAGTGTATGTGAGTCAGCCAGAGGGATTCATCGACAAAGATCATCCAGACTACGTCTACAAGCTTAAGAAAGCCATCTATGGTTTAAAACAAGCTCCAAGAGCGTGGTATGACGAACTATCATCTTTCTTGCTCAAAAAAAATTTCACAAAAGGAACGGTTGATGACACCTTGTTTATCAAAAAATTCAAAGATGACATTTTGATCGTTCAAATTTACGTGGACGACATAATTTTTGGATCAACCAATCCTAACCATTCAAAACATTTTGAAAATATCATGAAAAGCAAATTTGAAATGTCCATGATGGGGGAACTAAAATTCTTTCTTGGTTTACAAATACATCAATCCCCTCGTGGTATTTTTATCAATCAAGCTAAATATACAATAGAGATTTTGAAAAAACATGGAATGGAAAATTGTGATTCTGTTGGTACTCCAATGGTCACTTCACCAAAAATTGATGCTGATTTGTTTGGGAAACCCGTCGATCCGAAGAAATATCAGAGCATGCTCGGTTCTCTCATGTACTTAACTGCTAGTCGACCTGATATTCAATTTGCTGTTTGTTTGTTAGCACGGTTTCAGGCAAAGCCTACCGAACTTCACCTCAAAGAGGTTAAAAGGATTTTTCGATACCTACGAAGAACCATTAACATGGGACTTTGGTATCCGAAGGATTCGGGGTTTACTCTAACAGCCTTTTCAGATGCTGACCATGCAGGAGATCAAGTTACTGCAAAAAGTACATCAGGTGGAGCACAATTTTTGGGTGAAAAGCTAGTAAGCTGGTCGTCAAAGAAACCGGATTGTACTGCGCTATCAACCGCCGAAGCCGAGTATGTGTCTCTATCTGCGTGTTGTGCCCAAGTTCTATGGATGAGGACACATCTCACAGATTATGGCTTTACTTTTGACAAAATACCTATGTATTGTGACTCTAAGAGTGCCATAGCCATCTCGTGCAATCCCGTACATCACTCTAAGACGAAGCATATCAAAGTCCGCTATCACTTCATCAAAGAACACGTGGAAGAGGGTACTGTTGAATTATTTTTCGTTAAGACTGATTACCAACTCGCCGATCTATTTACTAAAGCCCTTCCAAAAGAAAGGTTTGACTATTTAGTTCGAAGAATTGGCATGCGAAGCCTAACTCCTGAAGAGCTAGAACGTCTTCTCGAATCTTCTGGAAAAATGTTTTCAAAATCGTTTCGCTGTAAATATTTTTGGAAAAAAAACAAAATACAAAATTTGAAAAACCAACAAAAACAAAATACAAAAATATAAAATTTCAAAAAATACAAAAACAATATAAAATCGAAAAATCCAAAAATATTCTTCTCACGACATGTCTCTCGTATAAATCAATATTCTGTACGTTTCTAGAAATGTCATTCAAAGATGATACGGACATGTACAGATGCTTGAACGGGAGTTCTATAAAATGTTTTTCTAAAACATGCCATTTCTCAAAAGTTTCTTCACAATGGCTTTCGTATACTTCAGTACGAAACCCGGACCCGAATGATGACTTCTGATTATTTCAAATCAAGGACTCGTATTTTCAAGGACGAAATCTTTTTCAAAAAGTTCGAGTCTAAACAAACGAAAAGGATTTCAAACATAAACTCGTTTTCAAACATATTTATTGAAGCACTTTTTAAAGATTGTTCAAAAGATTTCTCATAATCTCTCAAAATTAGTGCTCAAGAAAACTCCCTCTAAACCCTTAATTGATTTTCAAATGTGCTATCATTAAGGGGGAGTACAACAACAAAATGTTCCGAATTCATGCAAAATGAAATCTGTCTATCTCTCCAAAAAGTTTTTTCTTAATAAGTTGATATCAAAAATATCACGATATGCTATTTTTGAGGGGGAGAATACATGATTAAAATGTGATCAAAGATATTTAAAGCTTGTAAAAGAGCTAGACTCAGAATGTACCAATGAATTGACGAAGCTTAAAATGTCAGTAATCGAAAAGACTTGTCCTGGACGGGTAATAATTTCAAGCTAGTCTAACTAGTGATGTAAGCGTGTCTCGAATAGGACTTGTCTGAGTAGAATGTACCGTATCAAGAGACTTTCTTTGGACTTGACCAGGACGGGTAATAACTTCAAGCTAGTCTAACTAGTGATGTAAGCGTGTCTCGAATCGGTCATGTTCACTGAAAGTGGATCTATTCAAAAAGTGCAAACTCCTCACGCATGTGCAAATTTCTTAAAAAAATTCATGAGCACATGTGAAGGGGGAGTCCTTCATAAGAAACAAAAACTCTCAAAGTGTCAACAAAAATGTGTTTATATTCATAAACACTTTGAGAGATTTTCAATCAAAAGTTTCATGGCAATTATAGGATTCATGGAGTTATAAGGTGACTAAGGTTAGGAAAAACCGTCCTATGATCCGCCAGAGCCAGAGGGATCTACCCAAGGACAATTCCAATAGATTAGAATTAGAAAGTCCTTAGGTATGATTGAAAAAAGGAGAAAATGTGAAAGGAGAAAGAAGGGGTTGAAGAATTAAAAAGAAAAGTTATGAAAAGGGGTGAAAAGAAATAGCCCTCCATATGTTCAACCTTAGGGCAGACACCGGGTTCAATTCATATGCTACTGGTTGTTACTAAGGTGACACCGGTATTGAAGATAAAGACGTCATGGACCCAGTGACGCACTGCACTAAACCTTCTAGCCACTCAAGTTCTCTTAAAAGAGCTTGTTTCATTCTCACGGGGAACCAGCGTAATCTATCGACCTGTCTCTTAGAGATGGTTGATATTGAAGCAGGAGACCTCTCCCTAATCTCCGCATAGGAAACCAAATGTGCACTTATCGAGTCTAGAGCCCCGAGATTCATCAAAAGATTTCATAGGAACACATGATATTTCTACACTGATTGTTCATCATTAAGGACGCCAGATGTAAACTTAAGAGTCCTACGCAGATCTTAGCAATCTACCGAGAACGTTTATGAGAGGAATTACTTATGTATATTCTCAATGATTGAACGGAAATTCCTGCCAGGGTCAACATCAAGCAGCCCTGACAGCAGGTCACTTCGGTAATTCTTTATGGGTTACGCTTAGTGTTCGCGGTGGTTTCAAATGGTCTACAGTCGTGGAGTGATCCCCAGCGACTCACCCAGTCATTGAGCTACTTAGTAGGTCTCGTAAGCTCTTTCGGGAGTATCTGATATGGGAACAGCCATGGTAAGGGTTAGAAGGAGTCTTCACACTATGCTGTTGACGATCTCTAATTCCTTATCTGTAAGTACCGGTTGTTTATTGCTAACTGTTTACCTGCAGCTATACATCATCTCCATGGCGAAAGATTCCACATGCTCATACATGCATCACAAACTCAAAGGAAAGTTCTCGCAAAGATCAAAGGATAGCAACAGCCAAAGAAAGATTCTACGCCAAAAAGAAGAATCTACAAAGTAAAGTGACAAAGATCAAAGTGAAAGAACGGAAACAACAAATGCATGTATCACAAAGACTTAAGATGTATGAGCATGTTGGAATGGCAGACAACCACCACAAACACAGAAGTGACGAAAGGCAGATGACATCATCGTATCACGTCAACAACAATGAAGCATGATGAACTGGAACTATGATTCATCTAGTGGTTCTTAAAGATGTCAAGAGCTATGAATGATAAAGTTTAAAGACAAAGATGATGACGTCGCGCAACCTTCAATGACCAACACTTAGGGGGAGATTGTTAGAATCGTATTTTTATTTATAAAAAGTGTCGGTCATTAATGTATTGTTATAGGTTGCTTTAGAATATCATTATGATGAAGTTTATGTGTAGTTTTCATGATTTTATAAAGTCTAAGGGCTAGTTATGTAATATGGTCAAAGATGTGTGAAGCCCTAGACTATGAGTATAAATACTCTTGTAATACCTCATTTTGAGGTTGGTTCTCTTAGTGATTCTCTTAGTCATAACAAGGTTATTATTTCACACACTAGAGTTCCCACTCTCTCTCTCTCTACTTACTTTCTCTCTCTAGGTTTAAGCTTGATTCAATAGTGATTTAGGTTGTTCTACGGTCCTACAGAAGGGATAGATTTCGAAGAATCATTCGCGCCTGTAGCTAGACTTGAAGCAGTCCGGATTTTCTTAGCCTGTGCAGCTCACAAAAACATCACAGTCTATCAGATGGACATTAAGATAGCTTTCTTGAATGGAACACAGAAAGAAGAAGTGTATGTGAGTCAGCCATAGGGATTCATCGACAAAGATCATCCAGACTACGTCTTCAAGCTTAAGAAAGCCATTTATGGTTTAAAACAAGCTCCAAGAGCGTGCTATGATGAACTATCATCTTTCTTGCTCAAAAACAATTTCACCAAAGGAACGGTTGATGACACCTTGTTTATCAAAAATTCAAAGATGACATTCTGATCGTTCAAATTTACGTGGACGACATAATTTTTGGATCAACCAATCCTAACCATTCAAAACATTTTGAAAATCTCATGAAAAGCAAATTTGAAATGTCCATGATGGGGGAACTAAAATTCTTTCTTGGTTTACAAATACATCAATCCCCTCGTGGTATTTTTATCAATCAAGCTAAATATACAATAGAGATTTTGAAAAAACATGGAATGAAAAACTGTGATTCTGTTGGTACACCAATGGTTACTTCACCAAAAATTGGTGCTGATTTGTTTGGGAAACCCATCGATCCAAAGAAATATCAGAGCATGATCGGTTCTCTCATGTACCTAACTGCTAGTCGACCCGATATTCAATTTGCTGTTTGTTTATAGCACGGTTTCAGGCAAAGCCTACCGCACTTCACCTCAAAGAGGTTAAACAGATCTTTCGGTACCTAAGAAGCACCATTAACATGGGACTTTGGTATCCGAAGGATTCAGGGTTTAATCTAACAGCATTTTCAGATGCCGACCATGCCAGTGATCAAGTTATAGCAAATAGTACATCAGGTGGAGCACAATTTTTGGGTGAAAAACTTGTAATCTGGTCGTGAAAGAAACATGATTGTACTGCGCTATCAACCGCCGAAGCCGAGTATGTGTCTCTATCTGCGTGTTGTGCCCAAGTTCTTTGGATGCGGACACAGCTCACAGATTATGGCTTTACTTATGACAGAATACCTATGTATTGTGACTCAAAAAGTGCCATAGCTATCTCGTGCAATCCCGTACATCACTCTAAGACGAAGCATATCAAAGTCCGCTACCATTTCATCAAAGAACACGTGGAAGAGGGTACTGTTGAATTATTTTTCGTTAAGACTGATTACCAACTCGCCGATCTATTTACTAAAGCCCTTCCAAAAGAACGGTTTGACTATTTAGTTCGACGAATTGACATGTGAAGCCTAACTCCTGAGGAGCTAGAACGTCTTCTCGAATCTTCTTGAAAATTGTTTTCAAAATCGCTTCGCTGTAAATACTTTTGAAAAAACAAAATACAAAATTTGAAAAACCAAAAAAAAACAAAATAAATAAATAGAAAATTTTCAAAAAATACAAAAACAATATAAAATCCAAAAATCCAAAAATATTCTTCTCACGACATGTCTCTCGTATAAATCAATATGCTGTATGTTTCTAGAAATGTCATTCAACAATGATACGGACATGTACAGATGCTTGAACGGGAGTTATTTAAAATGCATTTCTAAAACATGTCGTTTCTCAAAAGTTTCTTCATAATGGCTTTCGTATACTTCAGTACGAAACTAGGACCCTAATGATGACTTCTGATTATTTCTAATCAAGGACTCGTATTTTCAAGGATGAAATGTTTTTCAAAAAGTTCTAGTCTAAACAAACGAAAAAGACTTAAAACAAAAACTCGTTGTTAAAATAGAATTCTTGAGCACTTTTTCAAGATTGTTCAAAAGATTTTTCTAAATCTTTCAAATGAGTGCTCAAGATAACTCCCTGAAAACCCTTAATTAATTTTAAAATGAGCTATCATTAACGGGGAGTACAAAAAAAAATGTTCCAAATTCATGCAAAATGAAATCTGTCTATCTCTCCAAAAAGCTTTTTCTTAAATCAGTTGATATAAAAAATATCACGATATGCTATTTTTGAGGGGGAGAAGACATGATTAAAATGTGATCAAAGATGTTTAAAGATTGTGACTGAATCTCAAAAGAGCTCGACTCAGAAAGTACCAATGAATTGACGAAGCTTAAAATGTCAGTAATCGAAAAGACTTGTCCTGGACGGGTAATAATTTCAAGCTAGTCTAACTAGTGATGTAAGCGTGTATCGAATAGGACTTGTCTGAGTAGAATGTACCATATCGAGAGACTTTCTTTGGACTTGACCAGGACGGGTAATAATTTCAAGCTAGTCTAACTAGTGATGTATGTAACAATTCGCATTATCAGGTTAACTTCTATTCCCTAAAATTTTACTATTCATTTTTACTATTCACTTTTACTATTCACTCCCGAAATTTTTATTTCATATTCTCGTAAGTTAAACTATTTTAATGATAGTCCGAGAGTTTGACACTCGTCGGATCATTTCTACAAAAATCACGAAACCGTGTCCGAGATTTACTTTTAGGTTTAAACGTCATTCCAGCATCCCGATATGTCCATAAAATACTATAAACAATAGAAATATGAATTTCTCTCATTTTACGACAATTCCAAAAGTTTTGGAATTTTACGTTTTTCAGTTCAGTGTTTTACGTGAATTACGCGTTTTAGACTCGCGTTTCCAGTTTTAGCAGCGTTTAAGCAACCCGATAGAACTTATCACTCATTAAATATGCTAAGATAGGTTATATTAATAAGTTCTAACATATTCATAAGTTTCATATTTTAAGGATACCCGATTTAAAGTTTCATAACTTAACGACTTACCGTTAGCGTTTACCGGGACTAAATGACCTCCGTAAAACAAGATAATACCAAAACTATGTACCTAGTCACCCTAACCATCATATGAACGTGTATAGGGGTAATTCACCATGCCATGTGTCTTGGTTATAAGCCTTGATGAGTTTAGATGGTTACATGTGTTTAATGACTAGCCTAAGTTAGCAAAATATCCTAAGAAAGTAACCTCCTCACCTTGCTATAAGACCAAACTTATCTCTTTTGTTCTCTCATCATAAGCAACGACCAAACACCCCTTTTCTTTACCATTTTGATCTTGTATTTTCTAATTTCATCCATCATAAATTAAACCTTAAGTTCCTTGTTGATTCCAAGTTCCATTTATACTATAAATCATCGTAAACAACACCATAATCACATCATCGATCCTTGGGTTTTCTTGAAGATGATCAAGGTGATTAGGGGCTGAGTATATAAAATTATTACAAGGTTAGACCAAGCGTAGCAAGGGTTAGCAAGGGTAGTGTTGAAGGATTGGAAGCTAGGGTTTTCGATTGAAGGATTTAGATCTTGTCTTAGTTCATGAGTTCCCTTTTCATTAAGGCCAAAAGTTGTAAGAAACCCTAATACACTTTCTTACTCAATATCATTTTCATGCTTATTATGTATCATTCATTCTATATATGGTCTTTGTGTTATGTTCATGATGTATAAAAACTATTAAAACAAGTTTTGGAAACTATATATTAACTTATGTTAAGTAAACAAGAAAACTAGTGACTTATATTGAGAACCACGACCAAAATAGAGTAACCATGATATGAAACACTTACCTACTATTATAGAGGACTTAGAAAGGAAAACATAGAAATTTTAACCACCTAAAATGAGTACACGAGTCAAAAGTTATGGCCAAAAGAAGTTAGCGAAACCAAAACGCCGAAACTGCCTAAAACAACCTGTTAACAATCTGACCATTTTGAAAGTGGCCCTTCTAGTCAGTTTTATCAAAAAGTTAAAACACGAAAGTTGTCCGGAACGACTTTTTCGTTCAAGAACAAAGAAGCTCGAGCCCTGAAAACGCTTTACAAGTGATATTTTTCTTCAAATTCTTTACAACCCCTTTTTAAGACCAAATGACCATATAATGGTTATGGTTAGTTATAACCAAGCGGTCTAATGACCTAAAGCCAAGACCACAACCATGGCTAAGGCCAAGGATGAGTCTCAAGACCATGTTAGCCATGACCAAAGCCACGGCAAGGCCACAGCTAAGACCTTAAAGCTTTCTAAACCGAAATCATTGACTAAAGTTTTAGTCTTAACAAAACAAAACTATTTGGATCTACTCCATCAAAATAACCATGAGACTTTACAAGTAATATTCATACTAGACTCAAGAAACTCATTTTAATAACAATCTTCATCCAAAAGTAAACTTTCCTAAGTTTATTCAATTATTTGGACATGTAACTTTTCGGATCAAAAACTTATATATATTTTATCAAATACTACAATAGTAGGGAGCCTCATGTGAGGGGTTCATTAAAGTAAACCGTCGAGATGAGTTGTGGATTTACGAATTAAAGTATCCTAGCTCCTCGAACATTTACTACATGGCCTCTGAATTATGTCGGCCCGAACGGTAGTAAGCGATATACAAACTATACCTGTTTCATAAACCATTTTTGTTCAAAGACTTACACTATACTAAGTACTACATCATGGACTAAATACAAGACATATATAGGCAATTCTTCATATTCCTTACTCCAATCCTAAGTCGCAACATTCTATTATAGTTTGCTCGTAGAAACCTTCGCGATTCGACCATCATTTTCACTACTTACTACATAACTTAAGGTGAGTTCGTAGCCCCACTTTCTATTGTTTAACTATTTTACAAACCCATGGGGGGGATACATGCTATTATTTTTCTACTCGAACACAATGCTTTCTACTGTATGCTTACCCGACTATGTTTTATTGTCACTAAGTAACGATTGCCATGTTCGAAGTCCCTATATCATGAACCATTAGTCACTAGCTATAGTGAGCGCGAATATTGTGAATAGATCAATTTGGATTGACGAATCCCATTTGTGTTGAACAACTACGAGTTCAAACAAATGCACTACATTTGATAGTTATAGGTATAATGGCAATATTACCTTGATAGGGCTTCTATAATGCCAATTTTTGGTTCGATGTTAATGCTTTGGTTGCATGAGCTTAGTGCAATAATGTTGAAACTTAGACCTTGATAGATCTTCTGAGCACTCTAGAATCGTTAGTTATGTTAATGTAATCACCAACACACTAATAGACAATCTCTGTAACTTGTATTTTAAAGCGGAAACAAACACAAGTTTTAATACTAAGAACAATCGATCCTCTATGGATCTTTTCAATAATATAAAAGTGTTTTCTAAAACGTAACTCAGTACATAATCGTGTGTTCCTTTTATACACAAGGAACCCTAAACCGTTTCACAAGAAACGTATATTCTAAAAACTTCTAAAAGATATGCATTATCACTTCCTAAATAAACTCATGCATATCCTAACTATATTACATAAAACACGGAAAAACTATATCCGCATAAACTAATAATGCTGAAACTAAACTTCAGCAGAATCAATCTATAAGCAGAATTTGTGTCTTCAGTAGAAACCATCAGCAGATTCTTCAACAAAAGTCTCTCTTAGCAGAATTCCCAACAATCCTCCCCTAATCTTGAATTTGACATGGTTAAGTTCAAGATTCTTGATAGATCTTTGAAGTTACATACCAAGAGGATTGAAATCGAACATCATCAACAAAGAATCATCATCAGCAGGATCTCTATGATCAGCACATACTTGCAAACTCCATTCTTTGCAGCAACAAATGACCAAATGTACATCAAAACAAATGAGTTTCATACTATTCTCATCACATCCAGGTGTGTTAACTCCTGTGAGAGGTGAATCATTGAAAATAATGGATTTGATGTCTCTTTACCAATAGCCATCACTACTGGAGTAGCCAAATGTTTTAAGTTCTAAAACTATGGTACACTGATGACCAAATGATTTTTAGCAAATCATCAGCTGTAAACGGATTTGAGATGTCTTTACCTGTAGCCGTTTGCTCAAGACTAGTCAATTATTTTGATGAAAAATCATCTTGGTCAACTGAATACCAAATATGGTTTTCCACTGCCTTTACCACAAGCCATATACATGTGGGTTAGCCAATTATTGGGAATCCATAAAGGAAAAATCCATGGTCAATTGACAACCATTTCAACTCTCAGCAATAAAGCATGGGTGAGTTGATTACCCTACTGTTTTGTGAAAAACATTACAGCTAGCAACAGATTTGATGTGTCTTTACCAAAGCTGTACCCTTTGGACTAGCCAACTTTTTGATGGAATAGTCAATATCAGGCAAGTTGATAACCAAAGAATGTGGGATCAACACCAAACCATCAAACAACATACACAAAACTATACAACAATGTTTTTTTTTTTTTTTTTTTTTTTTTTTTTTTTTTTTTTAAATAATTATACAAGAATATACAATCAAATAGAAGCTACTCTGGAAGTCCTAATTCTGAGTTTGAACACTTTAACCAAAGATTCAGCAAACAACCTAGCATTCCCAACTGGATCAGGAGGAATCTCCAACTTTTGTTGAAGCATTTTCTCCATTAGAGACACTGTTAGAGGATACCTCTTGCCAAGATCCATAATAAATCTGAGTCCAGATGTTGTTTCCAACACATGAACATATGGCATAGGATAAAACTTCCAACTCTGAACCTTCCATCTCTGATTGTTTTTCCATATGTCATAACCAGCACCAGTGGGAGTAGAAGAATCAAACAACACTCTGAGATCACCCAATAAATACAATCCAGACCCTATAGGAGTATGATTTGCATAAAATTTGTGAACCAAATCATTGAGAGTGAGCAAATCCTGATGATCCACAAGATGTAGTATTTCTTGTAGAAATGTAAATGATAGAGAAGTTTTATCAAGTCTATAAATGGTATTGATCTGTCCATTTTTAGACAATTCCCAGTGAACCAAAACATCTCTAACTGCCTCAGGCCAATCATCAGGGGATCCTTCTTTGATAAATGAAGCATCAAAAGCATTTACATCTATTAGGCTTTGTGCTGAATGTGAAGTTTTGACTTTAGCCATTCTCTTAGCTCTTCTTCCAGGAACATAAATTGCATCATGAGGTAAAGAAGATTCAGCAGGAACTTCAGCTTCAGTAGATACACCTTCTACAGCATCAATTTCCACTGATGGATTATCCAATTGTTCATCAGTAGAATCCTGAGAAAAATCAAGTGCAGCAGAGGCATATTGTTCATCCATAGCTTTCCTCATCTTTTTAGCCCTTGCAGCTTGAAGCTCTACTTCTCTTTCCTTAAGCTCATGAAATCTTGCCAGGTCAGCTTGTTGTTCAGCATCTAACCTCTTAGCAGCCTCTTCACCTAACCTTTCCTCCTCCATTTGTTTCCTGGTTCTCTTTCTAGATGGAGAATCTTCTGCTATCACTTTAGCTTTACCTTTATCAATACTAGATGTAGCAGCAACAGGTGGTACATTAGCAGAAGTGGCAGGTAAAGATACCTTAGCAACTACAGGAATATCTATATGATCAGAAGAACCAGCATCAGCAATAATGTTAGGAACAATCTTAGGAGCACCCATTCCATCTTTGTCACACCTAGATTTGATTCTATTATACATCTAAACCAATTTTTCATCTGAAAGCGCCCACACTTGTTTCCTAGTCCAAGCATTGTTATATAAAGCACTGCTTTGACTTTTCACATATGTTCTCATATAGTCCCTTTGATGTGCTTGAGTCATGGGTTTATCTCTTTTTGCTTTGGCTCTTTGCTCATCAGCTTCTTTCTTCCTCAACTTCATCTTTTTCACAATTTCAGAAAACCAGTCCTTTTTATCCACCTCATTTCCAAGAATGTCTGCAGATATGCCAGGAGCAGCAATCATTTGTTCTCCAATATGCTGCCAGTCTGACTCATCAAAATTTTGAACAACAGCATCCAATTCTCACTGTCTTTCAATAGGCAAGGTAGAAATGTATCTTTGTGTAGCAGACTGATATTCGGAATCAAACTTGGCTTGCTCTGCCTGAGCTAGCTCTGAACTTCTCTTGTAGTCTTCCCATTCTTTCAAGAGTCTTTCTTGTTCAACTCTTTCTTCATCTGTAATAATCTCATCCTCACCCACTTCAACCCCTTCAGCAAAATCATCAAGAGGAATATCCAAATCTTCCATAGAATCAGCATTTAACTCTTGAACTTCTGAATCAAGTAGATTATCAGCAGATCCTTGAGGCTTGAGGGTTTCAGTGATGTCATCAGGTGATACTTGCTTAAGAACAGATGGATCATGAGCAGGGGAATCCATATACTCTTTTCCTGCTACAAAGAAGGTATCTACTGATGCATGAACCCCATCAGTAGTCTTGTCAGCAGCGATGGTACTAGATGGCTGTTTCTCGTGAAGAGTATCAGCAGATTCTGCCATAAGAATGTCTTCACCACTTGACACCTTAGAAGATTCAGCAGCTTTCTTTGCCAAATATTATCTTCTAGTTCTTCTACTGAAGTGAATTGTTGGCTTAGATTTAGATACTTCAGCAGCTTTGGGAGAAGAAACATGTGACTGTCTAGCAACTTCAGCCAAAATTTCAAGAGAGTCCAAATTTTCCTCCTGGGGCACTTCAGCAGTATCCATTATCACCTTGCTTTTCTTCTGCTGAGTCAATTGTGCCTCCAAATCCTGAACTTTTCTTTTCAGCATCTCAATCTCACTACCAAGAGTAGACTTGGTATCAGCAAGCTCCTTTTAGAGATCATCAATCTTTCTCATATACCTGCAGAGCAAATCATATACAGAAGTGAGAGTAACTGGGTCCTCTGCTCCACCAACAGATTGCTCATTGGTAAATGGAGCTTCATTGGAACTAGTAGGAGAAATAGACATATGTACAACATTGGGAGAGCCTTCATCAACTGGCTCTCTCACTGGACTAGGTGTAGGTAGTCTAGTGATCTCAGGCTCAAGAGACTGAATTGTATCTTCAATCTCTGGAGTTTGCTCAACTGGAGCAACCTAAGAAGGTGAATTAACAAGACTAGGTGACATATGGGCAAGGGAAGGTGGTGGTAGGTCTGAAGAAACAGGTAATGGTTCAGCAGTTGTAGCTGGCTCTTCCTCAATTACCACTGAAGGATTACCATCAGCAGCAACACCAGAAGATGATGGATTACCATCATCAGTAGTATTTTGAGTAGGCAAATTGCAAGCTTCATCACCCTCAACTACATTATCATTGCCATGTGGCAACATAGTATCTAACAGAGGGCGATTGTCACACCCCCAAAATCGGGTCCAGCGGAAGCATACATGTAGCCGGGGTGTAACTCAATTGGTATTACAACACAAGTTCAAAAATAGTTTTCACTTCAATTATTTATAATAAAATCATTTAAGCAAAAGTCTTGAATTTACATTGTTAAAAGTAGTGCGGAAGTAGGCCCTTAAAATAGTTAAAAACGGTCCCCATATGAAAAATCAGAGTCTTCTATGACCATGCCATACCCTGCCAAAACCTCCAGTAGCGTGTCATTGCTTAATACCTGAAAATACAAGCTAAAGTGTCAACACGAGGTTGCTGAATTCATAGAGTCTAGTGAAAAAGAGTGTAATGCATATGAATGAAGATTTCCCAGCAAAGGCCTCGTAAATCCACTCAGTTCCAAGTCCAGCCATAAGAGACTTGTAACCAGTGTGTTTACGACCCACTGCCAAAAGTAATATGTTTGGTTTGTATAAACAAAAGTAATATGTGGACCAAGATTCAAAGATAAGTGTAGTTCGACCAATACATTTGGTTACGTGACCGTTTCATTCGGTTATGTGACCAATTCATTCGGTCGTATTACCCGTACATTCGGTTATGTGACCCGTTCATTCGGTCATGTATGTACATAGTGGGAAAGCCGGTTCATTCGGTTAAGTGTGCATAATAGTGGAAAAGGCTTAGGTCCAAAGGTAAAAAGGATTAAGTGTGATGCCATTGAATATACTATACATTCGAACGAGTAACAAATCCATAAATGGAGCAAACAAGTGTTTGACTAAACATGTAGCATAATCAGTTAAATCAAGTATACATTTAGATAAAAACGAGCATGTATTCTGCCCCAAAACAGTTATAAAACAAGTGAAAATAGTAGGGGCTATGACTCACCTGGTGCGACAGCTACGATGACAAAAGTGGATACACGAAATGAGGCACGATCTCTAACCGCAACCTAATATGAATGATATGATCTAATGTAAGAAATGAAATGATGCTACACATGCAAATACGTATGTTATCGATACCACTCGTTAGTTTTGAGAATAACGCTTATCGTCGAAAAATATATTTTTGACGTCTCATTAAGTTAATAAACACTTCCCACGTAAATACGTTGAAACGGTACTCCATGATCCTCGTTTGGTGTTCTATCGGCAATTATAAGGTTTTTGACGTAAAATGACACTTTTCATAACTTGAAAAATATGACCAAAATGGTCTCGCAAAACTAGTTGCGAAATAGTGAATATTAAGAGTTAGAAAAGAAGCTCAATATTTTTAGGAAGATTTTCACCTTATCTAAAAAGTCATAGAACTGTAGTTTGTCTATACGGGTTTCGATCATAAAGGAAAATAGCCGTCAAGTGAGGTGTTTGGGCTGTTTTGGCATATTCTGGGCAGTTTTCAGGAAAGTTTGGAAGACCATAAGTTATTCGTTACAAATCCTTTTGACAAACGGTTGGATGTTTTGAAAACAAGGCTGGGTGAACTAACTTTTTGTCAATGATGTAAATTTTCCAGAAATAAGTTTATTAATGAGTAAAATGGCTCGCAACCTGGTCACTTGGCGAAATGGTTAATACTTTGGAAAATTTTCTAAGTGTTGGGCTGAAGAATATATTAAAATCGTCTAAAATTCAAACACTTGTATCTTGGTCGTTATAAGCTCGTTTTCTACGTTCTTTATATCCACGGAATCATATTGACATATACTAATATATTTTTGATAGCTTGGTTCCTCTAGGTTACGTCTAACGCTTCGATTTCAAAAATTGATTTTCCTAGTTTGTACCCAATCCTACCATACACCTTCTTAGGGTGTCATGGGTCCTAAGAATCACAAAATATTGTAGGATTTCAGAGGAATGATCATAGGCTTTATATATATACTTATAAAAATCATAAAACTTGTGAAGTGGTATGAATAACATAAATACTTGTATGTTTTGCCAAAATAACTTGAAAATACATCATGTAACTAGTGAAATGAAAGTATTAAATGATAAAAAATATACACTTGAAGCTTACTTGAATATATATGGAGTTTGGAGATGATTTGATTAAGAAACCAAGGTTTTTATCACAAAACCTTAACAAGGAATGAAAGTAGAGCTTGATTATCACTTGATCTTGAAAAAAATAATGGATCTTTGTTGGAGAACTTGTGTTGGTCGTGGCTAGGGAGGAAGAAAAAGAGAAAAACCTCACTTTTTTATTCTTGAAAATGAATATGAATGTGTTATGTGTGTTTATGTATGAAAATATCTAGTTTATGGCATAATGGTAATTAAGTAGTCAAGTTCAAGTAAAAGTCTTGTATACATACACTAGGATGTTGATTCTAGTGTATTTGAGGTAGAAAATTGAAAGTTTGCTTGGTATTATCTAGTTTACGGAGTCAGTTTTGGTTCCATTAATTGCTAACCGTAAATTGTTAAACAGCGAAACGTAAATCCGGGTATCGTAAAAATATGAAACTTGAAAGAATGACTAAACTTGTCAAAATACTCCAAAATAAAATATAAAATGAATGGTAAGTTCCATCGGGTTGCTTAAACGCTGTTAAAACTGGAAACGCGGGTCTAAAACGCGTGATTCGCATAAAACGCTGAACTGGAAAACGTAAAATTCCAAAACTTTTAGAATTATCGTAAAATAAGAGAAAATCATATTTCTATCGTTTATAGTGTTTTATGGACATATCGGGATGCTGGAACGATGTTTAAACCCAAAAATAAATCTCGGACAAGGTTTCGTGATTTTTGAAGAAATGATCCGACGAGCGCCAAACTCTCGGGTTATCATTAAAATAGTTTAACTTACGAGAATATAAAATAAAAATTTCGGAAATGAATAGTGAAAGTGAATAGTAATAATGAATAGTAACTTGATGAATAGTAACTTTCCGAAATAAAAATAAAATTTCGACGTTTGAAAAAGGACATGAAATTACGAGTTGTGACATTCTTCCCCTCTAAAAGGAAGTTCGTCCCGAAGTTCAGTTTGTGTTGGTCTCTGAAGTTTACTTGGTGAAAAGATGATGATATTTGAGAATTCCAACGAACTTTCATGATAGGAATTCGACTTCGCTTCAACTATTCGACCTTACAGTCCATGATTTCTACTGGTTCTCCTACAAGGTTCAAGTCTGACGGCCACGAGGCCTACTTTGTCTGAAATATTAAATAGTCCAGTGTATATCAGGTTTAACTTTTTGAATTTTTCTGAATGGTAACATACCTTTCCTAGGTAGAATCTTTCAACATAACCCTGCCACCAACTTGAAATTTTAAGGGTTTACAATTTATCGAACTTGTAACTGATTCTTGATTTGTAGGAAATTCCAGGTTATTTCATTAATGCTTACGGGACTAGTGAGTTGGGCTTTTCCAAATTTCACTCCGTCAATGGATGTTGGCACTTCGACCATAGAGTGCCTCAATTGGTGTAGTCTCTATGCTCGTGCGGTAACTATGGTTGTAAAGGAATCTGATTTATGGCAAATGGTTGGTCCAACCATTTCTAGAGTCAATCACTCATGCTATGAGCATATCTCCCTATGTTTGAATCGTTCTCTAATTTCTGACCATTGGTCTGCAGATGATAGGTGGTGTAGTTCCAAAAGAATCTTAATGTAATCGCTAGGAGTCTGAGGTGAATAAAATTCCTCTATTAGGAATAATTGAAATGGATATCATGAATCTTGTGGAAAAACTTACAAGGTTAAGTCTGTCAAAGGGTGTTGTTGAAAATAATAGATTAGGATTAGGATAAGGTTGTGATTCCTCCGCAGGAATGTCATGAATTGGGTCTTCCTCCTCCTATGATGCTTAGTCTCCATTACTAAGATTTTCCCCAAGCTCTATGTCGTCAATTCACAAACTCCTAAATGTATAAGTGATGTAATATAGTGATTGATTTTCAAAGTTTGTTTTGAGATTGTGTGTTTTGTTCATAAACCTTCCCTGAATAAATGAATTTACAACTTTAAGCAAACGGCTTTCCAAGTAGCATTTCTCTTGATGTTTCAAAATTTAATAGTTATGCAAGATAGGACAGTTTTCAACATAAGGTGGATAATATGGTTTACCAAAGATCGATGTTTAAAATTTCCTAACATTCAATAGTTTTGTAAAAGATTAACCAAAAGGAATTTGCTTGTCAAAATAAGTGTCTCAGAAAAGTATTTCTTATAAGATATATGTTTTGTATAACGGTAGTTTGGAGAAAAATCCATTTTAAAGTGAAAGTATTAAGAGGATAAAATAGCCAGGTATGTATGTCTGCACAAATGCATAGGTGTCTAACATGTTTGAATAAAGTCTATTGGTGAGAACATGTTCAATCTATAGTCTTGGTTAAGAGGTTGGATTTATCTCTATGGTGTTGCTTAGTGAGCACTCGTATCTAAACGAATCTTATAATTCAGTCAAGCCAATACTTTCCAGATGATGGAATTTTTGGTGATCAGGCCAGTGATAGTGGTTCGAATAGTTTTGTGATATCTTGAGATTTCTGTTGAGTTTTGAATGGTCTTAATGTACCAAGGGATCCTTCTTATAGATGGTATGGAAAGTCTTTCCTAGGGAGGTCATTGATAATATCCGCTTATCAATATTGGGAGTAGTGAGTGATGAGTGACATAGTAATCTATAGAGTGTCACCTAATTCCTTATATATATACGGATGGGAAAGGAAATGATAGTGATGGTGAGAAGGGAAAATACTGTGACAACTGCGACAAAATGAGAATGTAACAAAAGAAAATACTGTGATATAAGTGTATTGTGCATAGACGTGAATGTCCATGAGATGAAATGACTAGTTGACGTGCTTCCAATCGGTGGTTCACGAAATGATGAAAAGTATGAATGTTCTGACAACGAGTGTTTACACACACATAAATGAAACATTTGGAAATTGAGTAGAGGATTCAATCCAGACAGAATTTTATTATAACCATTCTCAGTGTTGCAAAATTCATTTCTGAGTCGGATATAGGTGGTCAGCCTATGTCCTACTGTCCCGGGTCGAATATAAATGACCAGTCTATATTCTACCGAGGTTCCATGAATTCTGAAATACTCGGCTCAGTTATACTAATACCATGTCCTTCACAAATACCAAGACGTTCTGAAAGAAAAAAACAAGTGACCAAACTCGAGGTCAAATGATAAAACTATGCAAGGAAAAACATAACAGGGTGACATATATGATACGTGAGCATGCTTATATGAAAGACAATTATAGTAATCAACTACAATAAATGAATATAATATACCAGATAATGAGATACAATTCTCATCACCTATGTCAGCAACTAACCACAAATGAGGCTTCAGCTTGGCAGGCAGGCAAGTGACGGTCATAGGGTTAAGTTTTCGTAAAATTAGCTATAGTCTAGGTTTTAAAAACACTCAGTTCGCTATAGCCAAAGCTCTGATGCCAATCTGTCACACCCCCAAAATCGGGTCCAGCGGAAGCATACATGTAGCTGGGGTGTAACTCAATTGGTATTACAACACAAGTTCAAAAATAGTTTTCACTTCAATCATTTATAATAAAATCATTTAAGCAAAAGTGTTGAATTTACATTGTTAAAAGTAGTGCGGAAGTAGGCCCTTAAAATAGTTAAAAACGGTCCCCATATGAAAAATCAGAGTCTTCTATGACCATGCCATGCCCTGCCAAAACCTCCAGTAGCGTGCCATTGCTTAATACCTGAAAATACAAGCTAAAGTGTCAACACGAGGTTGCTGAGTTCATAGAGTCTAGTGAAAAAGAATGTAATGCATATGAATGAAGATTTCCCAGCAAAGGCCTCGTAAATCCACTCAGTTCCAAGTCCCGCCATAAGAGACTTGTAACCTGTGTGTTTATGACCCACTGCCAAAAGTAATATGTTTGGTTTGTGTAAACAAAAGTAATATGTGGACCAAGATTCAAAGATAAGTGTAGTTCGACCAATACATTTGGTTACGTGACAGTTTCATTCGGTTATGTGACCAATTCATGCGATCGTATTACCCATACATTCGGTTATGTGACCCGTTCATTCGGTCATGTATGTACACAGTGGGAAAGTCGGTTCATTCGGTTAAGTGTGCATAATAGTGGAAAAGGCTTAGGTCCAAAGGTAAAAAGGATTAAGTGTGATGCCATTGAATATACTATACATTCGAACGAGTAACAAATCCATAAATGGAGCAAATAAGTGTTTGACTAAACATGTAGCATAATCAGTTAAATCAAGTATACATTTAGATAAAAACGAGCATGTATTCTCCTCCAAAACAGTTATAAAACAAGTGAAAATAGTAGGGGCTATGACTCACCTGGTGCGATAGCTACGATGACAAAAGTCGATACACGAAATGAGGCACGATCTCTAACCGCAACCTAATATGAATGATATGATCTAATGTAAGAAATGAAATGATGCTACACATGCAAATACGTATGTTATCGATACCACTCGTTAGTTTTGAAAATAACGCTTATCGTCGAAAAATATATTTTTGACGTCTCATTAAGTTAATAAACACTTCCCATGTAAATACGTTGAAACGGTACTCCACGATCCTCGTTTGGTGTTCTATCGGCAATTATAAGGTTTTCGACGTAAAATGACACTTTTTATAACTTGAAAAATATGACCAAAATGGTCTCGCAAAACTAGTTGCGAAATAGTGAATATTAAGAGTTAGGAAAGAAGCTCAGTAGTTTTAGGAAGATTTTCACCTTATCTAAAAAGTCATAGAACTGTAGTTTGTCTATACGGGTCTCGATCATAAAGGAAAACAGCCGTCAAGTGAGGTGTTTGGGCTGTTTTGGCAGATTCTGGGCAGTTTTCAGGAAAGTTTGGAAGACCATAAGTTATTCGTTACAAATCCTTTAGACAAACGGTTGGATGTTTTGAAAACGAGGCTGGGTGAACTAACTTTTTGTCACTGATGTTAATTTTCCAGAAATGAGTTTATTAATGAGTAAAATGGCTCTCAACCTGGTCACTTGGCGAAATGGTTAATACTTTGGAAAATTTTCTAAGTGTTGGGCTGAAGAATATATTAAAATCGTCTAAAATTCAAACACTTGTATCTTGGTCGTTATAAGCTCGTTTTCTACGTTCTTTATATCCCCGGAATCGTATTGACATATACTAATATATTTTTGATAGCTTGGTTCCTCTAGGTTACGTCTAATGCTTCGATTTTACCCATAAAAATCGTGTGACAGCTTACTATTTTTAGAAAATAATAGTTTTCGTCGTTAAACTTGCAAAAATCATATCTCCTTCGTTATAAACCCGTTTTAATCCGTTCTTTCGCCCACGGCTTCGTTTTTGAAAGTATTTTCTGATTCTTTAGCCCAATGTTACCCGGAAACCCATGAGTTTTCTATATTTGGCGTTTTGGGACTGTAGCTTATATATTGTTTCAAAAATTGATTTTCCTACTTTGTAACTTGTTCAAATCTTTACCAAACTACTCCAAATCAACTCCACAAGTACCCAATCCTACCATACACCTTCTTAGGGTGTCATGGGTCCTAAACATCACAAAATATTTGTGGAAAACTAGAAGCGGGGGTTGAATAGTTTTGCGTCTTTTTCGTTTAATAAAAGTTTGCTTTTAAAGAATTGATGCTAATAGTATAAACCTTTGAAACTAAAGTATAGATATAAATTAATTCACATATATCACATAGACACTACTTATTTAAAGTGTTGAATAGAAATTATAATTTCATATATCTCACTTAAATATAAGTTTGTATTTATATATGTGTATGTGTTTTAATAATTATATGTACTTATATTTTATTAATGTACAATTAATGTTGTAACCGGAATCTAGTTTGATCTTTATGTGAAATCAATATATGCACAACACACAATTATAACAACGTACGAAAAGCTAATAACTAAGCAAGCAAAGAGTGAGAGATGGAAGGATCAAACCGAAAGACAAAGGATTTATAGTGGTTCGGCTACAAGGACACCTTCCTTGCCCTACTCCACTCCCCGAGCACCGAACTCGAGAGTTTTCTTCACTAAGTCAATAACCTCCCTTATGGCGGAGAAAACCATACACACCAAAAGCTTACACCAATTTACGACACAAAGCAAAATGTCGAGTTCTAATCGTAGCTAGAACCAATCTCACAACAAATATCACACCACACCTTCTTCACACCTTTTCACTTCTTCTATACTTCTTCACACCACAAGTATCTTCACGCCTTCACAAATACTTCACGACTTCAATGTCTTGCAACTTCACAACTTCAAGGCACTAACGTCTTCACAACTTCAAGGAACTAATGTCTTCACAACTTCAAGCCACTCATATCTTCACAACTTCAAGCCACTAATGTCTTCTAGTCTTCTCTACTTGGAAGCTTCAATTTCTTCACTACTAATCACTATTGCTACTATCTCCTATCACCACTACTATCCAACACTACTTCTTCACTTCAAGTTCCACTTCACACTTACAACAATTCTAGATTTTATAACTAAATCTAGCTAACTAATATATACACCTTATTCACCAAAATATGAAGGATCAACAAGATGAAATAAACAAACAACTTAGATAGCAAGATGATACTAAGTTGTAATACTTCTAAAAGAAGTATTCTTCTCTTTGCACTTGAGTGTTGAGGCTTGAATCACTTTGAAACAAAGATCAAAGTATATAAGATCAAAGGATTTTTAGATGAAGGAAATGGATGTTTAGATCAGAAAGTTTTTAGTGCAAAAAGGTGAGAAAAATATGTGGAATGATCCAGTATCTAAAGGGCCAGAAAATACTGTTCTGAAGCGTGCCGGTCCCCTTAATTAGGGGGCGGTCCCCTTCATGATTAAGGGGTCCGCCTAGTATAATTAAGCGGGCCGCCCTCTTGAACGTTGGATTTTCTTGTCCTTTTGTGAGGAAATTTTTCTGGATTAGATTTGCAATTTTTGGTTGAAAATTTGAATTCATAAATTTGTAATGAATTAAACATATTCTTTTAATGCCAAAAATGTTTTATAAAAGATATAAAATATCTAGTGATTAACAAAAGTGTTCCTTTGATCTTATAATGCATTAGACACTTTGTTTATTCATACCTTAAGTGATTAGATGGTAAAGGTGAGTATTTACTACTAAATACTTGTTTATGTCATGATCTTTGGTTTGATGAGTTTTCGTTTTGTGATTATCAAAACATAGAGATATCGAAATATATGAATAACATTTTTAGTCATTTATTTATATCAACAATCTCCCCCTTTTTGATGATTACAAAACCTAAACTCATTAAATCCAAAAATTAATTTTTAGACAAAGTACTTAGCGAGTTTATATTCACTTCTCCCCCTTTTTGTAGAATCAAAAAGTTTTAAGCCAATAAGAAGGAAGCTCCCCCTTGATGTATGCTCCCCCTCGTTTGAGGGCACCAAGGGTTCGAATATTGGAATTCTTGCAAGAAAAATATTAGTAGCACAAGCATGGCACAAGCAAACACATATATCATAATACCAACAAATAATAAGCATGGCAAAAGATAATTAGAAACATATATTAAGTCATTCATTAATAGAAAATGATTATGTCAACCCATAATCATTGTTACAAAGGCCATAAATATAGAATACTAAACTAAGTATAGCATCCTAATGTGCTAACAAGGAGTGTCATCAAACTTTCTTGAATTCCAAAATGGTTGGAGAGTTTTATTTGAAAATGAGAAACATAAGCATATAAAAATGCTTGTGGTTTAGTGGAGATAAACTTTTGGTTGCACGGATGTTGGTGAGTTTGGAGATGTGGAAATTGTAGGTGGTGGATTTGAAGTAGGGTTTGTTGAATGAGGGTTTTGATGTTGTTCAAGTGATGGTGTTTGTTGAGATCTTGTAAGAAGATACTCAATCCAAGTGAAGTGCTCATTCAAAGCAATGGTTTGTTGTTGAAGGAAGATGCAACAAGGGCAATTGTTAACATGCTTCTCAATTTGGTTGATGTTGTGTGGTGATGATGGTGAGCTTGATTGGGGTGGATCCAAATTGCATTGAGCAAGATGTAATGCTAAAAGAGCACTAAGCTCATGAGCCTCTTTTAGCTCCTCAACGAACTTCAAGTGTTCGGAGGAAGGTGTTGGTGGTGGAACATGATAGTTGTCATGGGTGAAGGTTTGAACATGCAACATAGGAATGGCATGTGAAGTTGTAGGATGTGGTGGTGGTACTCTTGGTGGTGGAGACATGGTTGAGCTTGGGTAGTCATGAAAACGTGAAATGGGTGGAAGAGGTTCTTCATGAGTGAGTGGTTTTTTGTTGATTGAGCAACATGTGAAGTATTGATTGAGAGATTGGGATTGTTGTTTTGGGATTGAGCATGCTCATCATAAGAAGAAGCATTAATGAGAGCATGAGTAGATGATAGGTTGTGAGACAAGTCATTAGTGTGGGTTTGAGGTTTAGTTGTAGGTTGACTTGGAACAACATCACTTGAATTTTGACAAGAATCAAGTTTCCTCCTCCAAACGGGTTTGACGGAGATCCTTGCGGTTCTTGAAATCTTTGGTTTTTGGTTGTTGGGAGATGACATGTTTGGGTGTGATGGCATTAATGATGGGAAGAGGGTATTTATAGTGTATGAGAAATGTGGTTTAGGAAGGTAAATTTTGAGGGATAGTATGGGACAAAATATGTTTGTGAATTTTTGGAAGTATAAGGTGGAATGGGTCAAAAAGTGATAAAGAAAACAGTATCCCCGACCATCAGATGGCCGGTCCCCTTAAAATTAAGGGGGCCGCCTTATATAATTAAGGGGGCCGCCCATCTGGTGATTCCCAGAATGCCAGAGATGGGTTTTTGGCAGAAAATTTTCAAAAAGGTTGTGTTTTTGGATTTGGATTCAAGTAAGTTTAACTTTTTGAGGCAATATAGGGCATACTATTCATGAATGTAGAGAGTGATATAGAAATAATTAAATTAGACAATTAATTTCTAATAATCATGCTATCTACTAATTTATCAATTAAGATATGCAACTAGGGAAGCAATAAAGCAAATTAGTTAATTATGTAACTATATGATAACATGTAGGCTAGTGCAAACATATTGATGATTACTTACAAGTAACAAGTAGGAAGATATGATTATATGGATTTCAAATCTTGTTACAAACAAGATCCATATGGTCAAACCATGATTCTCATAAAATGATTTGATTAAATTGTGAATGTCCTTTTCATAAAATTGAATGACACATGTGAGATAATCAAATATGTTTTAAATGAAACGTTTTTAGTTTTATTCAACAATGCTTTGAAATAGATTCAAGTGTGCATTAGAATAGAGTAAATTGAGTTTTGCTTCATAACATGTAAAAAAAAATCCAATCTTGATTAAAATAGAGTTATGGTAGCTTATAGTTAAACACGTTGTTTGAAGAGGAGTGATATAAATATTAGAAAAATTATTATTCAAAGAGAGAGGTTTTAAACAATATGTTTTAATTTTGATAATCAAGAAGTTGTAAGTGAAGGATTTGAAATGGAAACTCATCATACTCAAGAGAATCAATTAAGCCCATTGTCAAATATAATCATCTCTAATGGCAACTAAAGATATGGAAGAGAGATGGTGGATTCTAATGATCTTAATGCAATATAATTGAGGGGATAGAGTAAATCATCTAAACACACTAGATTAACACATGTATATATATATATATATATATATATATATATATATATATATATATATATATATATATATATATATATATATACAAAGAACATCATAATGTTAAGTTACTAACAAGTCTCAATTATAATACATCTATTAATGCAACTACTAAGATCATATAGTTTAAATGGAAAGTATTCTACTATAGATCATAGAGGATCTTCAATATAAATGAAGAATAAGAAAAATGATAATAGACTAAACTACAAGAAGGTTAATAATCCTAATATCATATATGCATGTATTAGTATTAATGATCTAAAAGCATGACAACTTATAAATTAAATTATATTCGCATAGCAATTAAAGCATTCTTTAATATGATGTAATATTGGAAAGTTTTTGAAAAGAAAACTTACCTCAGGTCCAACTTTTCTTTAAGAGTGGGCATAAGAGAAATGGAAGACATCGTAAAAGTTTGTCCAAAACATGTTGAAGTAGCAAAGAGACATTCCAACGCAATAGAAATCAATGGAGCTTGATCTGAAATGCTTAATCGATCACACCAATCATCACAATTCATGAAGACTAAGAATATGAGCCTTCATCTTGAAATTGTAACGGACACACCATAAAGCCAATACTCCAAGAATGAAGAACAAAATGTCGAGACAATAAATGACCGGAACAATGTCATAGGCAAATCATTTGCAGAATGTGAAACATAGTGATAGGAACCAATAGCCGTCAAAAGTAATAGAGCGAGATGAGCAATCCAAAATGTAATAGACTCTTCGTTCGTTAATTACCTAAACATGATAAAGAGCTTGGTACCCAGATTCTTATGGGTCTGAGTTGGTTAGACGAGAACATCCATTGCATTTAAATGCACATGATGAGGATGTCGTCGAGAAGTACAAGAATTCATCAATAGTTTGTTTTAATCAACAAACAATGACTTTCTTGACTAGAGTGATAAATAATGAGTGTAAATAATATTAGTTCTAAATTTCTGCACTAGGTTTAACAGATTTTATTTGTTTTGATGAGGATGTCGTCGAGAAGTACAAGAATTCATCAATAGTTTGTTTTAATCAACAAACCGGTTTTATCATAAAATGACTTTTGAATGTTAAGAAGATATTTTAAAGATTTAGAACTATTTTCGAATTTTGCCAATGTTTTTGCTTTTTCATTTTCTATTTTAATTTCATGTTGGACTAAGTTTGTAGATACGTAATATACTTTCTCAAAAGTACCAAAATACGTAACCTACTAAAAAAAGTCTGTAGATCGCTAACAAACTTTCAAAATTGGCACAAGATACGCAATATGACCTGGAACCAGCAGTTTACCAGGTTTCAAACTTTGAAAATTGACAGGAATAGTCCCTGTGGCTTGCGTTGACTTTCGCTGGTCATCCTTGGACTTTTTTTCACCTACAAAAGGTACAATAACGGTCCCTATGGTTGCGTAGACTTTCACATTAGTCTGTTTTTATACTTTTTCACCCGTTCTCTTACGTTTTTATCCGTTTTCGTCCATTTTTTTACTTTTTCGTATGTTTTTATACAATTTCATTCATTCTCTTACGTTTTCGTTCATTTTTTTACGTTTTCGTTCGTTTATATACGTTTTCACACACGTTTTTACACTCGTTTCTACACACGTTTTTACACACGTTTTTACATACGTTTTCACACACGTTTTTACACACGTTTTCGCACACGTTTTTACACACGTTTTTATATACATTTTCGCACACGTTTTTACACACGTTTTTATATACGTTTTCACAAACGTTTTTACACATGTTTTCGCACACGTTTTTATATACGTTTTCGCACACGTTTTTACACACATTTTTATATTCATTTTCACATACGTTTTTACACACGTTTTCACAAATATTTTTACACACGTTTTTACATACGTTTTTACACTCGTTTCTACACACGTTTTCACAAACATTTTTACACACGTTTTTATATACGTTTTCACATACGTTTTTACACATGTTTTCACAAACATTTTTACACATGTTTTTACATACGTTTTTACGCTCGTTTCTACACATGTTTTCAAAAACATTTTTACACACGTTTTTATATACGTTTTCATACACGTTTTATACACGTTTTTATAAACGTTTTCACACACTTTTTCAAAAACTTTTTACACACATTTTTTTATACAATTTTACATACATTTTTACACATGTTTTAACATACGTTTTCGTTCACATTTTTACATACGTTTTTTCAGAAATTCCGAAAAAAAATTCTGAAAAAAATTCCGAAAACATTTTTACACACGTTTTCGCACACGTTTTTATATACGTTTTCGCACACGTTTTTACACACGTTTTTATATACGTTTTCACACACGTTTTTACACTCGTTTCTACACACGTTTTTTGGAATTTTTTTCAGAATTTTTTTTCAGAAATTTTTTACGGAATTTTTTCCGATTTATATTTCTGATCTTTTTTTGAAATTCCTTACAATTTTTTTTGTCAAAATTCTTTTTCTAATTTTTTTATGAACGAACACTTAAAAAATGGACAAAACGTGTGCAAAAAAATTCGGAAAAAAACCCGAAACAAATTATGAAAAAAGTCCCGAAAAACGTGAGTAAAAATGTGAACGAAAACGTGTGTTAAAACATGTGTAAAAATATATGTAAAATTGTATAAAAAAATGTGTGTAAAAATGTTTTTGAAAACGTGTGTGAAAACGTTTATAAAAACGTGTATAAAACGTGTGTGAAAACGTATATAAAAACGTGTGTAAAAATGTTTGTGAAAACGTGTGTGAAAACGTATGTAGAAACGAGTGTAAAAACGTATGTAAAAAGGTGTGTAAATGTGTTTGTGAAAACGTGTGTAAAAATGTATGTGAAAACGTATATAAAAACGTGTGCGAAAACAAGTGTAAAAACGTGTGTGAATACATGTGTAAAAACGTGTGTGAAAACGTATGCAAAAACGTGTGTAAAAACGTGTGTGAAAACGTATATAAAAACGTGTGCGAAAACGTATATAAAAACGTGTGTAAAAACGTGTGCGAAAACGTATGTAAAAACGTTTGTGAAAACGTGTGTAAAAACGTATGTGAAAACGTATATAAAAATGTGTGTAAAAACATGTGCGAAAACGTATATAAAAACGTGTGTAAAAACGTGTGCGAAAACGTGTGTAAAAACGTTTGTGAAAACGTGTGTAAAAACATATGTGAAAACGTATATAAAAACGTGTGTAAAAACGTGTGCGAAAACATATATAAAAACGTGTGTAAAAGCGTGTGCGAAAACGTGTGTAAAAACGTGTGTGAAAACGTATGTAAAAATGTGTGTAAAAACGTGTGTAAAAACGTGTGTAGAAACGAGTGTGAAAACGTATATAAATGAACGAAAACGTAAAAAAAATGAACGAAAACGTAAGAGAACGGATGAAATTGTATAAAAACGAATGAAAACGTAAAAAAATGGACGAAAACAGATAAAAACGTAAGAGAACGGGTGAAAAAGTATAAAAACGGACTAATGTGAAAGTCTACGCAACCATAGGGACCGTTATTGTACCTTTTGTAGGTGAAAAAAAGTCCAAGGATGACCAGCGAAAGTCAACGCAAGCCACTGGGTCTATTCCTGTCAATTTTCAAAGTTTGAAACCTGGTAACCTGCTGGTTCCAGGTCATATTGCGTATCTTGTGCCAATTTTGAAAGTTTGTTAGCGATCTACAGACTTTTTTTTAGTAGGTTACGTATTTCGGTACTTTTGAGAAAGTTTGTTGCGTATCTACAAACTTAGTCCTTTCATGTTTGTAGTCTCGACATTTTTTACATTCAAGATCAATTTCAATATTACTTTCAAGTCTAGACATTTTATCTTCTAAAATTATTTCTTTTTCAAAGTTGTTTTCAGCGGATGTTGAAGATTCGTTTTTAAAAATAATTTTTGAGTCAATCTTGCAAAAATGTTTGAAGTTGTAGGACCTTAAATCTATCAACTTTAACACAAATATAAGCACTAGATGAAGTAAAGATGGTGACTGGATGTTATATATGTGTGGCGTTAATATTGAAAGAGAGTATAAGATGAAGAGAACTTTTATAAATAAAACACACACAATACACACACAAGCGCACACCTCAAATGAGCTTTGAGGTGTTTATATAGTAAGATACAAGAGATGCCTTAAAAGGCTTTCCATGGGCTTGGTCTTGGGCTTGGTTTCCTTTTACATATAAAGGCTTTCATTACTTAGCACATGACATATTAGCTTACCAAGACCAAGGCCCATTGACTATTCTAATAACAAAAACTACGACGCATTACAATGTTACAATAAATGAGAATGACCATCACTTTCTAATATAATTTTTAATGCTAACAATCTCCCCCTAAGGGGTTGTCATTCGAATGATGCTCCACGCGATTAGGTCTTCTTTGTTCTTTTGTTGTTGACCATCGTGTGTCGTAGCAGAATAGTCTTTAGTCTTTGTTTCTTCATGCTTTGTGATCTTTGATGACTGAATTTTCATCGTTCTTTGTTCCTTTGTGATGTGGAGCAATCTGCCTTTCGTCACTTCTGCGTCTGTGGTGGTTGTTCGCCATTCCAACATGCTCATACATCTTTGGACTTTGATATTCATATGCACGTAGTTCCCTTTCTTTCACTTTGATCTTTAGTCTTTATACTTTGTAGATTCTTCTTTTTGGCGTAGAATCTTTCTTTGAACTTTGTGTTGTATGGATCTTTGAGGGAGCTTTCTTTAACTTCCAGATGTATGTATGAGCATGCGGAATTTGTCGCCATGGAGGTGATGTGTAGCTGCATGAAATCAGTTAGCAATAAATCAACCGGTACTTACAGGTTCGAATTAGAGATCGTCAACAGCATAGTGTGACGACTCCTTCTAACCCTTACCAAGGCCGTTCCCATGTCAGATACTCCCGAGGGAGCTTACAAGACCTACTTAGTAGCTCAATGACTGGGTGAGTCGCTGGGGATCACTCCACGACTGTAGACCATTTGAAACCACCGCGAACACTAAGCGTAACCCATAAAGAATTACCGAAGTGACCTGCTGTCAGGGCTGCTTGATGTTGACCCTGGCAGGAATTTCCATTCAATCATTGAGAATCATAAAAGTGAATCCTCTCATAAATGTTCTTGGCAGATTGCTAAGATCTGCGTAGGACTCTAAAGATTACATCTTGCGTCCTTAATGATGAACAGCCAATGTAGGAAGATCATGTGTTCCTATGAGATCTTTTGATGAATCTCGGGGCTCTAGACTCGATAAGTGCACATTTGGTTTCCTATGCGGAGATTAGGGAGAGGTCTCCTGCTTCAATATCAACCATCTCTAAGAGACAGGTCGATAGATTACACCGGTTCCCCGTGAGAATGAAACAAGCTCTTTTAAGAGAACTTGAGTGGCTAGAAGGTTTAGTTCAGTGCGTCACTGGGTCCATGACGTCTTGTCTTCAATACCGGCGTCACCTTAGTAACAGCCAATAGCATATGAGTTGAACCCGGTGTCTGCCCTAAGGTTGAACATTTGGAGGGCTATTTCTTTTCACCCTTTTTCATAACTTTTCTTTTTAATTCTTCAACCCATTCTTTCTCCTTTCTCATTTTCTCATTTTTTCAATCATACCTAAGGACTTTTAATTCTAATCTATTTGATTTGTCCTTGGGTAGATCCCTCCGACTCTGGCGGATCATAGGACGGTTTTTCCTAACCTTAGTCACCTTATAACTCCATGACTATCCTATAATTGCCATGAAACCATTTATGAAAAAATCTCTCAAAGTGTTTATGATAATAAAACACCTTGTTGACACTTTGAGAGTTTTGCAATTCTTTTGAAGGACTCCCCCTTCACATGTGCTCATGAATTTTTAAGAAATTTGCACATGCGTGAGGAATTTGCACTTTTTGAATTGATCCACTTTCAATGAACATGACCGATTCGAGACACGCTTACATCACTAGTTAGACTAGCTTGAAATTATTACCCGTCCTGGTCAAGTCCAAAGAAAGTCTCTCGATATGGTACTTTCTGAGTCGAGCTCTTTTGAGATTCAGTCACAATCTTTAAACATCTTTGATCACATTTTAATCATGTCTTCTCCCCCTCAAAAATAGCATTTCGTGATATTTTTGATATCAACAGATTAAGAAAAAGCTTTTGGAGAGAAAGACAGATTTGTTTTTGCATGAATTCGGAACATTTTTGTATTTGTACTCCCCCTTAGTGATAGCACATTTAAAATCAATTAAGGGTTTTGAGGGAGTTTTCTTGAGCACGAATTTTGAGAGATTTTGAGAAATCTTTTGAAAAATCTTGAAAAAGTGCTCAAGAAGTTTGTTTGAAAACGAGTTTATGCTTGAAATCTTTTTCGTTTGTTTAGACTCGAACTTTTTGAAAAAGATTTCGTCATTGAACGTACGAGTCCTTGATTTGAAAACTAATCAGAAGTCATCGTTTAAGTACGGGTTTCGTACTGAAGTATACGAAAGCCATTGTGAAGAAACTTTTGAGAAACGACATGTTTTAGAAAAACATTTAAAAGAACTCCCGTTCAAGCATCTGTACATGTCCGTATCATTGTTGAATGACATTTCTAGAAACGTACAGAATATTGATTTATACGAGAGACATGTCGTGAGAAGAATATTTTTGGATTTTTTGATTTTATATTGTTTTTGTATTTTTGAAAATTTTATATTTTTGTATTTTGTTTTTGTTTTTTCAAATTTTGTATTTTGTTTTTTTTTCAAAAATATTTACAGCGAAGCGATTTTGAAAATATTTTTCAAGAAGATTCGAGAAGACGTTCTAGCTCCTCAGGAGTTAGGCTTCGCATGCCAATTCGTCGAACTAAATAGTCAAACCGTTCTTTTGGAGGGGCTTTAGTAAATAGATCGGCGAGTTGGTAATCAGTCTTAACGAAAAATAATTCAACAGTACCATCTTCCACGTGTTCTTGATGAAATGGTAGCGGACTTTGATATGCTTCGTCTTAGAGTGATGTACGGGATTGCACGAGATGGCTATGGCACTTTTTGAGTCACAATACATAGGTATTATGTCAAAAGTAAAGCCATAATCTGTGAGCTGTGTCCGCATCCAAAGAACTTGGGCACAACACGCAGATAGAGACACATACTCGGCTTCGACGGTTGATAGCGCAATACAATCCTGTTTCTTTGACGACCAGCTTACTAGCTTTTCACCCAAAAATTGTGCTCCACCTGATGTACTCTTTGTTGTAACTTGATCACCAGCATGGTCTGCATCTGAAAATGCTGTTAGATTAAACCCCGAATCCTTCGGATACCAAAGTCCCTTGTTAATGGTGCTTCGTAGGTACCGAAAGATCCGTTTAACCTCTTTGAGGTGAAGTTCGGTAGGCTTTGCCTGAAACCGTGCTAACAAACAAATAGCAAATTCAATATCGTGTCGGCTAGCAGTTAGGTACATGAGAGAACCGATCATGCTCCGATATTTTTTCTGATCGATGGGTTTTCCAAACAAATCAGCACCTATTTTTGGTGAAGTGACCATTTGTGTACCAACAGAATCACAATTTTCCATTCCATGTTTTTTCAAAATCTCTATTGTATATTTAGCTTGATTAATAAAAATACCACGAGGGGATTGATGCATTTGTAAACCAAGAAAGAATTTTAGTTCCCCCATCATGGACATTTCAAATTTACTTTTCATGAGATTTTCAAAATGTTTTGAATGGTTAGGATTGGTTGATCCAAAAATTATGTCATCCACGTAAATTTGAACGATCAAAATGTCATTTTTGAATTTTTTGATAAACAAGGTGTCATCAACCGTTCCTTTTGTGAAATTGTTTTTTAGCAAGAAAGATGATAATTCGTCATACCACGCTCTTGGAGCTTGTTTTAAACCATAAATTGCTTTCTTAAGCTTGTAGACGTAGTCTGGATGATCTTTGTCGATGAATCCCTCTGGCTGACTCACATACACTTCTTCTTTCAGAGTTCCATTCAAGAAAGTTGTCTTAATGTCCATCTGATAGACTGTGATGTTTTTGTGAACTGCATAGGCTAAGAAAATCCGGACTGCTTCAAGTCTAGCTACAGGCGCGAATGATTCTTCAAAATCTATCCCTTCTTCTTGTGGATAACCTTTAGCCACGAGACGAGCTTTGTTACGAATTACAGTCATTTCCTCATCCAGTTTGTTCTTCCACAACCACTTGAGATCAAGAACACGTTTATCAAGTGGTCGTTCAACAAGTTCCCAACTATCATGTAACAGGTATTGAAGAAATTCCTCCTGGATCGCTTCAATCCAAGGGTTTTCTGCCATTGCTTCTCGAATGTTCTTTGGTTCTTTGAGGCTGATTGAGCAAATGTAAATGCACAATTCGAGATCGGTGGCAAGTTGTTTCCTTGTCTGAACTGGCTTTGAAGGTTCACCAATAACATGTTCTATTGGATGGTCTTTTGTCCATTGAAACGTAGAAGGGTACCTTGGGTAAAACATATGTGTGTTAGATGGTTCTTGTAACCTTGAAGAAGATTCAGCAGAGTCTGTTGCAAATGGGTTTTCAAATACTTCTTCTTCTTCTAACGCAACATCGTTTGAATTATTTGTTGGCTCTTCTTGAAAATTAGTGTTTTGGTTTTGCTCATCAACTCTTGGTAGAACACTTTCAATGACTGGAGTTGTTGGAGTAGATGTTGATGATGTTGAGGGAGTTGGTGCTTCAGCTTCGATTGTTGTAGATGCATCTTGTGATGGTGGTGGTGGTTGATGGTTTTGAGCGGGTGCAGCGGAATGTTGTGGAGATGCATTTGTCGAAGTTCCACCATAATATTCATCAAACATTAACTCAAAGAACTTTTCCAGTTCTTGTTCTGAAGGTTTATCCGTGTTTGTTGACTGAGCTCCTTGAGGCACGAGTCCTGAACTGATGTGTCCAGAAGTCTGCTGGTTTGGTGCGGGTTCTAGTCCGTTTTGATTAGAAGCCATTGGATTAAGCGCGGGTTCTAGAGCGAGTCTCTCAGAACACATTTGTGAAATCTCGTCAAACTTCACATTCATCGTCTCCATTATCCTTTTCGTTCTTCTATTATACACCCTGAATGCCCTCGAGTTTTCTGAATATCCAATGAAGATTCCAATATCACCCTTAGCTTTTAACTTCCCTAGATCTTCTCTGTCATTCGTCGGATAACACAAAGCGCTAAACACGTGAAGGTAAGAGATGTCAGGTTTACGGTTGTTCACTAGCTCATATGAGGTTTTATTGAATCTCGGATAGACTAGGGATCGGCTTTGAGTAAAGCAAACAGTGGCTACAGCATCAGCCCATAAGAATAGTGGTGCACTAGAAAAAATTAGTATTGTGCGAGCAGCTTCCACAAGAGTTCAGTTTCTTCTTTCAACTACCCCATTCTGCTGTGGAGTTCTAGCAACTGATGTTTGATGTGTAATTCCAACATCTTCGAGGTAAGTTCTTAACTTCTGATTTGTGAATTCTGTGCAATTATCTGTTCTTATAATCCTTACTAGAGCTTGAAGTAGAACTTGAATACGCTTCAGAAAGGTGATGATGATGCCTGGTGCTTCGTCTTTTGATCTCAAAAACTTTACCCAAGTATATCTTGAATAATCATAAACAATAACAAAAATATACTTCTTCTCATTAATGCTTTCAACTCTCATTGGGCCACATAAGTCCATGTGCAACATATGTAACCTTGCTTCTGAACTAGGTACGGTTTTAGGTTTATATGATGCTCTTTTACTTTTTCCTTGTTCGCATGATGGACAAAGGTGTTCCATGGTGTATTTGAACTTAGGAAGTCCGGTGACGATGTTGTCTTTGGCTAACTTGTTGATCGTGTCGAAATTGAGATGGGATAATCTTCTATGCCACAGCAAGGACTTAGTTTCGGTTGCCCTTGTCATAAGACAAATTGGTGATGTAGAAGCCATTTGGTTGATATCGATAGCATACAAGTTTGTACTACGATTACCAGTTAAGAGATCATCACCAACCAAATTTCTAATAAAAACCGTGTTTCTCCTGAATGCAACTTCTAAATTAACATCACAAAATTGCCCAACTGAAAACAAGTTGTGTCCCAACCCTTCGACGTAGTAAACCCGAGTGATTAAAAAATTCCCAAATCGAAGATCTCCATAACCCTGAATAGCTGCTACATGATCATTTCCAAATCGTACAGTTCCCATGAATTTCCAGACGAAATTTATCAGCAGCTTTAAATTCCCGGTCATGTGCTTGGAGCAACCCGAGTCGATGATCCAAAGACATATTTCGATAACCTGCCAAGAACAGAAGAGTTTGTATTTGGAAACCGTTTTGAATTTGGTTCCATGGGCATAGACAGTTGCTACTTGTTTAGCTTGAGCTATTTCTAATTTGCCGTTCTGAAGAGTGAACTCTCTACCCGTTGGAATCCACATACAAAACTTAAGGTAGTTCCTAGGCATTCGACTAATAGTGGTAGACCTAAAGCGTGCAACTAATCTTTCTATAGATCTAGATCTAGCACTAGGTCTTTTTGGAACATTCTTCTGTTCAGGCGTAACATTCACATTCTTAGAAACACATTCATTGTGAACATCATTAGTTAAACATTTCTTGCATATTAAACAAACAGAGTCATTACATGCATTAGAACCAGTACTTTCGACATTACATTCAGATGAATCAAGTTTCTTATTACAAATCGATAAATTCCTAGGGTGTTCTTCTACTTATTCAACTTTATTCTTGCTACTACTCGTAGAGGCAGACGAGACTCTATTGTTCCTTGTATTTCTCCTAGACTTTAGTCTGCTGCTCCTAGAGGTGCTTTCTAATCCTGTAGAAGGTAAGGCACACGCGTTAGGATTTATATTGTTGTCCTTTTTAGCATTCCTAGATTCTTTAGAATTAGCCTTTATGCATTTGTCATTTGTCTTAGATGTTGAGGCAGACGCACTAGTGGGGCTAATCCTAAAAGGCCAGGTGCTATCACTTTTGGTGTTTCGACAATCGCTTTTCCTTTATCAACAATCTTTACATTTTCACTTTTCTTAGGCACGGGTGTTGGAGTGACTGGTTTTGTCAAATCCTTTTTCTCATCGACTTTTGGAGCAAACCGTGAAATTGACATTTTTGGTTTTTGAACCGTGTTTGAAACATTTGGTTTCTCCGAAGTCAATGGTTTTGCAAACTTAGTTTCCTCACCCTTTCCTTTTTGACTTTCAAGCTGAGCCCTCAAAAGATCATTTTGCTCTTTCATATTCTTTAAGGCACGCTCATACGAAAATTTGTCATACTTGCATTCTTCCTTTTTTCGATCAAGTTGTTTAAAATATGAGACATTTTCTTTTTCAAGCTTTATAAGAGCATTTTCATATTTGGAAACAATGTCAGAGGTCTCAGCTCTTAGTCTTTCATCGTCTTGAACAGAATATGTTTGTAAAATAATGGACATAATGTCAGTAGTCATAACAGCTTCGAAGAGAGAATCATTTAGGTTTTCCAAAACATTCATGTTTTCACGAGTATCATTAGCTTCGTTTACCAGGGATTTGTGGTCCTTGACAAAGTCGGCCGTTTCTTTTAAGAAAGCTTGTTCAAAATGGATTACCCTCGCACTGATGTTATTCAGTGGGATAGTAATTTCATTTTCAAAAACCTTTTTCTGCTCAATATGAAAACTGGAATGCCAGTTGTTAATACTGATTGTAGTTTTAGAATTAACAATATTTTGAAGTTCTTGAATTCTTTTTTTAACGCCATCCAGAATGTCTCTAGCCTCACTTGTATTAAAAGTGTTGTTAGAAGACATTTGTTCCATTTTTGAAAGAGATTTGGAAATAATTACTTTCTTAGAAAACATTTTTGAGAATGGTCGTTTTATGGAAAACACAGATGGTTCTTTTTGTGGAACAAAAGTAATTCCCAAAAGTTTGTTCAATTTGTTGTAATCAATGGGTTTCAAATCCTTTTGTTTCATTTTATTTATGCTCTCTTCGACATGGTCTATCGTTTGCACAGAATCCCGAACGACGGGAGGATCATGTTTGGTGTAAATCACATTAACATTATACAAAACATTCTGTTCTTTCTGAGCTTTCTTGAGATTACAAGGATTGTTGTTACCAAGAGACATTTTATGTTTCGTATGGTAAATCGGATTAGTTTGATTTGAAATCATTTTCATTGTTTGACTTGACTGACCCGACTTAATCACTAATTCTTCTAAATGTACAATCATGTGTTCTGACTCTACGATTTCTTCCAAAAGTTTGTCTTCTTTCTTTGCACAATCCTTTTTCAACTCATCCCTTTCTTTTTCAAGATTGGTATAAGCTGTTTTTTGTAAAGAAAGTTGGTTTTGTAAATCAGAAATTTCCACGTTTAAAGCTTTTATCTTCTTGAAAGAATTAACATCAAGTGTATCAAACTTGAGTTGCAATTGTTTTTCCCTTGAAACGGAATTTTGATAACCAGTTTCTAATTTAGACACTCTTTTGTTATGAAATTCGAAAGCTTTAACGTTTTCCTTGTAACTCTCAAGCTCAGTGGTCAATTTTACATTCGCGGCCTTAACATCGCGATTGACCTTTTGCACATTCTCAATTTGAATACGACAATTATTCAATAATGATTCAAATAAAGCACGTGTTTCCTCATCATTCTCAGCATGTTGTGAAACGAAGCCTCCATTATGATTCACATCTGGAGTTGTTGAAGGAGTATTGCTACTACTTGGCATGTCCAGGTATGTATCATAAGTGGGTGCTAGCTTCTTAGAATGTTGTTCCTCATGAGGAGACATATCAAATATATCATTATTGTGACATGTGTTGAAGTTTGATACCTCAGATGGTGCATTGGTGTCATAAACAGGAAGTGTGTCAGAATCCGTGTCATACTTAGCTTCCTGAAGATTCGCCATAAATATGCAGTTCGCATCGATATCCTCTCTATCTTCCATGTCATCCATAAGAGCCATAAAATCATTCTCCTCTGCGTTCAACTGAGACCCTGCCTGAACCTTTTGTGCCAACATCACTGCTTTCTGCAAGTACTCTAGATCTTTCTTGTTCGGCTTAGTAGGACAGTTCCTTGCCATATGACCTACACCCTGACAGTTGAAACACTTAATCGGATTACCCTGATTCACATTTCCCAAATTTTCAACAACTGGAGCTGCAACATTCCTATTCTGATTACCCATTGCCTGATTACCAACATTCTGACCCCTCTGATTTCCAACAAACTGACCGATCTGATTCCCTGCATACTGACCATGCTAATTCCCTGCATACTGACCTGCATTCTGCATATTCTGATTACCCATATGAAATCCAGTAGCATATCCTTGTTGATTCCCATAAACTCCAACCATTTGGCCTTCATTACCCGTATTGAAACTCGGCTGAGCAATCTGCTTGTTGCGAGTGTTCGATGAAATCCTTTGGTTGTTGTTAGTTGGTGTAGAATAGCGTCCTTGGAATGCCTTTGACAGAAAAGCAAACGCTTGGGTCAATGCTGCAAAAGCTTCATCATTTTCAGTGAATTTTGGGTCTTTGAATTGTGGGTATTGCTGTTGTGGAATAACATTTGTTGTTGCTGTGGGTAGAATTGTTGTTGGTAGACCGGTGTTGGTTGTTGAATGTATGATGATTGCAAGTAGTTGTGAGTGGAAGATGATGATGATTGTTGTATGTTCACTGGTAGCGGTGTTGGTGTAGTAGCAATTAATGCGAGAGGATCATGATTCTTTGCCAATATTTCTTTCCTTACTTCATTAGCCTCAGCTTGGTTTTGCTTCAAAAAGTCATAGACTTGATCATAATTCACCTTATGTAAGTCATTTGTTTGATTGACAATTGTAACATAACGACCCCATTCTTCTGGAAGGTTATTGATGAATTTGATGTTTGTTGCAATTGTTCGAGGTGTCAACTTGTTTCTGATTAACTCATTCATCAAAGTGCAAAACCTTGTGTAGTAAGATTCAATCTATTCACCTTTAGTGGATGTAAAGTTCTCCCATTCAGTAAGAAGTTTGTTCTCAACGTCTTGTTGTCCAATCTCTGTTCCATGACATATCCTTCTAACATGTTCCCACATAGCATAAGCAGTTTCACAGCTGTCGACCGCAGCAAAGATCTCCCGTGGTAATCCAAGTTGGATTAAATGCATTGCCATATCATCTGCGGCGATCTGCTTCTTGCCTTCATCTGTGTAATCTGCTTCTGTCTGTTCACGCACGAATGGTTGAGTAGGAGGTGTTGTATTTGGATTGCCTTCAATTTGAACTTGTCTTGGCATAAATGGACCATTTGTAATGGAGTTGATCATTAATTTACCATCAGGCTTTGTTTTGATGTAACGAAGCATGCGACTTGTCCATGGGAGATATCCACCTTTTTCAAGCATTGGAGGTCGATTTTCCGCACCGGCTGCATGAATATCTTGCTGAGTAGCCATTGATGAAGTGTAGATTGATAAAGTTGATACTTGGATGGTTCCAACGAAATAGGAGTTGTGATTAGTGTAAGTTGATGCAAGTTTGGATGGTGAAAATTTTGATCTAAAACCTTAAAACCTCAATAACTTCTTCCCGGAGCGTTTTTAGGCCTCGAAACTTGGGTTGAATAAATAAATTGATTCAACGTGTCCTTCTTCTCTGTTTCACGGTCGTTTTGACAGCTGATTTGTCGAAAACGGAGTTACGGTTCAAAAGTTATGGCCGTTTGAAGTTTGGTTGTCAAAAGTCAAACAATCTTATGCGTAAACCCAGATCTTATGCATAAACAGTAATCTTAAGCGTAAAGGGTAAACTTAGGCATAAACAGAATCTTATGCGTAAAGTAAATGTTATGCGTAAACAAAAGTTATGCGTAAACAGTAATCTTATGCGTACGAAAATTCTTAAGCGTAGAATTAGTAGTTTATGCGTAAGCTATTTGTTTATGCGTAAGATTTATGTTACGCGTAAAGTTAGCTTATGCGTAAGATTTTTTACGCGTAAGGTTTATAAACCAAACTAATCTCTCAAACTTATCCAAGCTTGAAAGATATCCCGTGTCGAAGTATTCCACAAACTTATCCAAGTCAGGGAAGTACTGAGTAGTCTCTGATCGTTGAAGAAAACTTATGCGTAGGATCTTTTGCGTAGAAAAACTTATGCGTAGGATCATTTGCGTAGAAAAACTTATGCGTAGGATCTTAAGCGTAGATCTTATGCGTAGGATTCCAACTTGAGCGTAGAAAAAGGGTTTTAGGCAAAAACTTACGCGTAGAAACAGGGTTTTAGGCAAAAACTTACGCGTAAACGTGCCAAACAGCTCAAAAATACGATTTTTTCAACCAAAAACACCTTTTTCACTTGTTTCTTTCGATCAAATCTTTTCCAAAACACTTAGAATCAAAACTTTTTTATGAAAAGCACACGTTTTTAAATGAAAAACGCAACTTTTAAAGAGAAAGCTTGATGAAAACGATTTTCACACACTCCTAAACCATTGTTAGGCGATTGATACCACTTGTAGGACCTTAAATCTATCAACTTTAACACAAATATAAGCACTAGATGAAGTAAAGATGGTGACTTGATCTTATATATGTGTGGCATTAATATTGAAAGAGAGTATAAGATGAAGATAACTTTTATAAATAAAACACACACAATACACACACAAGCACACACCTCAAATGAGCTTTGAGGTGTTTATATAGTAAGATACAAGAGATGCCTTAAAAGGCTTTCCATGGGCTTGGTCTTGGGCTTGGTTTCCTTTTACATATAAAGGCTTTCATTACTTAGCACATGACATATTAGCTTACCAAGACCAAGGCCAATTGACTATTCTAATAACAAAAACTACGACACATTACAATGTTACAATAAATGAGAATGACCATCACTTTCTAATATAATTTTTAATGCTAACAGAAGTTGTTTTCCATTTTTGAAAATTCTAATATAAATTGATCATAGCAAAAATGTTTGGTTTTGGATTATACCTTATTTGTAGTTATACATTATTCACATGCTATACGATGATCAATTCCATTGTCCATGTCGCTCCATGTTTTGTTTTGTAGTTTCGCTTGGATCTCGAAGCATGTAGTCCTTGCCATCAATACTTGTATTTACATTTTTTTGAATATTCTCACGAGCCGTATTATCATTGTCTTCTTCGTACTTGTTGCACCATGATTTATTAACGCTCTTTCTTCGGATTTGGCTCATGTATTCTTCGTTATAGATACCTTCATTGATCACATTTGAACTACTAGTACATTTGTTTATTTCAACTAAATATTTATTTATTAAATTTTCTAGATTAACTATTTCTTGTGCAATATCAAGTTTATCATCTTTGGTTTGACATTTCTCTTGGTGAAACTTTAAAAGACATTTCCAAATATCATTTGCCGTTTTACAACGAAATAATCTTTCATATTCAACTCTTGGTAGAGTTTTGAAAATAAGTAATTTGGCTTTAGTGTTTTTATCAATTTTGGTTTGAAGATTATTATATTGATTTTCAAAATCCATTTTGGTTGGTTTAAGATCACCAATTGAAATGATATGCCAAAGATCAAGATCTATTGATTTCACATAATTTTCAAATTTGTTTTTCCATTCAAGAAAATGATCATTTTCAAATAATGGTGGTTTTTGTGTAAATTCCCTTTCTAGATATTTTTCGAATTCCATAGATCGTTGCAAGTTTTAAAATACAATATATTTTAAAAATCTTGCTAGACGTGGCTCTTGATACCAATTGTGGAAAACTAGAAGGGGGGGTTGAATAGTTTTGTGTCTTTTTCGTTTAATAAAAGTTTGCTTTTAAAGAATTGATGCTAATAGTATAAACCTTTGAAACTAAAGTATAGATACAAATTAATTCACATATATCACATAGACACTACTTATTTAAAGTGTTGAATAGAAATTATAATTTCATATATCTCACTTAAATATAAGTTTGTATTTATATATGTGTATGTGTTTTAATAATTGTATGTACTTATATTTTATTAATGTACAATTAATGTTGTAACTGGAATCTAGTTTGATCTTTATGTGAAATCAATATATGCACAACACACAATTATAAAAATGTATGAAAAGCTAATAAGTAAGCAAGCAAAGAGTGAGAGATGGAAGGATCAAACCGAGAGACAAAGGATTTATAGTGGTTCGGCTACAAGGACACCTTCCTTGCCCTACTCTACTCCCCGAGCACCGAACTCGAGAGTTTTCTTCACTAAGTCAATAACCTCTCTTATGGCGGAGAAAACCGTACACACAAAAAGCTTACACCAATTTACGACACAAAGCAAAATGTCGAGTTTTAATCGTAGCTAGAACCAATCTCACAACAAATATCACACCACACCTTCTTCACACCTTTTCACTTCTTCTATACTTCTTCACACCACAAGTATCTTTACGCCATCACAAATACTTCACGACTTCAATGTCTTGCAACTTCACAACTTCAAGGCAGTAACGTCTTCACAACTTCAAGGCACTAATGTCTTCACAACTTCAAGCCACTAATATCTTCACAACTTCAAGCCACTAATGTCTTCTAGTCTTCTCTACTTGGAAGCTTCAATTTCTTCACTACTAATCACTATTGCTACTATCTCCTATCACCACTACTATCCAACACTACTTCTTCACTTCAAGTTCCACTTCACACTTACAACAATTCTAGATTTTATAACTAAATCTAGCTAACTAATACATACACCTTGTTCACCAAAATATGAAGGATCAACAAGATGAAATAAACAAACAACTTAGATAGCAAGATGATACTAAGTTGTAATACTTCTAAAAGAAGTATTCTTCTCTTTGCACTTGAGTGTTGAGGCTTGAATCACTTTGAAACAAAGATCAAAGTATATAAGATCAAAGGATTTTTAGAGGAAGGAAATGGATGTTTAGATCAGAAAGTTTTTAGTGCAAAAGGTGAGAAAAATATGTGAAATGATCCAGTATTTAAAGGGCCAGAAAATACTATTGTGGAGCGTGCCGGTCCCCTTAATTAGGGGGCGGTCCCCTTAATGATTAAGGGGGCCGCCTAGTATAATTAAGCGGGCCGCCCTCTTGAACGTTGGATTTTCTTGTCCTTTTGTGAGGGAAATTTTTCTGAATTAGATTTGCCATTTTTGGTTGAAATTTTGAATTCATAAATTTGTAATGAATTAAACATATTCTTTTAATGCCAAAAATGTTTTATAAAAGATATAAAATGTTTTATGACATTTTATAAATATCTAGTGATTAACAAAAGTGTTCCTTTGATCTTATAATGCATTAGACACTTTGTTTATTCATACCTTAAGTGATTAGATGGTAAAGGTGAGTATTTACTACTAAATACTTGTTTATGTCATGATCTTTGGTTTGATGAGTTTTCGTTTTGTGATTATCAAAACATAGAGATATCAAAAGATATGAATAACATTTTTAGTCATTTATTTATATCAACAATATTGTAGGATTTCAAAGGAATGATCATAGGCTTTATATATACACTTACAAAAACAATAAAACTTGTAAAGTGGTATGAATAACATAAATACTTGTATGTTTTGCCAAAATAACTTGAAAATACATCATGTAACTAGTGAAATAAAAGTATTAGATGATGAAAAATATACACTTGAAGCTTACTTGAATATATATGGAGTTTGGAGATGATTTGATTAAGAAACCAAGGTTTTTATCACAAAACCTTAACAAGGAATGAAAGTAGAGCTTGATTATCACTTGATCTTGAAAAAAATAATGGATCTTTGTTGGAGATCTTGTGTTGGTCATGGCTAGGGAGGAAGAAAAAGAGAAAAACCTCACTTTTTGATTCTTGAAAATGAATATGAATGTGTTATGTGTGTTTATGTATGAAAATATCTAGTTTATGGCATAATGGTAATTAAGTAGTCAAGTTCAAGTAAAAGTATTGTATACATACACTAGGATGTTGATTCTAGTGTATTTGAGGTAGAAAATTGAAAGTTTGCTTGGTATTATCTAGTTTACGGAGTCAGTTTTGGTTCCGTTAATTGCTAACCGTAAATTGTTAAACCGCGAAACGTAAATCCGGGTATCGTAAAAATATGAAACTTGAAAGAATGACTAAAATTGTCAAAATACTCCATAATAAAATATAAAATGAATGGTAAGTTCCATCGGGTTGCTTAAACGCTGTTAAAACTGGAAATGCGGGTCTAAAACGCGTGATTCGCGTAAAACGCTGAACTGGAAAACGTAAAATTCCAAAACTTTTAGAATTGTCGTAAAATGAGAGAAAAACATATTTCTATCGTTTATAGTGTTTTATGGACATATCGGGATGCTGGAACGACGTTTAAACCAAAAAGTAAATCTCGGACACGGCTTCGTGATTTTTGAAGAAATGATCCGACGAGCGCCAAACTCTCGGGTTATCATTAAAATAGTTTAACTTACGAGAATATGAAATAAAAATTTTGGAAATGAATAGTGAAAGTGAATAGTAATAATGAATAGTAACTGATGAATAGTAACTTTCTGAAATAAAAATGAAATTTCGACATTTGAAAAAGGACATGAAATTACGAGTTGTGACAGCGATGTTCCCCAGTATTGTTTGTTTTCATTGAGGCAAACAACTTAGAACCAAGACTCTTAATAGGCACATGAGTCCTATCTTCAGTGGTTATATCTAAGATAATTTGTAAAAACATAGGGTACATCATGAACTTATGCTGTTGTTGATCAATATTCTCTAGCATATTTTCAAAAATAAACTTTGAGAAATTATAAGTTAGACCCTTAGAGAGACAGACAATACCACAACCCAATTGTAAAGAAAATTGATCTCATCCACCACACTTGTTGCTTATACATTGGAGCAGCAAATGCACCAAATATCTCCACTTGGGACAAAACTGATTCTTCTGCCACTTAGTAGTTTCAGTGCTTTGATATCCAGCTCCCCTTAGCCCAGCAAGTATCTCTGCAGTGTTGGAGTGGTAAACACCATTCTCATCATCCAACTGAAGCTTTGTCCTGATCAAACCTTCTGTCACCACATACTCTACACCTTCAATTTCAGCAACAATCTCTGTGTTAGATCTCTTCGCAGCAGATGCCCAAAATTGTGTCACCATTGATTCATATATCAGATTAGGACAACGTGTCAAAGCATAATGAATCTTTGATCGCTGTAGAAACTCCACCATTAAATCAAACTCTTCATGTCCCTTAGCCTTGTTCAAAATAGCATACTTGTTATGATCTCTCTTCAATTCAAGTTGTGCCATTTGAATGAATTTGCGTGAGACGGTTATGGATTACTCAAAGAATGATGGGTTTAAATGGAGTGATAAGAGAATAATTTAGTTTAGGAAGAGATATGCGAAGTAGGTTATAATTGGAAGTTCCCCAATTGTGGTCAAAATTATCGGAACTAATTATTGACCAAGTCTGACGTGTAACGTGAAATCCTCCAAATTCAAAATTACCCTTCAGCAGATATCAAAGTCAAATCTGCTGATGGATGGTCAATCAGCAGAAACCAAGAAAAAGTAAAAATATCTTCGGTGAATATCTTGATTTTTACTGTGCCACCCAACTCGCATTAATTATCATAACGCCTAAACTTTGCTTATTTAATAACCCCAAATTACACTTCTCAGATATCAATTAACCCCAAATCATCTCAAAACCCTAATTTCTCAATCATCCCTAATTCATCCTCAAATAATGTCTTCCAAGCCCAAAATTATAGACTTAACCTCCTCCTCTTCCTCCTCATCCGATGATCTTCCACCATATCCATCAGAAATAGATGATTTTGATTATGCCCGTGAGTTGGAAAGGTGATGGAATGCCTTGGAGAAGGGGGAAGCAAGTAATGCCCCCATTCCTGCTGAGAGACAATATGTCTCTCCCTTCATTTTCACATCTAATGAAGACTCTTCAGAGGATGAAGACGAAGATCCCTCATTTCTTCCTCCTTCCACACCAGAGAGACCTCAACCAAGGCCTAGGAAGAGAAATCCATCTCTTCCAACATCACGAAGTGTGGTGTTGGGTATTCCTGTTCCAGGACCTGGTTCTTCATGCCATGGATGCAGGGGAAAGGGCAAGAAGACAGATGTCGTGGGTAAGGGGAAAGGGAAAATGATGTAGATGGGATGTTGCCAGGGACCAAAGTTATAAACCTTGGTTCTTGAGCATCTTCATCGTCGTTTTCATCATTCTTCCTCCTCTTCTTTTTCCATTTTTACCTTCAGCTTCTTCATCATACTGGTTATGCACCAATCAGCTTTTGTAATAGATGATAGAAGCTTGACTAGTTACACTAGACTTGTATAGGGTTGCATCTTGTAATATCATTCGAAGTTGTTTGTAAGCTGCAATATGTTCTCAGAATTAATGAAAAACATATCATTTGCTAATTTTGATCTCTTTATATCTTTATTCAGTAGAAATCAATCTCAGCATCCATTAGACTTCAGAAGAAACAAACTTCAGCATCCATATTAACATATCATGATGAAAATCAGCAACAACTTGCAATGGCATCCTGCAAAATAGACACAGACTAGCAAACAAACCAAACAAACTTACAATACATTAGTTGGTTAGTATTAAAAACTCAAAAAGTATACAAAGTTTACTATCACAATCCTCCCCTGAGGCTTATGCCTCCCCTCAAACTTTGCATTCAAGGGTTAAGCATACGAATATCGACCACTAAATGTTGAAACATAGGTCCATCAAAAGCTTTAGTTAACAAATCTGCCACATTATCATCTGTGTGAATTTTGACCACTTTAATTAAATGTTTCTCATATGCATCCCTGATAAGTGGTGCCTGATTTCAATATGTTTGGTTCTATTATGAAAAACTGGATTTTTAACAATACAAATGGTACTGTGATTGTCAATAAAAATGGTGGTATTCATGAAATTATACCCATAATCCAGCAATTAATTCTGGATCCATAGAACCTGTCCACAACAATTGGCAGCAGCAACATACTCTGCTTCAGTAGTAGAGGTAGCAACAATGGTCTGTTTCTTGCATTGCCAAGAAATCAGTCTTCTTCCAAGGAATTGGCAACCTCTATTTATGGATCTCCTATCCATATTGGCACTAGCATAGTCACTATCACTATATGCTGTCAGCTGAAATGGAGATTCTTTTGGGTACCAAAGACCTAATTTGGGTTGGCCTTTCAGGTACTTAAAGATCTTTTTGACAGCATTCAAATGAGAGGTAAGTGGAGTGACTTGGTGCCTTGAACAAGCACTCACAGCAAATGTAATATCAGGTCTAGAAGCAGTCAAATACATCAAAGAACCAATCATTGACCTGTACAAATGAACATTCACAGGAAGATCAGGTTCAAGATTGTTCTTTGGTTTGGGAGCTTCATAGGGAGTAGTGGCAGTCCTGACATTCTCCATATCAAACTTTGTCAACATATCCTTTACATACTTATCCTGACTAATGAAAATACCATCAGGTTTCTGCTGAACCTGTAAGCTCAAAAAGAAAGTGAGCTCCCCCATGGCACTCATTTGAAATTCACCCTTCATCAAATCCTCAAACTCTCTACACCAGGCTTCTTTTGTGGAACCAAATATAATGTAATCCACATAAACCTGCACAAGAATGATATCCCTGAAGTCTTTCTTAAGGAAGAGAGTCTTGTCAATGGCACCTCTTCTGTAACCATGCTTCAGCAGAAATGTAGAAAGCCTAGCTTACCAAGCTCTGGGTGCCTGATGAAGTCCATAGAGAGCTTTGACAACCTTATACACATAATCAGGATGATCAGGGTCTTCAAATCCCTTGGGTTGAGTCACATAAAGCTCCTCTTCAATCTCACCATACAAGAAAGCACCTTTGACATCCATCTGATAAACCATAAAGCCCATATATGATGCATAGGCCAAGAATATTCGGATTGCTTCAACTCTGGCCACTGGTGCAAAGACCTCATCATAGTCTATGCCTTCCTCTTGCCTAAACCCCTGAGCCACTAACCTTGCTTTGTTTTTCACCACAATACCCCTTGCATCTCTTTTATTCTTCAAAATCAATTTTGTCCCAATGGCATATTTACCATCAGGGAGAGGGACCAATATCCAAACCTGCTGATTCTTAAATTGCAGCATCTCTTCTTGCATTGCTTCAAGCCAACTTTAATCATCCAGGGCTTGAGGAACACTGGTTGGCTCTATCTGAGAAAGAAAGCATGCAAACAGACAATGTTTGAAGTCTGTGTGATTGTCCCTCTTTTGATTATAGACATAGTAGATGAAAGCCACTTCACCATATTTAGTGTTCTTGACAGTGCTTCTTGTTCTAACAGGTGCTTGAGGATCTCTAATAATTTTTGATAGGGGATGAGCATTATGAATCCTCTTTGTTGCTGTAGGGTTGACATTAATTGTGGCATCAAGGTTGTTGACAGTAGGCCCAAACTCAGTATCATAGGAAGCTGAGTTAAAGAGACCAGGCTTGGGCTGATAATTACCAAGATCAGAAGGACTTGGAAATCTTGTAAATGGCTTCTCAAAGTCTGTAGAAGCTTCAGTGGAAATGGGAGATTGTGCAGCAGGACTATCAGCAGCTTTGATCTCATAAGTAGAAATAGGAGAGCCTTCAGTAGAACTGTCAGCAGCATCCTTGTTTCCACTGACTGCTTGTGCTGATTGTTGAAGTATGGCATCAGTCTCTTGTGCAACCTTTTCACTGAGTCTCTGAGCTTCCTGAGTGGCTGCATGTTCTTGCTTCTTAAGTCTATCAAGATCCTCTGCATAATGTGACTCATCTTCTTGTTCAGCAGCAGAATGATGACCTACAAAATGGTTAGGCGGAAAAGAAGGTACAACAATGGTATGTTCATATGGCTCAGAGTCACTCTCTGAGTCATCATCCATGGAACCTGCAGGGTTAGAAAATGGATCTTTGGTACCTGCATTTGGATTAGAAGCATGTCTAGTGTACCCCAAATAATCAGTCAAATAATCTAGGTCAAAATACCAAGAATGGCCCTGTCCCTGACTATTAGGCTGATCTTTAAGGAATCTTAGATTAAGGGTCTCCTGTATCCTTTTGGCATTCAAATTGTAAACCCTATAGGCCTTGCTATGAGCTGAATAACCCACAATGTATCCCTCATCAGCTTTCCCATCAAACTTGCCCAGTGTGTAAGCAGTATTCAAAATGGTCACTTTGCAACCAAAAGGTTTAAGGTAATGAATGTCTGGAACTTTCCCTGTGAGAAGTTCATAAGGTGTCTTGACATGATTTCTAGTGATGGATACCCAGTTCAAAACATAGCAAGCAGTACTTACTGCTTCAGTCCAAAACATAGTGGGTAACTTAGAGTCTGCAAGCATGGATCTTGCTGCCTCAATTAAGGTTCTATTTTTCCTTTCAGCAACCCCATTTTGTTGTGGGGTTCTTGGAGTACTATAGTCCCTTTTTATCCCTTTAGACTTACAGAATTCAATGAAAAAAACATTTTTGAACTCTGTCCCATTGTCACACCTAATGCCTTTAAGCTTTTTATTTAGCTGGTTTTCAATTAGAGTGATGAATTCTTTTAAAATAGGAGTTGTTTCATCTTTAGTTTTCAAAAAGAATACCCAGCAAAACCTGCTATAATCATCAGTGATAACCAGGCAGAAGTACTTATGATCAATACTTCTGAAAGGAGTTGGACCAAAGAGATCCATGTGCAACAGCTGAAGAGGTTCTGAGATGGTGCTCACTGGTGTTATGGCTTTGTAAGAGGCTCTGTGTTGCTTTCCTTTGTTGCAAGCAATACAATTGTGTTCATTGGTGAAGAGTTTTGAAGGAAGGCCCTGAACAAGACCAAGTTTAGACAACTTGTTGATGGTCTTGTAGTTTACATGAGCCATTCTCCTGTGCCACTTAGTAGATTCATCCTGGGAAGCTTTGGCCACCAAGCATGTTAGATCACCTTCTGGCTTAACATCATTCAGATTGAATGTGTACAAGTTGAAGGTTCTAGGAACTCGCAGCAAAACAGTTGTATCTTCCGGAAGTTTGAAGTCCTTGGAGAGCACAAGACATTCATCCTCAGAGAAGAAAACTTTATTCTTAGTGTCACATATTTGTGAGACAGAGAACAAATTAAAGTGCTCAAGTTCCTTCACATAATAAACATTCTTAAAATCTAACAGAGTTGTTTTGATAGTTCCTTTCCCAGTGATTTTGCCATCTCCACCACCAAAAGTCACAGTTCCTCCTCCTTCTATAGGCACAAAGTCATGCATCTTATCTTTGTTCCCTGACATACTTCTGGAACAACCACTATCAACTATCCCTACTTCAGTACTCTTCAGAGGATGATCCTGCAACAACAACAAAAAATATACAAGAGTTAGTACACATTGAAGACTCAAGTCATTGCTGACTTGAGCCTGCCTTGTGGATCATTAGAGGTAGGCCATGTAGATGTTTAAGATCCACCATTGTTCTTGGGCCTATAATGGAAATTAGGTCCCTTCTTTGACCAAGAACAACCTGCTGAGGGCTTCACAGTAGTATCCCAATACCTTCCACCAACATACATTGAGTCAAACTGTCTAGGCCAATAACCATTAGAAAAGAAAGAACTAGTGGGTCGAACATAAGGTCTAGTACTGGTTCTTCTCCATGAAGAATGTTTTTCAGCAGAATTGGATTTCTGCTGATGTGGAATAAAAGAGGGTATTTCATTAACATTCTTCCACATTTGCCTAGGTTTTCCTTGACTAAAACATTCTTTGCTCATGAAAAGTACAATCCTTAATCAAATGAAATTTACTTCCACGCAAAAAACATTTCTTCTTTTTAGAAGATTTATTCAAACTGAAAGATGTTCCATAACATGAAAAAGCATTCAAACCACAATGATTAACGATGCGTGGGAATCGCAACAGGCTTTACCTCTCGAGGGATCTCGAGAAGCTTACAACCCCCAGTAGGCAATGTACCTGATCGTTGTAGTATAGTATAGTGACAAGTACCGGGGGATTGATCGTTCAGCTTAGGAATAGTGTCGCTAGGATTAGAAAGCCTAAATACTAGTTCTAAGAGTGAGGGATGATTATTTTTGTATTTTTATATTTTTATGAAAGCAAGTAAATATCTCGGGTTTTGAAGGATTTGGGCGGAATTAGTTGCTAATCAACTAACCCAATACTAAGATGCAATCAAAATAAAATACTAGAAATGAAAATAAACTAATTATACTAAAGTTGTGAGCAGTAATTAGAGAAAATGTGTTTACTTAGATTTCACTACTCCCTAGACATCTTTTACACGTTAATTACTTGTTATAATTGCATGGATGACGGATCGTATTCCTTAATACCATTCATGGGTTGGCACACATAACTCCCGAATTCTATGAGCTCTTATCTCCTCCTACACCATGCCCAGCACAACTATAGGGATTGTAAACAGTGGCTCATGCATTAAATACAACCAATAAAGACCTAGTGCGCCTCGGTTCATGTTTCTTAAGACGTTCAAGCATGTTACCAAATGGAGATCTGCCAGTTTTCTTAAGCCTAACATATAAATCACTCATCCAAGACAAAGATAAACAAGTAATCAACACATAATTAACATCTAGGTTTCATTAGATCTAAGCAAACACAAGATAGATCTAGCCTAGCATGATAGAATTAAGACAAGAACAAGATATAGACAACCAACACATAGACATATTGATTGAATTAAAGGAACACTTATCTTGATTAAACATGCAAGGTATCAAGGGTTTGGAACCCTTGAAAAACCTGTAAAGTTACACCAAAATCGTACTTAGGGTTTCTCCCAAAACTTCTCCCCCTATTGTGTGAAAACTAGAAAACTATATATAGAAAAATAGGTCTGACGGCGTCAAGACAAAGCTTGTGACGCCGTCACCTCGCCGCCAAAACTCTTCTCGGACTGCCTTGATCTACATTTGACGCCGTCAAGACTTATACAATTCCAGGCCATCATGACTCTTTTACTCTTGACACCCTTCCTACGTGACGCCGTCAAATCTGTATTGGGTCGTCATGGACTTCTACTCTTGACACCGTCAGAGGATTGCTCTTGACGCCGTCACCTACTGTTCCCAGCATGGAAAATTAAGACTTTGGCGTTTTCTTCACTTTTATGCTCCAAAAATGTCCGAATTGCTTCCTTTTCCAGATTTCTCTCCCAAAGTACCTAAAATCACAAAAGGAACGATTTAGGGCAATATTTGATCAAATAAATTCGGATTCGGGCTTAAATGACCCCCTAAAAATGGATCATTTTTCGCCTCATCATATACCCTTACACTTGATATTTACTTGTCCTCAAGCAAATGCGCTTTTATTCTAGTCAAAATATAAGTTAGGGGTCATTTAACACTAATATAAAAGTAATTACAACAAATAATCATTCCACTAAAGACTAATAGACAAGCACGGAGGTCATACACTAGCACCTCACAAATAGTGTTTAGATACTCACATCTCTCGGGTGTAATAAAGTGTAAATTACAATATGGAAACGGAAGATATCTCTCACTACCTGTCATAGCAAAATAGATTACCATAGGCTTGGGAAAGGATCAAACCTCCACCACATGGCGTAAGCACCTAGGATAAACTATCAAAGAGGTCTTTTAAAGGGTTGTAACGTTAGGTATAGGGATATGAAATACACGGTTTTGTTGGATAAAGGAAGTTTTACTGGTGGCGAGTTAACAATCTTGGTTAATTACATGTACAATATGGCGTTGCTAAGCCAAGACTAGACTCGACTTATGCTAATAAATCAAAAATAACAAAAACATGAAATAAACATAGAATGAAATGGGATGGTAGTCCGTATGTTTTTTCTCTTTTTCTTTTTTTTTCTATTATTTTTTCTTTTTCTTTTTCTTGATTTTTCGATTTTTTTTTTTTTTTTTTTCATACACTCTTACCCTACCATCCAAAATAATACATCATAGGGAATGAACATTCCCCTTACACTTGAATCTTTACATACTTTACATTAAACTAATCTAATGACTCGAATTAAGAAAATCAAAACACTTGGAGCACTTTTAAGATTAACTTACATATGGGGGTAATAAGTGATGTTCTTCCCCATTACTCCATAAAATAAGTACTTACCCATGAGTCTCAATCGTCCCAAAACAATATGTACAAGGATATGACTCGACTTAGCAACCATGTAATCAATTAGATAGTTAACTTAGGGTTTAACAAATAACAATAATGCACTAAAAAATGAGCGCATACATGGAAGGCTAAGGCGATTTGGTTGTACATTTAAGTGGGGTGTAACAAATTCTTCCTTTAAGTAAAATGCTTAAAGTTAGAAACGAAAAGATAGGCTCGGAGGGGTGTACTAGGGGTTTCGTGTACTAAAAATGAGTACAACGCTAAGGGTGTGGGAAAAATTAGTTGACTTAACTAGCCAAGTAATATGACTTAAGTGGTCAAGAAATTATAATACGGGTTTAACACAAGGGTGATCCTAATGCCTCTTATCATGTAGCAAATCCTACTACACGAATGTAGTCTCACTAGCGGTCTCGGGATGCATCACTAACGCAAGTTCTAGAATCTAAATGCTACCGGTACACTCATAAGCACTAATAATAAATGTTTTTCCTATCAAATCTAAAGGCGAACCTCACATATTTGGGTGGAAAATTTTTCTGAATATACGGTTATGTGCTAGTCATAAAATCTCCTATCCATGAGACGCTTGCTATGGCTAAAGTTTCACTCCTAAATGTTGTAAAAAAATTTAAATTTGGCGCTAAAATTGCACTAACAAGTATTTCTCATAGTTTTATTACACATCTACCATTAAACAAAACAAACTCAAGCGAAAGTGTACATGTAAGGTATCATCATTTTCCCCTCCCCTTACACTTAAGATGAACATTGTCCCCAATGTTCAAGTAAAGAATGTAAAAGTGAAATAAGTAAAAAGAATGAAATCAAATACTCTCCTGATTCACTCGGTATGGATAATAAGGTGGTCAGGTTAAATCTTCCTCCAAGAAAATGAACAATCAAAGCTTCCCTTCCAAAATATAAATCATCTTCTTGTCATACATAACCTGTAAATCCTGAGAAAACAGACAAAAACCCAAAGCATCAATCCGAACAAAGACAACTCACAACTAGATGTAATTCCAGACTTAGGAATAAAAACAAAACAATTAAAGATATAATGCTTGTGGAATGAATGTTTGCAGATTTCCTGGAGTTTATAAAACTAAAGAATCAACAAAAAATTTAAGAGTCCGGTATAAACAAAACTAGCAAAATTTCCAGAATTTTACACGTGACGCCGTCAGAAGTGACCTGCAGAAATTCTTATGTTAAGTTTCCGGAAAATTTTTGGAAAAACTTCGTCCTACTTCCTGGAAAATCCTGCAAAACATCATTATGACTCGATACAAGCATTTGACTCTAACAAGTACTAATACACATGTCCATTTATTATTGTTGTGGTTCATGCTCAATTTCGTTCTTATAAACAAATTTGGATCTCCCTTACACTTATCTTTTGCAAAATACCTTTATATGCAATTAAGACGAAGTTAAAAACAAAATAAAGCATTTTCACAATTTACTTTGAAACATGAGGCACAAACAATAAAAATAAAACATGCATACGGAAACAAATAAAATCAAACAAACAAACAAACAAACAAATAAAAACACACAAAACATGGGTTGCCTCCCAAGAAGCGCTTGTTTTTGTTCGAGTCACGAGCCTGACTCTACCCTTATTTAACGGAAATAGGGGAGGTTCTCCCTACACTTAGGATTAAGTGTGGGTGAAAGTAGCGATACACACCCTTAGGGTGTGAATATGCCACGTGAGGTGAAGGGGGTGAGTGAATGGCTTCCTTCATCCTAAAACTACCCGGATAATATTGGTTGATGGGTGGGTCGGTTCCTCTTTTGTCTCCTAGAAATATATCTAAGGATGGAAAGGTGTGTAAAGATTGAGGTTCCGGTTCATCAACACTAGGAAATTCCCTAGAACTAGGAGTAAGGTTATCACTACAAGTGTTCAAACCTATATCCTCAAGTGGTGCCTGGTCCAAGGGTTCTACCTCCATCGGAATTCCTAAAGTTTCTTCTACTTCTTCCGGGTAAGTCACGGGCGGTGTGTGTGCCTCAAATGATGGTTGAGTATTTTGTGGGCTTATGTTCTTCACCTCATCATTCCATGTGTCAGGATCTAGCCCTAACATTCTCCCAAGTATCTCACGTGCTTCTCTAGGCATCTCAACTTCTATGTCCGAATCATAAGGATCATCCTCAATATTCTGACTGCTATATACAAATTGCCCAAGAGATTCATCATCTGTTTCTTGAGATTCATCATCATCGATCATAAAACCTAGGTCTTTTTGATCAATGTGATCATGTTCGGCTAAATCCTCCTCAATTGTTTTCTTAGGTAGTGATAATAGCAAACCTAGTGCTTCATCCAACTTATGATTTGTTGCAATGGCTCTCTCCATAATTCCTTGGAAAACTAGGTCGCATTTCCTATTGGCCTCACTAAAACTAGATCTTAAACATGGAGGTTGTTCATAAGAATCTATCCTAGGTGAAGGCTCATATGATTCATAGGTGTCTCTAAATGAGGTATTTTTAACTCTTTGGTGTGTTAGCCGCTCAACCCTATCTTGCAATCTTAGAAGTCTAAGTGTAGAGTCCATTTGAAGCAAATTACAAACAAAATCACAAAGAAAAGATAGACTACGAGAAAGCTACAAAAGAAAAAATCTCACTTGATAGGAATCTAATGAGTAGACCTAATAAAAATCAAATTCAACCAAAACAATAACTATTCCCCGGGCTGCGGCGCCAAAAACTTGATGCGTGGGAATCACAACAGGCTTTACCTCTCGAGGGATCTCGAGAAGCTTACAACCCCCACCAGGCAGTGTACCTGATCATTGTAGTATAGTATAGTGACAAGTACCGGGGGATTGATCGTTCAGCTTAGGAATAGTGTCGCTAGGATTAGAAAGCCTAAATACTAGTTCTAAGAGTGAGGGATGATTATTTTTGTATTTTTATATTTTTATGAAAGCAAGTAAATATCTCGGGTTTTGAAGGATTTGGGCGGAATTAGTTGCTAATCAACTAACCCAATACTATGATGCAATCAAAATAAAATACTAGAAATGAAAATAAACTAATTATACTAAAGTTGTGAGCAGTAATTGGAGAAAATGTGTTTACTTTGATTTCACTACTCCCTAGACATCTTTTACACGTTAATTACTTGTTATAATTGCATGGATGACGGATCGTATTCCTTAATACCATTCATGGGGTGGCACACATAACTCCCCAATTCTATGAGCTCTTATCTCCTCCTACACCATGCCCAGCACAACTACAGGGATTGTAAACAGTGGCTCATGCATTAAATACAACCAATAAAGACCTAGTGCGCCTCGGTTCATGTTTCTTAAGACGTTCAAGCATGTTACCAAATGGAGATCTGCCAGTTTTCTTAAGCCTAACATATAAATCACTCATCCAAGACAAAGATAAACAAGTAATCAACACATAATTAACATCTAGGTTTCATTAGATCTAAGCAAACACAAGATAGATCTAGCCTAGCATGATAGAATTAAGACAAGAACAAGATATAGACAACCAACACATAGACATATTGATTGAATTAAAGGAACACTTATCTTGATTAAACTTGCAAGGTATCAAGGGTTTGGAACCCTTGAAAAACCTGTAAAGTTACACCAAAATCGTACTTAGGGTTTCTCCCAAAACTTCTCCCCCTATTGTGTGAAAACTAGAAAACTATATCTAGAAAAATAGGTCTGAAGGTGTCAAGACAAAGCTTGTGACGCCGTCACCTCGCCGCTAAAACTCTTCTCGGACTGCCTTGATCTACATTTGACGCCGTCAAGACTTATACAATTCCAGGCCATCATGACTCTTTTACTCTTGACGCCCTTCCTACGTAACGCCGTCAAATCTGTACTGGGTCGTCATGGACTTCTGCTCTTGACGCCGTCAGAGGATTGCTCTTGACGCCGTCACCTACTGTTCCCAGCATGGAAAATTAAGACTTTGGCATTTTCTTCACTTTTATGCTCCAAAAACGTCCGAATTGCTTCCTTTTCCAGATTTCTCTCCCAAAGTACCTAAAATCACAAAAGGAACGATTTAGGGCAATATTTGATCAAATAAATTCGGATTCGGGCTTAAATGACATCCTAAAAACGGATAATTTTTCGCCTCATCAATTAACAGAATTGTTTTTAACAGAACTAGAAATATTGTTTTGCAAAGAATTAGAAAACAATCTTCAGAAGAAACTGTCTTGGAATCAGCAGTAACTCCAGCAGGCTTGTTGGGAGTCTTGGGTGATGTCTTGGGTATGGTCTTGGGTATGGTCTTGGAAGTGGTCTTGGGAGTGGTCTTGGGAAGGTCTGACTTCTCACTTGAATCACAACTTGCATAAGAAGTAGACCCTTCATCAGAAGACTTGTCACTGTCACAACAAGAGACAAAGTCAGTAGATTTAATAACAGGGTCTGGCAAGTCACTTGACTTTTTACCATAGAGATGGTGTGATCCATCAAAGTCAACAGGTATGGACAGGTCTATTGGCATATGTTCCCCTCTAATAGGTCCAGGGACAGCATTCATTCCCCCTTCCTTAACAAATTTTACAGGTGTTTGAAATGCTAAGGCTGGTTCAGGGTCAAAAACACTAGACATATCAGGATAAGTTAATTCTTCAGGATCTATATATTTCTCATATCCTAATGCTTTTCTAGACCTAACAGATTGGCGACCATCAATCAATTTATTTAAATTAGAGGCCCCTTCTTGCCACTTCATATGACCAGCCACCTCTTTATCTAACTTAACTTTTAATTCTTGTTTTTCTTTTTCTACATCTGATTTTTCTTTTTTAGTACGTCTTAAATCTATCTTTGCACATTCAAAATCACTTTCTAGAACTCTTATCTTTTCATCATATTTAACTTGATTCTTTTGAAACCACACCTTTTGTTTTTCTAAAGTTTTTAAAGCCTTTTTATAGGCCTCAACTTCTATATAACACTCATTGTACTTAGGTTTCAATTCATCATATTCTTGTTTGAGTTCATTGTATCTTACACTACATCCAAAAACACAATTGTGTACTTGAGAGATGCCCATTAAGGAAACTTGCTCCTTCTTATCCTCTGAGGGGGAGTATGCAAGCATATTCACTTGTTCAGAAGTAGAAGCTTCATCTTCAGCAGGTTCATGAACAGTCCAATCAATCTGGTTATCCAAAGTCACCAAAGCTTTGGAAGGTGTAGCTTTAGAAGTCCCTGATTCCAATAGATATGAGCCATATCTAACTTCATCACCAGTCTTTCTTTCCTTGCATTCTCTTGAAAAATGGCCCATTTGACCACAAGTGTAGCATTTAACCTTCCTTCTGTCAAACCTTGCTGCATCTCTTCCATTAAAACCAAACTTTCTCCCAGACTTAGTCTCAAACCTTTTGATATTCATAGAAATCATTGCTAACTGCCATTTCAAGTGCATCTCCTCCATCTCCAATGGATCTACCTGTTCAAAATCCTCATAAGCAAGAAACTGCTGATGTTCATATTCAACCACAAAGGAATGAAGGATATCCTCCATTACACTACTGGATTTTGATTTAGGAGTTGATTTAGTTTGGGTTTGAGAAGACGCTCCTGAGGTATAAGAACTTGAGGCATGGTGCACAGGTTTTGTTGTGGTGCTTACAAAGGCTGAGTGAGTGGATGGTCGAATGGGACTTCTAACATCAGGCTCAAGAGATTTAAGCCTGTTGTAGAGGTCATCAAAAGAAATCATGTCCAACCCTCCTTTAGCTTTGAGAGCAATGCTGACTTGCAACCAGGATGGTGGCAAACATCTCAGAAACTTAGCATTGTAGTCCTCATTATCTGGCCTAGCCTTTAGCTGATTAAGTTGACTCAAGATCTTGTGGAACCTGTCATAGTCTTTGTGGATTCCTTCCTCCTCAGATATCTGAAACTCTTGAAACTGCTGCTTCAGCGTTGACCTCTTCATCCTTCTTGATTCTTCATTCCCACCAAATCTAGCCTTGATTGCCAACCAAATGTCCTTGGCATCATCCATGAAGTGGAAGTCACCCATGTGGTCATCTGGTATAGCTTGGACAGAATTGTTCTTACCTTATTCTCCCTTTGCACGGCTAGAATTTCTTCAGCAGTTTTGGGACCCACAATTGTAATAATCCCATCAGCATCTTTTACATGTTTCTTGAGGCTGTTATGTAACAATTCGCATTTTCAGGTTAATTACCATTCCCGGAAAATTTCACTATTCACTTTTACTATTCATTTTTCCCGAAATTTTCCTGAAACTTGATTTTTGTTTCTTGGCCTCGAGTGATAAATCATTTCCATGGCAAATTAAAAGTTTAACTTTCATAAGCTCATTTTCGTGAAAGTTATTAAGGAATTACACGTTTTAGGGTAAAACGTCATTAAGAAATTCTACGCACAACGAAATTCGACCCCGTCAGGTGACCCCACATCAGAAAAATGTTTGACACACTCATGATTTATTTGAGAATAAATCATGATTGAGAAAAACATGACCAAAATAAGCCTCGGCCGTGAAAAACTGGAATTTTCAGTTTTTAAGCATTTTTACTCAGCCGTAACCTTAGCCTATACCTGCACCGCGTTTCTAATACGATTTGAGTTTTCAACTTATTAGAAAAAGTCAACATATTTTTCCCCCCTCCATTGACCACAAATCATCCCTTGATTTTATAAGTCATTCCTTGATTTTTAGGCTTACGGTTTGATGTCTAAAAGACATTTAATACCAACCGACACTAGACTGAGTCCAGTCTAGACATTATAAGTCATTTTAAATCATTTATAACCTATTAGAAAAGTAACATTTTACTTTTCTCAATTTTACGCAATATTCGTACGTTTTACGTATTACGCGTTTTAGACCCGTGTTTCCAGTTTTTAGCAGGGTTTTACCACCCAAATGGAACCTACCACTCATTTTATATTTTATTATGGAGTATTTTGACATGTTTAACCATTCTTCCAAGTTTCGTATTTTTACGATACCCGGTTTTACGTTTTGAGGCTTAATCATTTACGATTGGCATTTCCCGGAGTCAAAACTAACCAAGTATCTTGGATAATATCATCAAAAGTCCACACCTTGTTCCCCAAGCATATGAACCGCCACTAGGGGGGGGGATTCACACTAGGTGTCTTAATCTCATGCATTTAGTCATGAGATGAGAACATGTGTTAACCTTGGCCTCCAAGGTTTGACAAGTCAAGGTTCTAACCTCCTCAAGACCTTATTTATGCCTTCTCTTCCCCTCCTTGGCCATTCCAACGACCCACACACACCAACACCATCTCCTTTGCTCATTTTCTTCCAAATTTTTGCAAGATTCAAGAGCAAGTTCAAGGTAGAAACCCTAGTTAATCTTAGGTTATCAAAACACTTCCATAACCTCATATACTTGGTGATTTCTCTTGAGTTTGAATCCACTCAAGTCACCTCAACTTTCATCATCTCTCTTTCAAGATTACAAGAGTAGAAAGATTGCATGAAGTGAAGTGGGTTGAAGCAAGTCTATCAAAGTCCTATCCTTACATGTTAACTTCCTTTCATCTTTGAAAGCCAAAAGTTGTAAGCCAAACCCTAACATGCTTCTTGTTGAATAATCATGTTCATGTTATTTACATATTATTCATGCTTTATATGTCTTGTATTCATGTCCATGATGTTTAAAAATGGATAAAACGAGTATTGGTATACATATGTTAACTTATGACAAGCAAACAAGCAAACTAGTGATTTTATTGAAAAACCACGACCACAATAGTATAACTTTGATATTTGACACTTACTTACTGTTAAAGAGGACTTAACAAGGAAAACATAGCAATTTGAATCACCCAAAACGAGTACATGAGTCAAAAGTTATGACCATTTGAAGTTAGCGAAACCAAAACGGCAAAACTGCCTAAATAGCATTCTGATCAAATTTTGATTTTGAAAGTCCCACTTCTGGTCCAATTCATCAAAAAGTTAAAACACGAAAGTTGTCCGGAACGCCGTTTTCGTACAGGAACAAAGAAGCTCGAGCCCTGAAAACGCTTTCCGAGTGACAATTTCTTCAAATTCTTAACAGCCCATTTTTAGACCAAAGTCATTACATATAGGTTATGGTTTATGAAGACCAAAGGGGTCTTATGACCTATAATCAAGACCACAACCATGGCTAGAGCCAAGGTTGAGTCTCATGACCATTGAACAAGGACCAAAGGTCATGGCAAGGCCATGACGAAATGACCATGTAAGCTTACTTAGGCGTAAACATGAAACAAGGAATTGGCGAGAACTTGAACAAGCAATTTGGATCTACTTCACTTAAAAAGGAACCATGAGATATTACAAAGAGAAAATGGTCATACAAGACTTATGAAACTACCCCTAATAACAATCTTCATGTACTAATAAACTTTCCTAAGTTTATTCAAATATCGGACATGTAACCTTTCGGATCAAAACTTATATCTATATATTTCATCAACTACTACAATAGTAGGGAGCCTCATGTGAGGAGTTCATTATGTAAGCCATCGAGATGAGTTGTGGATTTACGAATTAAAGTGTCCTGGCTCCTCGAACGTTTACTAACATGACTTCTGAATTATGTCGGCCCGAACGGTAGTAAACGATATACAAAACATACATGTTTCATGAATCATTACTTTCAAAGACTTACACTATACATCATACCACATCATGGACTAAGTGTAAGACATATATTGGCGTGTTTATGTTTCCTTAGACATTATTCCAAACCTAAGTTACAACAATTATTCTAGGTTGCTCGTAGAAGTTCTTACGGCATATCCATCATTCTCATTATACATCATCCAACTCAAGGTGAGTTCATAGCCCCACTTTCCATTACTTAATTGTTTTACAAACCCTTGGGGGGAATACATGCTATTTTAACCGAACACAAATGCTTTCAAATTATATGCTTGCCTGATTGTTTTATTATCACTAAGTACTTGCCTTGCTGAACCGAGATCCCTTATTATGAACCATTTAATCACTAGCAATAGTGAGCGCGAATATTGTGAATAGGCCTATTGGGATTGACGAATCCCATTTGTAGTGAATACGTTCATACAAATGCATTAATATTTGAGACCTGGGTATGACAGCAACATACCTACCGGGATAAAACCGCCGATCGATATTGGTACCCGTTAACGTTTTGGTGTCATAAGCTTAGTGAATAATGTGATAATACCTTTTCCGGGCGTATAACAACGTGGCCCATCTTTGTTTTCCAAACATTGGTGTGAGTCTATAGCTCACACTACCAACATATTGTGTTCAAACATTAAACAAACTCTATGAATATCACTCAACCTTTGTGTTGACCTCTCAAGCATGTATTTCAGGTTCATGACGATCAAGGATGGCACGGAAGGAAACGGATACTCAAGAGGGCTATAAATTTTATTATCATTCAAAAACTCATTTAAACGTAAACTGTAAACATGGAACCATTTGGGACCTCATTTTGTAATCTCTAATATTTATATAATTTGAATGATAAACCTTTTAAAACGACTCAATTGGAGTTCGTTTTCTATTATTGTGACTGTTGTGCCGTCGAGTAACACCCAGTTTGAATTCCGCTGCATCCATGAATTGGGGGTGTTACATGTTACCCTTGCGGACAACCTCCCAAAGATTCCAGTCAATGTTTGTGATCCAGTTTTGCATCTTCATGGACCACAAATCATAGTCTTCAGCATTCTTCAGGTATGGGAACTTAGCATTACTGTTTGAGAGATTGAGTTGTTGGAGAGAAGTGGTGTTTTGGTTCTGGGTTGTATCAGCTTCATCATCTGATCCAGGCATTTTTATTGATTGTTTTTGAATGAGATGGTGTAAGATTTGTGCTTCTTAGTATCACAGAGACTCTCCCGAGGCTCTGATACCACTTGTTGAAACTTAGACCTTGATAGATCTTCTGAGCACTCTAGAATCGTTAGTTATGTTAATGTAATCACCAACACACTAATAGACAATTTCTGTAACTTGTATTTTAAAGCGGAAACTGATGACGTATAGTCTATATATGGGCCACGAGCCCAAATGATGAACATTACTAAGGCCCAAAACCACCATGCGTGGGCTATTGTAACTTGGGCCGCATCAATAATGGGAACAGGCTCACGTAAGCCCAAACCCATATAAACTATACACGGTATAGATAAGGATCATCTATCTATGGAATAGATATTCTTACCCGGATAAGCACCATGGGTGCGAAACGTAAGGAGCACGAACCCTACAAGGGTCCTGCGCCTATATAAGGAATGACATAACTCTCATTCAAGGTACGATTCACAAAACCCTAAAACTCTTTAAGAGAACCCTAAATCGATTACTTACTCTCACGCCGGAGCCTAATCGTGGGAGATAATCCCACGATAAGCCTAACGGTGTTGTTTATTTTCTTAGTGCGCAGGTTACAAGTACTAAGAAGCGAATTGGTACGAGAGCAAGAGCCCATAATCAGGAACGCCCAACTTTTGTATCAACAAGTGGCGCCATCCGTGGGACCCTACTAAGAACTAAGAACTAGAATGACAAAGAATAAGAATTCAAGTCAGCGGACTCCGCAGTCAGAAAAACGTGACCCCCAGAGGAAGAATCAACAAGATTCGACCCCTAGGCAGGTTATTGGAACAACCAGCGCACCTGGTCACCAAGAGGCAGGGACAACCCAACCTCTTCCAATGGTAGAACTACCTGTAAGGACTACCCAAATCACCCAGTGGTCCCAAGCGTTGAGAAACTCCAGCGCACTCTCTTCACCATTCCTCACCAAACTGTACGCGCAGTGAACAACACTGTGCCACCAGGCGCGCCTAACCGAGATAGGGTGCCTAATACGGAGGCAGACATTCTTGCAGCAACTGAGGACACACCCAATCTAATGTTGGGAAATTTTGTATCCCAAAACTATGAAACCTTAACAGCCCTCATGCAAGAAGAAGCAAGGAGAAGGGCAAGCACGAGCCTACAAGCTCGACTCAATTTTGGTCCTGAACGTGAACCATCACCACTGCGCCACCCACGAGGAAGACGCGTAGAACGTACCACTATCCACGATAGGCTGGGTACGACATCTGATTCACAATACTCAGAAGACAGCGAGAGGCGCACTAATGTTCACTCCAGACTTGGCAGTCGAGGGAGACAAGACCGATTAGGACCTCAGCATTCGCCAAGCCAAGGATCCTCCAAACCTGGGAGTAAGAGGATTCAAGACAGACTGGGGAAAAGAAGATCCCCAAGTGAAAGTCCCTCAAGCTCTTCTTCTGAAAGAAGCCGGCGCAAGCGCCGAAAAAGAGACTACCCTTCCTCTAGTGACTCCTCGGACAACTAGGATAAAGAAACAGGACACTGGAAGTCAAGAGGAAGACGTCGCGAAGAAGAGAATGAAGATATGTCTCTTCCATGGCGTCGCCAGAAAGTTGACGCGTTTACACGATGCATCAGCGATTACTCAGATCGCAAACGCAGGCGCATGCCCACTAATGTGAAAACATATGATGGAACAGGTGATCCGGATGATCATCTAAAATTTTTCGAATCAGCCGCCACCATCGAAAACTGGCCACAGCCTGTGTGGTGCCACATGTTTAATTCTACGTTAGTAGGGAACGCGCACACATGGTTTTGCAAACTCCCACGTAGGAGCATCGGTGGGTTCGAGGAATTACGGAAAGCATTCCGTCTCAACTTTACCCAGAGAAAGAAGTGCGCTAAAAACCCTGTTGAGCTATCAAGAGTGAAACAGCGCCAAGGGGAATCAACCAGCGCTTTTATGGAACGCTTCAAGGATGAGTGCATACAAGTCAAAGCATGTCCCGAAATCCTAAAAATTTCAGGGTTCATGAATGGGATTAATAACCCAGAACTTATCCGAAAGCTAAATGACAAAGTTCCCCAGACTTTCAATGAGCTAACAAAGCGCACCTGATCCTTTATACAAGGAGAAGCAGCTGTTGCGGAGAGCAAAAAGGGTTATTCGAACTATAGGCAGCAAGAGCAGCCTAGGAGACAATCCAACGATAAGAATAACAACCGCAGCAGGAATTATCGCAGCGGAAGAGACAATGACAAGTATACCCCTCTCACAAAAACTCCGAGGGAAATATTTGTAACAGAAGGTGCAAACTTCCCAAAACTGCCACCAATGCGCACCACAGAGGAAAAGCGCATAGGGAATGGATACTGCGAGTACCATGGTCAAAAAGGCCATACAACTAACGAGTGCGTCCAGCTAAGACAACTAATTGAAAAGTTAGTAAGAGAAGGCAGAATGGACCACCTTGTAAAAAACATCAAAGAGGGAAAAGACAAACAGAGGAACGGGGGTAAGAAAGAACCCCCCAAAGAAAAAGCTGATACCATATACATGATACAGTCATGGCAGCATAAGATAAAGCAAAAAGTCAGCCAAAAATTCTCTCCAGAAAAAGAGATATCTTTCCCTACTCTAGCTGCGGACAACACAGTTGTAGAACCTCTAACTATTGAAATACATACGGGAGGACTTGATATCCACCGCATGTATATTGACGGAGGAGCATCCGCAGACATCCTGTATGATCATTGTTTCAAAAGACTGCGCCCTGAAATCCAAAGTCAATTGATACCAGCAACAACGTCATTGACTGGATTCACAGGAGAAAAGATCTGGCCCATGGGGCAGTTACGCTTGCTGGTGGTCATAGGAGATGAACAACACTCAACCGCAACATGGATAAATTTCATGGTAATAAAGTCTCCCTCACCATACAATGGTATCATTGGGAGACCTGGGATATCATCCATGCGCGCGGTATCATCCACAGCGCACGGAATGCTTAAGTTCCCAGTGGAAGGAGGAGTTGTCACCCTCTATAACACAACAGTACCACCAAGGGAGTGCCATGCGGTAACAACTGAAGTAGAGAATATTCCAGAACAGTGCACAGAAAAAACACAAAACCTAAAGGTCGCTATTCATCCCGACTACCCGGACCAACAAGTTTCGATTAGTGGATCTTTATCTGACAAAGGTAAAGCAGCCGTGTGCGCACTCTTGCAAAAGAACCTGGACATCTTCGCATGGGAACCAAAACACATGACAGGAGTGCCACGCTCTATCACAGAGCATAAGCTACAAATCCGACAAGGATATCCCCCAATACGACAGAAGAAGCGCGGCTAGGCTCCAGATCGTGCAAAGGCTATCCTGGAAGAAGTACATAAACTCGTAGACGCAGGCATCATGCGCGAAGTGTACTACCACGACTGGCTCTCTAACCCAGTTATGGTAAAAAAAAAAAAAAGAGCGATGGCAGTTGGAGAATGTGCGTGGACTTCACGGACCTCAACAAAGCATGTCCACAGGACTGCTATCCACTGCCAGAAATAGACTGGAAGGTAGAATCCCTGTGCGGATACCCTTTCAAATGCTTCCTAGACGCATACAAAGGGTATCATCAAATTCAGATGGCAGTCGAAGATGAAGAAAAAACAGCTTTCCACACCAGTCAAGGAGTGTACTGCTACACAAAAATGCCTTTTGGCTTAAAAAATGCAGGCGCAACATACCAACGACTGGTGGACACAGCTTTCGAGAAACAAGTAGGCCGTAACTTGGAGGTCTACGTTGACGACCTTGTCATCAAAAGCCACACAGAGGATGAATTGGAGCATGACATCGAGGAAACGTTTAGAACATTGGGACGAATAAACATGAAGTTAAATCCCAAGAAGTGCACCTTTGGCGCAACCGAAGGCATGTTCCTTGGATACTTAATAGAACCCGATGGAATCAAGCCTTGTCCAGAAAAAACAAAGGCTGTTATTGATCTCCCCTCACCGCGCACACTTAAAGAAGTCCAGTCATTGAATGGAAAGTTAGCAGGGCTAAACCGTTTCTTATCTAAGTCAGCAGAAAAATCCCTTCCTCTCTTTAAAACGCTCACGAAGTGTACTAAAAAGGGAGACTTTCGCTGGACCGAAGAAGCAGAAGAAGCTTTCCAACAACTAAAACAGCATCTGGCATCTCTTCCCAAACTTGTCGCACCGCGACCAGGGGAAGAGTTAATCATGTACTTATCGGCAACTCATGGAGCAGTTAGCGCAGTACTATTGACAGATAGGAATTCCGTCCAGACACCCATATACTTTGTAAGCAAAGCCCTGAAGAAGACAGAGACTAACTACAGCGCTATGGAAAAGCTGGTCTTAGCTCTAGTATTCGCAGCCAAAAGGCTGCGCAGATACTTTCAAGCGCATCCAATAGCTGTAATCACCGATCAGCCAATCAAACAAGTTATCTCTAAACCCGACGCATCAGGACGGTTACAAAAATGGAGTGTACTGTTAAGTGAATATAACATCTCATATAGACCGCGCACTGCAATCAAAGGACAAATCTTAGCCGATTTCATCGTGGAGATGCCAGATATCGACAGTCCAACATCTGCAACCAAAACAGATCTACAGGAACCCTGGATTCTGTTCACAGATGGGTCTTCATGTGTAGATGGATCAGGCGCATGCCTTATTCTTACAAATCCAGAAGGTATGGAATTCACCTATGCGCTACGCTTTGAATTCACGGTCACAAACAATGAGGCAGAATACGAAGCCCTACTAGCCGGACTACGCATCGCAATCCAAATGGGTGTACGAAACCTGGAAGCGAATGTAGATTCTCGGCTAGTCGCTAACCATGTGCTAGGTGAATATGAAGCCAAGGATGAACACATGATCCAATACCTAGAAAAGACCAAGTCCTTAATTAAAAACTTTGGCAGGTTCACAATAAAACAGGTGCCCAGAGGAGATAACAAGAAGGCTGATGCGCTCAGCAAGATCGCATCCACAAGCTTCGCGCACCTCTCAAAACAGGTATTGGTAGAAACCCTAAAAAACAAGTCAATCTTGGAAATGGAGATATCCACAGTGATAGAAGAACAAGATCCTACATGGATGACACCAATCATTGAATTCATTAGCAAAGGAACTTTACCACAAGACCATAAGGACACTCGAAGAGTGCGGCGCACAGCGCAACAATTTGAACTACGAGACAACATACTCTATCGACGCTCTTTCTTACAACCCTGGCTCAGATGTGTTGGACCTCTTCAAGCAGACTACGTATTCCGAGAAATCCACGCTGGATCATGTAGTATGCACTCAGGGCCGCGATCTGTGGTGGCAAGCGCTCTAAGGTCAGGGTATTATTGGCCAACCATGCATCGCGACGCACACGATCTGATAAAGAAATGCAGCAATTGCCAAGTACATAGGCCAATCCCGCGCCGACCACAACAAGAGCTAACACCAATTACCTCACCATGGCCATTTTACAAATGGGGCATTGACATCGCAGGACCCTTTCCAGTAGCAGCAGGAGGAGTAAAGTTCCTCATCGTAGCCATAGACTACTTTACGAAGTGGATTGAAGCAAAGGCGGTGGTGAGCATCACAGGAAACCAAGTCAAACGCTTTGTCTGGGACAACATTGTCTGTCGCTTCGGACTACCGGGAGAGATTATATCAGACAACGGAAAACAATTATGTGATAACCCATTCAAAGATTGGTGCGAGCAATTGAATATCACGCAACACTTCGCTTCAGTAAAACACCCACAAACCAATGGCCTAGTTGAGCGCGCAAACCGCAGTCTAGGGGAAGGAATAAAAGCGCGCCTTGACAGACACAAAGGAAGGTGGGTGGACGAGCTCTCGCATGTCTTATGGACGCATCACACAACAATCAAAACCAGTACTGGCGACACGCCATTCTCCCTCGTCTATGGAACAGAAGCCGTCATACCAGCTGAGATAGGAATGCCAACTATACGAACAGCAAAGGTCAACGTCACAACAAATGACGAGGAGCGGTGCATAGACTTGGACTTACTGGAAGAAAGGCGTGAACGCGCAGCTATACGCGAAGCAAAGGCTAAGGCAAAAATGAAGAAGTATTATGATGCAAAGGTCAAACACACCTCATTCAGGCTAGGAGACTTTGTATACCGCGCCAACGATGCGAGCCACGCAGAAGACACAGGCAAGCTCGGACCAAAATGGGAAGGACCTTATGAGGTCACAGACGCACTCAGCAACGGTGCATACAGACTGCGCGATATGGAAGGTCACGACCTAGCGCGCACTTGGAGCATCTGCAATCTTAAAAGATGTTACTTTTAGGCTATGGCCATTACACATACACCTTTGCATCCTAAGAGGTGCCCAATAAGCGTTTGTTTTTTCTTTTCTTTCCTAGGAATTGTATTTTTATTTTTTCAAAAAACTTGCAAGTATCAATAAAATGTTATGGTTTCTAGCTAACTCCATAGCGCATTTCACTTAATTGCGTACATACTTATATATGTCAATATTGTTATCTTATATTTTTGCCTACATGGCGTGCATGCACTAATTAAGACCCACGAAGGCATAAAGGATGAGTAAACCTACTAATTCACTCGTTGAGTAAGAGGGTCGCAAACCCATCAACATTGGATCACGCATCCTTGCTAAGCGCCTTACTTTTGAGACGTCGAGGTAAGTTTTATGTGCGCATCCCAAGACGGGTGCACAAATATTAAGTACACCGTACAAGCTTAGCAAATAACGAGCCAAGACACTTGGTCAAATAATAAAACTTAGCAAACAATGCAAGTATATTTCTTAAAGTCACGCACTTAACGAGCCAAGACACTTGGTCAAACAATAAAACTTAGCAAACAATGCAAGTATATTTCTTAAGTCACGTACTTAATTAACAAAAAGGTATCTTGTTCGACATTTTTACACAAAATTACAAGGAAAGATACATTTCATTATTTAATACATGTACAAAAATAGCCTACACGCTATGGCGATGCTCAGGGCTATCATCTGGAGCAGCAGAACTCCCCACCTCCTGAAGCTTTCTCAGAATCAAAGCGTCCTTGGGAGATATGGTAGGAACACTCACGGGAACCCCATCAGACCTGGGGATGTGTGCAGCATCCACGCCACACAACACTGCCTTGCCCTGAATGCCTCTCTTCTGGGCAGCCCTCTGCGCGTGACGCTCTAGAACCTCTTTCAAGGGAATCTCCCTCTCAAGAGCAAACGGGTTGAGGATGTGGCGAGGCTGCGCGAACACAGGAACCTGCAGCTGCGACGCATCAGGCTTCAAGAAGTAATCTGGTTGCGCCTCTGCATCCTCCAAAAGGTGGCGCTCCAAGGTCAACCCCGCCATAATTACCTCTATGGGGTTGTCTTGGTCGCGCTCCAACCTTCCAATGTGTGGCAACTCGAGGACCTTCAACCCCGCCATAGCCTGCATCAACTCATCATATGCAGCCGCATTATAACCAGGGAGCTCTGCCAAGTCCTTGCTCAGAAGCTTGGCCTCATGGAGATCCTCCATAGCCTGCGATTTCCCACGCGCCACCGCACAGTGAACCACCTTCCCAAAGGCGTCCAACACCTCTTGGGACTCCAGAATGCCCATAGCTGCCAGGCGCAACCCGTGACTAATCAACCACCTACATCAACAAAGACAATTTGTGTTAAGAAAAGGCATAGCAACAAAATATTATAAAAAAGAAGACTAAAAAGGAAGTACCTGCGCTCAGCAATGGTCGACATCAAATGAGGGTATAACTCCTCATCGTACTCGATGCTCAGGCCGCGCAGCTTGTTCTCCTGAACCTGGATGATCTTCTCCATACTCTCCTTGAACTTGGCGATACTAGCATAGTGCTCCACCTTCTTCTCCTCCAAGAACCTCACGGCCCAAGTCATGTCAGACTTATAATGATGAAGCTGCCCGCGCGCCTGCTCCACCTCAGCCAGTGTGGACAACTTCTCATGGGTGACCTTTTTAGTGTACACCCTGGAGGACTCCACCTCCGCCTGCGCTTTCGCCAGCTGCGCACGGATCCTAGCTATTTCCTCATCCTTCTGGGCGAGAGTACTGCTCTCCCCGACATACCTCTTCTTCAACTGAGCCACCAGCTAAGCCTGACGCGCAGCAGTCGCAGCCAACTCATCCATCAACTGCTGCGCCTCTACACCCTCATCAAACTTGGCTTTCCCCTCCTTGTTTTCATTCCGCAGAGAGGAAACCACATCCACGAAAACTCCATCATTCTTCGTGGCATCATCCCTACAATACATGAAGAAGATAGTTAGCACATATTACGACAAGTAATACACAAGAAACAGAATAGAGACGCAGATACTTACAGAAAGGGAGAGGCCTCTGCCGCCTTCTTATCCGCGCCAGGAGCGGATGTCTCCTCCTCCGCGTACGACTCCGAATCCCCAATAAGATAGCGTCGTCTCTTCTTGGTGCCACTGCTCCCAGCCTCCCCTTTGCACTTAAGATTCTGCGCCACTTCCTCCTTCAGCACCTCCTCAGGCTTTAGGATCTCAATGCTGTCAGATGATTCAGCGCGCGCCTCCTCCTCATGCGCCATCTCCACATCTGGCGCCACGCTCTGAACAGGCGTCACTTGGAGCGGCGGCGTATTCTCCGGGCCAACATCCGGCAGCACTGTCAAATGACCCTCGGTCGCCTCTAGAAATGGCTGCTCACCTTCCCTCAGAGGGCACACTCCCACAGTCACCTGCTTTGGTTTCTCCAGCTTAACAACGGCGAACAAATCCATCTCTGCGCACATGAACAAATAACAAAGAAGAAAGGATTAGTTATTAAAGGTGCTCATATAAGAAGACTTACATATTTAAAGTTAAAGGGACGAACACCCACCCCGACCTTCCTCATTTATAAAGGTTGGCACCTCGTCAGCAGCGCCGAAGTAATTTCGACTCAACCCCATGTGCACCAAAAACTCCTCCGTATAAGGGTTAATGGGTATGCGGTTGGCATCAAGAGTCTGCGCATCGGTCAGCCTATAGGAACCGGGTGCGGGGCGCCCATCCCTTGGCAAATTATCCTGAGTATAAAACTCAAAGGGGGATGGAAAAACCACGTCATCAACCCAGAAAAAATGCTCCCTCCAATGTCTAAGGGAATCTACCTTCTCAGTGTAACACTGAAGCGCCCCCAGGCGCTTCGCGAAAGACACCCATCCATTTGACCACGTTGTGTGGTAGAAGACACGGAACAAGGCTATGGTCGGCTCTATCGCAAGCAAACGGCAGTTTACTTCAAAATTCGACACCTTAGCCGCACCTATACAGTGCAGCTGTGAGATGTGGAGGCGATAGTGGTTGAGCAAATCGCTCAGAAAGATAGATATCGGTACGCGGTAATTCGCGTACTCGAAGAATTTCGTGTATAATCCTATTTTCCCTTCGGGGAAATCGGCCATACACGCGTCAACATCTGGAGCCTCTGGACGCACATCCAGAGGAATGAAGTAGTCAGATGTAAACTGGGTAACATCATTCTCCGTCATCGCAGAGCGAAAGTCCTCTAACTGGGCAACCATTTTCATTAATTCACTGAGACACGCACACAAAAATTACCTAATGAAATGATTACTTTCTTTGAAAAATACGCTTTTAAACGAAGTGAGCAAGGGTGAGTGTGTGTTTTTACTGTGTGTTTTTGTAACAATGGGGGCGGTGACTATTATATAGGGAGTAAAAAACCCTAGATGATGTCCACATGGATCCCACTAACAAAAACGTGTGGCTAGAACCAAAACGGTACATGCACTTTTTCCCGATTTACGAGGGACACGTGGACACAACCCCCGATTTTCGAGGTATTTCTTTGAAATATCTATGACTAGGTGCATTGCACTCCAAAATGGGCGGCAATATTTCCATGTTCTCCCGCCACGCTTACCGCTGTTAAGATTAGTCTAGCATCCGTGGCTACGAGCCGCGCACACTAGACTGGGGGGACATGATGACGTATAGTCTATATACGGGCCACGAGCCCAAATGATAAACATTACTAAGGCCCAAAACTACCATGCGTGGGCTATTGTAACTTGGGCCGCATCAATAATGGGAACAGGCTCACGTAAGCCCAAACCCATATAAACTATACACGGTATAGATAAGGATCATCTATCTATGGAATAGATATCCTTACCCGGATAAGCACCATGGGTGCGAAACGTAAGGAGCACGAACCCTACAAGGATTCTGCGCCTATATAAGGAATGACATAACTCTCATTCAAGGTACGATTCACAAAACCCTAAAACTCTTTACGAGAACCCTAAATCGATTACTTACTCTCACGCCGGAGCCTAATCGTGGGAGACAATCCCACGATAAGCCTAACGGTGTTGTTTATTTTCTTAGTGCGCAGGTTACAAGTACTAAGAAGCGAATTGGTATGAGAGCAAGAGCCCATAATCAGGAACGCCCAACTTTGTATCAACAGAAACAAACACAAGTTTTAATACTAAGAACTATCGATCCTTTATGGATCTTTTCAATAATATAAAAGTGTTTTCTAAAACGTAACTCAGTACATAATCGTGTGTTCCTTTTATACACAAGGAACCCTAAACCGTTTCACAAGAAACGTATATTCTAAAAACTTCTAAAAGATATGCATTATCACTTCCTAAATAAACTCATGCATATCCTAACTATATTACATAAAACACGGAAAAACTATATCCGCAGAAACTAATAATGCTGAAACTAAACTTCAGCAGAAACAATCTATAAGCAAAATCTGTGTCTTTAGTAGAAACCATCAGCAGATTCTTCAGCAAAATTCTCTCTTAGCAGAATTCCCAACAAATAATAACGGTTTTGTTTTCTAACTATGAGTGTGAGTCTATAGCTCACACTACGATTATTGTGTTCAACGACTTAACTACAAACTCTACGAATTCCACTCAACCTTTGTGTTGACTGTTTTAAGCATGTATTTCAGGTCCATAATGAACGAGGCTGGCACGGAGGAGCACGGATATTAAAGAGGGCTATAAATTTTATTATCATTCAAAAACTCATTTAATGTAAATTGTAAACATGGAACCATCTGGGACCTCATTTTGTAATCTCTGATATTTGTATAATTTGAATGATAAATCTTTTAAAAACGACTCAATTAGAGTTCGTTTTCTATTATTGTGACTATTGTGCCGTCGAGTAACACCCAGTTTGAATTCCGCTGCATCCATGAATTGGGGGTGTTACAGATTGGTACCAGAGCCATGGTTATAGAGAAACGGGTCTAATTGAGACCTAAACTATAACCACACTTACAAGCAAAAACATTTTTATAGCCTTCCACTCTCCGTTTCTTCCATCCTCTAGACGATTATGGACTTATTAAGCATTTTATACTACACAAACAGGTTAGCATATGGATATATGTACCCTTAGCATAATTGAGCATTTCCCCGTAAGCATTTTATACTACATGAACATATTAGTATATTGATATATACACTCGATTTATTTTCAATCATTTTATCTAAACAATGGACAAAACATATCTGCGTATGCCTATTCTAGGGCATTTCGACACAACCACATTCTCCCAATCATGTTCCTACTCCAGCATTTTATGTCCAAGATATTGTAACGAATTACAATGGTCTTCCCTATTTCCCGGACATTGTATGATACAATGGTCTTAATCATTTCTCAAATGTTTTGAGTCATACAATGGTCTAATCTACTTCCCTAACATTGTGAATTGCACAATGGTCTAATCTACTTCCGAGACATTGTGATTTGCGCAATGGTCTCTGGAATTATTCCATCACCTCACCAATATCATTTCATATGATATCAAAAACCCATCACAATCTATCGATTTTCAAAGAGAAATATGATATTTCTAGAGGATAAACTAATCCATCATCTACAAAAGCTGAAGTTTCTCTACATTCATCAAAGTTCAGCAACTTTCTCAACATTCATCAAAGTTCAGCAACTTTCTCTACATTCATCAAAGTTTTCTTCTGAAACCTTCATTGTTAAAAGTTCGTGATCCTGGCCAAGTATGGACTGTTTTAGAACTACTTAAAACTTACTTTCCACACGTATCTACCCGTACTATCTTCTATGCAATAGAATGTGAAAACATAGATTACAAGTCTTGTATGGGCGGGACTTGCAACTGAATGGTTTGACATCGCCTTTGTTTATTGGACAGTTTCCCAAAAGCAACGGACATATAACAATGTTGATCCCAGTTGAGCTTAAACGATCTTGTATAGAAGTTAACTTGATTAAACACTTAAGCTAATATGCGGAATATAAAAGCTTAACTTAAGAAGAATAATGATTCACTTTCAACACTTCAATATTATGAATACGAGCACTCGACAATGCTAGGGTTTTACAACCTTGAAGTGAATAATAATACGTACATAAACTAACCCTAGGATCCTCCTTTTATAGACCAAGGAATCCTACTAGGTTTACAATACCTTTCTCTACACGATAAGAATATTCTAGATGTATATAATATTTACACAATCTATTCTATAATTATCTAAGTTGTATACATCCTTATCCCTTCAGCAGTAGATTATGTCAGCAGCATTTAACCTCAGCAGCACTTTGACATCAGCAGCAGAATCATTACCACTAGCAGCAGTTTCATTCATAGCAGCAGTTTCACTTAGCAGCAGTTTCAAACCCAACAATCCTCCCTTAAACATATTATTTATTTCTAAATAAATAAGTTTCTGCTAAGAACAGTTAATCACTAGGAGGATGCTTCCAAACACTTCAAACCTTGAGAATTCAGTTGATCAAATATCTTCTTATACTTTGATAGCAAATTGAATGCTTGATCATCAGAATCATAATCTTTCTGCAACTTAAGTGATTTATCACCATTAATCATCTGATTGACAATATTCCAGTATCTTACCACTGGGTAATCCATTTCAGCTAGCATATACAAAGGAATTGGTCCAATTTCTAGCAGATGAACTCCAGAATCTTGAAAGAGTCTCCATTTTCTTACTTTGTATTCTACTATCTCTGTCCATTCAGAATCATCTAATGAAGGTTCATACATAAGTTTTAGAGCTCTCCATAGAACATTATCAGTCATAGTTTTGATATGATCAATTTGTTCTATCTCATAGTTTTTACCATCAAACTTCTTTGCTCCAAACTTTGCCTTGTATAACTTCCACAAGTCATCAACACCCTCTTTATCAAAGTAGTATAGCATCTGTTGAAATCTAAGAAACCTGTGAGTCTTCCCATCAGATCTCTCAACATCATGAAATGTTCCAATGTCAGTATCATAACCTGTAGTTACTTTGATAATAGGATATTTGACTCATATTGGTTTGGCATCAACTACTTCAGGATCTTCCATCTTGCCAACCATAGTGAAAACCTTCAATTGTTCTTTTAGATGTTCAGGAGGAATATGATCACAATCATTCTTGAACTTATCTCCTTCTGGCTTAGAACTGCTTTCTTCCCCTGTTTTCCTTTTCTTCTTTGCAAATGATTTATGAACTATACCTTTTCTTTTACCACTTTCCACAGAAGAAGTAATCTTAACTGCATCATCAAACTGCTTAACAACATCAGCTTCTTGAACATGCTCTGCTTCAGCCACTTTTTCAGGTACCAACTTCTTGTTCATCTGAGCAATATATTCCAAGTCTTCAGCACAGCCCATAGGATAAAAAGTATCTGTTTGTCTTTTAGCCACTTGATACAAATCATAAACATCTTGATCAGACTTAGGTTTTAAATGCACCAATTTCCATCCTTTCATATTCTTTAGATATCTTTCATACTCTTTTCTCTTTTGTAGTGGAGTTGGACCTCTAAGTACCTTTTTATTCTTTCTAGCAGCAGCATCTTCTTTCTTTTTCTTATCTGTGAACTTACTTAACCAAGATTTAACATCAAAAGTTTGATCTTCATTATCCTCAATCTTGATCAACTTGTTAAGTTCAATATCAGCCTCTATTCTTATCTTCTCATTCAACCATTCATCATACCTCCTTAAGTCTTCTGTCTCCTTTTCAATCTTTTCCTTTTCTTTCTGAGCAAGCTGTTGATCTTCTTGATTAATCATCTCTTGTTCTTTCAAAGCAATAGCTGAGTCATGTTTAATCTGTAATTTCTTAGGCCATAGATTAAAAGGTAGTACAGAGTAGTCAAAACCCTTATACATCCATTGAGATTCTGCAACTTGCTTGCCCTTTCCTTTGTCAGTAGATGAAGATACTATCTTCTTTGGTTGAGCAGCAGGTTCTCTAATGTCAACTCCTTTTAGAGGTACACTTGGTGTAAATGATGTAGTTGTTATTGTAGATGGTGTTGGTGGTAGTAGTATATGTTTTGAGGATGATTCACATAGAACTTCTGAAGTCTTCTTACTTAACAAAACCATTGCTTCAGCAGCAGCATTATCACTAGACCCAGCAGCAGAGTATTGTGCATCAATAGAAGTCACTTTTCCACTGGCAGCAGGATCAGCAGAATCCTTAGCAGCAGAATCATGAACAGCAGTAGAGACATTAGTCTTGTCAGCAATAGCAGCATTTTCAAGTTCTTTCACCATTGAATCCCCCAAATTCTTTAAAACTTCACCCATTACCCCTGTTGCCTTCACTAATTGCTCAGGCTCCAAAGTCTTGAGTTTTTCCACCACCTTTTCTTGAGTAACAATCACTTGTTCCATTACCACCTCATTCCCTGATTGATCAGCAACCACAAAATTCTCAGCATCTTCAGGACTTTCCACATCCATGTCTCCAATCACTGGAACCTCCCCTGAAGCCATCTCTTCATTTATAACCTGAGCACTTTCAACCTTCTTCAAATTTGCCTCCCCTGAACCCATTGCATCTTCATTCCTCCCCTGTTTGGAAGCATCATCCTCTTCCAAATGAGTAGAAAGTTCAGGTGAACTAATAACTTGAGAAGTGCCCACCTTCTTTAGCCTTTTCAATGAGGTTGAAGTTTTTGATTTCTTCAATTTCTTAATCTGTTTCTTCAATGTTGTGATTATCTTTCCTTGACTTGTAACCACTGTAGACAGAGTAAGAACCTTATCTTCCAAAGTAGTACACTTCAACCCCAAATTGGTACAAGTAACCGTCAATTCCTGAATGAGTTGCATAGTAGTCTCATCACTTCGACCTGTATTACCTGGTCCGAGAGGTGAATCATGGACATTGTCATCATGTACAGGAGTTTCCATCAATTCATTAGTCATTGGCCTGTCCTCATCACTTCGACCTGTGTAACCTGGTCCGAGAGGTGAATCTTGGGACATAAACTCAGTATCAAACCCAGTTTGATCATCTAAGCCCCCTGTATTTGCCATTTGGCTAGGGTTACCATCCTGAGAATTAGATTCAGTAGAATCCTTGTCTCTAGATGTTGTCTTGGATTGGGTCTTATTTATGTTATCACTATCCTGCTCTGCTGCTAAGCTAGAAACAGTAGTGACAGCCCTCACCAACATGTCCCCTCCATCAACTAGGACAACCTCATCTGGTACAGCCATACTAACACTATCCTGAGGTAGATCAGTGTTCTTTTTGGTTTTCCTACGGTTATAGTGTATTTTGGGTTGTGTAGCAGATGCAGAAAAATTGGGTGTGTGATGGGAGTCAGTGGGATTTCCTAATCCTTCACCCTGATTATTTTGCACAAGTTGCACCATATAAGGTGTAAGATTTTTATGTGTGCCTGAAAAACTTTTTCCATGCTTAACCAAGAAAGTGAAAGTTTTGGAATTCAATCTTGGAGCTTCATAATAACCAGCATGGCATCTAAACTCAATAAGTTGGTCAACAATAAAGAGCTGGAGAAATCTTGGATAGAGAAAATAAGAACCAGACTCTTTAACACTTTTAGCAATCCCCTCCAAAATCATATTTGAAAAATTAAATGGTTGACCTGTGCTTAAGCATACTATTACAGAAGCAATAGTAGTACTAAACTCATGCCACCCAGAAGTTTTAGGACTCAAACAATGAAGGAGAAGGTGTACCAAAAACTTGTATTGAGGACAGAGGAGAGCTTTTTGAAATTTTAAGTTGTTATGCTTGCCCTCATACCCCAAAGTTTTTAAACCAGCAAAAATAGAAAAATTAGCAAGGCAATTAGTCTCTGTTTCATCATTTAAGAGAAGAGATTCCCTTATAGATGATTCAGTTATACGAACCTTTTGCCTATCTACTAAAGCACTGACATATTTTTCCCCATTCATAGATTTGACTTTAGCAGTAAGCCAAAACTATTTGATGTAAGAAACATATATAGTAGGATTCACAGTGAGTGCATACCTAAGAGAAGTAGAATTCAAAATTTTAACCATGTCTGTGAGCCCTTCAGGAACCAACTCTTCATCCAAAACAGCCACACTATTGTGTTGCTCAGCCCAGGTACGTGCAATATCCATGAATTAGGGTTTTGAGGAATTGGGAATAATTGACTTTGAGAATTATTGAGTGTTAGGGTTTGTGATAACTTCAATTTGAAACGTGAGAAAACCAATAATGAAGATCAATTAGGCTTTAAAGTGATTGATAGAAGTTACACATCCCACCCTCACACTTACAACCGTAGCACCCTGATATCACTAGCAGCAGAGTTATATAACTAGCAGCAGAGTGTAATTATCCAACAGCAGAGTTGACTAAACAGCTTGGTCAAAAAGTCAAAGATCCTTAGCATTGAATGCGCTTTATACTCCGTAATCCCTATAAAAACTGACTAAATCTTTTCCCTAATTCACCACAATCAAACCCTGATCGCAATCAAAACGCCAATCAACCAAATCAAAACGTCAATTCACCCAAATCAAATCAAATAATCATGAAATCAACACCAGAAATCATCAATATCTCATCCGATTCATCATCTGAAGATGAATCCCCTTTTGAAACATATGTGCCTCCCTTCCGTCCTCCTCATAATGGTTGTAGAACCAAAGAGCAAGCCAAAAAGAGAAAGCATGATCTCCCTGTTTTCAAAGATCTTCTTCATTTGAATCAAACCCCAAGCACTTCCAGGGGTAAAGCTGTGATGTCCCCCAAGTCTCCATCGTCTTCAGAATCATCAGAAGACCCAGCTTAGATCCCTGTCAGACAACCATCTCCAAGGGAGCTTGTTTCCCCTTTCATCTACACTTCATCAGATGAGGATGAGCCTCCAAATGAACCACCTTCCACTCCTGAGAGGCCACAATCATCAAGGCAAAGACGCAAGACATCCACCAAGACAAAAAAGACAAACCTTCCTCTTCCTAAGGAGAGAAAGATTGTTCTTGGGCTTCCATACCATAGGAAGTGATGTAGTTGTAGATGATAGTCTTTTGATTCCATCTTTTGGTGTTTTCTTTTGATGTTTGATCTAATGTACTCTGTTAGTGATGAATGAAAGATATTTAATTTCTTGTGTTAATTCCTTGCAAATCATCAACTAACACCATTCATGTACCTGCAAAATGTTAGACCAAACACCACAAAACAAACAAGTATATGTACTAGCAGTAGAGTTAGAAACAGCAACATAGTACATTTCATCACAAACTTATGCTTGAAGATAAGCAGCAGAGTAACAAGCAGCACAATACCTTTACAGACTTTTACAAAAAACAAAGAGATAAGTTTTTCAAAGATTTATCATACCAATGTTTGCAATTAAAAATTGAAACCTCCCCACGTCAAAATGTTTAGTAAGAAGATCAACAACATTGTTATCAGTATGAACTTTAACAATTTGGATCAACTTCTTTTCATAGCAATCCCTGATAAAATGATGTCTTATCTCAATATGTTTTGTTTTAGAATGAAAAACAGGACTTTTAATTATGCAAAGTGTGCTGTTGTTATCAATATGGATTTTGGTATTCATGAAATTGTACCCATAATCCAATAATTGATTCTGCATCCATAGAACTTGTCCACAACAACTTGAAGCAGCCACATACTCAGCTTCAGTTGTAGAATTAGCCACCACTGTTTGCTTCTTACATTGCCATGACACCAATCTGTTTCCTAGAAATTGACAATCCCCTGAAGTAGACTTTCTATCCAAAGAAGCTCCATCATAGTCACTATCTGAATATGAAACCAAATCAAAAGGGGAATCTTTAGGATACCAAAGGCCCAATTTTGGTTGATGCCTCATATATCTAAAAATTCTCTTCACTGCATTGAGATGTGATTCCTTGGGAGACACTTGAAATCTTGCACAGGCACACACAGCAAACATGATATCAGGCCTTGATGCTGTGAGATACATCAATGAGCCAATCATAGACCTGTACAAGTGAATATCCACTTCCTTTCCATATTCATCTTTCAGCAATGGTTTGTTGGTTTCCTTGGTAGTCTTTGCAGGCTTAGCATCTTCAAATCCAAACTTCTTCAAAATATCATTGACATACTTATCCTGACTGATAAATATACCATTATCTCTCTGTGTGACTTGTAGACCTAAGAATAAGGTGAGTTCTCCCATAGAACTCATAGCAAACTTGTCCTTCATAAGCTTCTCAAAGCTGACACATATAGCTTTATTTGTAGACCCAAAGATGATGTCATCAACATAGATTTGAACCAGCAAAATGTCATCCTTTTGTCTTTTGAGAAACAGAGTTTTATCAATCTTTCCTCTACTAAACCCAGACTCTAACAAGTATGTTGACAAAGTGTCATACCAAGCTCTAGGAGCTTGATGTAAACCATACATGGCTCTATTTACCTTGTAAACTTTATCAGGTTGATCAGGGTCTTCAAAACCTGATGGTTGAGACACATAAACCTCTTCTGTAATGGTCCCATACAGAAAAGCACTCTTTACATCCATTTGATACACTACAAAATCTTTGGATGAAGCATAAGCCAAGAATAATCTAATTGCTTCTATTCTTGCCACTGGAGCAAATACTTCATCATAATCAAGGCCTTCTTGTTGTATGTATCCCTGTGCTACTAACTGTGCCTTATTCCTTATGACAATTCCTCTCTCATCTCTTTTGCATCTGAAAACCCATTTAGTACCAATCACTCTTTTTCCATTTGGCAGCTCAACCAAAGTCCAAACTTCTTGCAGCTTGAATTGTAGAAGCTCATCTTGCATTGCTTCTAGCCAACTTGCTTCTTGTAGGGCTTTGTAGGTATTCTTGGGTTCTATCTGATATAGAAAACATGCAAACAGGCAATTCTGAAGATCTTCAAGACTATTTCTTTGATGCAGAGATCTGGCAAAGAAACTTTGATGTTGAAGATCTTTCAGTGCTTTTGTCATCTGCCTAGTTTGAATAATGATTGTGGATCACTTAAAATTTGGTCTTTGGGATGATCCTTGTGTACTCTTGTGGTAGTTGTGGGACTAACAGGAATATTAAGTTCCAAATTAGTAATATCTGCATCAGTTCCAAATAACTTACCATCAAGTGCATCATCATCTGTGTCATAGTAAATATTCTTAAGAGGAGGCATATTAGGATCATCAGGATAGATAGAGTCATCAATAGATCTACCCTGAGTGTCCAAATTGGGAACATTGAAGTAGCAGTAGAGTTAGTAGGCTTGGCAGCAGAATTTGTTGGAGCAGTAGTTGCATCTTTTGGCCTAGCAGTAGAGTCTTCTGAGTCAGCAGCAGAATCTTCTGGCTTTGTAGGAGAGACATCAACAACTACTTTAGGAACCCCATTAGTTTCTTTTTCTGCTTCAATAGGTATTTCAATACCTTCTTCAGTTTCCTTAGGTATCTCTTGAGTAACAACATCTTCTTTAGGACTTAGATCAGTCTGAAAGGGTAGTAAAGTAGGACCAACCTTTAGTTTCTCAACCAATACAAATTCTTCTTTTGGTTTGTTAGTGTCAATACTGGCAATAACTGGTACATAATTCATTGTTTTAGTAAGCATATCAACATTAAATAGCCATTCTGGTCCTTTTCCTTCAGAATTAGATGTGTTCTCAGAAAACTTGATATGCAAATTCTCCTCTACAAGTTTGGTTCTCTTGTTGTATACCCTGAAAGCTTTACTAATCACAGTGTAACCAACCAAATTTCCTTCATCAGCTTTTTCTTCAAATTTGCCTAGCTGATCCTTAGTGTTCAAAATTGTAATAGGACATCCAAATGGTTTGAGAAAATCAATCATTGGCTTCTTTCCATGAAATAACTCATATGGAGTCTTATTATGTGGCTTGACTACCATACTTCTGTTCTGCACAAAGCATGCAGTGTTCACAGCTTCAGCCCAAAAAGGTATAGGTAGTTTTGAATCAAATAACATTGTTCTTGCAGCCTCAATAAGTGTCCTATTTCTTCTTTCTGCAACACCATTCTGTTGTGGAGTTCTTGCTACACTATACTGTCTAAGAATTCCTTTCCCCACACAGAATTGATTCATAACACTGTTCTTGAACTCAGTACCTTGTCACATCTGATTATCTTCACCTTGTAATTGTGCAGGTTTTCAACTCTTGTAATGAATGCCTTGAGTATTTCTGGAGTTTCATCTTTAGTGGCTAGAAAGAATACCCAAGCAAACCTGCTAAAGTCATCAGTGACAACAAGACAATATGACTTCTTGTTCAAGCTTTTTACAAATACAGACCCAAATAAATCCATGTGTAGTAAGTGTAATGGCTTAGTATTTGTGTTCACAGTCTTGGACTTGAATGAAACTCTGTGTTGTTTACCCTTTTGACAGGCAACACAAGTTTCACAATTCTCAAAAGTCTTTGTAGGCATTCCTTTGACAAGGTTTCCTTTTACCAATTTGTTCATGGTTTTGTAGTTCAGATGTCCCAATCTCCTATGCCATAATTTGGACTCATCAACAGTGGCCTTTGCAATTAGACAAGTCAAAGCCCTCTTAGGAACAATGTTCTTAATATGGTCACTGTATATATTCTCATTTCTAGGGACCTTCAAAAGCACAGATTTATCATCTGGCAACTGATAGTCAGGAGAAATAATCATACACTCAGTGTCTGTAAAAAGAACAAAGTTCTTTTTGTCACACATTTGTGAGACACTAAAAAGGTTAAACTTAAGTCCTTTCACAAGAAACACCTTCTCAAAGTCCAAATTTCCAGTTCTTAGAGTTCCTCTTCCAACAATCTTTCCACCTTTTAGATCATTCCCAAAAGCAACATAACCACCATCAAAAGCCTCAAAGTCTTCAAGTTGAGACTCATCTCCTGTCATGTGTCCAGAACATCCACTGTCAACAATAACCATATCCTTAAGCTCATCCAGTAGATTGACCTGCACATGAAAAATAGAGACATTAGTTCCTCTTGACGACCCAAGCCATTACTGACTTGGATCTGCCCTGTGCATCAACATAATTAAATTTCTTTAAATCACTTGATGTACTACTATTCTTGGAAATAGAATTTGAATCAGTAGTTTTTGGTTTCCAAGTCCAGCAAGCTGAGGCCTTAACAGCATAAAAGTGATTACCAACAACTGTATTTGTTGAAACTTTTGGCCCAGAAGTAGAAAGTTTTGTACTAGCAGCAGGTTGCTTACTAGCAGTAGAGTGCATACTAGCAGCAGAATGCTTACTAGCAGTAGAGCCAGTAGAAGAACCAGTTGTGGTTTTGAAAACACCATTTGATTTAGCAGCATAAATAGATCTAGTTGCACCAGATCTTAATAAAACAGCTCTTGGAACCATATTCCTATTAGGATGTGGGTGAGTTTGTTTAGTTACATATTTGTGATTCACCCTAGTATATTGATTCCAAACAGGCTTTTGGTGTTCAGGACATCTAACAATCAAGTGGTCAAAACTACCACACTTATAACAAGCCTTCTTTTGTAATTGAAACTGATTACCTTATCTGTGTGAAACTAGGTTGTTGAAGTTTCTCTGGTTACCCCTTGGCTTATTATTGAACCTTTCCATCTGTTCTCTAGGTACCTCATTGTACTCTACCAATTTCCTAGAGATGTTATTTCCTAACACAGGTTTGACAAACTTAACCTGTTCCATTTTAGGTTTAAACATTGTAGGAATTTCTTCCTTTTTCACACTTTGTTCTAGTTTAACCTGTTCCTCATCACTATCACTATCACTATCAGAATACCATTCTTCTATAGTAGGAGCTTCAGGAAATTTTCTAACCTCAACCTTAGGTGTTTCTTTAACACTTGTGCTACATTCACCTACAGGTTTTTCAATATTTAGCTCACTAATGAAGGATAGTTCTTTTCCTGGTGGAGCAAAGGCACTTTTGGCTGGAGGAGCCACTTCATTATACCCAATTCCACTACCTCTTCTCATCAAGGTACTCTCTATAGATTTATGAACCAAATCAGAAGCATATTGTTGCTTTTGTACTCTTACTACATGTTTATCTTTATCAGCAAGAGCTTCCTCTTTTTCTTTTTCTGCTTCTTCTAACTTATTTTTAAGAACTTCTACTTCACTGTTTTTCTTAAAAATTTCTATATCTCTGAGGTTAAGTTGATCTACATATTCCTTCTCACACTCTTTGAGATATTCTAACCTTCTTTCAACATTTTAAATACCTACTTTGTAACCTAAGTTATCAAGTTTAAGGTGTTCAACTTCTCTATTTAAACTCTCATTCCTAGACTTAAGTTCTTCTATAGTGTCAGCACAAGATTTAAAAGAACATACAGATAAGTCTGAATCATTGGATACCTCAGAGTCAGAGCCTGATGATGAACCATAGGCCATAAGTGCAAAGTTGAGCTACTAAAGAGAAATTTGGTTCTTCTTCAGCCATATCACTCCAATCATAATCTCCCAGTCCATCGCAAGATACCAGTGCAGTCTTTGATTCTTCAGCAACCTTCTTTGTAACATCAGCATTCTTCTTTGGAGCTCTACACTCCCTGGCAAAGTGTCCTTTCCTGTTACAATTGTAACACTCTATTTTTTATTTGTCAAAGCCTGGACTGTCCTTAGCTTTATACTTGACTTCTCTTCCAGTCTTCTTCAAAAACTTTCTTGCCCTCAAGGTCAATATAGCCATTTGTCATTTAAGATCAATTTCTTCAAGATCATCAGGATCAATATGATCCAAGTCTTGATTAATGACATGTGACCTTATAGTAGTTGTGAGCTCAGCCAAGAATGCACACAAAGCAATATCACTGGTATAAATCTTATCATTTGAACTAGCAGCAGATCCATCAGCAGCAGATACTCCATAAGCAGTAGAATGAGCAGCAGAGTGAGATTCTTGAGATCCTTTTCCTTTAGAGGATACAAAGGCAAGATTTTGAGTACCAGAAGATGAAGTATAAGAGATAGACAGTTCTGATTCATACACTCTTAAATTGTTGTAGAGACTCTCCAACTTCATCGTTTCAAAATCAGGCTTATTCCTCCACACAACTGTGTGCATACTCCATTCAGGTGCAAGACTTCTTAGAAACTTTAGGTTTACATCTTCTTGTGGAACCACATAGCCAACAAGCTTTAGATGACTAACAAGTTGGTTTAGCCTGTTGTATGTGCCAATTATCTTCTCTCCTCTTTCAGAAGTAAAATTCTCAAACTGATGCTTCAACATGTTTTTCCTGGATTTCTTAGTAGCATCATTCCCTCCAAACCTGAATTCAACAGCATCCATCAATTCTTTTCCAGATTCACAGTCATCAAAGTCCATTTGGAATTCATTAGGTATTCCCATTAAGAGAATACTGTGTTCTTTGATTTCCATCTTCCTTACTGTGTTAGCTTCAACAGACTTAATTGGTATCTCCTTCCCATCAGCACTCTTCTCTAGTACAGAGTCACCATTAACTATCACATTCAACATGTTGAAATCAATTATGCGAATGTACTGTCTGATCCTTCTCTTCCATAGCTCATACTCAGAAGGATTTAGCATGGGTACCCTTGAAGCAGTCACCATATGAGTTTCATCACCCATCTTAGCAATAGATTTGGAACAGCAAACTTTTAAGAAGCAAAATCTTCTTGATAATAACTTCTAGATCACAAGCTCTGATACCACTTGTTGATCCCAGTTGAGCTTAAACGATCTTGTATAGAAGTTAACTTGATTAAACACTTAAGCTAATATGCAGAATATAAAAGCTTAACTTAAGAAGAATAATGATTCACTTTCAATACTTCAATATTATTAATACGAGCACTCGACAATGCAAGGGTTTTACAACCTTGAAGTGAATAATAATACGTACATAAACTAACCCTAGGATCCTCCTTTTATAGACCAAGGAATCCTACTAGGTTTACAATACCTTTCTCTACACGATAAGAATATTCTAGATGTATATAATATTTAAACAATCTATTCTATAATTATCTAAGTCGTATACATCCTTATCCCTTCAGCAGTAGATTCTATCAGCAGCATTTAACCTCAGCAGCACTTTGACATCAGCAGCAGAATCATTACCACTAGCAGCAGTTTCACTTAGCAGCAGTTTCAAACCCAACAAACAAGTATACCTAATTTAGGTATTTGAAAATTTTATCGAACCTCGGCTAAATATAGACTAGTCACCTATATTTAACCTAGGGACAGTGAAACATAGTGTGACTAACTATGTTCGACTTAAAATTTTCAAATACTGAGAATAGTTGTACTAGGGTTATGTTCAGATTTATTTCCTACTTGAACTCGATAAACTACCAGAATTCATTAAAAAGATCTAGAGACACGATAGTGCCTTACCACTCAGCAAGATCTTAACACCTTATTTGTACTATCTAATTTCATTCTTGAAAGTTTTCATTTATAAGATAATCCGAACTACTATCTTGGGATAGTTATCAATTCTTCTCTTCATCCCGTAGAAGTACTAGCCTGTTTAGGTCCTAAGGATACCATTCCGTCATAAACCTTTAAAATCTCTTAAAATTTTAAAGCAAACTTGACATCTCTACCAATATTAATGTTAAGTATACACTACACACTTTTGTTCATCAACATATCACATCATTATCTTCACAACCGTTGCAACCACAAGCTCCATAACAGATCTTGATGCACTTTTAAAGCTCAAATCATCCTTAGTTACACCACAAGCACCCTCATCAGCTTTACAAGATTGAATATTCATTTTGTACTTTTGGAACACGAGTATCATCTCGTAATACACTACCTTGTAACTCACCGGCTAAGTATGAATGTTGTGTTGGGAATTCTTAAGTAGGATGATTTATAATGTCCTTATTTGAATGGATTGGGATGCCTTTTCATTTAAATATAGAAATTGTAAATCACCGAACCATAAGTTTATATTCCTTTTTTTACATTGTTTGGGATGCCTCTCTATGTAAATAAAGAATTATAAACAAGTGGGCTTATTAGTATCCGTAATAACATAAGTATAAAGTCAATAAACACTAGGTACAACAACAGATTACCTACTAGGCTATGATTGCAACTACTATCCCAATTTCCATTGATATTCAACTACTATATCGATTACTAATGATATTCGACTACTATATCAATTTCCATTTATTCGATTCCAATGTCAATTGCTATTGTTGTTCAACTACTATATCAATTGCTATTGATACTTGACAACTATATCAATTTCTATTTGATATTCAACTATATCAATTTATGTACAACTACTATATCAATTTCTATTAATATTCGACTGCTATATCAATTTCCTTTGATATTCGACTATTATATGGATCTCTACTGATATTCAACTATGTTATCAATTTATATTGACACACCGTATTCTGAGACAAATCAAACTACATCACTGGTAATCCCAGACTCTAGTCCTCATACGTAACCACACCTCTTCATCGACACGACTCCAACATATAACACACACAGAACTTCGGGACGAAGTTCTCTTAAGGGGTAGAGATTGTAACAATTCGCATTATCAGGTTAACTTTTATTCCCGAAAATTTTGTTCATTTTTACTATTCACTTTTTACTATTCACTTTCATTATTCACTCCCGAAATTTTTATTTCATATTCTCATAAGTTAAACTATTTTAATGATAGTTCGAGAGTTTGATACTCGTTGGATCATTTCTGTAAAAATCACGAAACCGTGTCCGAGATTTACTTTTAGGTTTAAACGTCATTCCAGCATCCCGATATGTCCATAAAATACTATAAACAATAGAAATATGAATTTCTCTCATTTTACGACAATTCCAAAAGTTTTGGAATTTTACGTTTTCCAGTTCAGCGTTTTACGCGAAAAACGCGTTTTAGACCCGCGTTTCCAGTTTTAGCAGCGTTTAAGCAACCCGATAGAACTTATCACTCATTAAATATGCTAAGATAGGTTATATTAATAATTTCTAACATATTTATAAGTTTCATATTTTAAGGATACCTGATTTTAAGTTTCATAACTTAACGACTTACCGTTAGCGATTACCGGGACTAAATGACCTCCGTAAAACAAGATAATACCAAAACTATGTACCTAGTCACCTTAACCATCATATGAACGTGTATAGGGGTAATTCACCATGCCATGTGTCTTGGTGATAAGCCTTGATGAGTTTAGATGGTTACATGTGTTTAATGACTAGCCTAAGTTAGCAAAATATCCTAAGAAAGTAACCTCCTCACCTTGCTATAAGACCAAACTTATCTCTTTTGTTCTCTCATCATAAGCAACGACCAAACACCCCTTTTCTTTACAATTTTGATCTTGTATTTGCTAATTTCATCCATCATAAATTAAACCTTAAGTTCCTTGTTGATTCCAAGTTCCATTTATACTATAAATCATCATAAACAACACCGTAATCTCATCATCGATCCTTGGGTTTTCTTGAAGATGATCAAGGTGATTAGGGGCTGAGTATATAAGATTCTTACAAGGTTAGACCAAGCCTAGCAAGGGTTAGCAAGGGTAGTGTTGAAGGATTGGAAGCTAGGGTGTTCGATTGAATGATTTAGATCTTGTCTTAGTTCATGAGTTCCCTTTTCATTAAGGCCAAAAGTTGTAAGAAACTCTAATACACTTTCTTACTCAATATCATTTTCATGCTTATTATGTTTCATTCATTCTATATATGGTCTTTGTGTTATGTTCATGATGTATAAAAACTATTAAAACGAGTTTTGGAAACTATATATTAACTTATGTTAAGTAAACAAGAAAACTAGTGACTTATATTGAGAACCATGACCAAAATAGAGTAACCATGATATGAAACACTTACCTACTGTTACAGAGGACTTAAAAAGTAAAACATAGCAATTTGAACCACCTAAAACGAGTACACGAGTCAAAAGTTATGGCCAAAAGAAGTTAGCGAAACCAAAACGCCGAAACTGCCTAAAACAACCTGTTAACAATCTGACCATTTTGAAAGTGGCCTTTCTGGTCCGTTTCATCAAAAAGTTAAAACATGAAAGTTGTCCGGAACGACGTTTTCGTTCAGGAATAATGAAGATCGAGCCCTGAAAATGCTTTACGAGTGATATTTTTCTTCAAATTCTTTACAGCCCCTTTTTTAGACCAAATGACCATATAATGGTTATGGTTAGTTATAACCAAGAGGTCTAATGACCTAAAGCGAAGACCAAAACCATGGCTAAGGCGAAAGATGAGTCTCAAGACCATGGTAGCCATGACCAAAGCCACGGCAAGGCCACAGCTAAGACCTTAAAGCTTTCTAAACCGAAATCATTAACTAAAGTTTTAGTCTTAACAAAACAAAACAATTTGGATCTACTCCATCAAAATAACCATGAGACTTTACAAGTAATATTCATACTAGACTCAAGAAACTCATTGTAATAACAATCTTCATCCAAAAGTAAACTTTCCTAAGTTTATTCAATTATTTGGACATGTAACTTTTCGGATCAAAAACTTATATATATTTTATCAAATACTACAATAGTAGGGAGCCTCATGTGAGGGGTTCATTAAAGTAAACCGTCGATATGAGTTGTGGAATTACGAATTAAAGTGCCCTGGCTCCTCGAACGTTTACTACATGGCCTCTGAATTATGTCGGCCCGAACAGTAGTAAGCGATATACAAACTATACATGTTTCATAAACCATTTTTGTTCAAAGACTTACACTATACTAAGTACTACATCATGGACTAAATGCTAGACATATATAGGCAATTCTTCATATTCCTTACTCCAATCCTAAGTCGCAACATTCTATTATAGGTTGCTCGTAGAAACTTTCGCGATTCGACCATCATTTTCACTACTTACTACATAACTTAAGGTGAGTTCGTAGCCCCACTTTCTATTGTTTAACTATTTTACAAACCCATGGGGGGGGGGATACATGCTATTATTTTTCTACTCGAACACAATGCTTTCTACTGTATGCTTACCCAACTATGTTTTATTGTCATTAAGTAACGATTTCCATGTTCGAAGTCCCTATATCATGAACCATTAGTCACTTGCTATAGTGAGCGCGAATATTGTGAATATATCTATTAGGATTGACGAATCCCATTTGTGTTGAACAACTACGAGTTCAAACAAATGCACTATATTTGATAGTTAAAGGTATAATGGCAATATTACCTTGGTAGGGCTTCTATAATGCCAATTTTTGGTTCGATGTTAATGCTTTGGTTGCATGAGCTTAGTGCAATAATAACGGTTTTGTTTTCTAACTATGAGTGTGTGTCTATAGCTCACACTACGATTATTGTGTTCAATGATTTAACTACAAACTCTACGAATTCCACTCAACCTTTGTGTTGACTGTTTTAAGCATGTATTTCAGGTCCATAATGAACGAGGCTGGCACGGATATTAAAGAGGGCTATAAATTTTATTACCATTCAAAAACTCATTTAATGTAAATTGTAAACATGGAACCATCTGGGACCTCATTTTGTAATCTCTGATATTTATATAATTTGAATGATAAATCTTTTAAAAATGACTCAATTAGAGTACGTTTTCTATTATTGTGACTATTGTGCCATCGAGTAACACCCAGTTTAGATTCCACTGCATCCATGAATTGGGGGTGTTACAATGTAAGCGTGTCTCGAATGGGTCATGTTCACTGAAAGTGGATCAATTCAAAAAGTGCAAACTCCTCACTCATGTGCAAATTTCTTAAAAATCCATGAGCACATGTGAAGGTGGAGTCCTTCAAAAGAAATAAAAACTCTCAAAGTGTCAACAAAAATTTGTTTATATTCATAAACACTTTGAGAGATTTTCATAAATGGTTTCGTGGCAATTATAGGATAGTCATGGAGTTATAAGGTGACTAAGGTTAGGAAAAACTGTCCTATGATCCGCCAGAGCCGGAGGGATCTACCCAAGGACAATTCCAATAGATGAGAATTAGAAGTCCTTAGGTATGATTGAAAAAAGGAGAAAATGAGAAAAGAGAAAGAAGGGGTTGAAGAATTAAAAAGAAAAGTTATGAAAAAGGGTGAAAAGAAATAGCCCTCCATATGTTCAACCTTAGGGCAGACATCGGGTTCAATTCATATGCTACTGGTTGTTGCTAAGGTGACACCGGTATTGAAGATAAAGACGTCATGGACCCAGTGACGCACTGCACTTAACCTTCTAGCCACTCAAGTTCTCTTAAAAGAGCTTGTTTCATTCTCATGGGGAACCGGTGTAATCTATCGACCTGTCTCTTAGAGATGGTTGATATTGAAACAGGAGACCTCTCCCTAATCTCCGCTTAGGAAACCAAATGTCCACTTATCGAGTCTAGAGCCCAGAGATTCATCAAAAGATCTCATAGGAACACAAGATATTTCTACACTGGTTGTTCATCATTAAGGACGCCAGATGTAAACTTAAGAGTCCTACGCAGATCTTAGCAATCTTCCAAGAACATTTATGAGAGAATTCACCATAGTCATTTTCAATGATTGAATGGAAATTCCTGCCAGGGTCAACATCAAGCAGCCCTGACAGCAGGTCACTTCGGTAATTCTTTATGGGTTACGCTTAGTGTTCGCGGTGGTTTCAAATGGTCTACAGTCGTGGAGTGATCCCCAGCGACTCACCCATTCGTTGAGCTACTTAGTAGGTCTCGTAAGCTCCCTCGGGAGTATCCGAAATGGGAACGGCCTTGGTAAGGGTTAGAAGGAGTCTTCACACTATGCTGTTGACGATCTCTAATTCCTTATCTGTAAGTACCGGTTGATTTATTGCTAACTGTTTACCTGCAGCTATACATCATCTCCATGGCAATGGATTCCACATGCTCATACATGCATCACAAAGTCAAAGGAAAGTTCTCACAAAGATCAAAGGATAGCAACAGTCAAAGAAGGATTCTACGCCAAAAAAAAGAATCTACAAAGTAAAGTGACAAAGATCAAAGTGAAAGAACGGGAACAACAAATGTATGTATGACAAAGACTAAAGACGTATGAGCATGTTGGAAAGGCGCATAACCATCAAAGACAAAGAAATGACGAAAGGCAGATGACATCATTGGATCACTTCAACAACAATGATGCATGATGAACTGGAACTATGATTCATCTAATGATTCTTAAAGACGTCAAGAGCTATGAATGTTAAAGTTTAAAGACAAAGATGATGACGTCGCGCAACCTTCAATGAACAACACTTAGGGGGAGATTGTTAGGATCTTACTTTATTTATAGAAAGTGTCGGTCATTAATATTATGTAATAGGTTGCTTTAGAATATTATTATGATGAAGTTTAACTAATGTTTTCATGATTTTATATAGTCTAAGGGCTAGTTATGTAATAATGTCAAAGATATGTGAAGCCCTAGACAACCACTATAAATACTCATGTAATACCTCATTTGAGGGTTGGTTCTCTTAGTAATAACATTGTCTTCATTTCACACACTAGGAGTTCCCTCCCACTCTCTCTCTCTCTCTCTACTTACTTTCTCTTTCTAGATTTAGGCAAGATTCATAAGTGATTAAGGTTGTTCTATTGTCCTACAGACATCAACAAATGATAACTGACGAAGTGATTTGCCATGGCTTAATAGGTTAAGTTTTGAAGATTGGACGAAAATAAAATATGGAAGAATTGATGATACTACAAAAGAAAAAATTTGGAAAGGTTGTATGAGCAAGTTTGATCCAAGTGAATACGAAGCTAACAACAAACCAGTTGTTGCAAAGGAGGAAGAATATAAGAATAAGTGGGGAGAAGAGAAAGACCGTTGCAAAAAGGAGCTTATTGAGGATAAGCTTGATGACGAATGGTTTAATGGAAGGGAATCTGATGAAGATAATATTGATGGGATTATGGATTACCTTGAGTTACAAGGACATGATGGGTTCATGGATTCGGATGATGAGGCGTACGATCAACGATGATGTAAGCTTTTAGGAATTCCCTATAAAAGCCCTCCTCCGATCATTGCGGAAGCATATGAGGTGACAAGGTACAACTTAGGACCTGACAAAAGGTTCTCGAAGATACGTAAGATTGGAAAAATGGAGTACAAGCGCATTGCTACAAATGTTGCTTGGATAAGGCACAAGCTTATGAAAGAAATGGACGAGCTTGGACAAATCCATAAGCAACCGGCCACGTGAAGAGCCGCGGAAATGAGTCTAACTTAAAGAATCGATAATAAACAAAAGTGCTCTTTCGAGAGACAACCCGAATTATCCGTTGTTTTTAATTTAGTGTAGTTGGGATTTTGTATGTTTTGTTCTAATTATTTTTGCAGGTAAAAGAGAAGGGGATTGACGTTTGTTGATTTTGGAGTTTTTACTCAAGAAAATTTCCCCAGGAAAAGTCTACGGCGTAGCCCTCTGGATGACTACGCCGTAGCACCCCCCCCCCCCCCCCAGGTGCAATACTGTAAGATTTTTCCAACTACGGCGTAGCTCGTATTACCTCTATGCCGTAGTTTTCTCCTGTACTATCTAAATTAAAAAGATTTTTAGTACAAACATTCATAAACCTTGTATTAGTTTTTAAATAAACTTTATGGGTGTGTTCACTGTAAGCCCTCACGAGACTTCACTCGTCCACTTGGGACACCAAGTGGTTTAAAAGGCTTGTTGCATACGCTAAATGCAACCGTGATTCCTACGAAAGTGAGTTAGGATTTCTATTTTTATTTTATTTTTCTTTTTTGGTTTTATGCTTGTGGTTGTTACGTGATTTCAGGGATATGAAGTTTGCTTATTAGGCAAAGCGAAGGCACGTTTTCTCAAACATGATCCTTCTACCATTTTCAAGAGCAAGTTTTAGGGAGGTTCTTGTTCCAATTCTACTTATCTCCTTTATTCTCATTTCTTAATTGCGTACAAAAGGGACTTTGTACATTTCAAGTGGGGGGACGGGAGTAGAATGTAACTTGAACTTTTATTTGCCCCATTTTTCTAGTTTATTTTGAAAAATTATGCCATTTTTTAAATTTTTGACATGTTTTTCCGAACCTAACTAGAATAGACCTTAGCCGAGCACATTAACCCTTAATATCATGGTGAGGTTTAGCCTATTCAGTTTCCCTTATTTTACCTCAAATCCACCAAATTATGAGTGTGTCGGTAGTTTGTAAACTTTAGAACTTGGCCTTTACACCATTTCGAGACCATAGATGAGTAGTGTATTGAGTTTTCTTAGTACCTTTTGAAGAAACTTTTTGAGAAGGAAATAGTTTAGGATTATCACCCCAAAAAGCCTATATGTGTGTGTTTATTGATTAGTCACATTGACTCTTCTACTCCCGTGTTAAACCCTTTGATTACTCATCTTTAGTGCAAGATACACCTAGATACACCCTTTTGAGCCTATCCTTTCATTTCTTACCCATATTATAAATTGTTTTGATACACCTATACACCTTAGCCTACCGTGTAGTCTTGATTTATGGTTGGGAAGTTGTCATTTGCTTTAGTTTGAGGATCGAGTTAAGAGATTCAGAAACCACGCCTACGTTGAAGACCCATCTTTGAAGATCATGAGAGACCCCCCAATTATTACATGTATGTTTCATCTCAAGTGGGGGGGTGTATTTTATTTCTTGCATTGTTGTGCAAAAAAAGTGAAATTCAGTATGTAGATAGTTTATTTTTGGTGCAACCTTGTATAGCACCGTATGTTGAGCTTTGAAAGAATTAGTATCGAAGAGGCCACTTCGGTCACATATGAAGAATGAAGTTGTTGGTTCATAATCCAACATGAAGACCAAGTGTGGTACCCATCATGACGTCTGCTAATGGAACACACACTTGTTATATGATCCAATTTTTGCGTCTTGGAGCTTTGACCTTGGATGAACGGCAAGTGGTAGTAACTCGATTGTAGGTTAAGACAATTTGTTTCTATTTTTCGTTTTACGGCATTATTGTGAATCTCATGTCTTATCCTACCCTTTAGTTGTGAATCATGCTTAGGTGAGGGATTTGAGCAGTCATTGGTGTCTTACCCGGCGTTCCAGTCATGTACCATTGTCTTTGTTTCCCTTGCCGTAGTATGTTAGTAACAACACTACACCCCTAGCCTTATTTATGTTCACCCAAATATTGCCTTTAAGAATTGTTTCGACCTTAGCTCTACTGGTGGAGATTTGTGTAACCTCCAAGCCTATGATAGAATACATTCTATGATTGTGGGTTGAGTGATCACCCCGAAATTAACACTTATATTAGAGAGAGAGCATGAGTGTTTGTTCCCATTTCGTTAGGTTGTAGAACCATAGAGGTGGGGGGTGAATACGGTTTCTTTGGCTTTTAAGATGTTTAAAAACATTAAGCCTCGAGAAACCAAGTGGTTGTGTAATCAATCCAAACAACCACAAACACAAACAAAGTATATAAAGCGAGTAAAGAAAGACTCCACGATATATACTGGTTCGGGATGAGGGGTTTATACCATCCGTACGTCCAGTAGGGAATCCGCGACTCCGATACTATTCACTAGTATAATCCTTTCGGTGGATTACAAATCGTTACAATTCACTCCACCAATATTCACCAATATTGATGCTCACAAATAAGGAGTTACTCACCAACGGTATTCCGCCCTCGTAAACCACCCAAAGAATCTCACGATTCGACTTTACCTAAGGATCACAAAGATCACTACCAAAACTTCCACCCGGAAGTATCAAACCCCAACTAGATCCCCAATTATCTAGGCTTGGTCACCAAGACACAGGACTTCCCTTACAAACAAGTGAAAGAATAAATATTTGTTTATCAACCAAGTCCTAACCTAACCTAGAGACTCGATTGTAATAGAAAGGGTATAAGAAAGAAGACCCTCGACACAATCACAAGAGTGGATTAGGTTCTTGTGATTCTTCCCTTGCAAAGATATGTGTTCTTCCAAAGATGTTAGTGTGAAAATCAAGAACACAAGATTAGAGATGGAGAGATTTGAGAGTGTTTAGAGAGAAAGAATCTAGAGAGAGAATAATGGAAAGAGGTGAGGAATACAATAGGAAAGAGTGGCATTTATAGGCCAAGAACCCAAACTTGGGAAATTTTACCGAGGCCGGCGCGTCACCCGCACGTCAACGCGCAGGCAGCGCGCCAGGCGTCTGTAACTTTTTCCCAAGTGTTGGGTGTTTGGATCTTACAAATACCTATCCTTGCTAAACCCCCAATTGTATTTCACACTAAACCTTAACATTAATCATTCTAAGGTTTACCAACTCAAATAGCCAATCTGGAAATCATTTGTGAAGTGCTTAAAGAGAAACCAAATTACCAAGGGTTTAAAGTGTAGATTGGGTAATTTGGAAGGGGTAGAAGTGTATCTCCTCATATGGCATAGAAAAGAGAGAAAGAATATGCCAAGGAATATTCCAATGCTTGGGGGGAAAGAATGTGATGGAGGGTTGAGATGAAGTGGTTTGAATTGGATGGCTAGGATCAAAGTGAGCCTCCCTTGGTTATCAAACAATTTGGCATGTGGAAAATGTGGATGGATGAGATGATCTCATTAGAAATGGATGGCTAAGATCAAGTATGCCTAGGTTAGGGTTGAAGAGGATATTCCAAGGAATATGCTTTGCTTGGGGGGAAAGGAGAAATGAAGGGTTGAGATGATTTCATTTGAATTGGATGGTGGAGATCAAAACCATGTGGTGGTATAGATAGGAGAGATTGGATGGATGGTTGAGATGAGTTTAGTTTGAATTCAATGGTTGAGATCAAGCCCATGTGGTGATATAGAGATGAGGGGTTGGATGGATGGTTGTGATGTGTTGTAATTTGAAATCAATGGCTAGGATGAGAAGAGCCATATTAGGGTTTCCAAAAATTGGCATGTGTTGAAAATGAAGGGTTGGGATGTGTTGTAAGGGAATGGATGGTTAGGATGTAGTGTGTAAGGGAATATGTAAGGGTGTAAGAGATTGTGTAAGAGAATATTTGATTTGGATATGATTGGTTTTGTCTTATGCTTAAATGGGATTAAGAGAGGATTAAGGCATAATCTAATTGTCATTAAGAAGAAAAGGTTTAGACAATTAAGATTATAAGTTGAGAAAATCATAGGTTACTTATAAGTTCAAGTAACACAACATCGAGAATCCATAGTTTCATATCTCGTGACTTTCCACGACTCGACGTTCTCAACTAATACCTTGGTTCAAACAAGTTAAGTGCTTTTCCTTGATGTAAAGCATAACCCAAGTGGGAAAGGATGCGTTTACGCAAAGTAACCTTTGACTTAGTTTGACCAATAAGGGAGTAAACCCGTTACGTAATTAGAGAAGACGTAAGCACGTGATATGAGCATATGGATGTTTCAACACGATGTTACGTGAAATATACAAGCTCCCTAAGTTTAGAAAAGCCTTGGCTAGAGGCGATAGTTAGAAAACATGAGTTGGCGTTTTCCCGTAAATGCGTGTATTAAAAATGGGATTTCTCAAATCTCAAAACTCGTTTCGAGTGTTCTCAATTAAGCACATAACATATTCATACCTGTATTCAAATATCCACATTTGTCGGGTAAGGGGAAAGCCGACTTTCAAAATTCGCCCAGAACCATACAGACTCCTGGCGCGTCACCCGCGCGTTGACGTGTGGGCAGCGCGCCAGGAGCAGACATTGGCTCCGGCGATTTTGAGCTAACGTTTGTTATTTTATGTGTTTCGATGGTTTGTTTGTCATCATTAAAACATAAAGAGATCTTCATCATGTTGCCTCAACAATCTCCCCCTTTTTGATGATGACAAACAAAAACCGAAAGCAAATAAAATTACCAAAATTAGCGAAGACAAAGCGCGCCTTTGATGTAGCTTTGCGTCTTGACCTTTGCCTTGTAAATTGGTGAAGTCGAAAACATTACTTGAAAGGTCTTCACACTTCTTTCTTTCTTTCTCCCCCTTTTGTCGAATCCAAAAGGTGGGACTTCCATTTGAAATGGGAAAGTAGCAAGTTTCAATAACACCCGAACGTGTTCCCCCTTGAACATAGCTCCCCCTAGATCATTGCTCCCCCTTGTTTCAAGGCGGGATCCATGGGTCAAGAGCCTCACCTTTGCGGTGGCCTACTACATGAAAATACCACAACATGCAAAAAACGAGAAAATCCTCACATGTGGAAGTCCAAGATGGGTTAGATTACCATTTGGATACTTGCAACATGGGTTAGTTCACATCATAACAATATATATATTTGTGTATATGTTTGTCCAATTTAATAAGATTTTGTGAAGATTATTCCTTTATGACTTTTATAGTCCAAATGATTAGCACGAGCAATACTATATATGTATATATACATTCATACAAGCATTATTTTAACACAAACATTTATTTCATAGGACAACACCATGGCACATACAAACAACCAAGTAATCAACACATAACACATCCTAGGGCTCCTAGGGAACAACTACAACAACATATGGCAAAGGCTTAGAAGTCAAGAGAGTCCATTGTGAAGGGATCCTCCATTGGAGTCACATCATCAACTTCAATCATTCTTGATTGATCATCCGGGTGTTTGCTCTTGATGTGATCGAAGATGTGTGACAAGAGTCTTACAAAGGGAAGGGGCTCATTGTTGAAGTCCAATGCTTCCATTCTTTTTGCTATAAAATAAGCAAAATTAAAGGGAGTATCGGTCCATGGCAACTTCTCTTGAGTTTCAACTTCAACAAACACATTCTTCAACAAGACCTCCGCCCATGGCATCAACTTGAAAAGAAGTTGAGACTTGTTCCAATGTTCAAATGGGACTCCCTCACAATGGTAGTCGGGTCGAAGAAAGGTGTTTTGAATGAAGACGCCATGAATTGGAGGCCCTAGAGCATAAGTGCTCGGATGATAGTGCTTCATTTTCATGAAATCTGCGGTCTTAGTGGATCTTGTGTAGAACAAGTTCCCCTTACCCTTAGAGTATACATTCAAAACCCTTCCCAACTTCTTTAGACTCCAAGCATACCCATGACCGTACATCTTAAAATTTAGAGTAAGAGAGGGTTGGTCTAGATACAACCTAGCATAAAACTCTTGAAGATGTCTAAGATAGATTTCTATGGGTAGATCACGGATTAAGGAGAAGGCATTAGCTTGGATGAATGGTTTTTTAATATCGGTGGCACACATGAAGTTTTTGTCGCATTCTTGTCCTTCACTAAATTCTCGGTACTCAAAAGGCTCGTACACATTAGTTTGGTTTGATTCATCAACACGTTTCATGAAAAATTTAGTTGCCATTTATGAAAAGAAGATATTTGTATTTAAGGAAGTTGAGGGTTGTGGTGAGAATATGTGATAACAAGGTTACTCCTTTTATAGTCAATTAATATGAATTAGGTATGTTTTAAGGAGGAACAAAATTCCAAAGAAAAAGTACTAAGAATCTTAGTACAAAATGAGTTGAAAGAAAGTGGTGTATGGGAAAGACAATTATTCTTGTATGGGAAAGATAATTATTCTTGCATGATATGAGTGAGTAGGATTGAGTTAGTTATGAGTGTAGTTGGATTTGAATGCCCATGGTAGATCCTATGATAATTGCATGCATTCTTTACAAAAGATATGCATGAATATATCATAGTTGATGAGTGAAGATCAAGAGGCATCAAATCTTTTGAAAGAGACTTTATCAACCACCATTTGGAACCTACAACTACCCAATACATGAACCAAGTGCAACTATTGCATGTAGGATAATCAATGAGTGTAGTTATAAGTGTTATGATTATAAAGTGCATCATCATTTTAGGTACACAAGCTAGGTCTTATGAACCATCATCCATTGTATAGAAAGACATTAAACAATACATGATATCTCTGGTTCATAGTTCGTTGTGTAGTGTGTCGACATAAATAACCCTTATGTGTTACTTGCATTAACACCATAGGTTCCTAAGATCTCGGACGAAGAACTTAGCTTATTTAGTCTATTAATTGGAAATTTTAGTTTGTTATGCAAGACCATACCGAATTCGATTCATAAGAATTCTCTTTAACTATGTAAATAGTTTGTATGTTTGCATAAAGTCCTTTGTTTCTCTTCTTTCCTAAGCACAAAGCATGCAATATACACATAATGGTGAACAAGAAGAATTAGATACAAGATCTTGTACACAAGTGTGAATTGTGTTTCGAGATTTTATCTAACCTTGCAAGCTTGACATAGCCAAAATTTTCAAGATGAATCAAGATAATTTGTGTCAAGTTTTCTTGTTCAGACACATAGTATAGACATGTAGAATCTTGGATATTATCAATCATAGTTTGAATAATGAATTGATACATATCTTTCCTCTTGGAAGACATTTGTTAGATCTTCCATCCATGCCTCCACATAAACCTTCAATCACATAAGCTCTAATAGCACCTAAAGATTGTTCTCCTAAGATGCATGTTTTAGCATCAAAACCTATCCCAAAGCAATTTGGACTTTTGAAAACTGTCATGCCAAAAACTTAGACTTGTTTGTTTTGTGACCTAAGTGTCCTTTTATTCAAGTCACCAATGACTTGTTGTATAGGATGACCCCTCGCTTCTCTCAATACCTTAGGATTGCCTTCATCCGAATCATTAACTTGTAATGTTGGCGACCTTTCTTGATCTTGAACAAAAGGTTCGTTGATCACATCATCTTCTACCGAAGGAGATGATTTAGGCTCGGGCATGCTCTCATCAAAGGTTACATTGAGAGATTCCTCAATCCTCATTGTTTCCTTGTTAAGCACTATGTATGCTTTACTAGTTTGAGAGTATCCTAGGAACATACCTTCATACGACTTTGGGTCGAATTTGGTGAGATATTCTTTGGTGTTAAGTATAAATACTTTGCAACCAAATACTCTAAAATATTCTAGGGATGGTTTTCTATTCCTAAGTATTTCATAAGGTGTTTTATAAATTACCTTTCTTATGTATATTCTATTAAAGATATGACAAGCGGTATCTAGGGCATGATACAAAAACTTTTGTGGAATGGATTGCTCGTCAAGTATTGCACGACTCATCTTTCTTAACTTACAATGTGTTCTTTCAACAATCTCATGCGATTGAGAAGCGAACGGGCCCGATAAGTTATAAGATATTCCATGTTGTTCACAAAAGCTTCCAAATTGCATTTTATCAAATTTGCTACTATGATTTGTTTTAATTGATGCAATTGAACAATCAAGTAGGTTTTCAAGTTTCTTAAAATGTTGAATTTATTCAAGACACCATCCTTGTTTTCAAAGAACAATATCCAAGTGTAATTTGAATAATCATCTATGATCATTAAAGTATAGAAGTTTCCTCCATAACTTTGGATCGGAGATAGACCATACAAATTCACATGAATCAATTCTAAAACCTTACTAGTTGACACTACCCTTTTATTCCTATTATTGATTTGACCTTGACTCCCTAGAAATGTAACACAATACTGCCTTTCAAAACTTAACAATGATAAATTGCTTACTAGCTAAACGGCGAGACCTAACTTCCTAAGTCGAGGCGTTGGGTTATTTACCATATGGTAAATTGCTTACTAGCTTGTCGACAAGACCTATTGACCTATGCCGAGACGTTGGGTTATTTACCATGTTCGAAAAGCATATCATGTTACACATAATCTAAGATTAACAAGTATACAAGTTGTTTTGTCTATGACCTTTAGCTAATATGTTACCGTTTTTACTAATAGTGCAATCTACATTGGTAAACATAATACTAAAGTCCTCATTAAGATTACTTGTACTACAAAACTTAGAGTTTAAATTGCTACCATGCACATCATTGGTAAATTCTACAAAGTCATGAAGAGTGTTATTATGGATGTTTACGCAAGTAGTTTGAGGAAGTATGGTTTAGCGAAAGTGTTTAATGATGAACCATTTTTACTCAGACACCTGGCGCGTTTGTCACGCGTTGACGCGTCAGCAAGCGTGTCAGTGTCGGTAATTTTTGATTCATGACCCTCTTTTATGAACACGATGGATTTATCTTGTCTTGTAAATGTATTTTTACCATTTTCAAAAAAGCCAAGACCTCCTTTATCATGAAAGGGTTTTTGTTCACTTAATATCTTGTTTAAATCCATACTACTTTTCTCAAATTTAAGTAGTATCAATTTGTTTTTACTAATTTCTTTCTTGAGTTTATGTATATCCATTGTATGTTTCTCAATGTTTCTCAAGAGATGTTTGTTAAGTTTAATTAATTTCTCATTTTCTTTTTGAAGTTTATGAACATTATGATTGGACAAAGAAGGGTTAGATGATACCTCAAGAGCTTCAAATGTAGTAAGGCAAGTGGACTCTTTATGTGAGTGATTAACATCTTCACTCTTGCTCCAAACCGCTCCGACAAATGCCATTTCTTGATTATTGGATCTTCTTAGTTCGTTGTGGTTACTAAGATTCCTTGTTGTCACAATGACTTCATCATCATCAAGATCTAGTGAATTGTCTTCTTCCTTGGTGATGACTCTAGTATTATCTAGAAATTCTTCATAAGAATGAAGATCATTTATCTTCTTAAAAGATAGTTGTCCCAAAGTTTTTGTCTCATCAATCTTCGCGTCTTCAAATTTCCAATTCTTGACTTGTGTGGTATCATCATGAACGAAAAGGAGTAAGTCCCAAATCTCCTTAGCGGTCTTGAATATGCATACCCTTTCAAGCTCCTTTTGAGTAGGGCATCACATATCATCATTTTGGCTTGATCATTCTTGTCGACCCTCTTCCTATCCTTAGTATCAAAATCACCATTTTGGAAGATATCCCATAGATAATAATCCTTAGCCCTAACATAGGTCTCAAATAGAATTTTCCAAAAGAAGAACCCTTCGTATTCAAATGGAGGTGGTCTTTCCATAGAACGCCCCTCTCTATAGTATTCTTGAGCCATGGATCTATACTCAACTTTACCAAAAATCTTAGTTAGGATTTTAGATTTTTAGGAAAGAAATTTTTGACTTAAAACGACTTCTTGGGAAGGCTTTAATGCTCAAAAACTTGAGTATACCGCTCTGATACCAATTGTAGAACCGTAGAGGGGGGGTGAATATGATTTCTTTGGCTTTTAAGACGTTTAAAAACTTTAAGCCTCAAGAAACCAAGTGGTTGTGTAATCAATCCAAACAACCACAACCACAAACACAAACAAAGTATATAAAGCGAGTAAAGAAAGACACCACGATATATACTGGTTCGGGATGGGGGTTTATACCATCCATACGTCCAGTTGCGAATCCGCGACTCCGATACTATTCACTAGTATAATCCATTCGGTGGATTACAAACCGTTACAATTCACTCCACCAATATTCACCAATATTGATGCTCACAAAGAAGGAGTTACTCACCAATGGTATTCCGCCCTCGGAAACCACCCAAAGAATCTCACGATTCGACTTTACCTAAGGATCACAAAGATCACTACCAAAACTTCCACTCGGAAGTATCAAACCACAACTAGATCCCCAATGATCTAGGCTTGGTCACCAAGACACAAGACTTCCCTTACAAACAAGTGAAAGAATAAATGTTTGTTTATCAACCAAGTCCTAACCTAACCTAGAGACTCGATTGTAATAGAAAGGGTATAAGAAAGAAGACCCTCGACACAATCACAAGAGTGGATTAGGTTCTTGTGATTCTTCCCTTGCAAAGATATGTGTTCTTCCAAAGATGTTAGTGTTAAAATCAAGAACACAAGATTAGAGATGGAGATATTGAGAGATTTAAGAGTGTTTAGAGAGAAAGAATAATGGCAAGAGGTGAGGAATACAATAGGCAAGAGTGGTATTTATAGGCCAAGAACCCAAACTTAGGAAATTTTACCAAGGCCGGCGCGTCAACGCGCGGGCAGCGCGCCAGGCGTCTGTAAGTTTTTCCCATGTGTTGGGTGTTTGGATCTAACAAATACCTATCCTTGCTAAACCCCCAATTGTACTTCACACTAAACCTTAACATTAATCATTCTAAGGTTTACCAACTCAAATAGCCAATTTGGAAATCATTTGTGAAGTGCTTAAAGAAAAACCAAATTACCAAGGGTTTAAAGTGTAGATTGGGTAATTTGGAAAGGGTAGAAGTGTATCTCCTCATATGGCATAGAAAAGAGAGAAATAATATGCCAAGGAATATTCCAATGCTTGGGGGGAAAGAATGTGATGGAGGGTTGAGATGAAGTGGTTTGAATTGGATGGCTAGGACCAAAGGGAGCCTCCCTTGGTTTTCAAACAATTTGGCATGTGGAGAATGTGGATGGATGAGATGATCTCATTAGAAATGGATGGCTAAAATCAAGTATGCCTAGGTTAGGGTTGAGGAGGATATTCCAAGGAATATGCTTTGCTTTGGGGGAAAGGAGAAATAAAGGGTTGCGATGGTTTCATTTGAATTGGATGGTGGAGATCAAAACCATGTGGTGGTATAGATAGGAGAGATTGGATGGATGGTTGAGATGAGTTTAGTTTGAATTCAATGGTTGAGATCAAGCCCATGTGGTGATATAGAGATGAGGGGTTGGATGGATGGTTGTGATGTGTTGTAATTTGAAATCAATGGCCAGGATGAGAGGAGCCATATTAGGGTTTTCAAAAATTGGCATGTGTTAAAAATGAAGGGTTGGGATGTGTTGTAAGGGAATGGATGGTTAGGATGTAGTGTGTAAGGGAATATGTAAGGGTGTAAGAGATTGTGTAAGAGAATATTTGATTTGGATATGATTGGTTTTGTCTTATGCATAAATGGGATTAAGAGAGGATTAAGGCATAATCTAATTGTCATTAAGAAGAAAAGGTTTAGACAATTAAGATTATAAGTTGAGAAAATCATAGGTTACTTATAAGTTCAAGTAACACAACGTCGAGAATCCATAGTTTCATATCTCGTGACTTTCCACGACTCGACATTCTCAACTAATACCTTGGTTCAAACAAGTTAAGTGCTTTGCCTTGATTTAAAGCATAACCCAAGTGGGAAAGGATGCGTTTACGCAAAGTAACCTTTGACTTAGTTTGACCAATAAGAGAGTAAACCCGTTACGTAACTAGAGAAGACGTAAGCACGAGATATGAGCATATGGATGTTTCAACAAGATGTTACGTGAAATATATAAGCTCCCTAAGTTTAGAAAAGCCTTGGCTAGAGGCGATAGTTAGAAAACATGAGTTGGCGTTTTCCCGTAAATGGGTGTATTTAAAATGGGATTTCTCAAATCTCAAAACTCGTTACGAGTGTTCTTAATTAAGCACATAACATATTCATACCTGTATTGAAAGATCCACATTTGTCAGGTAAGGGGAAAGCCGACTTTCAAAATTCGCCCGGAACCATACAGACTCCTGGCACGTCACCCGCGCGTTGACGCGTGGGCAGTGCGCCAGGAACAGACATTGGCTCCGGCGATTTTGAGCTAATGTTTGTTATTTTATGTGTCTCGATGGTTTGTTTGTCATCATTAAAACATAAAGAGATCTTGATCATGTTGCCTCAACAGAGGTGTTCGGCTTAGATATATTCTAGCATAGCAAATTTTTAGATTCATATCTTCCAGTTTCTTGGGAGATATCTTTTTAAGAATTATTCTAATAAGGTCTACTTGAGGGCAAGTAGAGTTGTAACACCCCAACCCGATAAGGGTAGAAGTATTACATTACAGTGACACATCAGAACAAACACAAGCACATGATTCATACATACAACGAAATTCAGGGTTACAAATGAAAATCTGAAACTACAAGGTTACAAAGAAAATAAATACTATGTCTAATAAAGTGAAACTTCATCTAATCGTCTCTAGTCCAAAGCATAGTCTTCTAAGTCCAGTCACACTCTCTTCCCATAACCCAGCTTCCTACTAAAACCTGCCGCAGGAAAAGGAAATGCGGCTGAGCTTAAAAAGCCCAGTGAACAGATACATATACAAAGCAATGATAATGAAACAGAACTGAAACATAGTGCATTGGGGAAATAGAATAAGGAATAGATAAAAGAGTGATAGAATATAAAGAAGAAAGGATAGTCATCTACCACGAGCCCAGAAACTCAAAGTCATAAATCTCAAAGTCATAATCTCACAATCAGAGGGGATACCTCTCAGGCAACCAGATAATATGAGGGGTGTCCTCATGTATCAAATGGGTGGAGTAGCTAGCTCCCAGAAATTGTGAAAGGCGTGTATTGCACACAGCACCAGTCACCTCAAAGTCAACTCAAAGTCATAGTTAAATCCACTAAACAGAACAGATCTAGGATTGCAATCCATACGCCCCTTACTCAAAGTCAATCTCAAAGTCATATACTCAAAGTCATAATGGCCATAATAATAATCATAAAAAGGGACGGCGTGAGAAATCACTCACCCACACATGAGTCATGCCAGTGGTGCATCACAGACATGCCTATGGTACCTCCATAGGTAGGGAAAACAGAAATGGCTCGGGTATCAAACTAAGAGTCAGGTCTCAAAGTCATACAAAAGGTCATATAGCAAAGGTTTATCTCAAAGTCATCTCAAAATCATATCAGAAATAATAGTCAAGGTCCATCCAGAGTTCATCAGGTCAAGGTTCATATTCAAAAATCAATTCATGGTTCAGTTCAAAAGTCCGTTTCAAAAGCTTCTATTAAAAGTCCAATTTAAATAATCTTTTAAAACAGTTTTCATAAAAATGGTCTTTCAAAATATAGGGTTCATGAAAGTTAAATAACCTTTCTTTTAAAAAGAATTTTAGCATCATTTATAAACATCTTTTCAAATCAGTTCTTCTCAAAACATTTCCATGGTATCATTAAGAAGGTTTTCATAGCATAGGTTCATAACGGAGGTCATATCAAGTGGGATCAACAGAGAAGGTTCAAGTAAAGGGGATCATAGCAATGGCATCAATTCGGGAACTAACGGATCATAATATGAAAGAGATCATGAGAAACCTTTTGAGAAAGGTCAGAATATCTGTACCTCAATCGCCATCGAAAATCATAACATACGTAAGCATAAGGAGACCCCTTCTTCGACGAATCTACACGAATTAACGATCGGCTTATTGTTAATAACTTATTCAATTTAGATTTCTTATTTTAGTCGGCTTTCCAGTTTTAGTAACTTTCCATTTAAAGTGACTTTCCACTTTTAGCAGGTTTCCATAAATAGTAAGTTTCCACTTTTAGAAAGTTTCCATAATTAGAAAGTTGAGTCATTATTAATGAAATCAAAGTATCTTTTAACATATTTACACATCTGGTCCTTAGGGTTTCATAACTTTACCTTTTACACCCTTATATTTCCAAAATTACACTTTAAACCTTTTAGTATTCAAAGTTACACTTTAAACCCTTAACTTATCCATTTTACATAATGATCCCTTATTTTATCATGTTATACGAATATACCTTCAAGTATTCACAATTTACACTTTAAGTCCTTCAAGTTATCAAAGTTACATATTTAACCCTTTAATTTACAATTTCAACTTTTAATTATTAATAGTTACATATTAAGCCATTTATTTACCAATTTATCACAAAACCCCTTGAATACTTTTAAATACTCAAAACAGCTCCAAGTTTCTGAAAATTACATTTTTAGTCCCTCTCTTTTAATTAATTACAAATCGCACCAATTAAATACAATTAATTCATTTTCTTATAATATTTACACTTAGAACCCTCAAGTTATATTTTTCCCATATTCCTACTGATTTATATGACATTACAAAAATATCCCACAAGTTTTAATAATTACGAAACACACCCTTAACTATTATTTTTCAATCGTTAATTTATAAAATAAACCAAAACCCTAACATGTATCCCAATCATTACACCATCATTTCCAACAACCTTAAACTCATCATTAAGGACCAGAATATTAAAACAAACCCTAACCCTAATCGAATTACACTAGGGTTTTTATTTTATTTTCTTTCTTTTCTTTATTTTTCGTAAATCCGGTTTTACAAATAATTCCACCACGACTTTTACAGGCCATGTAAATTTGAATGGGCATTTTTACCAGGTTATATGGATTATATAGAGCTCAGAAAAATTTAGTCTTGCACCCAGAAAATTCGTACATGATTATTTAGTATTTTATCACGTTTTTAAGGTTTAATTCGCAAATAATTCATAGAGCATGCATGGTTCGGTTTTAGCATTTTATATGGGTCTTATATGATGTAAGAGACGTGAGAAAAATACCAGACCAGATCTGAGACGAGTAGAATAGGCTGGACGAATTACACCTCTTGAATTGGATAATACGAAACCAAAAATTCCCACGAGAACAAACGCGACCAACAAACCTTGGAAGCAATTTTCCCAGATCATATATGATGTAAGAAACTCAGGAAAAATAGAAAACGAATTTATAAGAGGTCGTATGAAACATAACGAATTTACCTTGTTTTTAGGGCTCGTCAAAAGAAAACAAATGCTACGATCGTGTAAGGCTTCAACAATTCGAATGGGATTTTTCTTGGCTTCTTAGGATGATGATAGATCACAGAAAATTTCTGAGGAGGATTGTGTGTGTCGTATGGAGGCTAAGGGAATTCTTTGTGTGTTTTTCTTTGGATCGGTATTAGGGTTTTTGGGAGAAAAGGTATGGATTGACTTTTTAAACAAGTAATGCCGTGTGGAGGGGAGATTTGATCCAGAAAATTCGTGACTTTAGTTGAGGTAATTATCTCTCAATAATTATCTTCTCAATTTACCATATATATATCATTTAATTCAAAATAAAACAAATAAAATGCATTTTTTCTTTAATCGGCCACATAGGGGCATTTTTGTAATTTCACCACTTGTATAAATGTTATTTGTAATTGTTAAAATTATTGGGATACATAACTTGTGCATTGTTTGAGGTTTGGGATTTATTTGGTACTTTTAATAAGCTTTTAATTAAATTTCAAATTGGTAAGGGCAATTTGGTCTTTTCACATGTTCTCAGATTTTAGGTGTTACAACTTCTTCCCCTCTAAAAAGAAAAAATTCCGTCCTCGAAATTTGAAGTCGCAAAGTTAGACGAAGTCGTAGCAAACCGCAAAAGTCGTCACAACATTCTCACGCCCGGGAGGTTCTTCCAAAAGATATTCAGACCAACTGGTTTCTCATGACAGTTTCAGATTTCTCAGAAGGGCATATCATATTGAATTTGAATCAAAAGGATAATGTACCAAACATAACGGATGATAAACGAATTCTCCAGGAAGAGGTATAAAATACATAGGATTTCCATCGAATTGATTAGGCGAATCAGATGAGAATACATTGAATTGTAGCAAACATGGGGTGATATAAGGTTTACTTCTTCAACTTCTCGAATAGTCTCGACTTTCAGATAACCTTCCAAAGGTATTCTCATAAACGAACAGATCCCATTTCCTCAAAGTCCACAATCACATATCTTACTCATGGCAGATCATAATGAACAACTTCAACGAATGCGAAACGTATACGGGCAGAAAGCATATGGTTAGATATCGTCAACGGCAGAAATTTCATAATGGAACCTAAGATTCTTATCAGAAGTTGCAAGATCAGCAATACACGTGTCGAGAGTCCAAACGTATCGAATCGTATATCAAGGGTAGCAGATCAAACGTATAGGTAGAATGAACCTAAAGTCTCACTAAACTCAGATGATCTTGATCAGATGCCAGAATTCTAAAGCTTCTAAGGCACTCCTCGAAATATCACATGCCCACCATAAGTGCACGTTATATGATGTAAGTATTATCACGTTGGCCAGGCGTCATAATACTGGCATCATATACATATGCCCTCATGATGATCATACTTTATCTCAAGTCGTGAACACCCAAACTTATTTAAATTCACCTAGTCCACCTATAGTCTCAGAGGTCACCAAAATCAAACAACATAACTAAGAGAACGAAATTACTCGAAGAGTAACGGAGATCCGAGAATGTCATTCAGAATTAAGGTACGTCATCAGTAACGTCAATTCTTCACAGCATCATCTCGTCTAAACACAATGTCCGCTTCAAAATCCGTCCACTCATTTACAAATTTCAAAATTTCTTCCAAGTTGGAGTAGTCTGTTTATTCTTGTCCGTCTTACCTCATGATTAAGAGAATTTAAAATTCGAGTCTGGTTCCTCAAGTCTTCAGCAACTCTTCTTGGTACTGTGGCGTCGTAACGGCAGCCTCTGACGCGATCACTGTGGATTCCTACATCCGCAGGTCTGCTTCTGCTCTCAATTCATCTTAGTACAACTAAAATGAATAGAGAAACAAGACTGCGTGTCTTCGACAGGTCTTCTAACATAGCTCCAGGTCTTAAGGTACATGCTGTTGTTGTCGACTCCAGGTTGTGTGTTGAATGGTTCGTCTCCTTTGGTCTGGTTGTCTTGATGCCCAAACTGAAATCTTCACGTGTTGCATGATGCATGATGCATGATTGAGCACTATCCTAGTTCCTCACTTCTTCTTGTATGCTTCTTCCATGGAAATGCTTGTGTCAACCATCTTCTACTACTCTTCCACCCGGTTTCAAACTCCGATAACGGTCTTCAATCTTGGTCCCTCTTGTGAAAGCTCTGTCTTTACATTATACAGGGTAGGGTTGTCTACTATGCTTTCTGAACGTCAATCAAAATTTTCTTCCAGAACAAAGGGTCGTCTCACCAATTAATCTCTATGTTCTTCTTTCGTTTTAGAACACAACACAATGTCATACTATGACAAATTGTCCAAAACATGCGAAAAACATAATTATTCTAGCCAACACCATTGGCATCATTCAAACTCACAAATGTGGTAACGAGTGCAAAGGCAACTTCAGAAATCATCTCAGGAATTTTTTTTTTTTTTTTTTTTTTTTCACATCACCTTCTTTCCTCTTCAAGAACTGATATACTTCACAAAGGTTACTCTCGGTTAGTTAACCCCATTCTTAGAAGTGTTTGTGGTTGCTTCTTCAGTCCTTCAAATCTAAAATGATGCAATCAGACGCGGAGTTTCAAAGGAAGACTAAATTAATTATTGATACGCGGAAACAGATAATGATTAGTGATAGTGGTACGTTTAAGTTCACGATAGTCGATACGTCATCGCATACTTCTCTCGTTCTTATTTATAAACAAACAAGAGCATCTAAAGAGAATCACCAAGGTTAAAAATCATATTCCATCAGCTCCTTCAATCTCTCAACTTCTATGGCACCATGGTTTCTTCACTGATATCAGTTCAATGTCCACTCTACTTCTTAAGCAGGAAGGAGTACCAAAAGGTTCATCAGAGAATACCGGAAAATCTTCGTATGACAAAATATTTCCCAATAGTAGAACTTTCCAAGGGTTGATAATAATGGTTTTCAGGACAACTTGGTAATCACATGAGTTTGGGGTAGGTGTTTCCATAGTGACAGAAATTTTAGCAGATGTAGAGAGTCATCATAATGGAATAGGGTGAAGCAGATTTTTAAGGTCACATTTCAGATATGGTAGTCTATGGTATCTTCACGAATAGTCATTCAGTCCAAAAGACCGTACAATCAATCATATCAAGGTCAAAGGATTTCATAGAGTGAATACCGCCGTCAAATCATACAGATAGTTCATATATCAGAGTCAAGTACATGGTTCAACAAAAATGTTGGGATGGATAAACGAACAGTTCAATGTGTGGGAATTTCGTTTAGCTTCTTAGCATAAGCGACAGGTAGGATGTGTATCATTGGTAATATGAACATTGTATAATTGTCAATTGTGAGATGTACAGAATCTCAGTTATCGGCATCATCATGCTTAGTTAACAGATCCATACAAAGATAGTCTTTACATCATACCCTTCCAAAGGAAATGGTTGGCAGGACAAGGTTCATCATTCAAGGAGAGGAAACAAAACGTCTTATATTCGTGGTTCATAATTACCAGGATTCTCATAGGAGTAGTAATGGATCATACAGAGTTAAGTAGTATCGGGTGGTACATTCATACCCATCATAAGTAATGAATTTACAGAATGTGTCGAACACATTGTGGTTGAATGACCTACGATGTGGTCGAAAAGGTGTCAAACAGCTTATCAAACAAATCGGAGGCGGAGATCAAAATCTGAAAGTGAAACTTAAATGTGTAAGGTATCCAGGTAGCTTTCCGAGGTATTCCAAACTTACTCGGTTACTAAGCTTAAGTTGCAAAACTTCTAACTTCTGAAACAAAGGTCCTTATAAAGCTTATCTAAGAGCAAAGGCACGATCAGAGTGATGCGGAAGCAAATGATACTTACATAAATGTCTTAGTCTACCCATTCCTCACTGGTAATAACTTAGGTTCCTATGGGGAATCCTAATGTAAAGTTTCAAAGGTTGTCTTATGAGCGCGTACAGTGGAAACTTAGTGGTCCTAACTTACACAGGTCAAGGGTAAATGTATTACGAATCGCAGCCTGGGCTCTGATACCATAATTGTAACACCCCAACCCGATAAGGGTAGAAGTATTACATTACAGTGACACATCAGAACAAACACAAGCACATGATTCATACATACAACGAAATTCAGGGTTACAAATGAAAATCTGAAACTACAAGGTTACAAAGAAAATAAATACTATGTCTAATAAAGTGAAACTTCATCTAATCGTCTCTAGTCCAAAGCATAGTCTTCTAAGTCCAGTCACACTCTCTTCCCATAACCCAGCTTCCTACTAAAACCTGCCGCAGGAAAAGGAAATGCGGCTGAGCTTAAAAAGCCCAGTGAACAGATACATATACAAAGCAATGATAATGAAACAGAACTGAAACATAGTGCATTGGGGAAATAGAATAAGGAATAGATAAAAGAGTGATAGAATATAAAGAAGAAAGGATAGTCATCTACCACGAGCCCAGAAACTCAAAGTCATAAATCTCAAAGTCATAATCTCACAATCAGAGGGGATACCTCTCAGGCAACCAGATAATATGAGGGGTGTCCTCATGTATCAAATGGGTGGAGTAGCTAGCTCCCAGAAATTGTGAAAGGCGTGTATTGCACACAGCACCAGTCACCTCAAAGTCAACTCAAAGTCATAGTTAAATCCACTAAACAGAACAGATCTAGGATTGCAATCCATACGCCCCTTACTCAAAGTCAATCTCAAAGTCATATACTCAAAGTCATAATGGCCATAATAATAATCATAAAAAGGGACGGCGTGAGAAATCACTCACCCACACATGAGTCATGCCAGTGGTGCATCACAGACATGCCTATGGTACCTCCATAGGTAGGGAAAACAGAAATGGCTCGGGTATCAAACTAAGAGTCAGGTCTCAAAGTCATACAAAAGGTCATATAGCAAAGGTTTATCTCAAAGTCATCTCAAAATCATATCAGAAATAATAGTCAAGGTCCATCCAGAGTTCATCAGGTCAAGGTTCATATTCAAAAATCAATTCATGGTTCAGTTCAAAAGTCCGTTTCAAAAGCTTCTATTAAAAGTCCAATTTAAATAATCTTTTAAAACAGTTTTCATAAAAATGGTCTTTCAAAATATAGGGTTCATGAAAGTTAAATAACCTTTCTTTTAAAAAGAATTTTAGCATCATTTATAAACATCTTTTCAAATCAGTTCTTCTCAAAACATTTCCATGGTATCATTAAGAAGGTTTTCATAGCATAGGTTCATAACGGAGGTCATATCAAGTGGGATCAACAGAGAAGGTTCAAGTAAAGGGGATCATAGCAATGGCATCAATTCGGGAACTAACGGATCATAATATGAAAGAGATCATGAGAAACCTTTTGAGAAAGGTCAGAATATCTGTACCTCAATCGCCATCGAAAATCATAACATACGTAAGCATAAGGAGACCCCTTCTTCGACGAATCTACACGAATTAACGATCGGCTTATTGTTAATAACTTATTCAATTTAGATTTCTTATTTTAGTCGGCTTTCCAGTTTTAGTAACTTTCCATTTAAAGTGACTTTCCACTTTTAGCAGGTTTCCATAAATAGTAAGTTTCCACTTTTAGAAAGTTTCCATAATTAGAAAGTTGAGTCATTATTAATGAAATCAAAGTATCTTTTAACATATTTACACATCTGGTCCTTAGGGTTTCATAACTTTACCTTTTACACCCTTATATTTCCAAAATTACACTTTAAACCTTTTAGTATTCAAAGTTACACTTTAAACCCTTAACTTATCCATTTTACATAATGATCCCTTATTTTATCATGTTATACGAATATACCTTCAAGTATTCACAATTTACACTTTAAGTCCTTCAAGTTATCAAAGTTACATATTTAACCCTTTAATTTACAATTTCAACTTTTAATTATTAATAGTTACATATTAAGCCATTTATTTACCAATTTATCACAAAACCCCTTGAATACTTTTAAATACTCAAAACAGCTCCAAGTTTCTGAAAATTACATTTTTAGTCCCTCTCTTTTAATTAATTACAAATCGCACCAATTAAATACAATTAATTCATTTTCTTATAATATTTACACTTAGAACCCTCAAGTTATATTTTTCCCATATTCCTACTGATTTATATGACATTACAAAAATATCCCACAAGTTTTAATAATTACGAAACACACCCTTAACTATTATTTTTCAATCGTTAATTTATAAAATAAACCAAAACCCTAACATGTATCCCAATCATTACACCATCATTTCCAACAACCTTAAACTCATCATTAAGGACCAGAATATTAAAACAAACCCTAACCCTAATCGAATTACACTAGGGTTTTTATTTTATTTTCTTTCTTTTCTTTATTTTTCGTAAATCCGGTTTTACAAATAATTCCACCACGACTTTTACAGGCCATGTAAATTTGAATGGGCATTTTTACCAGGTTATATGGATTATATAGAGCTCAGAAAAATTTAGTCTTGCACCCAGAAAATTCGTACATGATTATTTAGTATTTTATCACGTTTTTAAGGTTTAATTCGCAAATAATTCATAGAGCATGCATGGTTCGGTTTTAGCATTTTATATGGGTCTTATATGATGTAAGAGACGTGAGAAAAATACCAGACCAGATCTGGGACGAGTAGAATAGGCTGGACGAATTACACCTCTTGAATTGGATAATACGAAACCAAAAATTCCCACGAGAACAAACGCGACCAACAAACCTTGGAAGCAATTTTCCCAGATCATATATGATGTAAGAAACTCAGGAAAAATAGAAAACGAATTTATAAGAGGTCGTATGAAACATAACGAATTTACCTTGTTTTTAGGGCTCGTCAAAAGAAAACAAATGCTACGATCGTGTAAGGCTTCAACAATTCGAATGGGATTTTTCTTGGCTTCTTAGGATGATGATAGATCACAGAAAATTGCTGAGGAGGATTGTGTGTGTCGTATGGAGGCTAAGGGAATTCTTTGTGTGTTTTTCTTTGGATCGGTATTAGGGTTTTTGGGAGAAAAGGTATGGATTGACTTTTTAAACAAGTAATGCCGTGTGGAGGGGAGATTTGATCCAGAAAATTCGTGACTTTAGTTGAGGTAATTATCTCTCAATAATTATCTTCTCAATTTACCATATATATATCATTTAATTCAAAATAAAACAAATAAAATGCATTTTTTCTTTAATCGGCCACATAGGGGCATTTTTGTAATTTCACCACTTGTATAAATGTTATTTGTAATTGTTAAAATTATTGGGATACATAACTTGTGCATTGTTTGAGGTTTGGGATTTATTTGGTACTTTTAATAAGCTTTTAATTAAATTTCAAATTGGTAAGGGCAATTTGGTCTTTTCACATGTTCTCAGATTTTAGGTGTTACAAGAGTTCAAGTGGGGGGTATTTGATAACATCAAATAGTACCCATATTTTAGTGTTAATTTCCCTTAGATTGCTCATCTTTTATGCTAATATGTTAGGATATATACTCTTATTTGTTTATATTCTGTTTTCAGGGCAAAAATAAGCAAAGGAACGAAAAGACACGGATTTGGAAGGTTTGTCGAAAATCATTGAAGTATGCGGATTTTGCACTAACTATGGCGTAGATGTCCATCTACCTACGCCGTAGCACTCATCTATGAAGACTACAGCGTAGCCCCAGCCATATCTATGGCGTAGTAACACATCAAAGGGTTCTACGGAGTAGCCTCTCTCCACCTACGGCATAGACCTCAAAATCAAGCCGTAGAGAACTATTAAGGCCAAAGAAGAAGCTACGGTGTAGTCCCAATACAACTACGCCGTAGATGTGACAACTGAAGAAACTACGGACGTAGCACTTGATCAAGCTACAACGCAGATGATATTAAATACCAGCCCTAATTCCGAGTTTTAGAAAAAACTTTTCACCTCAGAGAAGTAAGGAGGAAGTCAGGGAGCATTCACGCCAAGGGAGAATTCACGCCATAATCATAAGTTTATTCTTTCATTACATTTGTATTAATTCAATGTTTACATTTGTCATGTTAAACATTTCTTTTCCTGTATTTATTAACATGAGTGGCTAAACACCTCTTGGTGTTAGCCTTATTATGAAATTCTTATTAATATGATTTAGTTTTCTCGCATCTTTAGTTGTTTTATTTGTATACTTTCTTAGCTAGTCTTAGGACACTCTATGCTTTAGAGGGATTGATATTTGTTAAGATCGTTTAAGCCCAATCTAGGATATAATAATAATGATTGAATATGCACAGCGGAATAATAATCAAGAACACAATCAAAATTACCAACAAGGTTTTTCTAATAAAGAATGATCCTCTATGGATCTAAATAAAAATGTTTTTCTTGAAGTGTTACTAAACAATAAAACCTGTGTTCCTTTTATAAGCATAAGGAACCCTAAAATACAATTAATATAAAATCAATGCATATCACTACCTAATATAACTCATGCATATCCTAACAAATAAATACTAAAGATACGGATTAATAATATCCGTAGAAATTAGTCTTCAGCAGGAACACTATGTCAGCAGAAACCATCTATAGCTTTAGCAGAATCCTGTCAGTAGAACTTCATCAGTAGGAACTTCCAAAATTCCTTACAATCCTCCCCTAATCTTGAATTTGACATGGTTAAGTTCAAGATTCCTGATAGAGCTTTAGCTTCAAAAGTGTGAGAATTGAAACTTTAATAAGTGCCGCAAAATAAAGTAACCAGTAGCAACCAACCCGATATATCAGCAGCAACTAGTAACCATCTTTGAAGAACAAGGAACCATAAGCAAGTTTGTTAGGAATACGTTTATTCATATGAAGACTCGGTCACCCCGAGCATTGTTTAGCATTGTGTAGCTTGTAGTATTTATCGTAGTAGTTAGTATTAGTAGTTAATATATGTAAATAGTATTCGTAGAGTGGGTCGGGTCTTTACCCTTTGTCAGCTCACTCTACAACTCGTTTCATGGAGCACCAAGTATTGTAGTATATATACCCTCTCCCACCCAAGGGAGAGGGTTGGACCTTTCATACTTTCAATCTAATATTCACTAGTTTCTCCCACTAAAAGGCTCCCAACTCTCTACTCTTTCTCTCTCTAACTTCTTACTCCTTTTCTTCATATTCGATCCATTATACACAAAACGATACGTGTTTAAGATTATTATACTCTACAATTGGTATCAAGAGCCAACGTTTCATCCTAGGATTGTTGGTGCTCGAATTTGTAGCTTGGTCTTGTGTTTCTTGTTTGGTTCGAATGGTATATGTAGTAATATCAGTAGTTTGACTTCGTTTTGTGATAAGAGTGGTGTTATTCTTGTACTTTCTTCATTAGTAGCGTTATTATTACTTAGGTTTGCATTTGGAGTGGTTAAATCATTCATTTGTTGGGTGTTTTTTTGAAATTCGTGGTGTATTTCTTGCTAGCGAGTTGCCATTTTCTTTGTAGAGGGTTGACAAATTTTCTAGCGAGTAGACTGTAGCGATTTGGAAGTTTGCTATTTTGGGACAAATGGACAAAACTCTAGAAAGTGACCTTTCTGTCTTATTAAGCAGCGAGTTAACACGTACTAGCGAGTTGATCAGAATCTGGTAGCGAGTTGGTCAGTTTTGGTAGCGAGTTGGTAGTTCTGGGATAGCGAGTTGTCTGTTTACTATATTGGGATAAAAGGACAAATCACTGGATAGTGACACTTTTGTCTCTACCAGTAGCGAGTTGTCAGACTAGCGAGTTGGCAGTCTAGCGAGTTGGCAGTCTAGCGAGTTGACAGTCTAGCGAGTTGACAGTCTAGCGAGTTGGCAGTCTAGCGAGTTGCCTGACCAGAGATTTGGTTTCCAGCGAGTTGATCAGATTCCAGCGAGTTGCTAAATATCGAGTTGTCAAAAGCAGCGAGTTGTGACTTTAGTGAGTTGGAATCTAGCGAGTTGCTTGTTTAGCTGTTGACCAAAGTTGACTTTTTACGTCAAAACTTCAAACGGCCATAACTTTTGAACCGTAACTCCGTTTTCAGCAAAATACCTGTCAAAACGACCGGAACAGGCTGAATATTGTGAGGTTTCACCACGAAGTCGTGAAACGAATTTTTCGAGGCCCAAATCACCTCCGGAGTGAAGTTATTGAGGTTTTAAGTTTTCAGACCAAAAAATTTCACCGTAACAACTTGCCTCAACCTAACCAAATTGCGACTAAACAACATATAACCTTGTCATAACAAACAATCACCACTCTTAACACACAATCACTGCTATGGAATCTTTGTGCTCGAATTCTAATGATAATGTGCTTCATCAGCCAATTAAATTGCCCGATAATGCAAAGGATAGTCGCATTGAATGTTTTCGATCACTCCATTCACATCTCAAGGTTCTCTTTGCAAAACCTGGATACTTGGGAGGTTTTAATCGTGCATTCGCAACGCTTTTTGGTCAAAATGTTGAGACCTTCACAGTCAAAATGACTCTACACTTAGATCAACTTCAACAACAACTTGAAAAAGGTGAGTTTTCTGAAGGTAGTTCTATGGCTGCATTTTGTGTGATCAACAACCAACTCCAAGCGTTCATTGATTCACGATTCACTAAGGAGTATGATCATGAGTGTCAAATGACGAAAAAGAGCTTTGCTACTCATACGAGAATTGAAGTTGACGTTTTCAGAGTCACACTACTCCAACTCATGGGTAATGTGAAGGAGTACATTATGGAAAGAGCACAACACAAACTCAAGCATGAAGACAAGGTGAAGGCATGTCGGGAGCAATCAAGTGATAATATTGTGGATTTAGGTAAAGCATCGGATGCTGGGTCAGTTGTCACTGAAGGCAGAGGATCAGAGACTGATAAGCTTGACACAACGAACAGTTCAATGACTCCTACATGTGATGTGGATGCATATATCATACCGGAAAAAGAACATGTGTCATGTGCTAAGGTACTCGAACTGTGTAACATGGTTGATGAACAAAAGATTCCTAACAAAGTACAACCGATAAACGATGTCGATTCAGATGTTGTTGACATGGGAAGTAGCAATGTTGACCCATGTAAACAACATATGAAACACAATGAAGTGTCTGTTGTACAATGTAGTGCATCTTCTGTTTTATATGATGATTGTGTGTTGCATGAGAACACTGCCTATAATCCTAATGACTCCTTGACCACTAGATTTAATATCCTTAAGGATCAGGTGGCAATGTATGAACAACGTGTTAGATTTGAACTCACTGGACGTGAGCAAAACATGGAATGGCAAATGCGTGCATACATATCTGAAAATAATCTTAAGCGAGAAACATTGAAAAAGGAGTTACAATCTTTGCAAAAACAACTGGATCAAACTGTTAAACAAAAACAAGAGATTCAGAAAGGCTTAAACACACTCAAACATGATTTTAAAGATAAGGAAAAAAAAACTCATAAATGATTTCTCTAGTCTTAAAATCCTAAAAAATAAACTTGAAGATAAGTTATACACGCAAGGCCAAACCATTCAAACTGCTCAAATGATGCATAAACATAGGAAGTTGAGTGATGATCATAGCGAGAAGGATTCTACTAAGCCAAAAGCTAATTTCCTTAGAAGCGGTATAGGTGCACAACCGGCATTATATGATGCAAACATTATGCTTGAGCCTAATCGTGCCCCACCTGATGCTACATCTGATGATGAGGGCAATGAGATAGAAGATAGAACCAAAGAAAAACTTGCTGAGAAATTAAGGGACCCCCAGTGCATAGCTAATAAAATCTTGTACAATTATGATTACTCTGAAGATAATCAATTAGCTATCTTTGTCCCACAAAAGAAATTTACTCCAGAGCAAGTCTTCTGGAACATTGACATGGAAAAGATGCAAGCAGAAAGAATAGTGGGAAAAACACGTACAGTTTTTCGGATATCTGGCCCAACGATATATCCCATTAACACACCACGACATCTTGTTCCTTTCACCCTCCCCACGCAAAATAATACACTAGTTGCCTTATATGTCCTTGGTCAATTATTCGCTGATTTTGATAATACATGTAAAAAGAGAATAACACCAACGGGTATTACTGAAGGGGAAAGAGGTTTTGAGCAAACAAAACAATGTTACCTAACTGAAGTCATGCCATTTTTCAAACTTCTCAAAGAACATTTTGAGGGCCTTAAAAATACCATTAATGATGATGTGACTCAAATGAAAAAGGTTTTTAAAGATGTCGAAAATGAGGGTAAACAATTGGCAATTGATCTTAAATGCAGTGAAGTTGCGAAAAAAAATATTCTCATCATGAATGAGAATTTGATTACTAAATGTGTTGCTCAGGACGTATTTTATACTGCTACTGATTCTACGTTATCTGCCTGCCAATTTCATGAGATGTCTATTGCATTGTCCGCTTTCCAGAATCATGTTGTTGAGCTTGAGGGGGTGAATGTAAAATTGCGTGAGAAAATTCAAAACGATGACCATGATAAAATGGTCAGGCATTTGTCGTAACAAGAGGTTGATAATCTTAATTTGCAATTAAAGTATCAACATTTAGAAGAAAGAACTAAAATCTCAAATGCCAAGACATCTTCGGATGCTCCTGAATTTGATGCATATTTCGAATTAGCCAAACGTGATGAAAAGATTCAAGCTCACACTAACACGATTCGGAACCTGAGGGTCCAAATTGCTCAATTGAAGTCAAACAAGAGTGATGTGATTAGCACCCAAAAACCACAGCCTATAGATTCTCAGAATTTTCAATTTCATGATACCATTAATAAATTGCAACTTGAAAATGATTGGTTTCGTGCTGAAAATTCAAAAGTTAAACAACATTACAAAGAGTTATATGATTCAATTAAGATCACATGTGATATAAACAATGAAAAGATAACTTCTTTGCTTAAAGAGATTTAGAATCTAAAGACTCAGGTGAAAGGGAAAATGCCAATCATCACCTGTGATAATGTTGTTCAAAAGGTTTCTGCTTGTAAGAAGTACGCAATTGATGCTGTGAATATTCCTCTTCCCCTTAGGAATAATAAGTTAGTTCATAGAGACTATCTTAAACATCTTAAGGAGTGCCTTGACTTGCTTCGTGAAACCATTGAAGAGGATAGGATAACAAAACCACTTGATGATGCTATTGTAGGTGCCTGCTTTCTCACTAATAGATCTCAGGAACTCTTAGAATATGCTATTGGTACATGTCCTAAAATTGATAGCAAGCGAGATAGGTCTACTGCATCATCATCTATGACTAAGAACAAGCATGTTACCTTTGAGGTACCCTTGGAAACTTCAGATCCCAACACATCAAAACTTGTTCAGCAACCGGAAGTGAAAAAGACTAAAATTCCCATTAGTCCGTCTACAGGAGTAAATAGTAACACTAAAGCTAGAGAGTCTAAACCAAGGATAAATAGAAGGAATTATAGGACTTCACCTGCTAAAAGTGTTCCTAAAAAGAAAGTAGACGACCACATGAGGAACATTAAGTCCAACTTGAGCAAAATGAGTCATAATTCAAAACCAAATTCACGTTGCAAAACATGTAATGAATGCATAATTTTGAGTAATCATGATAAATGTGTTGAGAAATTTCTGAAGTCGTTTTACAAAACCCCAATTAAGAAAGTTTGGAGAGCTAAACAAAGTAAGCAAATTTGGAAAGCAACAGGTAAACTGTTTGCCAATGTTGGTTATCAATAGAAGCCTACAGGAAGGAAATTCACTTTAGGAGAACAGTGCCCTTTAACTAGGATAACCAACTCTAAAGTAGTGCCTATTAAGGATTGGAAGCCAACTGGTAGAACTTTCCCTTTGGAGACCCAATGTCCTTTAACTAGGCCCATCATCTACTAGTGAAATTTCCACCATTGAAACGAATGCACCTAAGGTCTTAGTAGCTCCAGAACTTGTTTGCACTAACCAACTGGAACCCAACTCAAATTGGGGATCCGACGCTCCAAATTTTCTGCTCTCGCCAGTTTCCAAATGCAGGTCGTACATTTCGTCCTTTGATATTTGGACTCAAGCTGCTCTAAACCTATGATTGGGGATCGCTCAGGGCTCGAGAATTTTGTGAATAAGTTTATCGGGACAGTTAGATTCTGGAAATATCATTTTGGGGTAATTATAAGTTATGGAGATTATGTCTCTGGTGACAGCTAATTTCCTGGGTATACTACGTGGAAGGACTTGGGCATAATATGTTCTCTGTTGGTCAATATCTTGATTTCGATCTTGAAGATTGCCTTCAGAAATTACACATGCTTCGTCTGAGAATTGGATGGTATTGATCTTCTTAAAGATAGTCATGGCACAAATCTATGCACCTTTTTCCATCGAAGAAATGAAGCGGTCCTCTCCTATTTGCCTTCTCACAAAGGCCTCAAAGAACAAATCGTGGCTATGGCAACAAAGTTTAATCACTTGAACTTTGGTACCATCAATGATCTTGCTCACAATGGAGGTTCTTGTATGAGGTCTGCCTAGTTTAGAGTTCGAAAAAGAACATTTTCATTCGGCTTGTCAACTGGGCAAAAGAAAGAAGCATACTCACAAATCCATAACTGTCAATACCATCATGGAGGTTCTTCACACCCTTCACATGGATCTATGTGAACCAATGAAAATTCAAAGTATAACTGGGAAGATGTATGTTCTAGTGATAGTCGTCGACTATTCTCGGGTTACATGGGTAAGGTTTTTGAGAACCAAGGACGTGACTCCAGTGGTTATCATAAAACTCATCAAACAGCTACTAGCAAGACTCAACAAAACTGACGGAATCATCCAGTCAAACGATGGAACGGAGTTTATCATCAAACAACTCGTTCAATTTTACGAAAGTATTGGCATCACCCATTAGTAAAGTATCCCATGCACTCCTCAGTAGAATGGAATTGTTGAAAGACAAAACTGTTCTGTTGTAGATGCTGCACAAATCATGCTAATATTCTCTAATGCACCAATGTTTCTATGGGCGGAAGCAATTGCTACAGCTTGTTACACCCAAAACCGATACTTGATACATACTCTTCACAACAAAACTCCAAATGAGCTGATTCATGGCAAGAAACCGGATCTCTCTTTTCTATTTGAGTTTGGTGCTTTATGCTACCCTACGAATGACAGTCAAGATCTGGGAAAGTTAAATGCTAAAGCTGATATTGGATTCTTCGTTGGTTATGCTCCAGATAGTAAAGGATACAGAATCTACAACAATCGAAACCGAAAAATCTTGTTAACCATTCATGTCACCTTCATCGAGCTGACTGAGCATATGGATCCTGTACACATCAGTGCAGGACCCGCGTCTAAACTTTTGTCTCCTGAACCAATTAGTTCAGGTCTTGTACAGAATCCCACTCCTGCATGTACCTTATGTACCACCTACAAATGAGCATTTGAAGATCTTGTTTCACCCAATGTTTGAAGAATACCTTGAGACACCTACTGATGATACACCGATACCACCATCCGCTGCTGCTCCAGTTTTGTATAACTCAAATGGTCCATCAGTGTCTACTTGAATTAATCAAGATGCTCATCTCTGTACATCTAGGTACTGCAGTCGACAATTCTTTTGAAGAGAATTCATTTGCTCCTCTTGAAGATGCTCCGTTCAAAAACCTATGTGTTCCTGAATCTTCTACTGAGACATCTTCTTCAAGGGATACAAACATGGCGTCTTCAGGTTCCTACCCTCAACCACATCACAATCCCATAAAACGGACTGATGATCATCCGATTGACAACATTATTGGGAATCCTTCTCGATCGATGTTCACATGAAGGAAACTTACCACCCATGCCTTGTGGTGCTGTTATAATTCCGTACTATCCAATGTCGAACCCAAAGATTTCAAGACAGCTATCTCTAAAGACTGTTGGGTTAATGCGATGCAAGATGAAGCTCGCAATTTTGATCGACTTGAAGTATGGGAACGGGAAGGCATTGATTTAGAGGAATCTTTCGCTCTGGTTGCTCGGATTGAAGATATCAGAATGTTTCTCGCCAATGCTGCTAGTCAGAACATGACGGTCTATCAAATGGATATGAAAATTGCATTTCTAAATGGCAAGCTGAATAAAGTTCTTTATTCAGTCAACCGGAAAGATTTGTATATTTTGATCGTCCTACCCATGTCTATCGTCTAAAAAGGGCTCTCTATGGCATAAAACAGATGCCTTGGGCATGGTATGATACACTGTCAAAGTTTCTCCTAGGAAACGGATTCTCCAAAAGTGTGGTATATTAAGATGAGAATGGGGTAGTGGAACTTTACTTCATGAGGACCGAATTTCAACTGGCTGACTACTTTACAAAGGCTCTTCCACGAGAAAGATTTCTATTCATTCTTCCGCGACTTGGAATGAAGAGACTTACGCCAAAATCTCTTATGTCTTCGGGAAGAGAATGAGGAGTAAAAGGATTTTCCTCACATATCTTTTGTACATAGTTTAAAACAAAAATAAAATAGAAAAATATAAAACCTATAAAAACCATAAAAATCTGAAAAATCTTAAAATCCAAAAATATTCTTCTTACGACATGTCTCTTGTATAATCAATATTATGTACGTTTCTAGAAATGTCATTCAATAATGACACGGAAACATACATATGCTTGAGCAAGAGTTTTTCTTTTTAATAATGTTTTTCTAAAACATGTCGTTTCTAAAAATATTCTTTTAAGATGGTTTGCTATTACCTCAGATAGCAACTCGGTCTTAATATTGGGGAAAGTTCGTCGCAAAAAAGACGACTGTTCCTAACAAAGGCATGAATTACTTTATATTCGTGCCTTTCCGATTTAATGTACGTTTCAGTGCATTATTTCTTGTTTAAGAAGAGAAGTCTTCTTTTTAACAAAACAAATAATTTTCTTTTATGATTCTTCAGAAAATTATTTGAGTGATACATGGTGGTAACATGTTGCTTGTAAATCAATCAGTCTTAGATACTTCATAAAACTTGTCACTCAATTAATGACAATGGGTCATCAATTGAGGGGGGGAGTGATTTCCAAATTTATATCATCAAACGGATTTCTTGGTTGTCTCATAATGGTTAGAAAAGGTTTTGTAGTTAATGGGGTATTAGTTAAAGAGGAACTTACTAAGCTTTATCTTAAATGGCCAAATGTGTTAGTTGTTAGAAAGATTAGGGCATTATGTGCCATTTGCGTATAGTTTCCTAGCTTTATGTAACTTAAAGGTCCATTTGTCTCACGTTGGTATCCTCGCTTAATCCCCTAAATACGTTTTAATCCAAAATCTTAATGATGTTAGAAAACCATTGTGTTTGATGCTCTTGTTTTCTCCTCTGGCATTCGTATAATCTGATTGATTGTGTTTCATTTGTTGTTTGCTGATAATTGTTTGATTGTTGCTGATTATGTGTTCGTGTTCTCAGGATTTGCTTAGATATGTAGTTACTGGGTTAGAATCTTATTCCTAAGCTCCTGATTTGAATGTTGAAAATATGCGTGAATTGCCATGTTAGTGATTGCTGTTTATGTCTGATAGAAACCTGCAATGAATGTTCATGATTGCTAGTTTATCTTCATGCTAGATAGCATTTTTATGAGTTGCTTGAATGTTCTCTGATCATGATATGAATATGGTATTATGAGTAGGCTAGCTACTACGTGGTAGCAGTTAATTAAGAGTGAATCTGTATGTATGCATATCTTTGTTGATACTCTTATGCAGATTCCATGGCTGATGTGAATGTGCCTGCTCCTGCTCTAACCATTTGATCAGATGTTCAAACTTCATTGACTGGCTTTGATTTCACCACAACAACAACATCGGTAGTAACAATGACAACAACTCTTTCACCACCACCACCAGTTATCTTGTGCGTCATAAGTAGTGTGGTATCAAATGTTATGTGTTAGTACATGATTTTTTTATTTCATGAGTTTCTCGTTATACTTTAAATCATTTATAAACTCATCATAATTGACACTAACAGTCTCCCTCATTGATTGAGGGGGAGTAATGAATCGTCTCAATATCATAATATCTTTAATCAGACCACATCTTGCTCCCAAACTTTTCTAACTTATTTAAATCACTTGGGATCACAAATCTCAAATGGTTTGAAATTTTTGATCGGGGGAGAAAATGTGATTTAAATATGAAATCTGATATAAAATTTGATTGTTTTGGACTTAAACAAACGCTCCTCGATATGTGCTAAACTCTTTTGTATATTGATGCACATATTGAGGGGGAGCAAATGGTTTGTGAAAAAGGATCTTTAGCATCTCATGTGAGCAAGACTCAGACTTCACCAATGAATTGATGAAACAATAATTGTCATGAATCGAAAGGACTAGTCCTGGACGGGTAATAACTTCAAGCTGGTCTAACCAGTGATGTAAGCGTGTCTCGAAAAGGACTTGTCTGAGTAGAATGTACCGTTTCGAGAAACCTTTGGTGAATCTGATCGGGCCGGGTAATAACTTCAAGCTAGTCTAACTAGTGATGTAAGCGTGTCTCGAATGCCCGCTCATATTCACTTAAGGTGGATCAATTCAAAAAGTTCAACTCTTCCCGACATGTGTAAATTTTCAAATTAAAACTTATGAGCACATGTTAAGGGGGAGCATTTGAAAATGACAAAACTCTCAATGTGTTAACAAAATGTGTTTCTCAATCATAAACACCGTCCTATGATCCGCCATGAAGTTATAAGGTGGCTAAGGTTAGGAAAACCGTCCTATGATCCGCCAGAGCCGGAGGGATCTACCCATGGACAATACCAAATAGATAGTATTAGAAAGTCCGTATGTATGATTATGAGAAAAGGAGAAATGTGAGAATGGAGAAAGAAGGGGTTGAAGAATTAAAAAGAAATGAAATGAGAAAGGGTGAAAAGAAATAGCCCTCCAATTATTCAACCTTAGGGCAGAAACCGGGTTCAACTCATCTACTACTGGTTGTTACTAAGGTAACACCGGTATTGAAGACAAGACGTCATGGACCCAGTGACGTACTGCACTAAACCTTCTAACCACTCAAGTTCTCTTAAAAGGACTTGTTTCATTCTCACGGGGAACCAGTGTAATCTATCAACTTATCTCTTAGAGATGGTTGATATTGAAGCAGGAGACCTCTCCCTAATCTCCACATAGGAAAACCAAATGCACTTATTGAGTCTAGAGCCTCGAGATGCATAAAAAGATCTCATAGGAACACGTGCTACTTCTACCCTGGTTGTTCAACATTAAGGACACCAGTGGTAAACTTATGAGTCCTACGCAGATCTTAGCAATCTGCCAGAACATTTATGAGGGATGTTGCTTTAGTAACTCCCAGTGATTGAATGGAAATTCCTGCCAGGGTCAACATCAAGCAGCCCTGAAGGCAGGTCACTTAGGTAACTCCTTGTGGATTACGCTTAGTGGTCGCGATGGTTACAAACGGTCAACAGTCGTGGAGTGATCTCCAGTGACTCACCCATTCGTTGATCTACTTAGGTAGTTCGCGTAAATCCTCTCAGGGTTTACCGATTGGGAACGGTCTTGGTAAGGGTTAGAAGGAATCTTCACACTATGCTGTTGACGATCTCTAATTCCAAACCTATAAGTACCGGATGGTTTGTTGCTAACTGTTTACTTGCAGGAATTTCTGACGGTTGCAGTTGATTGCTGAAATGATACTGATCCATCAACACATGCTCACACTTCGACATCACAATCTATGAAATCATGATCATTAATTGGGCCTCATATATGCTTCCACAACTCTGATGCAGAAGATCATGATCCTGAAAAGTGTGTGCATGCCAACACAAAGATGTCCAAATCACATGGAGACTTTACTACTCAAAGATGACTTTCAGACTCTCATTTGGATGATGAACTCAAAATAATTTCCAAAGATCATCCAACACATTGAACAAGTCATATAGAGTCTGCTGATCAAAGGACAAAGATCACGGCATTGAAGAATCAAAAGGCTACGAGCTACTCAGATATCTTCAAAGATTAGAATGCCATGATTCAATATATATTTTCTGGGGTGACCTCCCTTAGGGGGAGATTGTTAGGAATACGTTTATTCATATGAAGACTCGGTCACCCCGAGCATTGTTTAGCATTGTGTAGCTCGTAGTATTTATCGTAGTAGTTAGTATTAGTAGTTAATATATGTAAATAGTATTCGTAAAGTGGGTCGGGTCTTTACCCTCTGTCAGCTCACTCTACAGCTCGTTTCATGGAGCACCAAGTATTGTAGTATATATACCCTCTCCCACCCAAGGGAGAGGGTTGGACCTTTCATACTTTCAATCTAATATTCACTAGTTTCTCTCACTAAAAGGCTCCTAACTCTCTACTCTTTCTCTCTCTAACTTCTTACTCCTTTTCTTCATATTCGATCCATTATAAACAAAACCATACGTGTTTAAGATTATGAGTACTCTACAAACTTCAACCTATCAGCAGCAACATAAGTAGATTTGATGAGCCTTTACCAAGTAGCTACTCACTCTTGGGCTAGCTAGTCCTTTGGTGGAATCATGACATCACCCTGGTGAACTAATAACCAGTTCAACAATTAGAACGTGAATCATCGGTGTGTTGAAAAACCCTAATGATTTTTGGCAAATCATCATAGCCATAAACGGATTTGACATGTCTTTACCTGTAGCCGTTTGCTTAGGACTAGCCAATTCTTGGGTTACCCAATAGGGCATCACCCATGGTGAATTGATAACCATTTCAACTCTCAGCAATGAAGCATGGGTGAGTTGAGTAACCTATGGTTTTGAGCAAACCATTACAGCTATCAACGGAATTGAGATGTCTTTACCAAAAACCGTTTGCTTTTGGACTAGCCAACTCTGTGATGGAATGCGTCATCATCATGGTGAGTTGATTACCATTTATGGTTTTCCGCAGCCTTTACCACAAGCCATAATCTTGTGGGCTAGTCAACTCTTGTGTTAGTAAGACATGGTGAGTTGATAACCATGTGTTGTGTTGTAATTAACCAACACCAAAACCTGTAAACAAGATAAAACAAAAACTATACAATTATATATATATTTTTTTTAATAATAAAAGAAAGAAAGAAATAGAAATACAGAATATGGAAAATATACCATCAAGCATCAGTAGAAACCAAAGAAACATGTAGTGTCAGTAGAAACACTAAGCCTCCCCTTAGGCTGATAAGGATCCAATAGCTGCAAAAATGGTTAAAATACAAAGAATACAATAATAAGCCTCCCCTTAGGCTTATGCCTCCCCTCAATCAGTGCACCTGACAAGAACTATTGTTCTTGGGTACCCAGAATGAACCTTTCCTCTTATGTGTCCAAGAACAACCTGTTGAGGGCTTAACACCATTATCCCATCTTGTCCCCCACCCCTTATACATTGGGTCAAAATAGCTAGGCCAAAAACCATTTTGAAAGTGCTAGTAGGTCTGTAAAATGGTCTAGCAACATGTCTTTTCCAACCGGCTGGAAAAGGTCTACCAGCAGAAACTGGCTTACCAGCAAAAATGTGTCTGCTGGTTTTCACATGTGTTGCTTGTGGAACATATGGGGGAATAGCACTAACATTGGTCCACATTGGTCTAGGTCTCTTTTGGTCAGCATACATACCCATTCGTTTCTCATGATAATCACAGTCTTTAATAAGATGAGACTTACTACCACACACAAAACAAGTTTTCATCTTAACATTACTTGCCTTTTTATTAAAACGACCAGTCTTATTACAAGAAGTCCTAGAATTGTATATATTCTTATCAGATTTATTACAAGTGAAACTAGGTAAATTTTGAACAACAATGGGTTCTTGTTTGGGTGCCCTAACTTTGGATTCAATCTCAACTTTACTCTTGGATGTGGAAACACTAGAAGTAGGAGTAAAGGAGATAGACTCAGTTGAGGTGGAATCTGAGCTTTTGACACTAACAACAATAGGGACAGGGACAATGACCTTGGAAGACTTGTCACTTGAATCACATGAGGCATAGTCAGTAGACTTAGAATCAGGGTCTGGCAAGTCACTTGACTTTTTGCCATATAGATGGTGTGATCCATCAAAGTCTTTTTGAGGAGAGCTAGGCATAAACTCACCTCTAATAGGTCCAGGGACAGCATGCAATTCTCCTTCTTTAACATAATTTGCTAAGCCTGCTGGTGTAGATTTACCCATATCATTCCTTGCCTCTAAACCAACATATTTTTTAAAACCCAAACCTATCCCAGAGTTTACAGCTTGACTACCATAAAGACAACTAGCTAAATTATCTCCTGAAATTAACCAATTTTTATGTAAAGCTACTTCTTTATCCAATTTCTCTTGCAAAACATCTTTCTCAGACTCGATTCTAGCTTTTTCTTTTTCAGAAAACTTTAATTCATTGCTAGTATTCTCTAAATCCCTATTTAAAACTCTAATCTTTTTCAGAAAACTTTAATTCACCTTCTGTTGTTCTAAAGTTTTAAAAGCTTCTTTGTATGTTTGAGCTTCAATAAAACAAGTATTATATTTTGGTTTCATCTCATCATAAGCTTCTTTAAGAGTTTGATATTTAGAATCACAATCACAAACACAAGTAGATACCTGAGGAGATATTCCCATGAAAGCAACTTGATCATGCTGATCCTTTGTAGTACAACTTGCCAGCAATCCACTCTGCTCAGAACTAGAAGCTTCATCATTATCAGGCTCAAGATCCTCACCTTGTATCTAATGTCCAGCAACCTTTTCCCTCACTTGAGTGGCACATCTTTCCTTATCTTTTCCTTCATCTTGTGACCTGTCTACTCTAGAACGAATAGGTAGCAAGTTTCTAACTTGCATGACAAATGTCTCAAGAGAATCATCTGATCCGAATGAAGTCATTTTATGAAAATAATAATAACCCTCGTTTTATTCCCAGTTGAATACCACAGATTAGTCTCACGAAAAACCACAAGCATAAGCAGCAATAAATTCAACCAATCACCAGGCAATAAATATACCACAACAAAAGTTTAGTGATCAGCAGTAATAAATCAGCAGAATCACAAAGCTTTAGCAGAAACGAAAAATATAGCAGCAGTGATACTGACTCGAACAGTAGAACACTTATGAGAGCTGTACTAACCAACCAACAACACTGACCAAATAAATAATGATTCGAGCACTTGTAGAACACGACACGAACAGCAGCAATTAATAGTACGAGGTAATTTATGTGCACTAGACAAAAATTCTTGAGTATTAAATCTCAAAACCAAGAGCAATAACAATGATCCAGTAACCGACCCACTATGATGAAATCTTTGTGAATCAGCCAATAAAAAGAAATTAACACCTATCCATTTAATACGTACGAGGTTTTTATAAATCAATCATTCACTTGTCGACAAACCTTCATTAATACCGATCGAGAACAAGACAAATCTGATCACTATCCCATGTATAATATACTACCATCCTCATGTGCAAACTAATCACCAAATCAATATTATATATGGACCAATCTTTAGTACGAGGTTAATTCATAGAATTGTATGCATCATTGAATAGATAACAACTGAATTAATGAGTAACAATTTTTTATATCAAGTATTCCACCGTCCCATGATAATTATTCTTCCAATAAGTATCAAATTTTTTGGACAATGAGATTTAATAAAACAATAAATCTTTGTTTTTAAACCACAAGCGACAATGATGTCAATCAATCAGTACGAGATTAATTTTATTCAACCAATCATTGAAAGTATCATGTGACAATCGGTATTACATAAAATATAATCGGAAACCCAAAAAGTAAAAATGATTGTATTATTAAAAGATCGTACCTCCTTCAACCGATTGTATTGACAATGAAAACCTTGATGAACCCTTGCTCTGATGCCAATTGTTAAGATCGTTTAAGCCCAATCTAGGATATAATAATAATGATTGAATATGCACAGCGGAATAATAATCAAGAACACAATCAAAATTACCAACAAGGTTTTTCTAATAAAGAATGATCCTCTATGGATCTAAATAAAAATGTTTTTTCTTGAAGTGTTACTAAACAATAAAACCTGTGTTCCTTTTATAAGCATAAGGAACCCTAAAATACAATTAATATAAAATCAATGCATATCCTAACAAATAAATACTAAAGATACGGATTAATAATATCCGTAGAAATAAGTCTTCAGCAGGAACACTATGTCAGCAGAAACCATCTATAGCTTCAGCAGAATCTTGTCAGTAGAACTTCATTAGTAGGAACTTCCAAAATTCCTTACAATATTTGGTAGTCCTTCGAGGGAATGTATGTTGTGATCGTGCCAGCATTTCATTAGAAGGTGTGACTTGGTAGCGGTTAAGACGAACCATAGATGCTTCCATTGCCATACATGTGCGAATTGACCATAGGATCACCTACCAAACAGATGTGCTAAAGGTGTTAGAGGGGAGGTGTAAGTGACAACACGTCCCGCAAGACTAGTCTAAGTTAGTAGAGGTGCTTAAGGACTCTTGCACTTCGCGCCAGCGAATTCTTTCAATCGATTTGGAAGAATAGGGCAAGGTGCCTGATAGGATATGCGATTTGACCATCTGAGTCTATTGAATTGAACCCTCAGATAAAACGATAGGATGCATAATTAGAAAACTTTTCATGTTAATAACAAGAGTAGTAATTAGGTTAACACTACTTTCTCCTATTGATTTCCCTTTACTTGTTATTTGCTTATTTGTTATTTTGTTTACTTTAATTATTTTAATCATTAAACCCCTTTTTATTTAGTGATATTAAAACTTAGATATTTTTCGCCCCTTAGCTCTTGGGACGACCTTGGCTTTACCATCTAGCTATACCTCACACGATCGGGTACACTGCCCGATAGTGCATAAGGTAGACCTTAGGTAGACGAGACTTTATAAATTTAAAACCTGGTCGGTAAATCCTGCATCAGTAATAAACATTGTAACTGGTTCCAAATGTTACAAATTATTCATTAAGTGTTGGATTCGAGCTCATGACGTCTAGAGTAAAAGCTATCATTAGGAATAGTGGAATACCCATCCGCTTAAAGGATCCTAGCTGCTTTCTGAACTACTATATATATGTTCCGCACTTGTGTAGGTTTTTTGCTGATGATATATCGTTGTGCATTGTAAACTGGTGCCACTAATACAGTGTTAATAGCCATACTAAATATTTTTATGTTCATGTGTAGTGTTGAAAATGATTGTTAAACTTATACGGGTTAGTGAGAGCTCATCCTCTGAAGCCTATAATTCACTGATGGTGGCAAGTAATGCATATTTTAATCATCAATGTCATAGCCATGTTAGAAATTGGTTTACAAATGATAATTTTATGTGGTGCAAATACAGCATGAAAATTTTAGTGGTTATTAACTTTTCACCAGAACCTTAGAGTGACATTTTTTTGTCCAACTCATGTTTGGCTTTATCATCTAGCTGCTTGTAGTTTATTTTGCATATTAAATATGTTCTTGTTGGGATTAATGTTTCTAGACCTTTTGGTGGGAAAAAATGTCTTCTTTATCACCAATAGCTCTGCGTTGTGACCATCTAACAGAGGGCCCCTGTTGTCAGTGCTTTGTTTGGACTGTGTCACTAGTAGCTCTGTGTTGTGACCATCACCAGATCTGCTGCCATCCAAAAAGTTTGAAAAAATCCACAAGGTATAAGATAAGTGGTGAGTTCATTTTTACAATTAAGCAAGTGTTTGATCATGGTGTCATTAGCAAACATGGAAAAGGTGGAAATGAACCAGATGTTAATGATACATTTATGGGTTTTGCTGATGTTAGTTTTGGAACTGATTTTTATGATCCACCTCAGTCTCTATGTGTTAAGGCTTCTCAAAAACCAACTCAACTTGAGCCTCGTTACAGTAAATGCAAAAATAGTATTGCTACTAGTGAGCATTTAAGTATCAGGTTGCTGATTTTTCTTAGGGGGTGTTTGGCTCAAGAAAAAGGAAGATGATTAAAGGAATAAAGAAGGTTACCTTAGTGATTTGAATGCTTAGTTACTTGTGGAAAAGTAACATTTGAAGGGGAAGGCAATGATATGGACCAAAAGTGATTAGTCAACAAAAGTCAAACAACCCAATAAAAGAATTTCCCGCCCAATCTCATTCAACCAAAAGTGATTAGTTGACAGAAGTCAAACATCCCAAGAATGAATCGGCCTTACGTAGCATACAACCTCGAAGCTAAGGAAAGTAACTTTCTGCGACTACCTATCCAGGAATGACATCTCCATTCTCTATTTCAACAAGCTAAAACACAACAAGAAAAAGGATATCATCAAACGGACAACAAGAATAAGAATAAGGAGAGGAAGAAACGATTGTTGAAGGAGGTGCAGAAGAAGAAAAAGATTGAGAAAAGAAATAGACAAGAAGATTGATTTTTATTTTTACTGTTACTTGTTCAACTTCAAACTCCTTTGTAAATATTTCTTTTTAGTTTGTGCAATGTTAATACTAGTACTACTATTATTGTTTTATTAACTCTTGTTGTTAGTAATGTTTGTTTCTCAACCACATTATTCCCGGGACTTTTGCATAATCTATACTTAGTAGTTTACAACTGTGTTGTACCTTACATTCTGTCCCTAAACTTATTCATGTTGCAATCAACTCAAGGTTGGGTTTCTTTACGAGTCTGTCTAATGAGCTCTTAGAGAATTACCAAAAGCAATTCAGGAACAAACTACTGTTATAAAGAGATCTTCTTGGAAATGTGCAGGTGCAAAATGGGTGATTGGTGGTTAAAACGGGGTAGGGATGACCTGAAACAGTTTTTTCCAAAAAGTATTGTATTGAAAGCAGTTTAATAGTTTTGCAGCTTGTTGTGATTATTTTATAGTTGCCTTTAAATTGTGTAGTTGCTTGTTGTAATTAGTTCCCTGCACCACAATCACAGACCATCTGACCCGCTCTATTGGTTGTAAACTCTCCAGTAAATTTTTTTTTTTTTTTTTGCTAACTTTAAAATTTTTGATCACGATATCTGGTGATGGGATATGATTTCTCAAATTAGGCATAATTATCTCTTCAATCTATCTATCATCTTTCTTTTAAGATCTACAATCATAGTGCAAAAACACAATAAACTGAATACAATATAACAACTAAAATAACACATGCCATTAAACAAAAGAAGGTGTGTGTGTGTGTGTGT